>BLBF01000042.1:19578771-19609040 GCA_015471245.1 Laticauda colubrina | reverse complement strand
AAGCCAAGAAAGTCCAGTTGCCCCTTGAAAAAACATATTTGGGACAACCATGACCTGGATGACTGACATTTGCTTAGGAATTGTTCAAAATTGCAATGGATTTCCACAGGAGGACTTATGACCCGGTTCTGAAGTTCTGATGGCTGCCTTCTGCACCAAGGCCATATGACCACATGTACATTCAGTAGCTAGCCTTTATCATTTATAGTGGCCAGTGGTCGTATGACTACATTTTACAAAGTTCCCTTTTTGGCAAAATTGGGTTTTGGCAAACAATGGGTTCATTTAATCACTACAGTGTTTGCTTAATGACTTCTGCAAAAAAGGTTGTAAAATTGGGCCAGTCACGTGACCCATTTTCTGACCATCACAACTGATGACCATAATAGGCAATCTCCATTAGAGTTATAAGTTGAGGGCTACTTGTATTATGGAAAAAGAGCAGAGAACTCTTTTTTGCCCTAGGAGCTCCATGCAATTTCTGACACACATCTATCAATGTATAGAGATACTTTCTTCTCACCATAATCTTTGCCTTCCTCTAATTAACTTTGAATTTTAAACAGCTGCTAGAGAGCTAATATTGGGCATTCCAGAACAATGTTTCTCAGGCTTGGGGACTTTCAAATGTGTGGACTTCAATTCCCAGAATTCCCCAGCCAGTCAGCATCCTGGGAGCTAAAGTTCACATGGCTTAAAATTTTCATGTTTGAGAAGCATTATTCTAGATCAGGGCTGTCAAACTTGCGTCACACATTGACCACACCCCTGCCCGGTTAACAAAGAGAAAAACAAAACAAAAACTCAGAATGCTGGCAGGGAATTCTGGGAATTGAAGTCCACACATCTTAAAGTTGCTAAGGTTGCTAACATTGTTCTACCTGGCCTTCCCTCCTTCTCCAGATGCTGCTATGTGCCTCCAGTCAGAACAATAGCATTGTGGAGTGCTGGTCACTCCGGAAAGAAGGACTGCCGGTTAACAACATTTTTCAGCAGATTTCTCCCACAGGTAAGTCAGGTAGCAGATGTAGAAAGAAAGCAGCAGAAAATGGCTTCTTCTTCTCATTAGGTTGAAGTCAGTGGTGGGATTCAAACCTTTTTATGACTGATTCTGTGGGCATGGCTTGGTGGGTGTGGCAGGGGAAGGATACTGTAAAATCTCCAGCCAGAGGTGGTATTTGCTGGTTCTCCAAACTACTCAAAATTTCCGTACTGGTTCTCCAGAACTGATCAGAACCTGCTGAATGCAACCTTTGGTTGAAGTCATCTTGGATGCCTGAATGGTCAGACTGGGGAGTTTGAAATCCGTGAACTGCAATTCTTGCCCAAGCAATGAGGAAGAAAAAGCATAGACAGAACCTTACGGGAGTCTTGGCCCAAAGTCTTGGCCCAAAGTCACCCCAGCTGCCTTTCATGCCTACGGCAGGACTAGAACTCACAGTCTCCTGGGGATTGGCCCAAAATCATCACTTGAGACTTTCAAGAAGAAATTAGACTGCCATTTGTCAGAAATGGAGTAGATTCTCCCGCTTGGATGGGGGGTTGGACTAAATGACCTACAAGGTCCCTTCCAACTCTAATTATCTGTAAAAATCACCCAGCCGGCTTTTGTGCCTAAGGCGAAACTAGAATTCTGTTTGTGTTGAATTTATGTTCACTGAGTAGAATTCTGTTTCTCCCATATGAATAACATCCTTGTTTTTCATAGATGTGGTTCTGTTGCCAATGAAAAAATTTCACTTTTCTTTCCAGCTTTCCTTCTATTTATCTCCCTCATCACAGCTCAGCAGGAGCAATTTTTCTAAGGGAGAGCAATCAAACCGACAGGTGATGTTTAATTGTTGCCTTTGCACAGGAAATCACTTGGCAACAGATTCTCATCACAGTCATTTCCCTCTGGAAATGAGCTTCTTTTGATTCTTCCCTAGCTGAGAAGCTATTAAATTGGAACATCTTGACCTGCCAACTTCGAAGCTGAATTTCTGCTCTTTTTGCTTAGAAACAATTACATTTGATAAATTTGAAGAAAGTGCTAGTATCATTTTGAAAAAAAAAAAAAATCCAGGCTGGATATGTCATGTGCAGGCCATGCCCACCACAGCTCTGCGAAGGGGGGAAAATGTTGCGAAATGTCACGTGATGGCAACGTGACACCGCAAATTTGACCCATACATGAGTGTATGACCCATACACTCATACAGTCTCTTCCAAACCAGGCCTCTTCAGAAATTTCAGGACTATAGTTCCCTGAATTCTGAGCAATCAGCACACCCAAATAATTCTCAGTATCCCTGCTGCTCAGAATTCTGGGAATTGCAGTCCCAAACACATCTAGTAATCTGATTGTGCTAAGCAGAAAGGAAGGAAATTCCATTTCCAAATGCTTTTCTATAGTATTTTAACTATCCTCTTCCTCTTCATTTCTAAGTTGGGGACAAGCCACCGATGATCTTAAAATGGCGGATCCTTTCAGCCACTAATGACCTGGACCGAGTTTCTGCTGTGGCATTACCCAAACTGCCAATTTCTTTGACCAGCACCGATTTGAAGGTAGCAAGTGACACCAAGTTCTACCCAGGTTTAGGTGAGGAAAGTTTTTCTTGGATGTCTTGTCTTATCAGATAGGCAAAAAACCTAGTGTTGTAGTGACACAGTTGTTATACTGCAGTATCGCAAGCTAATTCTGCTCACAGCCAGGAGTTGATGCTGACGGGCTGAAGGTTAACTCAGCCTTCCATCCCTCTGAGGTCGGTTAAATAAGGACCCAAATTGTTGGGGGCAATAGGCTGACTCTGTAAACTGCTCAGAGTGTGTTAAAACAGGGGTCCCAAACCTCTGGTCTGCGGCCCATTCTGAACCGGGCCATGGAAGTGATGGACAGGTGCACACACGAAACCATCCCGCCCAGCTTAGAAAGGTTGGAGACAGCTGCTTTAAAGCACTAGGGAGCAGTATATAAGTTTAAGTGCTATTGCTAGCGTGATCCATTCTTGGAAAGTTCCAAGGTTCCCCCAGGCCAATTTCAAAGCTTAACCTCCTACTTCCTGTTCTGGGCCACAGGGGAGTGACCAGTGGGATTTCAAATCTAGGTTGTAAGTAACCCCCAAATACCTCCATCAGCACTTCAAAGGGTCACTAAGAGTCTTAGGTTGAGAACTACCTGTACATCAAACTGTATCTCGTAAGAAAATTATCGATGTCTAAAAGTGGGATATCAAGTCTTGGGAATCATAGATGCATCATAGATCATAATTAGAACTTTACTTACCAATTAGTAATTTGCCACTAATGCTAAGTTGTGAACAGAAATGTCTCCCAACAGTGATGTTGGATTGGCTTGGGTCAGGGAATAAAATAAATAGAATGTTTCAGAAGGAATGCAGCCTTACTTCTCTCAGTAAACCATTTTAAAAATCCCTTTGCAATTTACCCACCTCTGTTGCAGGCCTGGCGCTTGGTTTCCACGATGGCAGCGTCCACATCATCAACCGCCTTTCCTTGCAAACCATGGCGGTGTTTTACGGCTCCACCTCACAGCGACCAGTGGATGACCAGGCCATCAAACGGCAGAGAACTTCAGGGCCTCTGGTCTACTTCAAAGCGATGCAGATGTCTTGGACTTCGCTGGCCTTAGTTGGAGTAGATAGCCACGGAAAGGTACATCTATCTTTAAAAATAGATCCCCATAGTATTTAAAGCAGGGAGGCCAAGAAAGATTTTTACAGGTATTCCTCAAGTTATAACCATTTGTTTGGTGACCATTCAGAATTACAATGGCCGTGAAGAGAGTGACTTAAGGCCAGTTTTAACGCAACCATTGCAGGATCCCCATGGTCATATAATCAAAATTTGAGTGATTGGCAACTGCCATGTATTTATGACAGTTGCACTATCCTGGGGTCATCGTCTGATCACCCCTTGTAACCTCCCCAATCGGCTTTTGACAAGCAAAGTCAATGGGGGAAGCCAGGTTTGTTTTACAACTGCATGATTCACTTAACACTTATGGCAAAAAGTTCATAAAAATGGGGCACAACTCAGTTAAGGAAACTGCTTAGCAACAGAAATTTGGGGCACAATCAGAGGTGGCATTCAGTAGATTCTGGCCAGTTGTGGAGAACCAGTAGCAGAAATTTTGAGTAGTTTGTAGAACTGGCAAATACCACCTCTGACTGGCCCTGCCCCTATCTATTCTCTGCCTCCCGAGTCCCAGCTGATCGGCTGGGTTTTCTTTGGTTGCCTTGCACAGGAGAACGGAGCTGGAAAGCAGGTTAATGGGGTGGGGAGGGAAGGGGGATTTTGCAGTAACCTTCCCCTGCCACGCCCACCCAGCCACCCCCACCAAGCCACACGCAAAGAACCAGTAGTAAAAAATTTTGCATCCCACCACTGGGCACAATTGTGGTCGTAAGTCGAGTATTACTTGTAGTTCCCCTTTTTCCAAGACAAAAACATAAAGAGCTGGATTGGATCATAAGAAAAATCCTCTCACCTGCTTCCATATTTGGACATAGCCAAAATGGCTCCAAGGCATCAGGCATCTCTATCTCCCTGTGTTGTTTTTCACACGGGCATCTCACTTTTGTGAGCTGATGCTCCCTGTATTCTGAATGAATGAAGAGTTTTATTGGTCTCCACAGCTGGCTTTCGAATGATAACATTTGATCTGTACATTTTCACTTTCTTTTACACTGATAAGGATACATAAGCTGCTGTTCTGATTGGAAAGGCATGTTAAGCCCTGCAAATAATAGCTTATTTGCTCCCTCCACCATGAATCCGAGTATCTTCCTTTTAAAGGCCTTCAAATGATTGGCTATCTATTGCTACAGCTTGTTGCAGGGAATTCCAAGTCCAACATTTTGTAAGCGAAGGTAAATGCCCCTTTGCTTTGTTGTGTATTTAACTGAAAAGTCCCTCATTTTCTCTTGAGACCAACCTGGGCAAAACAAGGAATTATTGCCAAACCTGACAGGCCAAATAGCTCAAACAAATAAGTCAAGCTTCACAATGGTTCAAACAAGAGCAGAATCCGGGAAAGTGCCCAGCATTAATCTTGCCAGAGTGTGTTATAAAAAAAACAACAACAACCAACCATTGAGTAGGGAGTTTTGGATGAATTACACATCCCTTCCTTCCTAGAAGATGGAGGTAATTGACTTCCTGGCTGCATTCAACATGTATTTCTGTCTGTCCCCTTGCTCTCTGCAGCTTAGCATGTTCAGGATCTCTCCCTCCATGGGGCATGTTCTGGATATGAATATTTCCCTCCGTCACTTGCTTTTCCTGTTGGAGTATTGCATGGTGACAGGGTATGACTGGTGGGACATTCTGCTTCATGTCCAGCCCAGCATGGTGCAGAACCTGGTGGAAAAGCTCCACGAGGAATACATGCGTCAGAATGCCGCCCTGCAGCAGGTGAGTTCCCATCTTTGAAACCTTCATTCAATTTCGCAGCTACTAAGATTTTTGGCTGAGCAGGTACAAAAATAGCCAGGGAAATGATTGAAGCCTGTTATTCTATGATTCTATGAAATGGGTCCCTTGTCAGTCAAAGGGAGTGCTGATTTACCACCAGCTTATCAGGTGCTTAGGAGCCAAGGGCTTGACAGCGCAAGGAAACAACAGCCAATTGTTGGCCGTCAACGCACCAATCAACCAATAGGAAGGTGCCACGTAAATTTGGCTCACAATAGCCCAAAACACATATTCCAGTAGAGAGAAGTTCTCTGAAGATGGGCTTCACCATGAATCCAAAAGCTCGGAAGAATAAACCTTTGGTCCCGGTGAGTGACCCAGATGGGATCATGCAACATTTTCCTGGGACACGTATGTTTGCCTTCATTCATGCATTCCCATCTTGTTTCCCTCCTGGGACTCTGCTTAAAAGTAAGTCAGACTTCCCCTCTTCTCCCATGGTCATATGACCACATTTCAGATGCTTGGCAACCAGCTTGCATTTACAACTAGTGTCCTGTGGTCGTGGGACCACAATTTACTGGGGGGGTTGGTTTTTTGTTTTTGTTTTGCCATTCTTTCTTCAGGAAAATGGACTTGCTTAATGACCACATTATTCACTTAATGACTATGTGATTCAGACTTACAGCTTCATGATTGGCCTAATGCCGTGATGGCAAACCTATGGCCACAGGTAGCACGCAGAGCCATTGTGCCAGCACACGAGCCGCAGGCAAACTTACCTCACTGCGCATGTGTGCTCCTCAGAGCTGATATTTTTGGCAGGTTTGAGGCCTTTTTTGGCTTGCCAGAGGCTTGAAAAAGGCCTCTGCAGGCTTTGCAGGACAAATAATAGGCCTGTTTTGTCACTTCCTGTAATACTGGAAGTGACAAAATGGGCCTATTATTCAGCTTGCAAAACCTGCAGAAGCTTTTTTCAAACCTCTGGGAGGCTGAAAATAAGCTGTGAGGCACAGTACAGGTAAGGGGGCAGCACCAGGGGGGGAGATTGCGCATGCATGCACAGGGGGCGGGGGGTGCATTGCCTTCTGGGTGCTGGCATGTGGGTGCTGGCAAGTGTGCACACAATTTTTGGCACAGGAGCCCAAAAAGGTTAGCCACCACTGGCCTAATGGCTGCTGTAAAAACAGACAATTATGATCAATAACTTATGGCTGAAATTCCATTCCCATTTGTGGTCATAAGTTGAGGACTATCTGTGGAGGGCTTATTAGATAATTGAATTGTACCTGGAAACTAATTGGGGAGTGCAACACAACTCACAGAAACCTGAAACTGCCAGAAGTGAAACCACAAGTGAACCAGTGTCATTTATTTCTTGACTTTAATGTGTGAAAGTCCTTGCTAAAAGGAGCAGCTTTCTCAGGGGTGATCACATCCTTCCTTTGGCAGGTTCTGTCCACACGCATCATTGCCATGAAAGCCTCACTTTGCAAGCTATCCTCCAGTACGGTGGCACGCGTGTGTGATTACCACGCCAAGCTTTTCCTGATCGCCATCAGTTGCACGCTGAAATCCCTGCTCCGGCCCCCAGTCCTCAACATGCCCGACAAGACACCTGGAGACAGGTTGACTGAGATCTGTGCCAAGATCACCGATATAGGTATGTTCAAAAGGGCTGGTCCTCTCTTAATCTCCTAGATCAGGGGTCATCAAGCTTTTGGACCTCAGGGACCACCAAACTCATAATTTTAAATCCCATGGACCACTAATATTAATTTTGACTGATGGTGGCTTGCTGACGTTTTCCCAGGGTCTCTGCAAAAAGCAGCAGAAACCCTGGGAAAATCCCCAAAAAGTCTGCAGGAAATTTCCCCATCCCATTTGCAATTTGGGATTGCAAGATACCGCATCCAGCTCCGTTCTTAAGGGGAAAGAGAGAGAGAGAGAGAGAGACTTTTGGCTTCATGCAAGGAAAGCAGCAGAAGCAGCAGAAGTCTTTCTTTCTCTCCCCTAAACTCCACCAGAAATGAGTCTTTGTGAGACTTGTTGTGCCAGCGCAGCCTCTTGGAGCAGGATGCCTTGCAGGATTTCAACGACTCATTTCTGGCAGAGTTTGGGGGAGAGAAAGAAAGACTTTTGTTGCTTTCCTTGTGTGCAGCCAAAAGCAGAAGAAGAAAGAAGCGGAAAGAAGCAGCCCTGGTGTCCAGGCCAGGAGTGTCAGGCAAGTGGGGCAAGCTCCCCCACTCCACCCTTTCCTCCCTCCCCTCACTACTTCGTATTGTTCGCAATGCAAGCGATGCAAGCCTTGCATTCCTGTGGGCCACGTGGATGGTTCACCCTTGTGTTCCTGCACAGCCTGGATTAATTGCTTTGGGAGGTTCTTTGAGCGTGACATTTCTCTGCGGACCACCAAAATTTTCTCACCGAGCACCAATGGTTCCTGGCCCATTGGTTGGCGACCACTGTGCTAGATTTTCCAAAGAAGGGAAAAAAGAGCTCATTTTAAAAGTTCTCTAAAAAGTTACCCACGTATGGTGGAAGAATCAAAACATTCAAGCTCCAGGATGGAAGCCTTGTCTGTTATTTTGTGAGCATCAATGCAGCAAAAAGGGTGGAATTTCAATTGCATTGCCATAGCCACCATTTTGACTTCTTTTTTTTTAACCATCAACTGGACCAGCGTTTCCCAACCTTGTCAACTTTAAGATATGTGGAGTTCTAGAATTCCCCAGCCAGCATTCTGGGAAGTGAAATCTATGCATCTTAAAGTTGCCCAGATTGGGAAACACTGCAAAAGACAATTTCATCATTAAAAGTGGTACTTTGACATTCTCCTCTGATAACGTCAACGTTGTTTGATTTACAAAATTGATCTCCTAGTATTCTGTACTCTTTTCTTAGTTAAAATATGCCGTGCCTGCTTGGTTTTTGGTAATATCAATATCATAGAGAACCAAATAATTCCAAAGTTTCTCATTACTGCTTCTTTATTCTCTTATTTTATATAAAGATAAAAGCAAGAGATTATGGAAATTGTAATCCAGAATACTTCATGGGCCTAAAATAGAAATGTCCTTAAATCAGGGGCCAATCCTGCTGATGAGATGGTCATGACTGATTGATCACAGAGTTGGAAGGAGACATCGGGTCCAGTCCCTCATGCACTGCAGAGAATTCTGGGAGTTGAGGGCCAGACATCTTCAAACTGCCAAGATTGTGAGACACTGTGCGCTACATTGTCCCTGAAATATGATTATCCAGCCTCTGTTTCAGGGCTGTCAAACTCATGGCCCATGGGCCGGATGTGTCAAGCATTGGCCACCCCACCCCACCCAGTTTAGCAAAGGGGAAAAAAGTCACGTGCCATGACAATACGAGTTTGACACCAAACTACTCTATTTAAAACTCTAGTGAAGGAGAAGAAACCATTCCATGCACTGACCTGATCCACTGATTGACAGTTCTTCCTAATGTCTAATCTCTATCTCCTTGAAGTTTCCTCCCATTGATCCTTCCAGATATTGACAAAGTGATGATTAATTTGAAGACAGAAGAGTTTGTGCTGGAGATGACCACCTTGCAATCTCTCCAACAACTGATCCAGTGGGTTGGGGACTTTGTGCTCTATTTGCTTGCCAGTCTCCCGAACCAGGTGAGCCTCACTAGTGCAGCAGAGATGCCCCATGATGGTGTTTGCTTAATGGAGAGTAAACTTTTGTGTCAAATTCACCATTTGAGTTCTAATGTTGACAGTTACCGACTGTTTGTTTAAAGTGAGGCCTTCTCTTGTCCTTTACATAGCAGAGAAAGGAATGTCTCTTCTCAGTGGTGCCTCTTCTCAGGGGCACATCTCTTTCCAATTGCCACATATATAATATGAAGACTGTAGTTAATGGTTTTGATCAGACTGTCAGTGTTCCAGAAAACCTTAACT
This sequence comes from Laticauda colubrina, assembly GCA_015471245.1. Taxonomy (NCBI): domain Eukaryota; kingdom Metazoa; phylum Chordata; class Lepidosauria; order Squamata; family Elapidae; genus Laticauda; species Laticauda colubrina. The sequence goes on along the minus strand of BLBF01000042.1, from coordinate 19,599,685 downwards.
CCAACAAATAACTCCGAGACAGACATCCTCTCAAAAGTTCTATTTATTTGGATAGTGAACTGGCACATCTGGGGAATCCCAAATCTGAAAGTTCCAGGTTTCCTTGCAATAAAAGAAAACTACAATTCCACCCCCTGCACCCATCATCGCATCACATGCCCCAATCACCATCTGTCCCAACTTGAGACATCCCCTCACCCAAGTGCAGAAATAACATGACCTTGACTTAGAAGAAGAATGCTATAATGTCTAACCACATTCCCTCCAAGATATTCCCCCCTCCCATTTTCCCAGGCTCAAGAATGTGGCAGTGTGGAAGCATCTGGTGTCAATATGGCTTCCAAAGCTGACACAGACATTATTTTTGAATCAGGAATCTTGACTTAATAATGATGTATAATAATACATGGTGCTTTGATAATAACGTGGTCTTCGTTTTACTGCACAAATCACAATAAACAAACAAATCAGGAAGAAAGAGCTTCATCACATATGAAGCCCATTATTATGCGTTTATGGTTTATTGAACCAAAATGAACAAGACTGCTGTGTTTCCAACTTGGCAACTTCAAGATATGTAGACTTCATCTGCTAGAGTTTCCCAGCCAGCCTGGATCATGGGAATTGAAATCTAGATACCTAAAAGTTGCCAAGTTTGAAAAACATTGGGATAGAATTATAAGTCAGCTTTTAATGAGAAGGTTGTTTTGGATTATTTTTTGCGTTCAAGTGAATGTTGACTCCTGGCGAGTGCCTCTGGAGATTCTTGCAGTTTTCTTGACAAGATTTCAATCGTAGTTTCCCATCACATCTTTCCTAGGGCTGAGAGCGGGTGAGATGGTCACTTAGCTGACTTCATGCTTCAACAGGACTGGAATTCCTAGTCTTCCAGACTCTTAACCGTTACATCAAAGTGGCTTAGTTCATGCAGTGTATTTAATGATTTTTATGGATTCAGCTGTTACACAAAAATATCCTTTCTTGCTTGTTTATCCTACAAAGTAAACAGAGCAAATGTACTGGTATACTATCCATTTAAACCCTAGCTAATTAAACCAGGATTCCTTGCTTCAAGTGGTGTATCCAGTGCAAGTGTCATCTCTTTCTGTTGAATATTTTATTTCTTATTTATGCAGATTTGCTTTGCTTACTGAATCAGTTAAAACTGCATTATTTCATTAGCTGGGATTTCTAAAACTGAAGCATTCCTAACTATGGAACCCTAGTATCTATAACCAAGAAAAGTCAGACAGGCCCGTCCCAGAGAACCATTGCTGGTTAAGATAGACAGTTTGGTAGCCCTCAACCCTTTATCCCCAATCCTGCCTTGATGATTATGAGTAACCTCATTAGAAACAAAGGGTTTGCTCTAGAAATCAAAGCAGAGGCAGAATTTCCAAGAACGGGAAGATAGGGATATTTAAGAGCTACAGTGACGCAGTGGTTCGAATACAGTCTACTTCTGCCTGCCGGCTGCCAGCTTTTTTCAGTTTAGTTTTGACCAGACTCAAGGTTGATTCTGCCTCCCATTCTTCTGAGGTGCGTCAAAGGAGGACTCAGATTGTTGGGACGAATATGCTGAATTTGTAAACCACTTAGAGAGAGCTGTAAATCACTATGAAACAGTATATAAGTCTACTGTCATGCCCTTGTTGGAGTCTGATTCTGAGGGGGAGATTGAGGAGTTGACAGGGAGTGGGAGTGTGGCTCCAGTGGCTGTGGAAGAAACAGGGGAAGAGCACAGTCCAGCTGGACATTCAGAGAAAGACCCAGGGCCATCCCCTCTTCATCCTAGGGCACGCAGGGAAGAATGGAGAAGGGAGCAATGTGTCTTATGGGAGAGGAAGAGGCCCTGATACCTTTCATTTGTTGCAGCTGGGAGAACAGGATATAAGTGGGACATTTTAAATAGCTCTTTGCTGGAAGTTTCTCCTGGAAGCATGCTTTATCTTGGTCGAGGCTTATCTGGGTTTTGGCATCTTCCCAATTGTGGTTGCTGCATTATCTTGTGGAAGTCTGCAATTTATCATCCTGGCCTGCCATATCAATGACTCCACTGTGGTTTGTGTTGATTTTTTTTTTTCTAATTATTTTTAGTTTTGGTTTAGACTGCATTTACTCTCTTTGTAGACTGTTTTTGGAAGAGTTTGATATCCAGTCAAGAACAATTGGACATTGGGGCCCAAGTTGGAGGCAATAAAGGGACTTTATTCTACTTTTAGGACTGTGTTATTTTTGTTACGCCCCGGGTCATCACATCTACTATTGCTATTAATTCATAATGCAAATTTTGCAGTAGGGTCATTGTCACATTTGATGTAGGGTCATTGTTGTAGGCTAATACAAGCTCCTAATCAATTTGACTATTCCTTTTGTTCTATTGTAAGTCTACCAATAATGTCAGCTGTAGAATTGTGTGCATTGTTTCAGCCTTGGACTACCTCCAGGTTCCTTTTTTCTACCTTTAGGGTTCTGGACCTGCATCAGGACCTGTTCGCCCAGGTCACAGTTTCCTTCGAGATGGGGCCTCCCTGGGGATGCTCCGTGAGCTGATGGTCATGATCCGGATCTGGGGCCTCTTGAAGCCAAGCTGTCTTCCCATTTATACGGCCACATCTGATACGCAGGACAGCATGTCCCTCCTCTTCCGGCTTCTTACCAAATTGTGGTTGTGCTGTGAGTAATATGATGTGCTGCCAAATGAGGGAGAGAGATGGCTTGAAGGCTTGGAGCACAAAGAAATGGTGTGCAGAACATGAGCCAGGTGCGACTCATTCAAAGCTCAGGAGCCATTTGAGCAGTTTGAGCTCAAAACAAACCATTTCCAAGCATGGGTTTTGATCCATGTTGTTTCAGTATTGGTGTCAACTCATAAAATATTTCTCTGGTCTTTTTAGAGTTGCCAATAGAAAGGGAAGGGGGAGCAGTGCAGCAGCTTGCAAAACCGAAACTGCATTCCACAAATGTTTTCAAAGATAGCAACTAGGTGACCGAAGTTTCTGCCAGGCAAAATTCTAACTGGAGAGCATGATTGATGACTCTTGGCTATGGATGTGTCCCACTGGAGAATATGAATTACGATACACCCAGGGGGTGGGAGGAAAACCAAGGTCAAGGGTGACAATGAATTATGTATCTCAGCTAGCTGTCAGGATTCTGGCAGTTACCCCCATTTAAATCATGAGTCTCGAGCCAAACTTTCAAAACTTAACAAAAGATTTATTGGTTTGTGAGAAAAGCCTATGCACCCTTGTTTTTCACTTTTAGGTGATAAAGAAGGAGGTGAAATATGAGTAGGCCTTGACTTACAACAGTTCATTTAGTGACCATTTGAATTTACAAGACACTGGAAAAAGTGACTTAGGACTGTTTTTCACACTTAATGACTATTGTAGCAGCCCCACGGTCAAGTGATTTACGTTTGGATGTTTGACAACTGACTCACATTTCTGACAGTTGCAGTGTCCTGGAATCATGTGATCACCTTTCGTGACAGGCAAAATCTATGGGGTAGCCAGATTCACTTAACAACTATGTTACTAACTTAACATCTGCAGTGATTCACTTCACTTCACTGTGGCAAGGAAGGTCCTAAAATGGGGCAAAATTCTCTCTTAGCAACAGAAATTTTGGGCTCAATTGTGATTGTAAGTTGAGGACTATGGGCCAGACTTGAGGAAAAAAAAATAGCCATTTCTTTTCTTTGAAATGAATTTTTAAAAAAAAACATTCCCACAAAACAATGGAAGTAACAATGATACATGTTTTTGCTGCCAGTCCAGGGGTGGGATGCTACCAGTTCTGCCCAGTTCTAAAGAACTGGTAGCTGAAGAGCAGCAGACACTGGACCGGTTCTGTGTTTGCTGCTGTTTGGCCCACCTGCCCGTCCGTCTGGGCTCTTACCTGTCCTTTATTTCCTGCTTTTTCAACCTCAGCTGCTTTGTGTAGCACAGCTGAGGTTGAAAAAACAGGAAAAAAGAGGCTTTTCAAATGCTGTGCACCTGTGCGCAGCCCTTTTCAGCTGTCTGGGCGGCACAGTTAAAGTTTCTTTTCATGCGCGCGCAGCAAGACGTAGTCACTGAACCAGTAGTAACACCGGTTGAATCCCACCCCTGTGCCGGTCAGTTCATTTTTTTTTTTAAAGTAGAAATCCTCTTCATAGTTTATCTAGAAATGATTCCCAGGTGAAAATAGATGTTTGTGATCCAATATCAATTCTGGGAGTTGAAGTCCACACCTCTTAAAGTGGCCAAGGATGAAAAAAACACTGATCCAAAGCCTTTTCCCTTGTGCAGGCCGTGACGAAGGGCATCCCAGCGAGCCAGACGATACCTTGATCGACGAATGTTGTCTCCTACCCAGCCAGCTGCTCATCCCAAACATGGATTGGCTTCCAGTGAATGATGCCATCATCAGCAAGCTGCAGAACAAGCAGCCAGTCCGGCTGCAGTTTGGAAAGCCTCCCGGGATCATTGGGCACTCCGCTTTAGTTCCGTGCGACGCGTTTACCAGGTGCATCGAGGGCAACTTGCTTACTCTCTTGACACGACAGGGATGCTCCTTGGCATGCTGGACGGATGGCCCTTTATGCGTTTTACTTTTGTTTAAGGCCTTCACCATACTCAGTGAAAGATCAGGTCACTTTAATACAATCCCAAAGGTGCTTTTTCAAACAGCATCTGGACTTTCTGGTTTTTATTTGAAGACATTTTGCTTCTCATCCAAGAAACTTCTTCAGCTCTGACTGGATGGTGAGGAATGGAAGGATTTATACTCCTTGCGGACAGCTGGTCATTTGCATTTTTTTTTACCAGCTGCCTGAAAAGAGCATTAATCCATCCATTTTCCACCATCCAGTCAGAGCTGAAGAGGTTTCTTGGATGAGAAGTGAAATGTCTTCAAAGGAAAACCAGACAGTCCATTTGCCTCTTGAGAAAGCACCTTTGGAACAACCATGACCTGGATAATTGAGAATTTCCGTAGACTTTAATAATTCAAAGTTTTTCCAACTTGATCGCTTTAAGACATATGGACTTCAACTCCCAGAATTCATCAGTCACATGGCTGGTTGGCAAATTCTGAGAGTTGAAGTGAACACATGTTAACGTGACCAAGTTGGAAAAATACTGTTTTAATAATCCAGTTGAAAACAAGTTGAATGGAAAGAGACGCTGAAATACAAGTTCCTTGACTTGGTGATTTGGGTCAAATTAGCCTTGGTTGTAATCTTTCTACAGCTCATGTGATCAACTCCATTTTGCTATTCCCCAGCAAACCACTGGATTTAGAGCAGTGCTGTTCCTTGATTATTAAAAAAAATAAGCACAAAAGTAGGTATATTAACCCCCTTTGCAACCTTCACTAACCTAGTTGTGTTCATTTATAAAAAGCTGTTGCCCTCTCCTATATGGAACAAAAAGGGCCGGGAAATCAGTCTCTCCCTCTCTTGATGTAGCATTGTTGTGTTATCACCCTGAAAGATTGTTTGTCCCCATGGCATTTGGCACTGTGCTGTATAACAAGTGTTGTCTTCATTCCCAGGACTACTGGGTACCCAAAGATTGACCACCTGCGGCGGCTCCATCTTGGAGCTTATCCTACTGAAGAATGCAAGTCCTGTACAAGGTTAGCATCCCAGGCTGAGGGAAGGAAGAGTTCAGTTCCCCAAAAGATTATATTTTGAACCTAATCCCAAACTGACTAAAGATAAGCAGATGTAAGAGAAGAATAGGCAGAGCTGTGTGTGTGTGTGTGTGGTTTTATGGGAGTCATCAGGCTAGAATCCTTATGTTCCCACAAACAATCTAAGTCCAAGCTCTCTTGAATTCCACTGATTTTTGTCTAGTTCCAATTTACTGACTAGATTCTTGTCTATAGGGTTAAGCAATACATCTTAACTGCAAATTAACTATGGTGCTGATTCTTCTTGCCTTACAGCAGAGAGAAATTGCAGCTGCAGGTCAATGTTTGTAAAAGGTGAAAATGGGTTTCTACAGTCATGCAGAGAGTTGAGATAAAAGGCCTAATAATGGCTCCTCTTTTTATAAGTTTTGGAGGATATAAGCAGTTGTGGGATTCAAACCAATTCAATCCCAGGGGTGGGATTCTATTCACTAGAACTGGTTGTTAACATTCCAAGCAGTTCAGAGAACCGGTTGTTACAAGGAGTTACTGGCCTAATCCTGTAAGGAAGGCAGGAAGGAAACATTCTGGTGTTGCTTACAGAAACTGCCTCTCCGTTAACCCTTATTACATTCTTGGAAGGACTAGACTTCCTGTCTCAGGAACTTCTCTGGAGTTTTTTTCCTCTCCTTTGCTGGTACTTTGCTTGTGTGGAGTGACCATTCAAAGTTACAATGGCACTGAAAAAAGTGACTTATGACTGTTTTTCACACTTACAACTGTTGCAGCACCCCCACAGTCATGAGAGGCCAGGTGAGCAGACACATGCCTCGATGTGAGTAATATTGAGTTGGCCACACCCAGCCAATCACATGACCACCAAGACATGCCCACCACCTAAGCCACACCCACAGAATCGGTTGTTAAAAATTTGAATCCCACCCCTGGATTCAGATAGTTTAACAACCAGTTCAGCCAGGGTCAGGTTGGCTGTCATGAGAGGTGTGGCCCATCCCTGTCCTCCAGCTCTGCTGCATGTGTGGGACAAGCCTCCCACGAAGGCCAATCTGACCCTGGGCGAACCGGTTGTTAAATTAAACTCCATTCCCCGCTATCAAAGTGGATTCCAGGTGCTGTGCTGCAATGGAAAAATGGACAACAGAGTGGCCAGCACGAAGGAAAAAGGAGGAGCAGAGAGAAGAAAGGGAAAGCGGCCTCCTTCCCTTTTGCCAGTTACCCTGTTGCCCATTTCTCCATTGCAGCACAGCTTTGATTGTATGTGTGTGTGTGTGTGTGTGTGTGCGTAATTTAACAATTATAGTTCTCTTGAACCAGTGCAAATCGGTTGAATCCCAGCACTGGATAAACCTGGTATAAAATATAGGTAGTCCTCACTCTATGACCAAAGTAGTCCAAGATTTCCATTACTAAGCAAGCAAGAGGCTTGTGCTCCATTTTATGACCTTTTTGCCAAGGTTATTAACTGAATCTGACTTTCCCCATTAACTTTGCTTATCAGAAGCCAGCTGGGAAGGTTAGAAATGGTGATCGCATGACCCCGAGACAGTTGCAGCCAATTGTGAATACATGCCAGTTGCCAAGCGCCTGAATTTTGATCACGTGATCACAGGGATGGTCACATTACCTGATAGTCCTTCCTCCTCCCATGTTCCCCGCAACAACAGACCTGTGAGGTAGGTTGGGCTGAGACAGAAAGATGACCCAAAGTCACCCAGGTTCATACAGGAAACCCTGTAAAAAAATATTAGAATGCTTTTTTGAGGAGACCATTTTTTTGCTCCACACCTTCTGGAGAAGTTTCTCAGCTGGGTGCCATTTAATCCCCTGTTTAGGTGCGGCTGTGTTACAATGCTCCGTTCCCCCAATAAGACGACAGCTGTGAAGCAGTGGGAGCAGCGATGGATCAAGAATTGCCTTTGTGGTGGTCTTTGGAGAAGAATGCCCCTCAGCTACTCATGATGGATGCCAGGACTCTTTGCCTTACCCAGATGGGATTTGTGAGGAGTTTTGCAGCTTACTCCAGAAACTCCATTCAAAAAAAAAACATCCTGGAGGAAAAAAAAAAAACCAACATAAGATACAACTTCTAGAAAGAGTTGCAGGTGGACTTTCTTGAGCCAAAGCACCAAGAGAAATCAGTGGGAGGCGTTGGAGAAATTTGAATTGATTGGCACTTCTGGTAGCAAATGGAATTTGGCCAGTGCCAAAGTTGCATTGATATCCCTAAATTGCACCTCAGTTTCTCCTCTTATTAAAAATGGCAGCTTTTAGTTCAACATTCAGGAAGGGTTAAAATGCTGCATTAAAAAAATGAAGCATATTTTAGCATTGTTCAATTTGCAGAAAAGTAGACAATTATAGGAAAGAAAAGCTTTTCTTGATATATGAATTTGCTTCACGCAGAAAATTGGGGGGAGAAGGTTTGGGGAAACAGTCTAACTATGAACATTCTCCCCTATTTTTCTTTCCATTTGCTCAAAACTCCCTGTATCTAGAACAGAGGTCTCCAAATTTGGCAACTTTAAGACTTGTGGACTTCAACTCCCAGAATTCTCCAGCCAGTATGACATAGCATAGTTGCCTGGAGAATTCTGGGAGTTGAAGTCCACAAGTCTTAAAGTTGCCAAATTTGGGGACCCCTGGTCTAGAAACTCATATGTTGGGAAACTAAGGTTAAACTATTCCAGTCATTCTCTACTTCTGCCTGCGGTCTGAAATAATCCAGCCTAAAATTCTTCCATTTCCGGAAGATTTGGTTCTTCTCTCACATACAGCTGATATGTCTGCTTTTGAACTTCTAGCTCTATATAATTCAAAGACTATTTCTTTGAAAAGTATGTGATGATATAAGGATTTGAAAACCACAACTTTGATCTTATCCTTTTTAAAAATTTCCTGGGCTACGAGACTCCAGACTCCACAGATCCTTCTGTTAAAATATAGGGAGGGAAAGGAGTCTCCTGCATCGGAGTTGCAAATTTTTTTGCAATTTTTTTTAGTCTCTGACAAATAAGCGGGTGCCTTTCTTTGTGCCCAATAATTCTGTGTTTTCTCAGAAAGTGGTGACAGCAAAGAAGATAAAAATATTCATGGAAAAGCAATGGTTTTGTACATATTGTAACAGGATCTAGTTTGTACAGATTATAATTATAGAGTTTTGTTTGCTTTGTAAATTGAGAACTTTTTTATTTTTTGTTTTTCCTCTCTCTCTGAACTTTGAAAGCAAACCCCCCGCCCCTTAAAAGGAACACCCTCCCTCCCTCCCTCCCTCCCTCCCTCTCAAATACAGCTTGGAACAGTTTTTAAGTTCCTTCTGTTTTGAAGTTCACTTTGCCATTTTATTTGCAGGAAATAATGATGGGAGGAAATAGTGGAAGAGAGGTGAAAGCAGTTGGAAGTTATCCAGGATCTTGATTTTTGTGTTTGCAGTGATCAGCCAGTTAATACAGGTAGTCCTTGACTTACAAGAGCTGTGGTGACACAGTGGTTTGAGTGCAGTACTGCAGGCTACTTCTGCTGATTGCCAGCTGCCTGCAATTTGGCAGTTCAAATCCCACCAGGCTCAAGATTGACTCATCCTTCCATCCTTCCATCCTTCTGAGGGGGGTAAAATGAGGACCCAGATTGTTGGGAGCAAGAGGCTGACAATGTAAACTGTTTAGAGAGGGCTGTAAAACATTGTAAAGCGGTATTTATATCTAAGTGCTCTTGCTATTGCTACAACCATTTGTTTAATGACCTTTTGAAGTTTCAGTGGCATTGAATAAAGTATCTTACAACAGTCCTCACACTAAAGACCCTGGCAGTATCTCCATGGTCATGTGATCCAAAGACGTGATCAGACGCTTGGCAACCAGCATGTTTTTACAATGGTTGCAGCATCCCAGGGTCATGTGATTGCCTTTTGCGACCTTCCCAGGTGGCTTCTGACAAGCAAAGTCAATGAGGAAAGCGGGATTCGCTTAACAACAGTGTGATTCATTTGGCAACCGTAATGATTCTCTTTAACAACCATGGCAAAAAAAGGGCTGTAAAATCAGGCATGACTCACTTAACAATGGTTTTGCTCAGCAATGAAAATTGTGGTCCCAATTGTTGTCATAAGTCAAAGGCTACCTGTAATACTGAAATTAGAAAAACCAGAGTGGATTTATGGAACCTGACTTTATGTCGTTTAGCTGTGTCCATTGGAGTCTCCCATCTATGGAGAGAATTGTCTTCCTGCAATGCAGAAATTTGCTGTAAAATAGCAAGATAAAATTCTAGCTTGAGATATTCCTTTTGTATTAGCAAGTAAAGTGTTGTAAAGAAAAACATTTAAATGTGGAATACAGAGAGTGCTGGATGTATAAATAAGAGACTTCATTGTTTTTCAGTGTCCGATTCATCTCATATCTACAATACATCTAATTCTTTCTCTTTAATTTCTGAGTTTAATTGTGGTTCCATGTAATTCAATTTTTTAAAGTTTTTGATGGACTCTGAACTCTTGCATAATCTCACAGGTGGCATTTGCACAAACCATGAAGCTCTTTTTTTACATACGGTTTGTGAGTCAGTGTTTTCAGTAAACACATTATCTCTTTTCACTCATGTGCAAAATCTCAGTCAGCTCAAGTGCACTTTAAAACCACTGCTTCGAAGGACTGAAGAGCTTTTATCGGAAAAATTAATAATTTAAATGAAGAAAATACGTGTTTGTCAAAACCATTCCAAACTTCGATTAGTGCTCATGGCAAGGAAAGAAACATTGCTTTGTCAAATTATTGATAACTGGTATTTTGAGCAAAAAAATCAGAATAGGCTTAAGTAAAAATATCTGTAAACATTCATGAAATGGAAATCTCAAATGTGAATCTAGCATTAGGCAAAGTTCTTACCCATTATTTTTATGCCTGGAACTCATGTCAACTGTAGGACACCCATTTTCTTGCATCCAAATCAAATCCCAGCTGCTTCATCCAAGTTCCTAGTCCTCAACCCCAGTCAAAGTGTAAATATTTTATATTAACACCGTCAGTAATGTGTCTCTATTGTGTCTTAAGATCAAAATTATACAAACCACAGTTTTCCTTGTGACACTTCACAGATATGACAGTTGGACCTTGAAGAAGCAGGGTAGGAAGATGATTGACATTTTTGAACTGTGGTGTTGGAGAAGACTCCTGGGAATACAGTAGGCAGCTAAGGAATAAAAAAATGGATCTTCAGATGTCTGACTAGAGAGAGAAGTCACCATACTTCAAACCAGAGGTGGTATTCAGCAGGTTCTGACCATTTCTGGAGAACCAGTAGCGGAAATTGTGAGTAGCTTGGAGAACCAGCAAATATCACCTCTGACTGGTCCCACCCCCATCTATTCTCTGCCTCCCAAGTCCCAGTAGATCAATTGGGTCTTCTTTGGTTGCCCTGCACAGGAGAATGGAGCTGGAAAGAAGGTTAGTGGGGTGGGGAGGGAATGGGGATTTTGCAGTAACCTTTCCCCAGGAGTAGGAAGGGAATGGGGATTTTATCCTTCCCCTGTCAACGCCCACTAAGTGACGCCCACAGAAGCGGCAGTAAAAAAAATTTTGAATCCCACCACTGCTTCAAACGTATTGTATCAAGGTGTACGTGTGCTTGTGTGTGCATGTGTATCTTCAGATCAGCATTGATTCCTGGTTCCTGCAGTTCAAACAAATGGTTATCCAACATCTTTTTAAAAACTTCCAGTGTTGGAGCATTCACAAATTCTGGAGGCAAGTTGTTCCACTGATTAATTGTTCTCACTGTTAAGGAAATGTTTCCTTAGTTTTAAGTTGCTTCTCTCCTTGATCAGTTTCCATCCATTGCTTCTTGTCCTGCCCTCAGGTGCTTTAGAGAACAGCCTGACTCCCTCTTCTCTGTGGCAGCCCCTCAAATATTGGAACACTGCTTCCATGTTCCTCCTAGTCTTTCTTTTCATCAAACTAGACATACCCAATTCCAGCAACCGTTTTTCGTATCTTTTATCCTCCAGTCCTCTAATCATCTTTGTTGCTCTTCTCTGCACTCTTTCTAGAGTCTCCACATCTTTTTTTAACATCATGTTGACCACACCTGGATGCTGTATCCCAAGTGTGGCCTTAGCAAGGCATTATAAAATGGTATAAACACTTCGTGTGATCTTGATTCTATCCAGAGGTGGTATTCAGCAGATTCTGACCAGTTCTGGAGAAATTTTGAGTAGTTCGGAGAACCGGCAAATACCACTTCTGACTGGAGATTTTACAGTATCCTTCCCCTGCCACACCCACCAAGCCACGTCCACAGAACCGATCATAAAAAAAAAAAATTGAATCCCATCACTGATTCTATCCCTCTGTTTATACAGCCTCGGACTGTATTGGCTTTTTTGGCAGCTGCAGTATACTGCTGGCTCATATTTAAGTGATGATCCACCAGTTTTTCATATGTTGTTTTGACATTGCCTGCTTCTTACCCGTGTTTCTCATATAATAAGGCCGGGTCTCATTTTTTTTTTGAGCCCCTCAAAAATGGCTAGATCGTCTTTTCAGGGATGACTTAATTCCCACCCCCCTTGCATCTTCAGGTGGGCGGGTGGCGACAGCTTGGATGTTGACCTCAGCGTTGATGGTCCACTTCGTATTGGGGTCAGTGCAGGCAGCACCATATCCAGGTGTACAACAAAAGTATTTCCTAACGGCAAGCCCTCCCCCATTCCCCCCCATTTCGTATGTTTTAATATAGGCCTTAATTTGGGGGGGAGGGGCTTAATTTCATTTCATGTCTATAAAACATGCTGGGACTTCCTATTGAGGGAGGCCGTATTGTTGGAGAAACAGGGTAGGTCTGAGGGAGAATGACTGGCCCAAGATCACCCAGCTTGGCAAGGTGTCAGTTTCTAGCCTAAAATCTTAATTACTACATCAAACTAGCTCTCATACAAAGACCTGGCTTTCTTTTTTCTTTTTAAAAGGCGCTAATGCCTGAAAGGGTGGAAGTAAAGATGTGGATGGCCACCAAGAAGGGGAACAGACTCGGTTATAATGGTGATAGCAACAACCTGAAAAACTAGGTTAGAAGCAGATCATTATGGAGAAAATCTATCAATGTGATCTGTAGGAGTCAATCAGTTCACACCTGTGAATTGGTCTTAGGAGTCAATCAATTCACACATACACAAGACAAAACCTGCCAGAAATAACACTAAAAAAGGACCACATCTTAATTAAAAATCGAATTAATGGCCTGTAAAGTATTCTAATTCATAAAAAAAGTAACTCATCTGATATTTTATTCCACCAACCATTCTATTCCATTTACACAAACCAATCTCTAACATACATACACACCGGCAAACACAATCTTCTCTTCCATCCCTCCCTTCCTTCCAAGAGGACAAGCATAAAAAGGGGGCAAGTACCAGAATGGTTCAAGAGATAATTTTGCATAGTACATATTTCTTTAAATTGTGCATTTAGACTCTTTCCTAACCCTGTAGAGGGTGTGCATAAGCGCACCAATCGTGCCTACCATCCCTGTCCTATTGTTTTTTATTTTTCTCATAAGTATCTTATCTCATGTATTCAAAACTATATTTATTCTTATACCTGTATCTTGTACGCAATTGACAAATCAAATAAAATGTAAATGTAAAAATTCCTTTTTCATGTTCCTTATTGGAATGTTTGGAGAACACTGCATTTTAATAATACCTAATTTCCAATTTGGCATTTGATTGGAATCTTAAGTAAATTTACATCTGAAAAGTAAGCTAAATGAATTTCATTACCATTTCCAGTTGTAAATCAGACCAGGAACCAACCTGGGCTGGAACTCTGGCAAAAGTCCTGGTTTTAGAGGAAAGAGAAACCTCTTCTACATTTTTATTATAAAGCAATTTTCTTTTGAGGTAGTAGGTATATATGAAGAAGAGTTTTGGATTCCAGAACGTTTGGGTACCCTCCAGTGGAAAATAGAAGTAATTGCTTACCTTTAGGAAACTGCTACAAGCGGTAATCCTGCTTGACAAACTGGGTTTCATTTACATTCCTGTAGTCTTCAATTTACACCCACAGTTGGGCCTGAAATTTCCATTGTTAAGTCATTGTAGTTCTAAATCAAGCTAGACCAGAGTTTACAACCATTTATACGGTAGTTGCTAAGTGAATCACTAGAAACATTAAAGAAATCCAGCTTCCTTAGTGGGTGGGTTTATTTTTGCCAGAAATAGGCAAAAAAAGGGTCACAAATCATAATTATGTCACTGCAGGATGCTGCAACAAGTTGTAAACGTGAGCCTTTTAATCCATCCTGCTCAAGAAAGGAGACCTTATACCATTCCAGAGATGGTGTTCAGCAGGTTTTGACCAGTTCTGGAGAACCGATAGCAGAAATTTTGAGTAGTTCAGAATCCCACCTCTGACCGGCCCTGCCCACATCTATTCTCTGTCTCAGCTGATCGGCTGGGTCTTCTTTGGTTGCCCTCCACAGGAGAACCGAGCTGGAAAGCAGGTTAGTGGGGTGGGGAGGGAATGGGGATTTTGCAGTAACCTTCCCCTGCCACGTCCACAGAACAGTGGTAAATTTTTTTGAATCCCATCATTGGGCAGCAGAGTACTGCAAGAGGTTGTCCAAGCTGAAAACAGGGTGCGGGGGGGGGGGGGGGGCACATGTGACCCTCATGCCCGGTTTTGACTGTGGGCTGGTCCTTTGCTATTTTCAGGCCGGCCCTGCAAGCCTAATTTAGGTACCCGTGCCTTATACCATCCCAGTCAAATAGTTGTCCTGTCTATTTTTGTAAACCTCAAGCAATGGAGAATCCTCAAGTCCCAGAGTCATTAATCAGTTGAAAGTCAAGGACCACCTGAAATTTAAAGTAACAGGTAATCAGTTTCCCAAAACACATCTAGTTTTGGACCAATTTCTCCACCACTTATAACAATATTTCTCAGCATGGCTGGCTGGGGAATTGTAGGAGTTGAAGACCACAGATCTTAAAAGTTGCGAAGATTGAGAAACACTGATACAAGGTAATGAATTAGAATCATTCCGATTTTAAGATGGCAACTTTAAGATATGTGGGCTTCAACCAGTGGTGGACTAGATTTTTTTTACTACTGGTTCTATGGCTATGGCTTGGTGGGTGTGGCAGGGGAAGGATACTGCAAAATCCCATTCCCTCCCCACCCTACTAACCTGCTTTCCAGCTCCATTCTCCTGTGCAGGGCAACCAAAGAAGACCTAGCCAATCAGCTGGGACTCGGGAGGCAAAGAATCAATGGGGGCGGGGCCAGTCAGAGGTGGTATTTGCCAGTTCTCTGAACTACTCAAAATTTCTGCTACCAGTACTCCAGAACTGCTGAATGCCACCTCTGGCTTCAACTCCCAGAATTGCCCAACCAGTGTGATTTACTTTAGTATGAATTGCATTGATTGGCAGGAATTCTCCAGGGTTTTCTACCCTGGTCCACTTTGAAGCCGTCAGGAATTACATTCAGAACTCAGAGGCTTGTAAATCTATCACACAAAACCGTGTTTTGAACCGTTAGCCAGCCACTCAAATAAGAGATTGGGAAGAGGGATATATCATGAGGAGCGGGACTCTAGTGTCTTTCAGTCTTAAATAATGACAAAAGCAGCCTCCATCTGCATTCCATTTATTTATTTATTTGTTTGTTTGTTTATTTTTTTATTTATTTATTGCATGCTGACAATAATTCTTGGTAAGCATTGCTGGTTGGCGTACAGGTGCCCCTTGATGAAAAGAAAAAAAGCAGAGCCCCCCTCCATAAGAGAAAGAGGTTCCTTTCTGAACCTCTTGGGAGAACAGAATAACAGAGTTGGAAGAGACCTTCGAGATCTTCTAGTCCAACCACCTGCTCAGGCAGGAAACCTTACATAATTTTAGACACATGGTTGTCCAATGTCATCCTCTTTTGCACCTTGAAGCCTCAGCATTGAGAGCTACCAAGCAATCCCTCTAAGGACTTAAATGTTGGACTCTATGGTGCCATTGATCCATGAGACGTAGGGAGCAGTCCGGGTGTAAATCCCAGGTTTCCGCCAATTGCCACAAACAGTGGATCCGGTGGTCACAATGCCTTCAGCAATGCCGTTGCAAACAATGGGTCCACCGGAATCTCCCTGAGAAGCAAATCAGAGTCAGTCCCAGTTTTAATATTACTATTAGTAATACCTTGCTTCAAATCTCACTATCCATGAGATCTTCCACCTATTCCTATCACTGACCTACTTTGTAAAGATGTGGTAGATAAAATATTTGCCAAATATTTTGAACCTATGAAGTGCAGTGTGTATTTCTGATTGTCCAATTTTGTTTCCCTGTGTCCTTTTTTTTTTTTTTTTTTTTTTAAGAAAAACCCTCCATTTGATTTTTGGAATGCTTTTTTTTACTATTAACATTGCTAAAAATTTGCAGCAAGAAAGCATTTCCTTTTCTTCTTGTATTTTAAATTTGCTTTTTCAACTGTATTGCTGATAATTTCCCATAAGTCTTAATCTTCAAGAAAAAGCCTCTCTTTCAGAAACCAGGACTGGCAGGAAAGCATTCAAAAGATTGTAGATAACACTTTTGTTTTTAATTGTTCACAAGCTTCCATGAACAAAGAAAATAGTCAAGCCAACCTTGGGAATTACTGGGAATGTATCTTACCCAAACCCATTTTGATGTTTTTACTTTGCAAATGTTTCTTTTGCTTTTATTCAGAATACAATGCTCTTTTCTATGGTTATGCATGCATATTATTGGATGCTGTGACTCTTTTGATGTAACTGGGCAGATGACTATTTCTAAACCAATCAAATTTTGCTTTGAAGTTCTTTGTTGTGCTAACTATAAAAGTAAATGTAGTCCATTTCCCGGGATTCCCATCTTTCATACGGAAACCGCACTTTATCATAGTACTCTAATAAATTGCTTTTAAATAACCTTCTGACTTTGTTGCTTATTGGAAAAGGTAGCCCAAGGCAGAACCTGGGACCAGATTTGGCCATCAGCATCTTTCCAACCTTTTTTTCTTTCTTCTACATATTATTATTATTAATTATTGTCTCTTTTATTCATTAAACTTGAAACTCAGTCAACTGAACTTTTAAAGATGTATCACAAATATCACTGACTGGGGCTGATGGTTGATACGAGTTACTGCCAGCATCCTAGGTATCAACCAAGTATCTACTTAAGATGTATGATGAAGGCATTCAAAGGCAAGAGATGAAGTAAATAGGAATTAAAAATAACTTTATCTCCATCATATTATTCTGCAATTCCTACTTACAACAACACCCTTGATTTTGGGATCATGATTATTCGCCCTCTACTGTCCTGGGAAGCTGCTTGGAGTTATTTTAGTTATTGGGTTAGCATACAATGGATAAGTAAATAAAGTGGATAGATGAGAGAGAAGGAGATGAGAGAGAGAGATATGCAGATAGACACATAGAATCACACAGAATAATAGGGCTGGAAGGGACCTTGGAGGTCTTCTAATCCAACTCAGGAAAACCCTATAGCCATGATGGCAAACTTATGGCACGCATGCTGGCACACAAGCTTGCAGGCAAACTTAACTCATTGTGCATGCGCGCGCCTCATAGCTGATTTATTTCTGGTTGGTTTGAGACTTTTTTCGGCCTCCCAGAGGCTTGGAAAAAGCCTCTGCAAGGCTTTTCAGGACGAATTATAGGCCTGTTTTGTCACTTCCTGTAATAGCGGAAGTGACAAAATGGGCCTATAATTCATTCTGAAAAGCCTTGCAGAGACTTTTTCCAAGCCTCTGGGAGGCCGAAAAAGGCCTCAAACCAGCTGAAAAATCAGCTGTGAGGTGCAGTGCAGGTAAGGGGGTGGCAGGAGGGGGAATTGCACGTGCATGTGCAGAGGGCATGGGGTGGGGGCGCGCATTGCATTCTGTGTGCTGGCACATGAGTGCATGGGTGCTAGTGCACGTGCAATTTTTCACACAGGAGCCCAAAAGGGTTAGCCACCACTGCCCTGTAGCATTCTGGACAAATGGATGTCCAATCTCTTCTTGAAAATCTCCAGTGTTGGAACACCAACAACTTCCAGAGGTAAGCTGTTCCACTAATTAATTGTCCTCAATGTCAGGAAATTTCTTCTTGTAGATATATGATAAATGATGGAAGATGGATGGATGGATAGATGATAGATAGATGATAGATAGATAGATAGATAGATAGATAGATAGATAGATAGATAGACAGATGATAGATATAGATGATAGATAGATGATAGATAGATATACACTAATAGGGACAAAGAAAAAAATAGCAGGATAGCCACAGAAACATGAAGTATAGCTGAATATATTATGTGCAGCCTGTGGATGGTGAGTGAGATCTGGCAGGCCTGCTACCTGCAATAGAGCATTCATGTTCAAAGGCAGTCTATCCTGAACAAGTTTCAATTCAAATAACCAGCTGTGAGAAGCCATGGGAAGAAAGTAGGGGATGAAGAACAAGCTTTGCATGAGAAAAGGCTGCGGAGTTTAGGCCAATGGGAAGCCTTAATTCACTCACTGAAACTTTGGCTGAGAATTCACTCTCACAGTTTCCTAGATTCTGCTTCACCCCAGAATAGCATGGCAAAGAAGTCCTCCTTCTTTCCCTCCTTCCTCCCACAGCCCTATAATCACCTTGCAGGAATCTTTCTTTCTGGATTCAGCGCACATCATGTTCTCTGTCACGCTGCCGTCATGGTATCGCCTTATATTGCATTGATTTCGACCGATGATGCTGAGATGAACGAACTGCAGCTTGTCTGGTTTCTTTCCCGTATTGCTAATAATGCCCCAGCCGGCCACTTCACACCGGGTATGTTCAGGGACATCATTGTTTACAGTCTGATATGGCAGGATCTGCACATGTGACCCAAGAACCGCGGGCTCTGCAAGCTAATTTTGAGAGAACCAGAGATGAAGGAAGCAAACTGCATCCAGGTCCAGGATATCAATTCCTTCAGATTAACGGAATTGGAAGGGACCTGATAGGTCATTTAGTCCAACCCCCTGCCCAAGCAGGAGACTCTACACCAGTGGTTCCCAAACTTTTTCAGTCCATTGCCCCCTTTGTGCTACAAATTCATCCTCGGTGCCCCCCATCCAGGGGTGGGATTTAAATTTCTGTGGGTGTGGCCTAATTTGAGGGCGTGACTTGCTGGTCACGTGACTGGGTGGGCATGGATTGCTGGTCATGTGACTGGCTGGTGTGGCTTGCTGGCTGGGCATGGCTTTCTGGTCACATGACCGAATAGGTGTGGTTTGGTGGTCATGTGACTGGGTGGGTGTGGCCAGGTAACTGGTAAACCAAATACACTTAATGGCGGGTTTTAGCAATTGTTCTAATTGATGACTGGCCTCCCCAGAGCTACTTGACCTGTTTTTGGAGTTTTAACAGCCATGCACATACATACACACACACACACACTCCCTTCCAACCCCGCTGGAGCAGGTCATTGGACTAGAATCAGCAAAACATCTCTGATTAGACTCTAGTAGTGAATAAAATCTAATCAGAGATGCTTGGCCAATTCTTGTTGATTTGTTTTATTTTTATTTCTTTATTTTATGTTGCTGAATTGCATTGACATGTGTGTCCCTTCTTGTGCACAACCCAGAAGCTTTTGTGATTCTTTGCAGCAAAAATTACCGACCCCTGGCTTTGCTTGACTTTTCAAACATGCCACCACTTCCACGTTTTAGGTGCCAGCCCCGCAGATCCACCCCATTGAGCCCGCTGCACCGGAGGGACTTGCCCAAGCAAGTCCAAGCAAAGCAGTGCACCAAGTCAATGGGGTGAGAGGGAAAGAGAGAGAGAAAGAGAGAAGGAAGAAAAGAAAAAGGGAAAGAAAGAAAAAGGGACAGATGAAGGGGGGGGGATGGAAGGAAGGGACAGAAAGTAAAAGAAATAAAGAAGGAGGGAGGGAGGAGAAAGATGAGATATCTATTCTAGTCCAATCACCTGCTGCAGCAGGGTTAGAAGGGAGAGAGAGAGAGAGAGAGAGAGAGAGAGAGAGAGAGAGAGAGAGAGTTCTCCTTATTTCCCAGTTCAATTTGGTTTTGCCTTCTTCAGAATTGGCACTTTAAAACATTGGGGAAAAGTAATTTTTTAGGGTGATCTGATCCAATGGATCCTGTTTAAAGCCTCAACAAAATGTGAGAGCTTCCTGATAGTCTTGGCCATGTTTCATCCACAAAACCTTTAATTAATAGAAGCCAAAGATGTTTCAGTGTGGAAAAGGCCCTCAGAGTAAACTAGGCCTCATTTCAATCTGATGCATCAGGTCTCTCTCTCCCCCTCCCTCCCAGACTAGCTTTGCTGTACTTTCCCAATATGCCTGCGGGGCAGGTGCTTCGAACATGGATGGATGGATAGAGAGACAGAGACAGACAGGTAGATAAGTAGGGAGGTAGATAGAAATTGGTAGATAGATGCCGTGCTTCTCACAAAATAAGGCCGGGCCTTATTTATTTTTTGACCCCTGAAAAAACGGCTAGGCTGTCTTTTCGGGGGTGATTTAATTTCCTCTTCCACCTAGAGTGGCCCATATGCACGTACCTTGCCGCGAGGCCGCTTCTATCAGCTGATGAAAGCTCCCCGAAGGCAGAGTCCCCAGCCGCTTCAGGGCGTGGCGGGGCTGCCCGTGTCCCGTCTTTAGGCAGTCTCTTTCGGGCCATGGCAACTCCCCAAATGCAGTCACCAGCCACTTCGATCGGCCGGTAGAAGCGGCCTCGGGGCGAGCACACGCGCACACACACACACACACACACACACACACATACATTCCCCTCGCCCCGAGGCTGCTTCTACCGGCCGATCGAAGTGGCTGGTGACTGCATTTGGGGAGTTTCCATTGCCCAAAAGAGACTGCCTAAAGGCAAGGGGACACAGGTAGCCACGTCTCGCCTCGCCCCGAAGAGGCTGGGGACTCTGCCTTCAAGGGAGCTTTCGTCTGCCGAAAGAAGCAGCCTCGCGGCGAAGGGAGTGTGTGTGTGTGTGTGTGCGCTCACCCCGAGGCTGCTTCTACTGGCCGATCGAAGTGGCTGTTGACTGCCTTTGGGGAGTTTCCATTGCCCGAAAGAGACTGCCTAAAGGCAAGGGGACCCGGGTAGCCACGCCATGCCCTGAAGCGGCTGGGGACTCTGCCTCCAGGGAGCTTCTATTGGGTCTCGGGGTATTCTAGCCTCGGCTACCTGCAGGGCCCTCCTAAAGGCAAGTTTTCTCCCCATCCCCCCTGCCCTTCCCCCCCCCC
>BLBF01000042.1:19520638-19533771 GCA_015471245.1 Laticauda colubrina | reverse complement strand
TCTGTCTGTCTGTCTGTCTGTCTGTCTGTCTGTCTGTCTGTCTGTCTCTCTCTCTCTCTCTCTCTCTCTCGGAAAGCCCTGCGTGCTCTCCTTTGGGGCTCTTCGCTCTCCTTTTTTTCTTCCTTCCTTTTGGAAATTCAGGTTGGCTGAGGAACGAGCGCAAGCCGTGGCGGAGGCTTCCTTCCTTCCTCCCTCTCCCCTCCTTCTCCTCCCGGGCGAACCCCACAGCCGGCTCCGTGGCTGTTCGCTGCTCTTGCAGCCCCTGTGCGGCGCCCTCAAATTGAGCGCCCTTTACTCCTTCCCCTCCTCCTCCTCCTCCTCCTGGAGCCCATTACAACGCGGTGCATCGGAGCGGTGCAACAGTCAAGGGGGCGAACCTGCAGGGCCTCGAGCGCCCCGCTGCCAGCCGCCCCCCCCTCAAGGCATCCCACCGGCCCCCAGGGGGTGGTATCGCCCCCTTTGGGAACCACCACTCCACACCATTTCAGACAGATGGCAGAAAATTCTTTCCTTTCAATCATCAATTTCAGTTTTATTCCCTCCATAGCCAATATTCTATTGCCATCAAGCGGGAAGAACGGGTGAGCATTAGGGCCAGAGATCAATTCTAGGTAGTGACAAATGTTTCTTTCCTGCCACGCAGAGAAAACAAATATTTGCTGTGAACTCCACATGGTGTCGGGAAGGGAATCTGTCCAGTAAATACTCAGCTCCATCCACACTGCCTCAAACAGGGATTAAAGGGTTGTTAAAAAAAAAAAAAAAAAGGAGTTGATCCTGAAAGTGGGAAAAATAAAACAGGACCTAAGTTTGCACCAAACAACCACTTTGTATGATGGTTTAGGAAGATTTGGACATGTTCCTGCAAAATCTTGCACGAAACAATACAAAAAAGATAAAAAGGGAATTTTATTTTTTGTTGGATGTGCTTCATCTAGTATTTATTTCCTTTTATCAACATGCACAAATACTAACAACAGAGATATTAATACTGTATTAAGTAATTAGTTTAAGACTAAAATTGTAATTACATAACTAACACTTTGTTATGAATTACATCCTTTTTTTAACCTTATACTGCACTCAGTTTTGGATAAAAAAAATAAATAATCTTATGCTTGGGACAATGACATCCTAAATGGCAATTAATATTGAAAAGAACTTTTATTTTTATCTTTTTATTTCCAACACTTTGAGCTTTTTAAATAATGGCATGTTAATTGTTTTAAATTATGTTATACAGATTTTATTGCAATGAAATAGCACAATGCATGATGATGTACAATATTACAACAAAAGGAAAACAACAGAA
Source organism: Laticauda colubrina (assembly GCA_015471245.1). Lineage (NCBI taxonomy): Eukaryota > Metazoa > Chordata > Lepidosauria > Squamata > Elapidae > Laticauda > Laticauda colubrina. The sequence goes on along the minus strand of BLBF01000042.1, from coordinate 19,532,459 downwards.
AAAAGAATTATCAATATGAGTGCACTTTCTGTAGTTGCTTTTAATCATACTTGTGCTGTATATGGAAAAAATATAGAATTAAAAGGACATGAAAACTTAAATACAGGATGCATCTAAAAACAAGGATGAGGTTCAGTGCGCTTAGTTATGTGCTCATTTACAGGGCTGCCTATCTCATATTTTGATTCCAGGCAACTCACAACTATCTGTTCTGCAATTATGAATGCCATTTTGACTTTTTTAATGCCATCCTCCCCAGAACCCTATGTGAGTGTGCAATGGTCTGTGCAAAATGTGATTTGAAAAAAACAAGAAAAGAAAAGAGAGGATTTTAATGCCTCAGTCCTGTGGTGCGATTCAACTGGTGTAACAACCAGTTCGGTGAGCATGCATTTTGTGCACGTGATCTACATTTAAAAAATCCCATTTTCAACTGAATTACTTACCTTCTACTGCAGTGCTGGTGTCTGAAACAGCTGAGGCGCGGCAAAACCGCTCTACCATGCAAATCAGCTGTGCTAAAAGACCAGGAAATAAAACAGGAAAGAGCAGGGGCGGGGGGGGGGCAAACACTCACTGGAACTACCGGTTCGCTCGAACCAGTATGAACCAGTAGATCCTGCCCCTGCCTCAGTCCCAATTCAGAATCAAGGAGCTCCTGCTTTTGGCGTTAAAGAGACATCTCCCTTGATCTTTTAATGACAAAGGTGCACACAGTCCCAAAAGGTAATAGAGTCAGCAGAAAAAACAAATTGGATTTCGTTTCCTCTTAAATTGTTGCTGCAGATAATATTTTTAATAGGATGGCCACCCAGAGCATTGATAATTCTCACTCCCATTCCCTCAAAAACCACCACTTAGCAGCAATTTTTAATGGGCCTGTGGGAGAGCATATAGGTAGTCCTCGACTTACAACCATTCGTTTAGTGGCCAAAGTTTCAACAGCACCAAAAAAAGGGCCTTATGACCACGTTTCACACTTATGACCGTTATGGTGACTGTTATGGTCATATGATCAAAATTCAGTTGCTTGGCAACTGGCCTGTGCTTATGATGGTTGCAGTGTCCCAGGGTCATATGATGATCCCCTTTTGCGGCCTTCTGACAAGCCAAGTCAGTGGGAAAGCCAAATTCGCTTAAGAACCGTGACAACTGCAGTGATTCACTTAACAACTGTGGCAAGAAAATGGGACAAAATTCACTGAACTCCTGTCTTGCTTAGCAATGGAAATTTGGAGCCAATAATAGAATTATCATGTTCATAAGTCAAAGACTATTTGTATACTCAAATCAGAAGATCTCAAGATTCCTTCACAACTCTGGTTGTGTTGAAACTGAAAGAAAGTCTACGAAGATTCCCAGTCATCCAGGTCATGGTTGTCCCAAAAGTGCTTCTTTAAGAGGCAGCTGGACTTTCTGGTTATTCTTTGAAGATGTTTTACTTCTCTGAAGAAGCTGAAGAAGCTTCTTGGACGAGAAGTGAAATGTCTTCAAAGGATAACAAGAAAGTCCAGCTGCCTCTTGAAAAAAAAAGCACCTTTGCGACAACTGAAAGAAGACGATTCTAATCAGAAGGGTTAATGTTAAATCTGCAAAAGACAAAGAACAAAAAAACCAGGCAGCTTTTCTCCAGTAGGATTCAAATAGGTTTGCTATGTTCGTGGGTAGGTGTGAACATTTTGAAGGTTCTTTTTTTAATTAAAAAAACTTTATTAAACAAATACCACAATTACAAAACAATTAAAAATATATTTCTATTCATTGCAGCATATTTGTAGTAGTGTTCACTCACTTTGAAGGTCTTGATTGGAATCTTCACTAAAGGTTTTATTGGTGAATTCCCAATAAGATGCACAACCTACCTAAGATATAGGAACCTCCCCTTAGGTGAGGGAGAGAAGGAATAAAGTCACTTGCCTGAAAGCAGGAACACCATGACATTTACACATGATGGCTCTGTGGCGGCTTAACAAGGAAAGACATTGTTTTTGTGGGAGGTAAAAGAGACAGATAGTCATTTAAAGCATGGCTGGGAGTTAAAACAGTCAGTATGGTGGGATCAGAAGTTAACAATGGGTTGGCCAGATTGTTCTGTTGCAGTTGAAAATCAGATGTTGGGAAAGTTATGGGAAGACACCAAAGAGCAAAATTATAAGTAGAAGTAGAAGACACGAAGGTCAGACCAGAGAAAAGTACCGTATTTACTGGATTATAAGGCTCTACTTTTTTCCCACGCTTTGAACCCTGCGGCTTGCACAACAATGCGGCTTATCTATATATTTTTTTTCGCTAACTGCCATCAAGGGGCGCAAAAACGTGACAGACGCAAGAGGTCAATGCAAAGAAGAAGACGCTACCGGTAGTTTTTGGCGCACTCGACGCAAGCAGCATGACATGCACGAACGCAAAATATTTTTCATACCCTCATCATGGAAAGTACACGAAGAAAAGCATATGATGCAGCTTTTAAGTTGAAAGCAATTGATCTGCAATTCAGGAAGGAAATAGAGCTGCTGCACGTAAACTTGGCATTAATGAATCAATGGTGAGACGTTGGAGACGTCTGGCTGCATGCGAAGAGCATTCTTCTCTTTCTGTGCAAATATCTCATTTCACAACGTATATATCTGCGGCTTATAGTCTGGTGCGGCTAATATATGTAAAAATATTTTTTTCTTTTAAAATTTAGTGGGTGTGGCTAATATTCTGATGTGCTCTATAGTCCGGAAAATATGGTAACCTTTGCTTGACAACTGAATGTACACTTTGATAATCATAGGTCAGTTGTCCAATTGCTGAAGACTGTTATCTACACAGAACCCGGCTTCTGGAGATATCTGGGATGCAAGAGGCTTTGTCATGGATAACAGAAAGAGGGTGGTAAGCATTTCAGATCAAGAGAGAAGATGCATAGGGAGAGGCAAGAGAAGGACATCTTCTGTCAGGCTTCTCATGCGAACCAGATAGGAAATTAGACAGAACACAGGTGGTCTTTGACTTACAACCATTTGTTCAAAATTACAACAGCACTGAAAAAAAGTGATCTGTGACCATTTTTCACACAACTATTGTAGCAACCCCATGGTCACATTATCAAAATTCAGATACTTGGCAACTGGCTGATATTTATGAGAGATGCAGTATCACAGGGTCATGTGATTACTTTCTGTGATCTTTTGACCAGCCAAGTCAAAGCCAGATTCACATAACAACCATATTAGTAACGTAACTGCAGGTGATTCACTTAACAACTGTAGTAAGCAAGGTCATAAAATGGGGCAAAACTCACTGAACAACTCTCTCGCTTAGCAACAAAAGTTTTGGGCTCCATTGTGGTTGCAGGTCAAGGGCTATCTGTAGAATCTTTTACATGTGGTGTGAAGTATGATTGTTCTGCTGTCACCTTTACAGCTTGATAACTTAGGGGGAGAAACCCACATGAGCTTCTTGCCCGATCACTATCCAGCTGTGGACCCTGTTCCCTCTTACCTAGGGAGAACGTTTTCATGAGCTTCTTCCCACATGCCATTACATTTTCTTAAAAGGCAAAATCGATCTAAGCCATGGAATGCCCACCTGGATAAGCAAGAGATCATGGAGAATGGTGTCTTCGCTGCTCCCTGGGTGAGGAATGAGTCGACGGATTCCATACAGACGCTTGTTCGGTTCGGTTTCTGAGAGCGAATGGGCTCCCAAGAGGACCTGTAGCGTCCCGTTTTTCCTGCACCAGAGATTGTGGTTAGTCTGAATAATCAGGACCCCCTATGTCAACAGGTCTCAAGCATGCCTCCTTCTCCTACAACCCTTTGGGGAATGGTGTCTTCCATCATTTTTAGATTGATGCATGTTCTAATGTTTTAATTAGATTAATTAATCTAATGTCAGAAAAGTTCTCCTTAGTTCTATGTTGTTTCTCTCCTTGATTATTTTCATTGTTTCTTGTTCAATAAATGTGTAAACATAAAGAATTAAAACCTCAGTGGAAACTTTTCAGCTCTGTTCATGTTTTGCTTGTGATCCTAAACGTAATAAAATTACAATTGAAGGACTTAATACACTCTGAGCTTGGTTGTTTTCTTACAGACATTTCATTACCCAAACTAACTAGGTAACATCCTGAGTGCTAGTTGTTTTGTTCGGAAAAACACGAGGTAGACCGGGTTCCAACAACGAAAAGTCTTTATTTACAGGAGTCAGTAAAACGGAACGGTTGGCCGACTTAGCGGCAGCCTTTTATACAGGCTAGCCTGCCGGCTTGTAACCAATGGCAGCTGATCGAATTTGCTGCCTTTTTTACTTTATTTGGATTGGTTCTTAGTGAACCAATCCAATGCTTACTTTAGTTGACCAATCAGATTTGCATGTTTTGGAGTAACCCAATTTGCATACAGAACACCCCTCCCCCCTTGGTTCAGTCCTACGTGGTGATGTAGTCGCGCAGGTAGGCGGGGCTTTTCCTGACTCGACTGGACCTGCGCAGTTCACTTTCGGCGGAGACTTCGACCTGTTCGGATGGGGCTGCTGTGTCGTCCGTCCTTCTCTCTGGAACCGTCTGGAAGGGTGAGTCAGCCATTCTGCCGCCTGAGTTTCTTATGCCGGCGGTTTTGCCGCTCCCTCCCGTTTCCTCCGGGCAGGTCGAGCTGGCCTGGCTGTCCCCTTCCGATGGGCTCTTCACGCAAGTCTCTTCAAACAGTGAGTCTTTTATTTGCTCTTTTTGTTTGTTAGTCTCTTTTGGGTTTTGTTTGTATCGGTTCTTTATTTGTTTCTCGCATTTCCCCCCCCCCCCTTTGGTTTGTCCATCACCGCTTTTTCCATGCATGGGTGTATGTCTGTATTTCGTTCTATGTTTCGGGAACGGAGCTGGTCTATGTGCCGCTTCCATTCCCTGCCGTCGTCAATTGTTAACCGGTAGGATTTGGGGCCTGTTATTTGCGTTATTTGTCCTGGTAGCCAAACAGGGTCCCCGGTGAAGTTTTTTGCGTAAACCAACTCGCCTACTTCAAATTTCCTAAATCGTGTGGAGGAGTCGGGGGGTTTTTTTGGCGTAAAATTTGGGTGCAACCTATCAAGGTGTGATCTTAATTTCCTCCCTATGAGCAATTCTGCTGGGGACTTGTTGGTCGTGGTACTGGGCGTTATGTGTTGGAGAGTGAGCAATCGGTTTATTTTCTGTTGGACATCACCGGTGTCCATTCTTTCTAATCCCTCTTTGGTAAACCGGACTATTCTCTCCGCCCTGCCGTTTGCGGCCGGGTGAGCCGGCGCGGTTAGGGCATGTCTGATACCTAGGGAGGCTAGGTATTGTTCGAAGTGTAGGCTGGTTAGCTGTGGCCCATTATCTGATACGAGGACGTCCGGTAGACCATGGGTGGCAAAAAGGTTGTCTAGTTGTTTGATTACAGTTTCTGTTGTCGTTGATGGCATGATTTTTACTTCTAGCCAATTAGAATAGGCATCAACAACAATCAGGAATGTATGCCCCTTGGTAGGACCCGCGAAATCGATGTGGATTCTTGACCAAGGGCCTCGCGGGGTTTCCCAGTCTCTAATGGGTGCTTTAGGCGGGGACGGTCTAATTCCCTGGCACTTGTTGCACGAGCTTACCCAATATTCTATGTCCTTATCAATACCCGGCCACCAAACATAACTTCTTGCAAGGCTTTTCATTTTCACAATTCCCGGGTGCCCTTCATGTAACATCCCAAGTACCCTGGGTTGTAGTTTGTTAGGAATGACTACCCGATCACCCCACAATAAACACCCTTTTTGAATTGAAAGTTCAGTCTGTCTGGTCCGGAAAGGTTTAAAGTTTTCAGTTTTTTGATTTTCCGGCCAGCCTTTACCTACCCAGCTGAGGATGTGGGAAGTCACTGAGTCTTTCGCGGTGGCTTTGGCGACATCATAAGCAGATATGGGTAGATCGGGGCAAGTCTCTATTTGTAATGCTGTCATCGCTGGTGCCGGGTCTTCCTCGGTTTCTGGTAAGGGTGCTCTGCTCAAAGCGTCCGCATGGGAAATTTGTTTCGCTGGTCGATGTGTCAGAGTGTAGGAATAGGCTGCTAGGAACTCTGACCATCTAGTCATTCTTGGAGAAAGGATATTTAGTGTTGGCTTGTTTCCCGCCAAAATACCCATTAGTGGTTTGTGGTCTGTTATAATTTGAAAAGTCCGCCCGTAGAGGTACTCGTGGAAGCGTTTCACTCCAGCGACAATTGCTAGAGCTTCTCTGTCGAGTTGGCTATAATTCCTCTCGGTTTTAGACAAGGTCCTTGAGTAGTAGGCAATGGGTGCCTCTCTGCCATCAGGCAGTTGGTGGCTCAGGATGGCACCGACTCCAAATGGCGAAGCGTCGCAGGTCACCCTCAATGGCAGTGTGTCGCTAAATTGAATGAGAACGTTTGTTGATGTTAGCAATTTTTTAATTTTCTGGAAGGAATTCTTCTCTCTATAACCCCAAGTCCAAATAGCTTTCTTGTCCAATAGATGGTGCAATGGTTCTGCTATTGTGGCTTTATTCGGTAGGAATACATTATAAAAATTTATCAGTCCAAGAAATGCTTGTAGTTCGGCTTTGTTTCTTGGTTCTGGTGCTTCATTGATGGCTTTAATTTTCTTGTCTGTAGGGTGTATACCCTCTCCGTCTATTAAATAGCCCAGGAATTCGACGCTATTCTTAACTAGGCAACACTTTTCTCTTTTCACTTTGAGGCCAGATTCTTTAAACTTAGTTAGTACTTCTTTGAGTCTTTTTTTTAATTGGGTTTCATCTTTGGCTGAGATCAGGACGTCGTCAAAGTATGGTACAACTTCTTGTATGCCATTTAGGAGGCGTTCCATTAGACTCTGGAAAACGTCTGGGGCTACACTTACTCCAAATTGCAGTCGGTGACATTTGAATGCGCCCTTATGGGTAACTATAGTCTGTGCTTCCGCAGTTTCTGGGTCCACTGGGAGTTGTTGGTAGGCTTGTGCTAGGTCGAGTTTAGCAAAAACCTTTCCTTTTCCCAGGGAGTGAAGCAAATGCTGGACTACTGGCACCGGGTATGCGCTTGGTTGTAATGCGTGGTTCAGGGTAGCCTTATAGTCACCACAGATTCTAACAGACCCGTCGGGTTTGATAGGTGTGACTATAGGCGTTTCCCACTTGGCATGGTCCACAGGTTCTAATACCCCTTGGGCTATTAATTTGTCTAGCTGTTCCTCTATTTTTGCCTTTAGTGCAAAAGGAACTCGTCTGGCTTTTATTTTTCGTGGGGCTATTTGGGGGTTTAAACTGAAAGAAATGGGATTTCCCCGATACTTGCCAAGTGAGCCGTCAAAAACGTCCTGGAATTCCCGGATGAGGTCTTCTTCCCAGCCGGTTGCAGTCACTCGATCGATCCCGGTCATCCCGATGCCCAATGGTGCGAACCATTCGATGCCCAGGAGACTTGGTCTGTCTCTGTCGACTATGGTCAGCGGTGGCACTTTGACATGTTCTTTGTAGGTAACTCGGAAATGTCCCATGCCGACTACAGGGATTTGGTTTCCCTGGTAGTCCTTGAGAGTTAGGTGCTGCTTCTTTAGTTCTTTGGTTTTGATATCTGGGACTAGCTGTTTTATTGTGTCCCACAATACCATAGAGAGAAAGGACCCCGAGTCTACTTCCATCTTGCAGGGCTTCCCTTCGATTTCTACAATGACTTTAATTTTCTTCCCACTTTCCGTCTGAGCGCTCTTTATAATGACAGTTTGGTGTGTATTGGCTCGCTTCTCTTGTTGCCACTTTCTCTCAGCTCGTTTAGGCTCAGCTCGTGTTGGGGAATTTCTGCGTCTCGTTGGGCTGTAGTATTTTTTGTTTCTGCAGACTTTTTCGATGTGCCCTCGTTTCTTGCAGACCCTGCAGATGGCATCGAGAAATCTGCATTCAGCTCGGGGATGGTTTCCTCCGCAGCCAGCGCATTCCCGCCAATTTCTTCCTTCGCGCTCTTTTCTGTTAGTGTATAGGCGGTGGACCTCGTCGTCTTCTTCGCTATTGTCAGGTGTTTCGCCATACTCTTCGTAATGCGTGGTGGTGGTAGATTGTTTTTTGTCTTTGGTTGGGTTCGTTTCATCACTATGCGTGTTCATTTTCGTCATAGTGACAGCCGATTTTTTCGTGGCTTCGGCGGCTGTGGCTTCCTTGATAGCTTCGGCTACACTGATGTTGGGTTTGTTGAGTAATTTAATCTGTGTGGTCGAGTCTCTCAACCCCAACACCACTCGATCCCTCATTGCCTCGTCGAGGTTTGAGAATTCACACTCACCACCTATTTGTCGAAGTGCAGCAACGAAATCGGCGACGGTCTCTCCCTCTCTCTGGTCTCTCCTGTAGAATTCGTGTCGCTTTATTAAGTTTGACACCATCGGAGCGTAGTGTGCTTTGAGAATTCGTTGCAATTCTGGCCACGTTAGTTGTTTGACATCTTGGGGCTTCGCTAGAGCCTTTGCCATCTTGAAAACCGTTGGCCCACAGTGTGTTAGGAACACAGCTCTCTTACGTTGCTCCGAAATTCCTTCCATTTCATTGCTTTCCAGATACATTTGGAAGCGATCTGCATAGGAATCCCAATCCTCTTCGTTGGGGTTGAAGGGTGCGGGCGGTGCGTTGTTTCCAGGCATCTTTGTTGTCATCTGGGCTTCTTATCACCGCGTGCAGTTTTTCGTGTTCAGGATGATCCCATCCTCGTCGCCAGTGTTTTGTTCGGAAAAACACGAGGTAGACCGGGTTCCAACAACGAAAAGTCTTTATTTACAGGAGTCAGTAAAATGGAACGGTTGGCCGACTTAGCGGCAGCCTTTTATACAGGCTAGCCTGCCGGCTTGTAACCAATGGTAGCTGATCGAATTTGCTGCCTTTTTTACTTTATTTGGATTGGTTCTTAGTGAACCAATCCAATGCTTACTTTAGTTGACCAATCAGATTTGCATGTTTTGGAGTAACCCAATTTGCATACAGAACACTAGTGATGACTCAAACAGCACCAAGGACCATTCATTTCAAACCTACAATTACAGTTGATCAAGAAGGAAAGTCAAATTAAAAATAAATTGATTTTAAAAAGCGAGAAATCTGAGAAGACTGAGTCAAAACTAAGTATGACAACTTCTTGGAATTAGTTTTCATATCAGCGTATGATATAGCCCAGTGGCGACTAACCTTTTTGGGCTCCTATGCCAAAAATTGTGTGCTTGCTCGCATGCCAGCACCCAGAAGGCAATGTGTGCCCCCCCCCCACGCCTCCTGCACTTGCACGCACAGTCCCCTTGCCCCTCACCCCCTTACTTGCACTGCCCCTCACAACTGATTTTCGGCTGGTTTGAGGCCTTTTTTGACCTCCCAGAGGCTTGAAAAAAGCATCTGCAGGCCGAATAGGCCCGTTTCATCACTTCTGGTATTACAGGAGTTGACAAAATGGGCTATTTGGCCTGCAGAGGCTTTTTTTAAGCCTCTGGGAGGCCAAAAAAGGCCTCAAACCAGCCAAAAATCAGCTGTGAGGAGTGTGCATGCGCAGTGAGGTAATTCTGCCTGCAGTTTGCGTTCCAGCACAAATGGCTCTGCGTACCACCTGTGGCATGTGTGCCATAGGTTCACTATCACGGATATAGCTTGTTAATGATATAAAAAGTTAATCAAAGGAAACTTATGAGTCAACCAACCAACTAACTACATATGAGGTTGGCTAAGTTTGCACTGTAGGGCTTGTTTAAATAAACAGTTTTGTTGAATATACTACGTACAGAGTGGCTGTGTTTGTGTAACTGTATTTGCCCTCTGAAACAACAAGTCATCCCTTGATAACAGTCTTCCAACTGATTGATTCAGAGGGCAAACATATTATGCAAACACAGCCACTCTGTATCTTCCAATATTTGAGGAGCTGCCCCACAGAGGAGTGGGTGTTGACCTCCAAAACACCTGACAAGAAACAATGGATGGAAACTTATCAAAGAGAGATCCAACCTAAAATTAAGGAGAAATTTCCTGACAATAAGAACAATTAATCAGTGGAACAACTTGCCTCTAGATAGAAGTTGTGGGTGCTCCATCACAAGGTTTTTAAGAAGAGAGTTGGACAGCCATTTGTCTGGAATGGTATAGGGTCTCCTGCTTATTATAAGGAAATAGCTATTCAAACTTTAAACATCACCCCAGAAGGGAGGGAGGGAAGAGAAGGAAGGAAGAAGAGGAGGGAGGGAGGGGGAAGGGGAAGGAGGGATAAGGGAAAGAGACTGTGTCCATGTCTAAAAACAGTAAGATACAACCTAATAATGAATTTGGAGATGTTTGTATCTGCCAACATGCATCTTCTTTTTTTCTTTTTCTTTTTATAGTTTCCTTTTCCCTGAACAACTGCCAATAATTAAGGCAGCAGATACCACCAAATGGTTGCCTTTTTGTAGGCAAAGGAGTGAATTTCTGTGGTGGATTACATCTGTCTGCCTGCTAATTTCTGAACATTCAAGCTGGTCTAAAGCACAAGAGGAGGCAGGCCCGGTTATATGGAAGTAAACTGCTCCAAACTCGACTGCAGAAAATACGACTTCAGCAACAGAGTGGTCGATGCCTGGAACGCCCTACCCGACTCCATGGTTGCAGCCTCAACCCCTCACAGCTTCAACTCAAACTGTCTGCCGTGGATCTCACCCCATTCCTAAGAGGTCCTTAAAGGGGGCGTGTGCAAGCGCACCAGCATGGCTACCATCCATGTCTTACTGTCCCCATTTATTTATATTTACTCCTTTGTTCTTGTTTCTGTTCATACGTACACTTGTTACCTTGTACATGTTTGACAAACAAACCAACAAATAAGTATTCCTGACTGGTGGACTGATTCCTTGCTGTTCCCCAAAGTGGAAAATGAGCTTTGCATCTTCAGTCACCAGAGGAGAAACCCCACACTCACGTTTCCTCCAAGCAATGGGCTGCGCTGAGCACCCACTGAGCAGTGATCAGGAACCCTCCGCAGAGATGCTTCCCGTTCTCCTGCAGAGATGCCATGTAAGGCCTGTGATGGGGGGCACTCTCTGATCCCCCCAGGATACGGCCCCTGGGACGATTCGCTGGGAGGGAGAAAATGCTGTGTTTTAACCTGCATCCTGGAAAACCATTTTACTTCTGCCCTAAACCCAGGCAGGAACATGCACAAGACCACATTTCAATATATAATTGAACAGGCTGGTGAGAAAGGAATCCGGAATTCAAAATCCCTGTGGCTACCAATCTATGGTGAAAGAGGACATGAAAATGCTGCAGGATTGGATCAAGCACCCCCTTTTTTTCCCCTTATACTCTCTTTTGGAGTAGAAAAAAGCCATCAAATTAGAACTAAATTCACCTTAGCTTTTTAAAAAATCCCATCAATCTGCCTAATGTGGAGATGGCCTTGTTTTGCAGGCCCTGGAGAACTCCCCCAGCACTGTGTTGGAAAAACAGGTTTTTTTCCTGCCTTGTTGAAAAAAATGAACACATGAAAACAGTGATGCAGTCCCTAAAATGGGCTGAATGAAAAGTAGTTTTTTAAAAGCCCATTTGTCTAGGAAAAAATGACATTTTTAGCTACATGAAAAAGGCCCATCAATTTTGCAGAATGTATGTCCCCTTTATTCTGGCCTTCACTTTCATAGTGTGTGCGTGTGTATGTGTGTGTGTGTGTGCATATATATATATATACCCGAGGGAATAATACCCAAGGGAAGCTAAACAGGACACATGTAAGTACCCGCGAAAGCTTAAAAAAAATAAAAAAAAACAAAAACACACACACACACACACACACACACACACACACACACACACACA
>BLBF01000042.1:19505201-19520238 GCA_015471245.1 Laticauda colubrina | reverse complement strand
GAAAAAAGACCTGAAAGCATGAATAGAAGAGATGATTCCAGCAGACTGTCAATCATTTGGAAACCTGCACTCTCAAATAGAAAGATCTCCATGCCACAAAACAGACAAACACCTGAGCACAGACAAACTCCCTCTGATGCCTCCAACTCAAGCACCCCCCCATCAGGCACCCAGGTGAAACCTAGCTTCCTAATGGATAACAGCCGTCCTTTCACGCGAGACCCGGACCCACATCCATACAGAAGCCTGATGGTTTTTGCCCTACCAATATATATAAATCAGAAGTGGTATTCAGCAGGTTCTGACCAGTTCTGGAGAACCAGTAGCAGAAATTTTAAGTAGTTCGGAGAACCGGCAAATCCCACCTCTGACTGGAGATTTTACAGTATCCCTCCCCTGCCACGCCCACCAAGCCACGCCCACAGAACCGGTAGTAAAAAAAAAATTGAATCCCATCACTGATATAAATATGTATATATAAAAGAGTCACTACCCCTATATGTTGATGAAAGTAAAAGGGTATGTATTGCTCTTTGCCCACTAAATACTACCAACTCTATTTAGAGATAGACTACCTCCATCCATGGAGGTTCCATTTCTTGGCTGATAGTACAAATTGCTAGAGAAATTCCTCCATGAATTTGGAAAATTTTGTGCAACTATATCATAGGTTGGGTAATCAAATGATGTGTTGTTGTTGTTAGTTGTGAAGTTGTGTCTGACCCATCACAACCCCATGGACAACGTTTCTCCAAGCCTTCCTGTCCTCTACGATCTCCTGGAGTCCATTTAAGCTCACACCTACTGCTTCAGTGACTCTGTCGTGCCCCTGGTGGAGACTGACTCTGAGGAAGAGGAGGAACAGCTGGCAGGGAGTGGAGGTGTGGCTCCGGTGGTTATGGAGGAAGCTGGGGAAAGGCAGAGGCCGGCTGAGAAGTCAGATGAGGACCCAGGCCCATCCCCTATCCATCCAAGGGCACACAGGGAGGAGAAGATAAGGGAGAGACATGGTCTACTCGGGAGGAGAGGGCTTTGATCCTCTTCATGGGCTGCAGCTGTGACAGCTGAATGAGAGTATGGACCTGCGTATGGGTGAACGCTGGAAACAAAGCGTGGAAATATCTCTAGTTGATGGTTCCTCTCTGAGTTTGGCGTCCTTCCCAGTGTGTGTTATCTGTGGACATCCTTCAGCCCTTATCTTGCCTGGTTTGTGTTGCTTTTTTCCTTCTTCTTGTAACTGTTTGTGTGGGAATTTTTTGACTTGGAAGCAAAGTGAAGGAATAAAAGGGGCTTCACCTGTTTTCTGTGACTGTGTTTGTTTTGTATCCCACCCTGGGTCATCACAGACTTCATCCAGCCACCTCATTCTCTGTCATCCCTTTCTTCTATTGTCCTAATCTTTCCCAGCATTAGGCACTTTTCCAGTGAGTCCCATGGACAGCACCAAAAGGCCAAAAAAAAAAAAAAAAGGATGGGTAAGGAAGGGTATTTAAAGTTTTTAGAGACCAGTCTTTATGCCTCAATATCAATACCTCCATAGGATAAAAGAACTGGAAGAAGCATATGAACAAAGGTATACTACAGGTAGTCCTCGACATGTAACAGTTCATTTAGTGACCATTCAAAGTTATGACAGCACTGAAAAAATGTGACATGACCATTTTTCATGCTTATGACTATTGTACAATTACCTTTGCAATTTTCTGATAAGCAAAGTCAACAACTGTGGCAATTAAGGTTATAAAATGCGACAAAATTCACTTAACATCTGTCTCACTTAGCAACATAAATTTTGGTCTTAACTGTGGTCATAAGTCAAGAACTACCTGTATTTTGGAAAGCTCTCTTGCCATTTCTTTTTAAAAAACTGAGCTGGCTGTTATTATTATTTCCCTGGAGGTTCCTTGTAACTTCCTGTGTGATTTGTGGTTTCAGTATTTTTTCTCACCAGTGAATACACAACTGCCACATATTTTAAGGTGTGGCATCAGCTCATACCTGCCATAACATTCCTTTGCATCTCCTAGACTGCTACTTGCTTAAAATCTATGTTTTTTTCAAATCCACTAATATGCAAAAGATGGTCTGGTAAATCTAATCTCTGCCACTTTTAAAAATCCATTATTTGGGGAAACAAGAAGCCTACTCTTGCTCATAATTGTTAAAGAATAGAATACTTCAGCAATGAATTAAGTCATGAAATAACTACCTAGATTTTAGATTAGCTTGCGTTGCAAAAATAGTCTCCACAATTTGTTGTTGGTTCAGAAAAGTAGGTGAATTGTATAAACCATAATTCAATTAACCATGAGTTAAACCATAGATAAATAAGATACACCCCATTCCTAAGATCTCACCCCATTCCTAAGAGGTCTGTAAGGGGCATGCATAAGTGCACCATCGTACCTATTATCTTGTAAGTGATTGATAAATCAAATCAAATAAATAAATAAGCATCCGAAAAGGGTAGACCCTGTATTGCAGGAAAAATGCTAGGAAGGAGAAAAAAGTAAGATTAAACACAACTTTTGAACTGCAGCAAAAATGCTACAGCGAGCAGAGAGGAAGGAATAAAAATGTATTAATCAACTCACCAGAAACGGAGAAGATGCTCAAGGAAATTATTAAGAGCCAAAAGGAAAATCTAGCCATATTTAGCTCAGGGCTCTGGGCTGTTTTTTGTCCTACCATGAATTCAGCAGGACTAACATCAGACTTCCGGGAAGGCCTTTTTTTTATCAGTCCCTGTGATGTCCTTGACGTCAGCATTTTGCAGCAAAACAAAGAGAGAAATGATACTCCCTGTTATTTGTTTTGGCCCAGAAACCAATGGGAAGGAACCACACGAAATCTCCCTGAAAGTGAACTTTGAGAAAATTGTTTGCTTTTAATTTGAACTCGCCCCCTTTGAAGACATTCCTGCAGAGATGTCACCAGAAAGGGAGGGGCGACAAGGACTCAAATTAGTTTTCTTTCCCTCCAATGAAGCCTTTTTGATCAGGAGTGTCCAATCTCAACAACTTTAAGACTTCTGGACTTCAACTCCCAGAATTCTCCCAGAATTCCCACAATCCTGGCTAGGGAATTCTGGGAGTTAAAGTCCATGAGTCTTACAGTTGCTGTGATTGGACACCCCTGTTTCAGATGGAGACACGGGTGAGACAATGCAGATTCTTCTAAAATGTGTTAAATTTATCAAAGAAAAGTCTTGCTTGCTTGGCCCTAGGATCAGATGGATCCATGCACACGGAATGAACTTTATCAAGTACAAAGTTCCTCCACTAGGAAACAGAAACAAAAATGTGCAGGCTATCTATTTATTTGATCAATTTATCTGACTGTTTGTTTTTACATGTTAGCTGCCTGGAATTGTGTTTGCCAGACAACATGTAAAAACAGTTTATGTGAGTATGCATTGATATCTTGCCTTCATTCTTTTTATAAATAGCTCAAGCCACTGAACATATATAAAAATCTATCCTCCTCCTATTTTCCCCACAATAACAACCCTGTGAGGTGGGCTGGACTGAGAGTGAGTGACTGGTCCAAAGTTACCCAACTGGCTTTCATATCTCAGTTCGGACTAGAACTCCTAGCCTCCTGGTTTGTCGTCTGGTGCCTTAAATACTAGAGAAATACTAAATATTAATATGAAAGAATGGCAGTGTAACAATGGTTCCTCCACACAGGTTAACCCCCTCTAAAGAACAGACAGAGATCTGCTGATTCTCAAGGTCTGGAGGATATCCAGCTCTTCAAAACTAACAAAATATGTTGGGTGAGAGAATCTGGTTTGGAGAGATTGCTTGAGAAAACGATCTTGGAATGATTCTTGATTATCAACTAAATGTGAATCAATTGTGAAATGTGGTTGGCATAAAGACAAAAGCAATCTTGGGCTGTCTCAACCAAAAAAAAGCTCCACATCACAGGAACTAATCATTGCATTTTATTTTGCAGTAATTAGTCCTCAAGGCAGGGGTGATGTCCTATTCTGAACATTATAATTTTAAAATAATTTTAAATATATTTTTAAATTTAATTTTATAATTTTTAAAATAGCACCAGGGAAGGACAATAAAGATGCTTGGGAGAAAGGTGTCCACAGGATCTGGTCAGAAAAATAACAAAAAATGGTGTGGTTGATGCACATAAAAACAGTCTGAGCTATCTTGATTATTATTATTTTTTTTACTATCCTCCATGGTTATCCCTGATCAGAAGTCTAGAAAGTAAACCAGACCATAGAGGTAATTTCCTCTAGTGATTAAGGATCTAGGGCTTGAGACCAGGAGACTGTAAGTTCTAGTCCCACCTTTGGCATGAAAGCCAGCTGGGCGATGCTAGCTAGGCATTCTTTCTCAACCCACCTCACAGGGTTGTTGTTGTCAAGAAATAGGAAGAGAAGGAAGTATTAGGTATTTGCTGTCTTGAGTTCTTTATGGTAGTACAAAGACAGAATATAAAATGAAAAATAAATAAAAACCAAATGGAAGCATCTAGGAATGTTCTTGATAAAGAATGGTTTGAAAGGAGATACGTTACTTCCTGAAATCAGAATAAATGTACATATTAAAAGTGTTAAAACTAAAGCGTTAAAAGCTAAAGTGTTGGGAGAAGTTACTCCAATTTAGTTGATTCAGCAACCATTTCTTGGGGATATTTTTGTTTGCACAACTCTGATGTCTAAAAGCTCTTCTGATTCCTAGATCAAGTTTCATTTTCTTTTGTGTATGGGTGAATGAGAATTCCAATTCAAAGTTTGTGACAAGGATGAACACCACCCAAAATTGATGATTAAAGTCAGAACAAATATTTATTGGACTTTCATTTCGAAAGAAATAAACCTCAACCCTAGAATTACTGCCTAAAGAACAGTACTGTGAGACTCAAAAGTTGCTGAGCTAAAAAGACTCAGAGATGCTTACAGAAGATAAAGTTTTCTTGATGTTTACCGTGATCCACAGAGATGAAAATGTTTCATTCTTCCTCAGAATGCTTCCATTATATTTTTATGGTGGATATTAATCCTAAATAAAATGTTGTGAAGACGTAAATTGGCCAAGTCTTTATTGGCCAAGTGTGATTGAACAGACTAGGATTTTGTCTCCGGTGCATAAATTGTCAGTGTGCATACAAACAACAAAGTGATAAATTGTAAATCATAATCCCAAGATACAAAAATAAATCATAAGATACAACCAACAAAGTGATAGTTATGTTTCCAATAGGAATAAGTAATAGGAAAGAGGAGAAGAATTATAGCAATACAGCCCTACTGCATGGGTAAAATATCTTAGGTATAAAACAGTGCTGTAGGAATATTGGTAGATGTTCAGCAGAGTGATGGCATGTGGGCAAAAACTGTCTTTGTGTCTAGATGTTTTGGCCTGCAATGCCCTATAGCGGTATCCAGAGGGGAGGAGTTGAAACAGTTTTATGTCCAGGATGTGAGGGGTCTATAGATATTTTCTCAGCCCTTTTTCTGGCTTGTGCAGGATATAGATCCTCAATGGAAGGCAGGCTGGTTGCAATTGTTTCTTCTGCAGTCCTAACTATCAGTTGAAGTCTGTACTGGTCCTGTTTGGTTGCGGTACCAAACCAGACAGTTATAGAAATACAAATAACAAATTTGATAATTCTTCTGTAGAACGGTATCAGCAGTTCCTGGGGCAGTCTGAGCTTTCTGGGTTGGCATAGGAAGACATTGGCAAAGGAAGAAACCCTTTGTAACTTCATCAGGATTGTATTTTCCATGACAGAAATTTACTCAAATATATTTTCTTCAGACAAGGATTTAAGAAAAATCTCACCAAAATAAAAAATCTCTTTTGAGCTTTGCTATCAATCCACAGTTGACTCGTAAAGCAAAAGAGACCCAAGTTTATCCAATCAGTTACAACTTCTACACTGAGTAGACATTATAGGAGGAGAGTTGGGTCATGAAATCAGGTGGTACATCATTGATCAGAGATCCAACCTAGAATTAAGGAGAAATTTCCTGACAGTGAGAATCAGTGGAGCAGCTTGTCTCCAGAAGTTTTGTGTGCTCCATTGTTGGAAAGTTTCAAGAAGAGATTGGACAATCATTTGTCCGGAATAGTATAGGGTCTCCAGCTTGAGCAAGGGGTTAACAGATAACAGATAATCAGAGTTGGAAGGGACCTTATAGGTCACCTAATCCAACCCCTTGCCCAAGTGGGAGACCCTTCACCATTTCTGACAAATGGCAGTCCAGTCTCTTCTTGAAAGCCTCCAGTGATGAAACTCCCACAACTTCCAAAGCTTCTGTTCCATTGGTTGATTGTTCTCATTGTCAGAAAGTTTCTCCTTATTTCCAGGTTAAAATCTCTCCTTGTTCAGTTTCCATCTATTATTCCTTGTCTGGCCTACAGGTGCCTTGGGAAATAGCTTGAGCTCTTCTTCTCAGATATTGGAGCACCGCTATCATGTCTCCCCCAGTCCTTCTCTTCACTAGACTAGCCATGCCCAGTTCCTGTAACCGTTCTTTGTATGTTTTAGCCTCCAGTCCCCTAATCATCCTGGTTACTCTTCTCTTACTTTTTCTAGTCTCAACATCTTTTTTATCATGTGGTGACCAAAACTGGATGCAGTACTCTAGGTGTGGCCTTACTAAGGCTGATAGGTTGTTATTCTATGTTAAAAGTTTCTGCCTCTCAATAACATTTGTCAGTTGAAAAAAAGGTGCTATAGACTCCTCCTGATTTATTCTACTCTGTGTCACTAGATGGTGCTAATCTTTTGTCTGCCAGACCTGACTACAAATTTCTGAAGAAAATTGTAAAGAAAACAAGATTCCACGTGGCATCACCTCCTGGCTTCTGAGTTACTGAATTACTGGGAAGATCTCATATGTGGAATAATTTCTCAGACTGATTTATAGTTTTAAGTGCCTGGGATATCCCTTTGGTCTTTATAGGGAAATGGAACTTCCAGGTACAAAAGCATTCTACCTCTGAGTCAGACATGCCAGGGACCAAGAGTAGAGGAAAAACTGCTGAATATGCATTGATTTATTGTCCTGGGTTCGATCCAGTCCCTTTGCTATCAATTTGAGTGAATGGCTCCTTTACAAGCAGTCCTTGTTTAGTAACCACAATTGGGATCAGCAACACGGTCATTAAGTAAAGCGGATGCTAAGTGAAACTGCAGCTGTAATTATCATCTTACTTTTGCATTCCTTTGATTTATAAGCCTGTGAAGGTTGTTAACATCAGGACTGGATGCCAAGTTTTTTTCCCCTCATCACTGTGGTAACTGTGAATGGTCACTAAATTAGATAGTTGCTAAATAAGGACTACTGATAATTTTACTGAACTAACTCAGGTCAAGCTAACAGGGTCTTGGAGATCTAAATCTAAATTTGAAAAGAAGAATGTCAAGAGCTGGTGATCTTTCGTCACATATATTTTTGATAAGAGCAAGGAATGGGGTTTGGAATTTGCACCCATAGAAATGATCCCATTCTCTCTCTTACAAATGAATCAAGACAAACAGTGGCTCTCCCCACCATCTACTCACCCTGGCTTCTTTTGAAATGTCCCAGAATGCTGGCTCCATCTTTTAAATCAATCCCGCTGTTGCTAAGCAACCAGGCTGGCCATCTTCCAGGGAAACCCGGCCTGCCACACAAGACACGCCCCCTTCTCTTCCACCCAGGTTGATCTTGGTTTTAATATAAACCTTTTCCCCTGAGTTTGGTCTCAAATGCTTCATAGGACAACTGATCAAGCACATTGTTGAGAAGATGCCTCTGGGGAGAAGAAAAAGGTTTGATCACCGATAAAAATGCCAGCCGGTACCATTGATTGATCCTCAACACAACCAGCCTAGAGCTGCAAAAAATGTAGGGTGATTTGTAGCTGAGCTGTCAGCCTGCATGGCCATCCAGAAAGAATTGAGATCACCAGAATAAAGTGTGGATTTGCTTAGAGGGTCTTTTGTTAATCCAAAATTAACCCTGGATATTGAAAATCAGGCTCCTTGGAATCCAGTCTTGGGAGGGGGAACTTATATGAAGCAAGACACTACACTTGTAATATTGCATGCTGTTGTGGCCAAAAAAAACACACTAAAACTCTAGACAGAATTTGTAGAAGAGCAATAAATATGTTTTTTTTTTTTTTCTGAAGTTTAAATCGTATGATGAATAGTTAAGGGAGCTAGGTATGATTGAGGGAGCCTAATGAAGAGAAGGATTGAGGGGACATTATAACTGTCTTCCAATACTTGAGGCGCTGTCCCAGAGAAGAGGCGATGGACTTATTCTCCAAAGCACAGAGAGCAGAACAAGAAGTAATGGGTGAAAGTCTTTTCCAACCTAGAAGTAAGGAGAAATTTTCTGACAATTAATAAGTGGAATAGCTTGCCTCTTGAGGTTGTGGGTACTCCATCACTGGAGATTTTCAAAAATAGACACGTCAACCATTTGACTGGGATACTGTAGTATAGTATTCTGAAGGTAAGAGGTTTTGTAGAGTAGTCTGTTTCTACACATAGGGTTTTTAATTTATGTACCCTTCTCCTTTCCAGCCTACGGAACAGACTTCTCCATAAATTTTACTCATCTGAAATTCTTGGGTTTTGTGGGAGCTTGTCCAAATGATTCATTCCTGCCTGGGTGTTGAAACCTGACAATAACCAAAGCAATGCTTGTAGATAGAACAAAGATAAATTAAAATGAAATAAGTTGTTGCATAGTAATGTTGCATAGTATAAACCTCAGGGGGTTTGACACACAAAACCAGGCGCTGATAGATATATCCAGAATAATTTATTAATGGAGGATTATATTTCATGGTTATAAATGTAATTCAACTTTAATTCCAATTCAAATGTACTCCTTCAGTTAGAAATGGCAGCATTTGATAAAATTCAACATTCAGCTTCTATAAACCATTTTTTTTTAAAGCTGGCAAGTTTAAGGTGTATGGAACTAGTTGGAGAATTCTGAGAGTTGAAATCTATGCAGTGGTGGGATTCAATTTTTTTTACTACCGGTTCTGTGGGCATGGCTTGATGGGCGTGGCTTGGCTTGGTGGACATGGCAGGGTAAAAATCTCCATTCCCACCCCACTCCTGGGCAAGGATACTGTAAAATCCCCATTCCCTCCCCACTCCTGGGGAAGATTACTGCAAAATCCCCATTCCTTCCGTACCCCACTAACTTGCTTTCCAGCTCCGTTCTCCTGTGCAGAGCAATCAAAGAAGACCCAGCCAATCAGCTGGGACTCGGGAGGCAGAGAATAGATGGGGGAAGGCCAGACAGATTTTCCAAACTACTCAAAATTTCCGCTACCGGTTCTCCAGAACTGATCAGAACCCGCTGAATACCACCTCTGCATATATCCCCTGTGCATCATGCCCTGCCACATACATTGGACAAACCAATAGAAGAATAAGTACCCACCTGGATGAACACAAAAGTGCAGTAAAAAAGCTGGAACACACTTCCTCACTAGTCCAACACATGAAAGCCACAGATCATAGCATCAACTTCAATGGCACCAAAACCCTAGCCACTATAGAAAACCCCAGCCACAGAATCATCAGAGAAGCCATAGAGATTGAAAAAAGACCCGAAAGCATGAACAGAAGAGATGACTCCACCAGGCTGTCAATTATCTGGAAGCCTGCACACTCAAACAAAAAAATCTCCACACCACAAGCCAGGCAAACACCTGGGCACAAACAGACACACACACCCCGACACCTTCAGCTCAAACACACCCCAACCAGGCACCCAGATGAAACCTAGCTTCCTAATAAATGATAGCCGTCCGTTTACTCTGAGCCAAGCCGCACTAAAAGCCACATTCAGGAAACACAATGTTGCCAGCCAATCAAGACAAAAAAAAAGCTACAAAATAAACAGAAGATATTAGAAACACCAATCAAGCAGAACATAGAAAACTCCAAGACCAATAAACACAGACCAAGATTCCCAACCAATCAGGATGAAGAAAAAACCATTCTGGCACAGCAGTAGGCTAGCACCAAATTTAAAACAGAAACGTCTGTGAAAGCCTGACTCACAGACAAACACTATACTATATATATTTGTTTTTATAGATTTTCACGGGTACAGGTATGTAGGTCTAGGTGTGTTCAGGTCTTTTTCCATGTAAGATTAAGAGTATCTTGGCAACATTTTGGCAAGGTCCCACTCGCCATCCTCAGGCTGCTGCTTTCAGCTTCATGCCAATGCAAGCAATATATATTTTACGTGGGAGAAAACCCGAATAACCAAAGATACACACACATACACATACACACACACATATATGTATATTTCAGAACAAATATAGAAGACTGAATAATTTTGGCTTCATTTCTATTGTTTTCGTTCTCAGTGATGTAAAGTAAAACAGATTTTAATTTCTTTCAAATGTGCTCGTGATTTGTGCTTTCCCTAATTAAAAGCTGCCTAAACCACTAACTGTCTGGGAAAGATGATTCTGTATATTTGCACTGAATCATGGGAGGAAATAATTAGAGGAATTTCCTGACAGTAAGAACAATTAATCAATGGAACCACTTTGCTTCCTGGAATCCTGGGTGCTCCATTGTTGGAGGTTTCCAAGAAAAGATTGGAGAACCATTTGTCTGGGAAAGAAAAAGAACACCTGCCATGGGCAGGGGTTTGGACTAGACCTCCAAGTTTCCTTCCACCCTGTGATTCTGTGAAAATTGATCAGCATTTAAAAAGAGCCTCGATGATGCAGTGGTTAGAGTGCAGTACTGCAAGCTACTTTTGCTGCAGCCAGCTGCCTGCAATTTGGCAGATCGAATTTCATCAGGCTCAAGGTTGACTCAGCCTGGTGAGATTGGTGAGACTCAGGGTAAAATGAGGACCCAAATTGTTGGGAGCAACGGGCTGACTCTTTAAACAGCTTAGAGAGGGCTGTAAAGCACTATAAGCAGTATATAAGTCTAAGTCTATAAGTCAGAAGATTATAAGTGCTATTGCTATTTGAATGTGAGGGTGACTTCCCCTCTTATGTGCTTCTTCTTTTTTCAAGTCAGACTATTCCCACCCAGCAAATAATTGTCTTAGAAAAAAGCAGGGAAACCAAGAGGGATACGTAACATCAGACATTTGATCTTGGAGAGTTGTTTCAAAGTTGAGATATAGCAAGAAGAACAAGAGTATCTCTGAGCATGTACAAAATATAATCTTTTCCCCTAAGAAAACATTATCAATCCTGGCAATTCTGGCATTCACAGGAACAGATGATACAGGTAATCCTCTTCAAACAGTCATTAAATGAATTATTGTAAGTCAAGGATTATCTGTACTAGCTAGAACCAACCTACTTTAAACTTCTAAGGTCAGAGTCATCCTAATGGTTGCCATTTTCTGAGCCTAAAAACAATAGAAGCTTTTAAATTATGATTAGTTTAAGAAAATTGCATCTGCCCAAGAACTGAAGCATATTTTCACACTATCATCAAGCATTTCTGTATCACATCCATTTTGTACATTTGAACTCCAAATATTCAACTGGAGTTAGGAAGAAGCGGAGATAAGCATTTTATCTTTTTTCTTTGACATTTCTCAATTGCTTCAATGAGCATAATTTAATTATTTAAGTATCCACAGATATATCATTCCTGCAAGGCAATGTGCATAGTGATATTGGTTGTACAGAAAATGCGGAATGTGCCACCAAATCCAGTACCTTACCACATCCATCTTTAAAGGGTTTTTTTTTCTTTTTAAATTTAATTGCCTAGTGAACTGCTTTACATTTTCACATGATTCGGGGGGACATGGTAAAGAAATGGCAATTTACTGATCTTTCATCACCTAGTTACACTCATGGGTTCTTTTGATGCTTTTTGACATGGAAAAAGCCTGCCAGGGCTTGGTAGGAAGGTTAGAGGAGAAACACAATCTCATATGTCCCCTTCCAAGGTCAGAGCCCTCTTCCTGCCATCACAGGGGATAATGTGACAACCTATGGCTCTTGGGTGCTGCCCCAGGACCTTTGAAGGACAGCTTAAACATCATCAAAAATATTGATTCATGGTACATTATGAGAAAACAGCTGGTTAAAATAGTACACTTTTAAAAACATATATATACTGCACACTTGCATATGATATTAAAATAGCCTTTTCAAGAGGAGAGGTGTGAAAATGTTATAAGAAGAAATGTTTGAACGCTTAAAGCGCTCCAGAGAAACATCCCTGAGAAACCTCTGCCTTGCATCAAAACCCCCACACACACCTCATTAATTCTATTAGCAAGCTTATTAGCAGGATCTCCAAGACATTTGGGGGAGACAATATTGCCCAAATAAAAATGGTCCTGTATGTGTACGGCATTTTGAAGAGAAGAAATGAACACGCATACCCAAATACTTTGACGTGAACCAAGAAAGATGATTAGGGAGGTGGAGGCTAAGGCTTACGACGAATGGTTGTGGGAACTAATCTAATGAAGAGAAGGACCAGGGATGACATAGCTGTCTTCCAATATTTGAGGGGCTGTCACAGAGGAAGGGGTGACCTATTCTCCAAAGCATTTGAGAACAGAAGAAGAAGTAATGGATGGAAAATTATTAAAGAGAGATCCAGCCTAGAACTAAGGAGAAATTTCTTGATAGTGAGAACAATTAATCAGTGGAACCCCTTGCCTTCAGAAGCTGTGAGTGCTACATCAACAGAGGTTTTTAAGAAGGAATTGGACAGCCATTTGTCTGGAATAATATAAGGTCTCCTTCTTGAGCAAGGGGTTGGACCAGATACAGGGGTATCAAAATGTCGGCCTGCGGGACAGATATGTCACATGCAAGCCACACCCACCCCAGCTCCACAAAGGGAAAAAACGTCACAATACATCACGTGACATCAAAAGTTTGACACTCGCGGACTAAAATGTCAAAAGAATCAAATACAATAATGGTGTATTACTTTCTTCTTCTTGTTGTGCCATACCTGTCATTGGAGTTTGGCGATCATGTTGGCAATCATGTTGGTGTGTTCCTACAAAACTTTTTTGAATTACTAGCAGCTTTGCATGCCAATACCTAGTGGTGGGATTCAAATTTTTTTACTATTGGTTCTGTGGGCGTAACTTGGTGGGTGTGGTGTGGCTTGGTGGATGTGGCTTGGTGGACATGGCAGGGGAAAGTGGTCACTGTAAAATCCCCATTCCCAAAGGTGGGATTTGCCAGTTCTCCGAACAACTCAAAACTTCCACTATGGGTTCTCCAGAACTGGTCAGAACCTGCTGAATACCACCTCTGCCAACATCCAGATAGGATTAATAAGAAGCTGCCTTTTTAATGGCTTTATTCACACACCTTAACCTGGTTACTGAATTAACCTTTTTTTTTAATTCACAGAATGAAATGAATTGTATTCTTTCTTTCAGGTCTCGGCAAGCTTTTTTCAAACCAAAGGCCACACCCGATCTTTGAGGGCTGAGCTGCAGTTGGAACAAAACCTTTCTGATCCTGAATGGGGCAGGGTTAAGGCAAAATGACATTTGATGTCCCTTTGATTCAGTTTGAAAGCGTGTCAGTAGAAGATCATTGCTTTAATTACTGTTCAGCAGAATTTTCCTAAGTATGTGTAATTAATTGCATTTAATAGTCCTTCTGCTCACAAAAAGAGCGAAGCCTTCAAGCAGCAGCTTTGGGACAGAGATGAAGAGGTGACACTTAAACTTTCACAGTCAATGGTTAGCTTACTTCAGGGACTGGTGCCACTAACCTGCCTCTTTCCTAGCTCTTTCCTGCCCCTCCTAAGTGACTTCAGAGAGTAACTAGGACTGCAGAAAAAACAATTACTACCAACCTGCCTTCTACTGAGGACCTGTATACTGCACGAGTCAAAAGAGAGCTGTGAAAATATTTACAGACCTCTCATGTCCCAGACATTAACTGTTTTAACTCCTAACCTCAAAACGACGCTATAGAGTAGTGCACACCAGAACAACTTGGCACAAGGACACTTTTTTCTTCCCCAAATGCCATCCCTCTGCTAAACAAATAATTCCCTCAATACTGTCCAACTATTTACAAAATCTGCACTACCATTACTATTAATCTTCTCATCACTCCTTATCACCCATCTCCTCCTACTTGTGATTGTATGACTGTAACCTTGTTGCTTGTATCCTAATAATTTTTATTGACTGTTTCCTACTATGATTTGATTGCTTATTGTACCCTATGACTATCATTAAGTGTGGTACCTGATGATTCTTGACTCTTGAAAAGAATGTATCTTTTCTTTTATGTACACTGAGAGCTTATGCACCAAGACAAATTCCTTATGTGTCCAATCACACTTGGCCAATAAAGAATTCTACTCTACTCTACTCTACTCTGATTCTATTCCTATTCTATTCCTATTCTATTCCTATTCTATTCTACTCTCCTCTACTCTAATTCTACTCTCCTCTACTCTAATTCTATTCTTATTCTATTCCTATTCTACTCTACTCTACTCTAATTCTATTCCTATTCTATTCCTATCCTATCCTATCCTATTCTATTCTATTCTCCTCTCCTCTAATTCTACTCTCCTCTACTCTAATTCTATTCTTATTCTATTCTTATTCTATTCCTATTCTACTCTACTCTACTCTACTCTACTCTAATTATATTCCTATTCTATTCCTATTCTATTCTATTCTATTCTACTCTACTCTACTCTACTCCTACTCTCATTCTATTCTAGTCTAATTCTATTCCTAATCTATTCTATTCTACTCTACTCTACTCTACTCTAATTCTACTCTAATTCTATTCTACTCTACTCTAATTCTATTCCTATTCTATTCTATTCTACTCTACTCCTACTCTAATTCTACTCTACTCTACTCTAATTCTATTCCTATTCTATTCCTATTCTATTCTATTCTATTCTACTCGACTCTACTCTACTCTACTCTAATTCTATTCCTATTCTATTCCTATTTTATTCTATTCTACTCTATATAACTCTACTCTACTCTATTCCTATTCCTATTCCTATTCCTATTCCTATTCCTATTCCTATT
>BLBF01000042.1:19479028-19505191 GCA_015471245.1 Laticauda colubrina | reverse complement strand
ATTCTATTCTATTCTATTCTATTCTATTCTATTCTATTCTATTCTATTCTATTTAAGACGTCCACACATCTTAAAGTTGCCAAGTTTGGAGACCTCTAATAGAAATACATGAAAAACATGAGGGGCCACCTGCAGCTCTCTGGGAGTCAAACAGGTTTCCCAGAGAGCTGCAGGTGTCCCCTCAAGTTTTCCAAGTATTTCTGGTCCACAACTAGATACACCAACTGCTGGCCAATACACCTGCACTGATGAGTATGGTTTTGGGGTTTTTTTTGTTTTGCAATGTCAGCAATGAAAGTATCTCCTGTTGAATGTTTCAGGTTCAGAGTCCAGATAAAAGGCAAGCTCTCTCCCATTCCCATCTTCTAGCTTTGCTAACAGCCAAAGGATTATGTGATGGAGTTTCAGGAGGACAGCTTTTCTCACTTTGGGAGCCTCTTCAGACCGCCTTCACAGTTGCGTTACCTGGGGACGGTAAGAATTGCTGGCTGGCGAAGGGGAAGCGTTGGAACCCAACAACTCCGGCGGGCGCTCAGTTGGAGAAATCGGTCGAGCCTCCCTCAAGCTTCGCCAGCTGGCGCCAGGAGTGGGCGGGGCACGACAAGAGCCACGCCCCAAATCCAAGCCGCTCCCTGTTGTGTACAGGTGTTGGGGCGGCAACCCAACTCCTCCTCCCTTCTTTTCAGTCTCCCCTGCACCCTCCGGATTTAGGGGAGCAGCAGGTGCATGGCGCCCACGACAAAACAACACCTGGAGTGGTCCGTCTGGAAGGAGGCACTTTGGGTATGCTCAGATACTACCCTCCTCATTTCCCCCCTCAATCATAGGGGATACCATTCCTGTCTCAAGATTACTATTGGTATCATCGATCATCTGTGTGGCCGTTCCGGTCGGTATTACTACGTATTATTCCCTGTCTCAGTTCTGGGGTTTCCCTTCTGTCCTTCCCTCTCTCCACGGGCTCGTCATCCTGCATTTGTGTTATTTTTCTACGGTAGCTCGCCGTCCTACGCAAGGCTCCTTCTCTATGGAAACCAAGCAAAGTCATACGGGCAAAAGGCATGTTAAGGCGGGCGCAAAACGCACGCACACAAACGCGCACACACAACAGAGACGTCGTTCTCCACCATCATCACTACTGCCTCCTTCCCCTCTGCGATTCCTCCCCCCCCCCAAAAAAAAGAAAAAAAAAATCAACCCGAGCCCCCCTCCCCTTCGCCCCTTTGTGTTGAACCCTGCAGCAGCTGGAAGAAAGACCGACATGCACACACGCACACACGCCGACACACGCAAGCCGTTTTGCTTGGCGGAGGAAAGGGCGGGTGAGATAGCGAGAGCTTTGCAAGCTCCTTCTGGTGAAGGGTGGGTGGGTGGGTGGGGTGCAGGTGGCCATTCTTGGAGTCCAAGCAGAGATCTCCACCCCCCATCCCCTTTCACACGTTTCTCTCTCCCTTGGCTTGTGTGTGTGTGTGTGTGTGTGTTAAAGATGCTTGATTTGCTCTTCTTCAAAGAGAGAAGTGGTGGGCGAACTAACCTTTAAGGCAAGAGGGAAAAAAACAACAACAGCAGCCCGCTCCTCTTTTAATGAAACGCCCCCTCCCCAATAATTCAGGCTCAGAAGGGCATGGAGAAAATGCTACTCTGCCCCCTCCAGCAACCAGAAAAGTGAGAAGATTGGGGAAAGGGGTCCACGCTGGGGAAACACCCCCCCCTCCTCCTGTTTCCCAGTTGGGGTGCATCGCAGATGTTGGGCAGGTATGTTTCATTCATTCACGCCTTCTTTCATTCATTCATTCATTCTTTCTTCCTTTCCCCTCCTCTCTCTCTTTCCCTTTATCCAACTGCCATTGCATGTTTCCCACCCAGGGGTTCTGCGCCTCACTTCCAGACAAAGGGATGGACTTGATTTGGTGATGCTTCTGGTGGCTGGGAGCACCCCAGGAAAAACAAAAAAACAAAAAACAAAACTCAAGGCACGCACCCCCACCCCCCACCTTCACAATCGCTTCTGCTGTGGGGCGTTCCATTAACCCATGGCAACAGCCATGTTTCTGGAGGCTCAGATAATTCATCTGGAGACAGACGCCAGAACGGAGCACACTTCCATTTTTTCCATGCCTGGTTTATCTGGCCCCATGTAGCATTTGGGTTAATTCGGGGGGGGGGGGGGTGGGGCGGGGGGGGGGTGGGGGATGATTTGAAAACCACCCTCTTATTTCAGCCTGATGGAATGTCAAGACCATCAATCATTCATTGATCCTCTCAACAGTTGCCACTCAAAGGCAGAGGAGGGGTGGAGGGGAGGCAGGAAGAGAGGGCAGGGCATTTAACCGATATAGAAAACCTATTTTCTAGATATAGAAAATCTCTCTTGACCACTTGCTTTATTTTTATTTTTTTTAAGCAGCTGCCCCCCCCCCCACACACACACATACACACACACACACAAACACAAATTTGGAAATCCTGTGCTTTGGAACTCATTTCTACAGAACATGGCAGTCATGCTTTTTCTTTTTTTGGGTTAAAGTTTTCCAAAAGGCACTGGACAGAGCAAATGCAGAGCAGTCTTGTGTGATCCCTCAGCTGTGATGGTTAAATGGATTCTGCATGTATTGAAGCAATATATCAATGAGTACAGGTGGTAGGAAGAAGGCACATGGCTCAGCCTTTCTTTGTCCAACGTCTCCCATTGCAAACGAGATGCCAATATTGGAGATAAATTACTAAAATTAGAGATTCTCCCCACATCGTTCTCTTCCTGCAACCAATTATGGATTATTATTATTATTTTTTAGCGCAGGAGCTGCTTCACTTGTCTTTGTATGGACCCTAGAGGAAAATTGGTAATATTTTACAGAGGTGAGCATGGAGAGCTGAATCATGTCTACTGTCTTGTGTCCCCTATAACTAAACATCAATTGAAACTCTGGAAGGTTAACATAATTAAAAAGGAAATTAAGAATCGATGGACTGCTTTCTTGTCTCACCAAGTTTCAACTGAGATTTGGGCAAGAGGCTGATTTTTTTCCAAACTAGAATATATATCTCTGGTTACTTTCAGAGTCTTCAATCTTTCACTGCTGATTTGGCATTCATTTCTGTAGAGAAACAGACATCACTAACATCTGTATCATTCGTATTCTATGTATATGAATACATATACAAACTTAACTTTTTTAAAGGAGGAACTCAGTTCTCCCTAAAGCTTTGGCGACATCGCAGCTTGGGACTCAAAACACATGGTTTAGAGATGCACCAGATGCTAAGCGATCCTCCAGCTCAACAAGATGTCAGATTGGAGGATCAGAAAGATTCTCTCTTGGAGGATTGCTGGAACTGCTATTGCCAAATAGAGTAAAGTGCTCTTGGCCCACCAGTTCCCACCTGTCAAATTGTCATCATCATTCCAGACAAGTGGCACTGTGTGTGATAAGAACTGTAGTCCAACTGTTCTAGGGGACACCGCATGTACAGGGAGGCCTTGATTACAACCACAATTGGGTTGAGAATTTCTGTTGTTAAGCGAATCCAGATTCCCCTATTGATTTTGATTGTCAAAGGTGGGCTGGGAAAATTGCAAATGGCAATCACGTGACCCCAGGATGCTGCAATATCATGCATAAATGCTGGTTGACAAGTAGCTGAATTTTGATCACAGGATAATGGAGATGCTGCAATATGTAAGAACTGGTCATATATCAATTTTTCCAGGGCCATTATAACTTAGGATGCTCACTCAATGAATGTTTGTAAGTTGAGGACTACCTGTAGAAGGTTGGAATAAACAATCCCAAATCAGATGGGACAATGCTGATCAGACCTGGCCTGCAGCCAGCTTTGTTGGTCAGTTAGACTTCTCGCCTCGTGGGGATCTCGACCCCGGAAAGCATACATGTAGGATAATGCGCACACCCTTATCCACTAATACCCCATCTTCGTGCCATATTTTAACAGGAACAGGAAAGGTCTTCTAATATGGAAGGAGAGATGGTTCTGGAATGTGCTTGCAAATAGACATTTGGGCTTTGTCCAATGAATAGAGTTTATGTTTCTTGTCCAATCTTCCAGTGGCAAAACAACACATGAAAACCATGTGGCTTGTAGATACAATCTGTGGGTGCCAGGATTTGAAATGAGCATGGCTGGTGTTTGGAAAACACATTTCCAAAAGTGCCTGCCCACAAGAATATGTAGAGCAGAGGGAACCAAAAAAAGAGCAGAGAAGAGCAACAAAGATGATTAGGGGACTGGAGGATAAAACATTTGAAGAACGGTTGCAGCTATTGGATTATCATTATTAGATTAGATTAGAATACTTTGTTATCTTCTTTTAATGACCCCATAATTCCTTGTGGGGTGGCGTCTGGGCAACTGAATGGAGCTGAATGTTTAATGGCTGGATGCCCTTCCTGTCACCAATGCAGAGTTATATTCAGCACATATATTCTCAAAGTGCCCAGAGAGAGAATTATCAGCCTCTACCTACGTTCGAACTCACAGCCTCCAGATTGTTAGGCCAGAGCTCCACCTCTAGGCCACCATGCCACTGTCTAGGCAGAGTTGGACTGGAAGACCTCCAAGGTCTCTTCCAACTTTGTTATTCTTTTAAAGTCAAGATGAGAGAACCTCTTCCTCCATGTTTCTTTTACGGGCAATCCTCGACTTATGACAGACTCCAAAAATGGAACTTGTGACCCAATTCTCCATTTATATCTCTTCTCCTGCAGTCACTTGATTCCGTTTTGTGTGGTCAGCAACTGAGCCTCACGGTCACTGAGTGTGATTTACATTTTTTCTGGAAACTGGTGTTTACTTCCGGATTTTGGCAAAAACTGCCCTATGGTGATGAATGGGTTTGCTTAATGACCACAGTGTTTGCTTTATGACTGTGGCATTTGCTTAATGATCACTGGAAAAAAAAGTTTGTAAAATAGGATCAGGTCACATGGTGACCTGTTTTACAACCCTTACAAAACAACTTTCCTTTTACAACTCTGTAATACTTTAATTTGGGGTAAAGTCGGGGTGACGGGATGGAGCTGAGCATTTACTGGCCAGATGCCTTTCCTGATGCCACACGAAGTTCACAGCAGATATTTTTTCTTTGCGCCCTGAGAGAGAAACATCTCTCAGCCTTCCAAGTGGGAGGTGAGCATCTTCACCACTAGGCTACTGTTTCCAACCATTACTTACAACCTTAATTATGGGGCTTAATTATGAACATCACTCGACTACCTGTATATGCGCATCCTTTGAACAGCACCTGTAAAAAAGGGCAGCAGGGCTTCTGTTGCAATCATTATCTTTGTTTTATGGACATTTTCTTCCCTCTCCCCACTTTGCAGTGAACGCACATACAATTTTTTGAAACCTCTTGTGGATAGAAATTGAAGATCTGTAAGAAGGCATTGTAGGACAGGAGGATAATATACCGTAGTATGTTGATTTGAGCCTTTGTAGAACTGGTTCTGTCACCTCCCATTGTAGCAGTTTCTTCCATCTTTAGCTATATATCTTGTCTCCTAACAGAAGCTGAGTTGGGGCTTTCATTCCCACGCCCTGTCCATCCAGTCCTATAAATCCCACTACTGACATCATGATCTCTGCTAAGGACAAGGCAAAAGCTCCCAAAGACAGCATGACGCTTCTTCCCTGCTTCTACTTTGTTGAGGTAAGGACAACAAAAATAATGGTTTCCTTATCTGCCACTCCCTGCCTCAAGAACTGGAAGAAGATCAGGTGACTCAAAGCTGGATGTCCTAGTTAAGACTGAATAAAGGTAAAGGTTTTCCTCGCACATGTGTGCCAGTCATTTCTGGCTCTAGGGGGCGGTGCTCATCTCCGTTACAAAGCTGAAGAGGCAGCGCTGTCCAAAGATGTCATGTGGACATAACTAAATGGTCATGTGGCCCGCATGACTAAATGCCGAAGGAACATTGTTATCTTCCCACTAAAGTGGTCCCTATTTTTTTACTTGCATTTTTACATGCTCTTGAACTGCTAGGTTGGGCAGAAGCTGAGACAAGTAACAGGAGCTCATTCTGTTACGCAGCGATAGGGATTCGAACTGCCAAACTGCCAACCTTTCTGGTCGACAAGCTCAGTGCCTTAGCCACTGAGCCACTGCGTCCCCTTCAGGTTGAATATTGAACCCCAATTTCTCTTTAGCTCCCAGATGTGGTGGCTCATGAGCACAGACTTTATTCTTCCACTTTTTGCCCCGGCTCAATCTCTTTGCTTACTTCCGGCCTCCAGTTGCCCATTGTCGCTTCCTCCATCGTGACTCTCTACTTCCTGGAGCTGACAGACCTCTTCAGGCCAGCCAAGGTGGGCTTCCAGTGTTACGACCGAGCCCTTTCCATGCCCTATGTGGAAAGCAATGAAGAAATGATTCCTTTGCTGATGCTGCTAAGCTTGGCATTTGCAGCTCCTGCAGCTTCTGTGAGTATTATTTGTTTGTTTATATCCTGCCTTTGTTATTTGTGTAAGTAACTCAAGGTGGTGAACATGCCTAATGCTCCTTCCTTGTATTTTTCCAACAACAGCACTGTGAGGTGGGTTGGACTGAGAGTGAGTGGCCCAAGGTTTGATGCCTAACTCTGTAGAGCTCACAGTCTCCTAGTGATTGACTCAAAGTCACGCAGCCGGTTTTCACACCTAAGCGGGGAACTAGAACTCACAGTCTCTTGGTTTCTAGGCTAGCACCTTTGCCGCTAGACCAAACTGGTTCTTGGGCCATGGTACATTTCTCTACTATTTTTGCATGTGTTGGATTTGTAACCTACTTTTATCTTGTACAACTCAAGATAGTGTACATAATGCTCTCTCTTCCTGTTTTTTGCACCACTATCATGCCGTGTGAGTTAGGTTGAGAGGGAGGGACCTAGTCCAAAGGCCCCAGTTGACTTCCATACCTCAGGGAGGAATAGAACTCATAGTAGCCTGGTTTTAATCTAGCATACTATTGCTCAACCTTGGCAATTTTAAGACTTGTGGAGAACTTTAAGAATTCTGAGAATTCCCAGAATTCTCCCGCAAGCTTGTTGACTGGAGAATTCTGAGAGTTGATGTCCACACATCTTAAAGTTGCTAAGATTGAGAAACACCAGCCTAAGTGCCTTAACCTCTACTTCACACTGGCTCTCGGTTCAGATTTTTCATCCTGTTTGCTCACCGGAAAACTCATATCCAAAATGGCAGTTCTCTGGGGTGTCTACAGTAGAGGAAGGGATTCAAGATGGCGTCTGAACCTTTGTGATCAAAGTCCCACTATCTCACCCTGAAGAAGACCGTCTGAATCATTAAACATCTGTCTTTCCCCCCCCATACAGTTCCCTCAGGAACACAAGGCAACCTACTTCAACAGGGACCTTCCATATGGTTTGGGACTACAATTTCTAGTCACCATCTGGGAGTTAAAGACCCAAGGCATCTGGTAGAGAACCTGGCTGGAGGAAGGTGACATACGGATTCTGCTGGATTGATTCCCAAGCCCCATTAATCCCACCGTTTCCAACAGTGACCGGCAAATGCTCACCAGATGGGCTTGAAAGCAAGAACCCTTTGCTTAGTTTTTCTGTCTAATTTGGCCCTCCGAGTTGGATTGCTGGTCCATTTGGTCCACCAGGAGAAGCTCTCAGGCAGATCCTAAAGATCAGAAACAAGGGTTGTGCAGCACTTCAGATTAAATAGGCAACACAGGATTGAGAGCATCCATGGGCCCATCTAATTCCTCATGCTGACTGGGGAATTCTGGGAGTTAAAGGAGAGAGAGAGAGAGAGAGAGAGAATGTGTGTGTGTGTGTGTGTGTGTGTGTGTGTGTGTCCAGGGCAGGCAGATGGAAGGAAGGAACTGGCGTCTGACGCTTCTGCTTTGCTTGGCAGATCATGGTGGGTGAAGGCATCGTGTATTGCTTGCAGTCCAAGATGAAGGGCCGTAGCAACACTGAAGGCAGCATAAATGCTGGCGGTTGCAATTTCAACTCTTTTCTCCGCAGGACGGTCCGGTTTGTTGGTAAGCTTATTTCCACCCATCCTCTTTTTGGAATCAAATGCCCTAATGCCATCACAACCACACCATAGAAGCTGGCATCTTCACTTTATTGACCACCCCAATGTCTCTAGTTTAAAAGCTTAAGCTTAGGTACTCCCTCAGCTACATACAGGCAATCCTCAACTTGCAACTGTGATTGTGACTGGAAATTTTACATGTGGTTTAACAACCTTTTTGTTGTGGCTGCTTTTTTTTTAAATAGGTCTTAAAATTTAAAAGA
Organism: Laticauda colubrina; assembly: GCA_015471245.1. Taxonomy (NCBI): domain Eukaryota; kingdom Metazoa; phylum Chordata; class Lepidosauria; order Squamata; family Elapidae; genus Laticauda; species Laticauda colubrina. Next base: position 19,496,915 of record BLBF01000042.1, on the reverse strand, counting down.
GGTTTCTTGTAAGAAAGAAGAAATCTTGATAGAAAATTGCTACCCTTCACTTTGTGTGGTTGGTGAGGATCAGCTTCTGTTTTGGGAGTTGGAGGCTAGAAGGGACCCTTGGTCAAAACATCTCTCTGCTTTCTCCAGTAAGGGTATAGTAATTGGCAAAGCTAAGAAATTGAAAGCTAAGAAGAAACCTTCATATGTTTAAGGTTACTCTTTGTACCAAAAGAAGGGAATATTTGCAGCTCAGGGTTTGAAAAGAGGGGTCCTTGGTGCTCTCTGAGCTTGGTTGTTTTCCTGCAGATGCTTCATTGCCCAAACTAGGTTACATCATCAAGTGCTAGTAGGAATTGGGATTTACTCCCAGTTTACATTCTAGAGCAGGGGTGTCAAGCTCTATTTCATTGAGGGCTGCATCAGGGTTGTGTTTGACCCGGGGGGGGGGCGTGGCTAGGGGGGGCATGACCAGCTTGATGTCACTCATGTTGGGGGCGCCTGTGGTAGCCTGAGCGTTCTGCCAGCAAAAACAAGTTCCATTTTCGGCTGCAATGGCCTCCTGCAACCTTCTGCCAGTGAAAACGGAGTCCGGGTGGGCCGCATATTTGCCAGCAGGGGCACTGCGGGCGGGTCCTTCACTGTTTCCAGGTCAGTCCTGCAGGCCAGATCTAAGCACCCCACAGGCTGGATGCAGCCCACGGGCCTTGAGTTTGACACCCCTGTTCTAGTGACTTGCCCTGTTAGTGTTGGTGAGATTCTGTGGTTGGACTGTTTACTGTTAGCTTGTTTGGCAATTCCTTGATTGGGGTATTGTTTACTTCTTGATTGTTAGTTTGATGTTAATCTTGGTGTTAATCTACGCTTATCTAGATGCTGATTGCTGGTGGGGGTGGTATTTTGGCCTTTTTGTTCCCTTTTTTGGCTTGTTGATTGTGTCTCTTTTGCACAGTATGTACCAAGGACCCCCCCCCCCTTTATTTTCGGTCCTTTCATTCATTCCACTAGTGACTCCCAGGCCCTAACCTTACCTGAATTTGCTCCCCACTTCAGGTGTCCATGTGTTTGGCCTCTGTGCCACAGCCCTGGTGACCGATGTCATCCAATTAGCCACAGGATACCACGCCCCTTTCTTCTTGACCGTCTGTAAGCCCAACTATACTCTCTTGGCTATCTCCTGTGAGTCCAACCCTTACATCACTCAAGACATCTGCTCAGGTCAAGACCAGCATGCCATTCTCTCTGCCAGGTGAGTCCATCTCCTCTTTTGTTTTACATCTGCTCTGAAAACCAGGTTTGTTGTCATGTGCAGTCCAGTTATTTCTAATTAAAAGTTGTTAAAACTTCTGTTTATTCCACCCAGAGTCATTCTGGATAGCATGGTGGGCAGCATATAAATTTAATAAATATGTGTCATTCATTCAGGCTTACCTCAGTTGATCAGTTGCTACCACAACAATATTGTCCACCACAGTTTCTTAGAAAATTTGTGTCAATTTTTGGGGAGAATCTGACAGTCATTTGAAAGTTTACTATTAGAATTGTATTGTGTTTCTTTCTTGTACCTTTTTAGAGCCAGGTTTAGCCAATATCTAAGCGATAAGAGGTACTAAGATATTAAAAATAGTTAGGCTTTCTTTCCTAAATAAACATTTTTGAAGCAGAAAACTAGCATTTAGTCCCTTATATAGGAAGCCCTCAACCACAACCCAAAATTTATGTTGTTAAGTGAAACATTTGTTAAGTGAGTTTTGCCCCATTTTACAACTTTTTTGCCTCAGTTATGTCAATCATTACAGTTGACAAGCGAGTAGCTGGTTGTTAAGTGAATCTAGCTTCCATATTGACTTTGCTTGTCAGAAGGTTACAAAAAGTAAGCACATGATCCTGTGACACTGCTATCGTCATAAATATGAACCAGTTGCCAAGCATCCAAATTTTGATCACATCTTCATGGGGATGCTGCAAAAGTCGTAACAGTGGAAAAAGGTCATGAGTCACTTTTTTCAATGCTATTATAACTTTGAATGGTCACTAAATGAACTGTTGTAAGTCGAAGACTATAGGTATACTAGTTTCTGCTTGCATAGCTGGTTATTATGACTGAGCGCCAGTAGCACAATAATAATCTAATTTGCTAGCTGTAGATTTACTGTCTCATTTTGCTGTACTTATAAAGTCAGACATATAGGTATATTGTACCTGTTTTCCCCTTTGCTTTTAACTTCCCACTTAATGACCCTCATGTCTTATGGTTATGACAACAGGAACTGCCTGAATTTCTGTCGCTAAGTGAGGCAGTCACATGACATTGTGCTTTATGATTGCATCACATAGGGATGATCCCAGTCCCAATTGCTGTCATAACTCAAGGACTACCTAAATGGGTTTAATATTGCTATTTTTTACATGATTCCATATATGTTCTATGAATGTGTGAGTTTTCATTTTTAACATGACAAATATCACAAAATATATAACCCATACCAACAAAAGCTTTTTTAGAGTCTACCATCATTTTTAAAATTGGGAAGAGGTCTGGAGAGCACAAGGTTTTAATAAATGCCTAAGTGCTTCTTGCCAAGTGCAGTTCTGGTTGAACCTGTCAGTGTGTTGTAAAATTAAGATCTCTTGACTGCAAATGGATCATGGATGTTTGTATAATTTCTTTCTCCCTTGCAGGAAAACATTCCCTTCTCAGCATGCCACCCTGTCTGCCTTTGCTGCTGTCTACGTATCTGTGAGTTTTACTTGTTAATGTCAATACCGGAAAAAATCAGATTCCAAAAGAACCCTGCATGTCGTAGAATAGAAAAGTGCTATTTAAGACAGACAAAGCCTCCAATAGCTGAGATGCAATTATGTTTTTAATATAACAGAAAGAGAAGATTATTAAAGACATACTGAGGCATAATCATATGAACTTCAATGAACTGTAATTACATTTAAATCTAATGAAATGAAATTTTCATTTTTTTCCCTTTGATACTGCAAACAGAACGCTCCCCCTTTGACCCTTCCTCAGCATGTCACTGAAAACAAAATCACCTCAAAATCAATATTCAGGTGATCCTGAGGGCACAGATGGTGGTCTCAATGACCACCAAGTGGTTTCAATGACCCTCAGAAAGAGTGCTAACAACCAGATGACTGCAAGGAATGTAAATCCTTCCATTCTCTGCCATTCAGTCAGAAATGAAGAAGCTTCTTGGATGAGAAGTGAAATGTCTTCAGGGAAAAATGAAGTCCAGTTGCCGTTTGAAAAAAGTATCTTTGGGCCAACTGACCTGGATGATTGAGAATCATAGACAAAATCACCCCAGAAACACTTGCACAGACCTAGCTTGGTCTTGAGCTCAGAGCTGAGTGTCCAGCTATGTTTCCCATCAGCAAATGTTAGCAAAATTGGGAGGGGGGAAGGGGCTGAAACCCACCTGTTTGGGGTTTTACAGGAATCTGCAGGATGCCAATTTGAAAAAATCCTTTTGAAAGAGAAAGGGGAGGGGGTAGGAGCAAGAAGAGGAGCTTATTGAAGGGAAAGTAGATAAAGATAAAACCTGGGAATAGTTTACAATTGGAACTGAAAGAAACTGAAGGGTCAATTTTGATTGCTCAAGAGCAAGCTATTTAAACAAATAGTGTCAAGGCTAGATTTGAAAAAAACATCAAAACATTCAAAGTTCAGATTGTGCAAAGAAGCAGAAGAAACACTGGATCATACACTCAACTCATGCAAGAAGTTAGCATAAACTGACCACAAGCAACTAGATAACAGCGCTGCCAAAATGATTCACTGAAAGCTAAAAATTATTATGTGCGAGTAATGAAAAAACGGTAGTTGGAAAAGTAGTAAAAAATGGGCAGGTTTTTGGTGGGATTTCCAAATAGCAATAGCACACTTATATACTGCTTCAAAGTGCTTTACAGCACTCTGTAAGCCAGGGATGTCAAAATGGTGGCCTGCGGGCCAGATGCATCACATGCAGGCCACTCCCACCCCAGCTCCGCGAAGGGAAAAAAACTTCGCGAAACATCATGTGACAGCAACGTGACACTGCGAGTTTGACGCCCGGGCTCTAAGTAGTTTACAGAGTCAGCATATTGCCCCCAACTGGGTCCTCATTTTACTGACCTCGGAAGAATGGAAGGCTGAGTCATCCTTATAAAGTTTGATTTAACTGTGGTTGAAAAGAAAGTGTGGATAATTGATGTGGCAAAACCAGGGAATAGTAAAATAGAAAACAAAGAATTGGAGAAGATTGTAAAAAAATCAAAGGTTGGAAAATTATGGTGTAAACCAGCAGCTGTCAGCACACTGGATACCACACCAAAAAACCTTAGATAACATTTAGATCTGGGCATTGACAAAACTTCCATCTGTCAATTACAAAAGCCGTTCTGCTTGGATCTGCACATATACTACACCAATACATTATTGCAGCCTAGGTTCTTTTCTTTGTTTCTCCGTCCATCCATCCGTCCATTCATTCTGCCACATCCTTTGTTCTCAGGAAGAATGTAATACAAATGAAGGCCAACACCAGCTAAAGTATTGATAGCTGTGACTTCATATTGTTGTGAAAAGATCATAATTGATTATATTTAAATGCTGCTCAGTGTCTGTGTGTGATTGGGCTGTACCGAGCAAATCTATACTGTCTCAATCACAATCCAGTGGAAAGTTCCAGATAATAAGTGATTGGGTTGCAATATAATGTCTCTGTAATGGAATGTATAAACAACATTAGGGAAAGGAGAGAGAAGATTGTGCTGCCTAGGAGACAATTAGACAAGAAAGGCAGGAGTCCACAAATTGTTCAACAGTCAAAGAAAGAAACTTAGGAAGGACACCTCCCCCCAATTGCTCTAGCATTTAAAAGCTGCAGGTGGGAAGTTTGTATTTTCAGGCTTGTAAGAATCTGTTCGTGTAGCCTTACAATAAAGTAGTAGTAGTTCATCTAGTGGTGTTCCTTGTCTGGTTTACCCTGGAAAGCTGATTGTCTCCATTATCATCCACAGATGTATTTCAACTCCATAATCTCAGACAGCACCAAGCTCCTCAAACCAATCTTGGTGTTTGGTTTTGCCATAGCAGCTGGCATATGTGGCTTGACGCAGATCACCCAGTACCGCAGCCACCCTATTGATGTTTATGTGGGCTTCTTGATTGGTTCTGGCATTGCTGCTTACCTGGTAAGTGCCTATTGTCAACTTTCTGACTGACAAACCCAACCAAGCGAGCATGAGCGAGACGATTCAATCTCTGAATGCAAAACTTCATTGTGTACATCATTTTGGCACTGATTCAGGGCAAAACCAGATCTAGCTACATCCTGCGCAAACCCACATAATTAAAGAATAGGATTCTCCCTCCCCCTGTTAGTGCAGGTCACATTGTCTAATCGAGCCTCATTATATTGTTTTGAGAAAGTCTTTGGCGTTTGCAGACACCTGCTGGGGTGTCCTTGGCTCTCATGCTCGTCTTCTTGAGGTCTGGAGCTTACATTCCATCTTCCCCTTCCCTCCCCCTTGGTTCGTTGGCAAGCTGAGAAGCAATAAGGGTTGCAACAGCAAAAGCGTGCTTTGAATCTTGATACCTGTCTTTCCAAGTGCCATGGGAAAAAGGGGCAGAGAGAAGAAGGGCTCCTGTTTACTAAAAGTGGTAGACATATCATGTCAGGTAGCCATGGGAGGGATTCAAATTTTTAAACAATCGGTTCTGTGGGCGTGGCCAGGTGGGCATGACCAAGTGACTGGGCGGACCTCTTTTTTTTTTTACAGCCCCCCCTCCTGTTTTGGGGCCTCCTGGACATCAGGGAAGCCTTGGGGGGGGCATATTTGCTCCCAGACGGCTTACCTGAGGTCAGGAAGGCAAAAAAATAGAGTGGGGGGGGCACGGCAGTAAGACAGCAAGGGGGATCCTGGCACAGCTGTTCATCAGAACAGCTGATCATTGGGAGGAGGGGGGGAAAACCTTAAGGAGTGACAGAGTGAGGGAGAACGCAGTCAGCGATGTCAGACATGTGCGTGATGTCGTGCATGCACAATAAGGACTGATTGGGCAGGGAGGGGAGAGGCAGGCGGAGAGGGGAGGGACCAGCCAGGGGCATGATTTGCCAGTTCTCCGAACTGTGCAGAATCATAACAACTGGTTCTATAGAACTGGTCTCAACCGGTAGAATCCCATTCCTGCAGATAGCCTTTCTCAGGCTGTGCCGCTCTGAAAAGCATGGAATGTTTGAAACATTCTCCAGTGCCATTAAATTCCACTTATGGGTCCATAAGTGAAGGTCCAGTTAAACTGATTTACTGCTAAACAGCCTCTGCACAGGAATCTTCTCAACTAATGGTTAGCACCTGCTTGGAATTAGATAAGGGTGGAATTCAAGCGGAGTTACACTGCTTAGGGATTCTAGGCTGATCCCTCTTTTAACTCTCCCCTAGGCTCTCCTCCTATATATATGGTGTTGTGGCCCATCAGCTGCCAATAGAGCTGGCTGCAGAGTCAGACAAGGAGGAGGAAGAGCAGAAGGAGGAGGTGGAGGTGGTGGAGGGAGAGCCTGGGCCAGCTTCGGAGCCTTTGGAAGGCTCTGATCAAGAAACAGCATCACTGGGGCCTTCTGTCCTTCCCCAGATGGAGAGGAAGTTGTCTTCGGGGCCTGATGTGCATATGTGCAGAGAGGAAAAGAGAGGAGAGCAAAGGAAAACAATAAGCCAGTTCTCAGGGAGAGGCAGACACAGATGATAGCCAGCCGCTCCCTGGCTGGGAAATAAGTAGGAAGGGTTTAGAGTGGCTGGTAGTCACAGACAACCATTCATTTCTAATATACAGCAAGCAATTCAGATTTCTTGGCTAAACCCAGGTTTGTTGGGACTAATTATGTTTGGTTTTTGCTTATCCATGTGAAAAAAAGACTGTTACTGCCTGATTATAAAAGGGGGGTTGTTTTACTCATGAGTAGACATCACTACTTGCAAAGGCAGGTCAGAATATATAGTCCCAGAGAGCTATACCAAACATGTTTTACTTATGTAAAATAGGGAACAGGACAATATCTATTTCCATCCTCCTCTGAGCTTTTTCAGATCTTTACCCCATGTTCCTTGCTACACACAGGCCTATCATGCAGTGGGCAACTTCCGGGCACCAATAGAAAAGGCTCCCTCTCATCCTCCTGCCAAGGATGCTCTCCGAGCCCTGACTCAACGTGGCCATGACTCCGTTTATCACCAGAACAAGTCGGTCAGCACCGATGAGCTCAACCCCCAGACCCGGCTGGAAGGGATGAACCGGCAAGTGCCACGTGAGAAAAACTCACTGGGGAGCTTGAAACGGGCCAGTGTTGACGTGGACCTTTTGGCACCCCGGAGCCCTATGGGCAAAGAAAACATGGTGACCTTCAGCAACACGTTACCACGGGTCAGCACCCCTTCAATGGATGACCCTGCACGCCGCCATATGACCATCCATGTCCCAGTGGACGCCTCCCGGTCTAAACAGCTGATCACTGAATGGAAACAGAAATCCGTGGAAGGCCGTGGAATGACCTTGGCAGAAGAGGTAGCAAGGCGGGTTGCCTCAGACTCCTTGGCTGGAGAAGAGGAGGATCATATTCCACCTTCCTTGTACCCCACCGTCCAGGCGCGAACAGCTGACCGTGCCTCTATGGGTCCTCGGGTCCTCATCCAGCCAAGACCCAGGGCCACTCAACTGGTCCACATCCCTGAGGAAAGTCAAGCTAATGCCGGTGCTAATATTTCCCCCAAAAGCAGCTCAGCTGTGAGGGCCAAGTGGATGATGATGGCTGAGAAGGGGGCCGCCCAACGGGTGGCCAACCCACCGCGCCTCATGCAGGTGATTGCCATGTCCAAGCAACCTGGGATGGTATCGGTGACACCCAAGCATTCAGAGACATCTTCGTCTTCCACCAGTTCTGACTCCTCACAGTACTGCTCTCCATCAGATAGAGACAGCTCTAGTGTGGTTACCATCGATGCCCATGCCCCTCACCACCCAGTGGTACATCTGTCTTCTGGAAATGGCCCTTGGGAATGGAAGGCCACCCAGAAAGCTTCAGATAGCCAAGATACTTACGAGCTCAACGAGATGAGCAAAGATTACCATGGGTTCCGGCCTGCCAAAAGCACCGGAGTCTCACCAGGTTCTTCTGTCAGCGACATTGAACAGGAGGAGACCCGTTATGGCAGTGTGGCTACCATCAATGTGTCAGTGGGTCTGGGAGGGAGTGCATCATTGATTTCAGCAGAAACCAGCCCAGGAGAAAGCCTTCTGGGGGCCTCCAGCCGGGAATCCACGCTGCGGAGAAAACCAGCTAGCTTAACAGTGGGGGAAAAAGACGGGCAAGCAGAAGAGATAGAAAATTATTATAAGAAGATGCAAGCCAACCGGGGATTTAAGGAATAATCCCATCACCTACCTCTGGTCACTGCTACCTTGGACCAAACTATGATTAAAATTGTGACTTTTTTCAAGCAAGTGTTGGATTTCAGATGGTGGGGACTTCATTAATGATTATATTCAAAAAACAAAGTAAAATCATCTGTTTTACCTGGTACAACAGTAATTTGAAGGACTGAATATACATAATGGTGAAGTAAAGAGACTCCCAAATGGCCCAAACTTCACATGGAAGACATTCACATGGAAAACATTTTTGAAACAGAGAAGGTTTGGATCAAATCACCTTTGGGATTATTTTATCTTCTACTACGCTAGGAATGGATACTGTTGAAGAATTCTTGGCTGGATTTTCCAGAGGACTTAAACAAAAACACAAATGTGGGTGGTATTAGAATAATCATAGATTATTCATAAGTAGTGATTGTAAAGATAACAAGAGTGAGAAGGTGAAAATGGAACAATCCAGTCTGGATTTATTTGGAGTGTCCTCCTGAGCAGTGCCGATTGGACATAACCCAGCCTTTCCCAACCTGATGCCTTTCAGATTGGTTGGCTTCCCAAACCTGTCCTTTGGTGAACCCTTGCTTGGGAAGCCTGAGGTCAAATCTCCCCCCCTCCCCCGATATATGTGTATGGGGAGGTTGTAGTACTAAAGATGGGGCAAAGTGTTATAAAGGGGTGGGAGAATCTACTTCGAAAAGTTCAATCTTCTGAGATGTTTTGGAGCAGTGTTTCTTAAACCTGGCAACTTGAGATAGGTGGACTTCAATTCCCAGAATTCCCCATCTTTGAATACATGGGGAAGATAGGTCGAATTCAACCCCCATGAATTCTGGGAGTTGAAGTCACACTTTTAAAATATATATATACATATATTGATTTTTTTTCAAATAGAAACACTAATAAAAGAATACAAACTAAACCCAGAAAGGAAAAGAGAAATAAGAAACAGAATAAGAAGTGGAAAAGAAGAAAAAAAGGAAAGAGGAAAAAATAAGAAAAAGAGAAAATATTTAAAGAAGTGATATTTGATTGTTCATCATAACATGTATGAATTTAGTAATTCTTCACCTCTTATAAGGTATATGCAAGTATCTCTTCTTTCCATAGCCAATCCCTAACTCATATTCAAATCTATAAATTCACATTTCAGTCCTAGTAGCAACAAAAAGTTCATAAAGGGTTCCCATAATATTATAGAAAAATGTCTTAGTTTAACCTTGGTCAAATATACCAACTTCATATTCCTTTGCTTGTAGCAATCTTGAATTCATTCAGATGTTGTCGTAGAGTGTCATCTTTCTTCAGTTTTCTTATCTCAAAGGTTCTTTTGAAGCTTTAGCAAACCTTTTGCAGTAAGGATACTCTTTTGGTGTGTCATTTGTATTTATTTACACAGTATCTGAATGAATTCAAGATTGCTAGAAGTAAAAAGAGTACATGGTTGGTTTCTTTGACCAGGATTAAAATAAGACATATATTTTCATTTTAACCCTGAGGAGATGACATTGATTAATCCATATCCAATATTTCCTGGAGTAATTCAGATGTCATGCAATTTTCTGCCATTTGTCTTAGTGACAACTTAAGTCTGTCTCTGAGAGCTCAAACTTGGAGGAAACTGTTACTGCAATAGCAGTAGCACTTAGACTTATATACATTTTCATGGTGCTTTATACAGCACTCTCTAAGCGGTTTACAGAGTCAGCCTATTGCCTTCAACAATTTGCGTCCTAATTTTACCAACCTTATTCCTCACTCAGAAGTCAAAGTCTACACATCTTGTCAAGTTTGAGAAATACTGCTTTAGAAAGAGGTTTTTTTCATTCCAGACTAAACTGGAAATCTGTAAATATCAAAAGTGCTTGAAAGTGAAGAGGATGGAAGTAAAACAGAAAGTTGTCACAAGAATTTTGAAGAATGTAATTTGGCTGTATTTGTCCTTCGGTCATATGCAAGAATAGGTCATATACCAGGCAGTGGAAATAGTCCCTAAGTACAGTCATGGTAAATTAGATAACTCTTAGAGAATGAGTTTAAGAATATTGCCCATCACTGTTTACATTTACATCATTTACATTTGAAGATGCATTTCTCAAAAATGATAGTTATGTCACAGAATTTAGTGGGGAGTTTTGGATCTTTCTTACTGCATCTTCATTATTTTGAGGATGGAATGAGGAACATGATCAGGATTTCTTCAAAGCAAGGATGGAAGCAATGTAAAACAGCAGTTGTCCAATACCTAAAAAGCTGTTCCTTAGACTGTAGGGCGACCCTTTACTCCATAGTTCTGAAGGCAGGATGAAAGTTAATGAATGGATATCAGTTAACTATTAGAGAAACTTCCTAACAGCAGGAAATGTGCTCAGCAGCAGAACCGCCTGTCTTGTAAGGAAACTTTTCTTGCAGGAAGTATATAATGGAGAGTGCCCCTTATTAGAGTGAAATGAATTTATTCATGCAGAACATTGAATAGAGTTTTGGGTCCCAACTTTCTGTATTTAATGCATTTTAAGGTTCTAACCATGTTCAAACCAAATGTGAGATGAGGGCTTATTTCAGTGTTACCGAGATGTTGAAATAGCCTTCCACACAGACCACTTTTGAGAGTGGCTTGCATTCACAGAATCACAAATGAATGAGGAAAAATGGTGTCCTCATAACTAGATACATTTAGCAAGATTAATCTATACTGAAGGAGGGCTACTGGGATTTAGGGGGTTTTTCTTTGCCTAATCACCTCCTTTTAGATATGTCTTCTTCATGAGTCTCAGCAGAAGAGTCGACACAAACCAAGATCCAAGATGGCAGCTTCTCTCTTCCTGAGGACTTTACTCACATTTTCCATTTGTGTGATGATTCCTTGAGGGAATTCAGTTTATCTCCATAGCGACCGAGACAGGTAAAGGTTTATTTTAAGGGAATGTTGGCATGAATCAAAGGATTTGTCTAGAAGGCGGGCATATATATAACCATATAACCGTATGGTTTGGTGGGTGGGTTTGGGGGGAATAAGCCTTCCATTGAGGACATAAGAATGCTTAGATAGTGGTGTTCGTTAATGAAAGGGGAAGCATGAGGGAACAAGGTTGAGTTAAAAGTTCATGGTGTTTTCGGGTTTCACCAATACATATCCTTGGTTTCTCCATGCCAGGATGTATTAAGATATTACAAAAGCCAGCTGTAAGCCAGGTACCTAAAAGCTGTCAATGAAATATGTTTGGAACCCTGTTATTTCAATTAAAATTTGTAACTATGATTCCCCTCCAAAGTTGTAAGTGTGTGCTTGGGCACTGAAAAATAATAATGAACAAAGAACCCATGTTAGCAGTTGTCAGGGTTCCAAGGAATACATCCATAACAAAAAGAGTTCTGAAGCAAGTAGATTCCTCAAAGAATTGGTTTATTGGACATATCATATTGGCATAAACTGGTGAAAATCGACTCTGAATAACTCCACGGTTTTCATCTAATTAAAAGTAAAAGTTTCTCTTCTTTCCCAAACAACCAGTCACATGGTCCAATCAAGGTCCTGCCTGGTTGTCAGGCGACATTGCTCCTCTCTCTACTGGCCACCTGTGGGAATGTCCTTGGTTCCCAGGAGAAAATATTTTGACTACAAACCCCCACGATCTCTATTTCCCCCTCCCTTTCCCTCACCTCCAGTGCGGCAACACCGATGTCTCAAAATGGCCTCAGTCAGATCAGCTTCAGGGTTGACTGCAGTGTCTGCTGATCCTGGATTAAGAAGTATCTGGGCGATGCAAGCGTGGCAACGGCTGGAAGTTTGAGGACCAGTTGTAAGTCTGTTCAGTGCCATCATAACTTTGAACAATTGCTGAACAGATGATCATAATTTGAGGACTGCCTGTAGGTCAGATCAGGACAATAGTCCTTCTCATCAAGGTGAGAACAAACCTAGAACTTTCCTGACAGTGAAAACAGTTAATCGGTGGAAATACTTGCCACCACAAGTTGTTGGTGTTCCAACATTGAAGGTTTTTAAGAACAGATTGGACAACTCTTTGTCTGAAATGATATAGGGTCTCCTGCTTGAGCAGAGGATTGGACTAGAAGATCTCTAAGGTCCCTTCCAACTCTTTTGAGTGGAAACAAATCAACCCGCCTCCAGCTCTATTGTAATATTTCTCTACCTTAGCAGAAGGAACAGAAAATAAGAGGCTATCCTGGCTGGGGAATTTTGGGAGTTGAAGTCCGCCCTTCTTGCCGTTGCCAAGGTTGAAAACCATTGCTCTGTAGATCTTAATTTCTGTTCCTTGCTCCAGGCTTTGTTGCCAAGGGTATTACCAATCCTTTATTGGCTTCTTCTTGGCAGCCTACTTGACTTGCCAGATGGTGATGGAATACATGTTTCTCCTTTGGAAATAGCAACAGAAGTGAAAGCGCTAAGACCTAGCTAGAGCGATGTAGGATGCACTGCTACCCACCTGACTAAACATTAGGGGAGGAAAGAGAAAGGATGCTATGAAATCCCACTGGATCTGACAGACAATGTTAGCACTGACACTGCAGCTGGTTCCTGCCACCACCAATCTTGGCATCTGCTATTTCGGTCTCTGGCAGGTTTTTTTATGAGAGATGTCAGGCTTTGAGACTTGAAATGGGAGCCCTGTATCCATAATGAAACAAGTAAGGAAACAAGGCCAATCAATCTTTTTGGTAGCATAATACAGAGGTTTTTTTTGTTTTTTTTTCAAACTTCACGTTTAAAAAGTACCCAAAACTTTTGATCAAGAGGCAAAGTTCTAATTGTAGAAAACAATTGAACCCAGTCAAATTCTACAGGAATTCTGCAGTAGATGGAGCAGATCTGGTGCAGCCGTTCCTATTTTGATGCAAGAGGAAAGCCCTTTAGTATTCTGCAATGTCTTCATCACAACATGATTGATGACTTCTGTCATCCTTCTTACAGAGAGCTTGCAGAATTGACCATCATGGTGAAAGCAGATGAATTCTTGGATAGACGAAGGATATCCAGCACAATGGCTTGAGATATATAAATTTTCCAGGGGGGAATCTGATCTGCTTTGGAAGCAATGGACTCATTCAACCTAGGCCTCAGGCTGACCTAGCTATCCAATTTATTACTTCTTTATTTATAAAATATATAAGCTGCCCCTCTTACCTCAAGGCAACTCAATTGAAAAATCCTATCATACAGAAATCAGTTTATTTTGATCCTGTCTTTATTTTTATAAATAACTCAAGGTGATGAACGTACATAATTCTCCTCTCTCCTGTTTTCCCCATAACATCAATCCTGTGAGATGGGTTGGTCTGAGACAGAGTCACTGGCCTAAGTTCACCCAGCTAATATTTATGCCTAAGGCAGAACTAGAACTCAGTCTCCTGATGATAGGCCAAGTCACCCAGGAGACTTTCATGCCTAAGACAGCACTAGAACTCAGTCTCTTGGTTTCTAGCTTGGTGCCTTAACCACTGGACCAAACTGCCTCTTGTAAATCACACAAGAGATACTTCAAGTAGACTTCCTCAAGTGTGGAAATCATAGGGTTGGTGTTGGGTGACAAAAAATGTTCAGGAAGCCACTAGCATCTTTTCCAACTAACACAAGTCTCTGATGCTGAGATCTGCAGCTCACAAGAGCTTATGCCTTTTAATAAAATATGTTAATCGGAAATAGTGCCGCCTGGCTCTTGTTATCTCTCAAGAGGACTGTCTTTTAAATTCCCTAATAATTTGTCAAATTATTTCTCAAGGCAAATGTTTGGGATTAATTGCGCATATCCAAATAGATCAACAAAGCCTGAACTTGAGTTCTGCAACATATGTGCGTTCACCTAAAACAGAGTTATCGCCAAGTTGTCTAAAATATTGTATTTTCCACACAGCTGGGCCCCAGGAATGCCTTCCATGGGGGAAAACTCTTATAATTTCAGAAACAAAATACTGACAGTGCTAGACCTGGGTGAAAAAAGAAACTCCTTGTTTAAAGACACAGCCTGCAGCAAAATATTTTCACATCAGGTCCTTGCTAGTATTACATTAGGCACACGGTGGATCGGTGTACAAATACACATTTCCTTGACTTACCTTCATTCATTCAGCAACCATTTAAAGTTAGAATGGCACTGAAAAAAAGTGAGCTGAGCCAAGACTGGTTTCTCACACTTATGACTGTTGCTGCATCCCCATGGCCTCATGTCCAAAATTCAGGAGCTTGGCAACCGTATGTATTTATGACAGTTGCAGAGTCCCAGGATCATGTGATCACTATTTGCAACCTTCCCAGCCGACTTCAGACAAGCAAAGTCAATGGAGGAAGCTGGTTTCACTCACAACTGAATGGTTTACTTAACAACTACAGTGATTTGCATCAACAAGCACGGCAAAAATGCCAAAAAATCAGGCACCACTTAACAACTGCCCTGCTTAGCAATGGAAACTCTGGTCCCCATTATAGTTGTAAGCTGAGGACTGCCTGTACACTAGGCAATTCATAAGCTAAGTTACTATCAGTTTGGTGGGTAATTATATGTCCCTCTAACCCTCCCTTTCCTGTTTCCATAGAGACTAACAAGCAGCCAGCTTACACTGCTTCCTATTTACTCAGAGTTGCAGAGACATAAATATCTTCTCAGCTATGTTTTCTCCCTACACACACACAAACCACAAAAGCTACTTCCAGCCCAGCCCCATCCCAAAAGAGCAAGGTTGTCAAGCATCCAGTAGCTGGAATATTAGTGCAACTTTTGCTTATACTAATGCATCCTTCCCCATTTCTCTCATTCTTGGTTTTACAACTTTGTGACAGGTTACATCTAGTTTTGGGGTGGCATGGTGGCTCAGTAGTTAAGATATTGGGCTAGTCGGCTGGAAAGCCAATATTCCATATTTGAGACCCAAGCACCAAGCAATAGGATGAGCTCCTATTCTCTCGCCCAGGCTCCTGCCAACCTAGCAGTTCAAAACCGTGCAAATGCAACTAGATAAATAGGTACTACTTTGGTGGGAAAATAACAGAGCTCCGTGATGTCATGTTGGCCACATGACTGCGGAAATGTCTTCACACAGTGCTGGTTCAATGGCCTTGAAACAGAGATTAGCACTGACAACAACTAACAGATTAAAACCCTGCAGCGGCCCCTTTACCTTTTTTACATCTCGTTTTGGGCTAGCAATTGGTATTTATTGTGCATCTCTGAAAAACTAAGGATGAGCATCTAATAAAGCAGGCTGGGATGAAGTGAGAAAAGATGTATTTGATTTAAGCTGTTGCAAACAGGAGTAGTGTGTATGTTTGAAGCATATTTTCCCCTTTAAATCGGATGTCCTCAATATTTAAAAAATGTCTGATATTTCAAAAATTTAATTGTGACAAAACACGCCTGGGTTTATGTGTGTATGCATGCATGAATACATATGTACATGTTTACATTAAGAAACCCAATGTAAATGTTATTCATGATGCTGCGATATGCTTTACTGAATACACTGCAATTATCTCTCTAAGTTTTAAGTGCACATAGGATTGGGCCATTAATATCTGCAGACAAGGTCAGTTGAAAGAATAGTACACAATTCATGGCATGACTGATGACTGAGTACATCAAGTCCTGGCAACTGGGATAAATTTAAAGGTCCTGCAAATGTTATACCATGGTTGAACATGGCTATAAGACATTGATTGTTCTTAGACAGAGGAACGGGTAGGGAAAAGGTGGCTTGCAACATGAGATTGGTCTCTATTTCAAGGCTTCAAGGTTTGCGAAACTGTCATTTGCTGACCAAATCGCATCTTCTTCCCTTTTTGGACACACACCCTGTTACACACCAACCAACCAATTGTGTCCGGAATATGCTATAGCTTTAACAAGCTTGGCTGCCTTTTATTAGAAGGAACCACTGTAGTGAAATTATCTTGAACAGAAGCCCAGAGTTCCCTTCCACTCTTTTTTAACTTTTAAAAAGTGCTCAGCCGTTAGACTGCATTAGTATGTCTTCTTGCACTCAAGAAAAAGAACATGGTGGATTGGTGAATGAGGGAAGGGGGGGGAGGAATTTGGTCCAGCTTCTCTTAAGGGCAAGGAAACATTTTAATTTGAACAGTAGTGGAGAATAGAAGCACAGAAGCAAGCTAAAAACAGGGAACCAGAAGCAAGAAGGAAGAAAGCAGCTCTAGAGATGATGCAGAATTACTCTGCTTCTATTCCTCAACAAGTTATTTGTATTTCACTTATATTTCTCTTGGAAGAAATTTAAACGACAATCTTAAAGACTCAACTCTTTAGAATGGGCAAGGGATAAAAATGATGCATAAAGAGACATGCTGGCTAATTTATAGCATAGGTCTTTTGTGGAACAAACATTTTTTCTCAGAGAGCACTCTAATTAAACCTCTTTCAAACGTGGGAAAGAGGGATCTTCTGGACAAATTATTTCCTCTTATGACTGTAGTGCATGTCTGGGTAGTCCACACACTCTATCACGAGGCACTTGTAAGTGTCACAAGTGCTGGGTTCACAGGGACTCATGACTGATGATGCATTTTACCCCTCCATTGGCTCAAACTGATCATCTCCTACAGTATTACCACTGATAATGAACTTGTTGACTTGCAAAGAATCCCTGGCAGAACTACAGTTTGTGTGGTATCTTTCAATAGTCTTTTGGCCAACATTAATTTTTCTATGTGCCCTTAAGAATTAGAAGTATCATCTAATCAAACTCTCCAAACCATACCTGTCTTTGAAGGGACTTCGTGCACATTTCAAACATGTTGTTAGTTGTGAAGTCATGTCTGACCCATTGGGACCCCATGGACAATGTTCCTCCAGGCCTTCTTGCCGTCTACCATCTTCTGGAGTCCATTTAAGCTCACACCTACTGCTTCAGTGACTCCATCCAGCCACCTCATTCTCTGCCATCCCCTTCTTCTATTGTCCTCAATCTTCCCCAGCATTAGGCTCTTCTCCAGTGAGTCCTTCCTTCTCATTAGGGGGCCAAAGTATCTGAGTTTCATCTTCAGGATCTGACCTTCTAAAGAGCAGTCAGGGTTGATCTCCTCTAGGACTGACCGGTTTGATCGCCTTGTCTCGCAGGAGTTTTCTCCTCCAGCACCAGAGTTCAAAGGCCTCAAATTTTTGGCGCTCAGCCTTTCTTTTGGTCCAACTTTCACAGCTATACATTGCAACTAGGAAAACCACAGCCATATTAGGTAAAGGTTCCCCTCACACATACGTGCTAGTTGTTTCCAGCTCTTGGGGGCGGTGCTCATCTCTCTTACAAAGCCAAAGAGCCAGCGCTGTCCGAAGACGTCTTCGTGGTCATGTGGCTGGCATGACTAAACACTGAAGATGCACAGAACACTGTTTCCTTCCTACGAAAGTGGTCCCGAGTTTTCTACTTGCATTTTTACATGCTTTAGAACTGCTAGGTTGGCAGAAGCTGGGGCAAGTAACAGGAGCTCACCCTGTTAGCTGGGATAAGTAA
>BLBF01000042.1:19392484-19479018 GCA_015471245.1 Laticauda colubrina | reverse complement strand
GGGCTCACCCTGTTAGCTGGGATAAGTAACAGGAGCTCACCCTGTTACGCAGTGCTAGGGATTCAAACTGCTGAACTGCCGATTTTTTTGATCGACAAGCTCAGCGTCTTAGCCGCTGAGCCACTGCACATTAGGAAAGGACAAGTAGGCCTGTGATGGCTCTCCCTGTCAGATGCCCATCCTCGAGAGAACTTAGCCCTCCTCCAACTGAAGCAGAAGGCTTCAAAATCTAATGTGTAAAAGTAGATCATAAAAATATTCTGGCAGGAAGAAGAGGCAGAGGGAAGCATAAAATATGCAGGAAGGCAAATCCCCTTTCATTTCAAAGACACCCAAAGGACAACCGCATCATCCTTTTCCGGAATGTGACACCTTTTAGTGCACCAAAAGCCACTGTGCCTTGCTTATTAATTTGTGAAGACATTTTCTTTTCCTGGATATTCTGCAAGAAGAACTTTCTGCAAAGAAAGGCAACATCCCTCCCCCCTGCCGAGATGTAAAAGAATTTGACAAAGCCATAATTGTTCTATTTATCTGAGATGCGCCAGTTCAACGCACAGGGACAGAGTCAGTGAAGGGGGCCTCATCTGTTCGAAAACATGCCCAGGGAGAGATTGAGGAGGGGGGTCTCCCTGGAACTGCTTAGTGTGGGAATCCAGAGAGGTTGGGTGGAGGGATCAGGTTGTCATGGAAAAGGTAGAAAAAAAAAAAAATACAGGGAAGCAGCCGGGCTGCCCCCAGATCAAAAACAAGCCAGTTGTGAAAACTTGAGGTTTCTTTTTTGCTCAGTGTGTGACGGATGCCACCTGTTGAGGACTCCTGAGGGAGGGGGAGGGAAATAGAAGGGAGGGGTTGTTCTAAGGGGGACACTGTCTCAGGTCACATGCCCCGGTTGACACTGCAATGATTCTCACAGCTACTTCGGATGATTTATGGGGCTGCCCTGGCTCCCTTACTGACCTTGCTGTCACCATAGCGACAGCTCCCCTCTCCTCCTCCCCCTGTCTCTTCCCACCGCCATCGATAATAGCCAGACATCTTATGCGTTTTCCCAAGGGAAAAGGTTTTTTTTGGTGGTCCATTCTGGTAGGGGGGGGGGAAATCACATTAAATGTCAACTCCCCCAAAGGGGAGCTCTTTTCCAGCAATTTTCAAGGCCTGAGGAGTCACGCCATTGTACAACTGCAAACCTGATCCAGAGTGTTTGGTAAAAGTTGCAGTGCACAGGGGAAATACCCCCTCCCCCAAATTTTACAACAGAGCTTTTGTCTCAGGGGTTGTTGATATGTAACGGACAGAAAAGTCAGCCTGTTTTTTCTTGCCTACCAAAGCTTGCAGGAAGCACCATCATCATGAGGCAGGAACAGAATATTACCCCCAATATTAATGAATTGCATCTTTTGTGGCAGGCATGCAGGTGTGCTGAGTTTAACACACCTACCTCTGTGAACCTTTTATGATGGATTTTCAAAACCTGTCCATAGGATAGGGTATATACATCCTGTGTTTTTATCAACGTGCTATACAGAATTATGTGAGCAGCTCCTTGAACCAATACACCATTCTCAGAAATATTTTGTTGCATCTACAAACATTTCACTATTGTACTGCCATCTTGATCAGGGACAGGCAACTACATGACAACTTGCATGATCTGTTTACAACCTTACACAAGTTGTAAAGTTGCTATACTTGCCCACCTCTGATCCTGATAGTTCCCCAGGGAAAGCCCAAAATAATGAACAACCAGCTTGTATATTGAGGCTGCACAATCTACAACAGTTTCATTACCCAGATTGGACACACTTCTTTAAAATTTTCACATATAAACCAGATTTCCTTTTTCAGGATGTTTTTAAGTTTTGAATTCTTCCAGTTTTCCTCTGGAATAATAAAACTCTGAAGAGGTTAGGATGCAGCTCAGTTAATGCTGAAAGATGAATGCACACTAAACCACCCCAAAATAAAGAGCCTGCATTTTTCACACAGATTGGTAACCTTAATCCAATTTTCTTAAAACTAAAGCAATGCAACCTGTTAAGATAACAGGTAACAGAAAATAGCCATGTAAGACTTAAAACTGGGTTAATAAATGGCACAGGAAGAAAAAAAAACAATTATGAAAAGGGTGCAGATATTGGATTATGCTAAGAGAAACATAACCTGTGCATGACAAAGCAAAGCAGGAGACCATCAAAATAAAGACAACCTCCTCCCATTTAATAGAATTTCAACAGGCCATTCAAATTATTGTCAAATAAGGTACATTTGGAGCTCACCTTGTGGAGAGGAGTCAAGAATTGAAAATAGGCATCCCGTTTGTCCCTTCTCACTATTTAATATAAATATGCTGCTTCTCTATAATAAAATTGAAGGAATAGAATCCTATTAACAGCTCATCACCACATAGTAATCTGAAGAAAGGCAAGAAAAGACACCACCATATCAAAAGAGCCTCCTGCTTAAATTTTATCTGGCATTTAGTTAGGCAGGCAGAAACAGGACCAAATCACTAATTAGCACTCATAATGGCCCAAGTGAAGCTTTTATTTAAAATCTTCCTTATTTTAATGCCCCTTGAAAGGCTTTGGGACTGTAATTCCCAGAATGCCAATCTGTATCTTAGAAGTAACCAAACACACCTGGAAGATGCTACCATAAGTAAGGGAGAACAGTGATTGTCAGGTAATACACCTTTTCTGTAGCTACACCTGCTCTCTCGTGCCACCTGGGGTTCAGCTGACCCCCAATTTTGTAAATCTACACTATTGGTGAATGGTGAATCCAATTTGTATTAACAAGCTGGGAAGTGTATTTTTTTAAAAAATGTGCAGTTTGACCAAGGGTGCCTACATTTTTGGATAGAACTACAAATGCGTGAGTGACAATGCTTTCTTTTCTACTGTGTTTTCTAATTTTGGTAAATATTACTTACATATTTCTTTGCGTAAGCAAAAAATATTATCTAACAAATTTATCTTGTGGCATTTATTTTCCAGCAAAACCCCAAATACCATAAAGTCATTAGGATTAGACATATTATAGAGTATCCGGCACTTTCAATTTCTCCACAAGTTTCTCAATTAAAAAAGGTACAACAGAAAACAAAACTAAAAGGGGCAGATAATTTAAATTTAATCTCTGTTCAGACTAAAATGAGAAATGAGACTCAGTTTGAAAGATTTATGCCAGGTGGCAGTAGTAAATGCAATGGAATTGCTTTTTCCCCAAACTCTTCCAGAAATGGTCTTTTCTCTGTTGTTGTGCCAGGCACCTGATCAGTTTTCCCACTAAGACTCAGTGTCAGCAATGCCTTCTCTTCTGAGGTTTGTGTCAGATTCCGCACATACCCAGAAGCCAAGATATATGTAGATAAAATTCCATCTTAAAAATACCCAGAGAAAGCTGCATTTTTAATAGGATGTCATTTCATAAATCAAGTTAGAGTGTAAGAAATTCACTGAGAAGATTTGGGTCTAAAAGAGGTCATACACATACATAGTTCTTCACTAACCGTTATTGACTCTGCAATTTCAGTTAAGTTATGATGGTCATGAAATTGGTTACCACAGGACAGAACCTGATTTTATTATCCCTTTTTTTGCCAGTTAAGTGAATGTGGCAGTTGTAAAGCAAACTCAGTTTGCTATCAGATGGTTTTTGCTTGAAAGTGGAAGTTAACACCAGTTTCCACCAGAAAGCCACACTGCAGTCACATGATGTGGGACATTGCAAACCGCTATAAATGCATGCTTGTTCCCAAGCAACCAAAATATTTTTGTGTGTGTGTTGGAACATGGAAACTGGGCAGTAAGTAGCTTTCAGGAGGTCCTAAGTGACAAGTTGTAAGTTGAGGACTACCAGTACACTCACTGGAAGGGTTATAATATAGTTTGCTATAGGTTGCCAGATTCAAATCATCTTATTGGCATTTTTGTTTTCATATTCCAAAGGAGGACCTACATGTTAAAGAGTACAGACCCCTACATCGTTAGATGTAGACAATGCATACCAGTTTCAAGAGAAATATGGGAAAAAAGATTGCATAAAATGGGAGGCAGCTAGAGTCACATTACAGGAGGAAGGGGTGTTAAGCCAAAACAAAAATAGCACAATAATACAGGTAGGAAAAAAACAGAAGCAAAGAATACAGAAGACATTTATTGAAAGCCAAAATAAAAAGTAGTACAGATAGGCCATTGACTGTTTTCTACAATCCAAACAAGCAAATAGCTAAACACTACAGAAAAGGGTACTACGTTTTGTTATAAAATATGTTTAATTTCAATTTTTTTTGCATTACATTTTTTTTTAAGCCAGGCAATCAAATTTGTGGTGTGTTTGGTAGCCCTCCCATCCCAACCCCAATACTGAACCTTTAATAGTTGGTTATCAAAATATACAATACATTTGTTTTGCTGTAAAAACTCGAGTTCTGCCATCCCCTCATGTCTTACAACAGGTATAAAAAATTATAAATATTTACACCTTTTTTCTCATTACTCACATTTACATGCAAAAAAAAAAGGAAAAAAAAAAAGAAAAAACACAGGATCAGAAAAAAGATGAAGCCCCTCTTCCCGATTAACTGCAGTAAGATTTTGTGTGCTTCTTGGAAAAACACACCCAAACACACAAAGAAACGTCTTAATGTTTTGCTGACTGATTCAAGTTACCAAAGATTCAGCAGGAAGGCTGTGTTCCAAGGATAAGAGAGGCTTACGGGACATTTAGAAAGTTAAACTTCAGACAATTCTAGCCAAGGTTCTGCTGGGATCTAGTGTTATCTGAGTGCCACTGATGGCTGAATTATTGTGAAGGCCTAAATCCCAAAGGATCTTTAGCACTTGTCCCTTTAACTTTTAATATTGTTCTGGTGAATGTCAAAAGTATTGGCTGTGAGCTTGCAGCCACTGGAAAATTATTCCCCCCCCCCCTTCTAATGCCCCTCATCCTTGTTCTGGACATTTCGAACAGAACTAGGGATGTAGAGAGGACTCTATTCCTCCACTGCCTGCAAGGGTCTCTAAATCCTCCAAGAATGGCCACTGCCAATCTTGCCTGCCAGCCCAGTATTGTAGAGTAAGGAAAGGAAATAAGAGGCTTTTACTGTCTATTCCCAACAACTCATTTGAAACTATGGCTTCATTGGGGAAAGCTAGCCAAGAACACAATTCAACTACAGGGCAAGAGACTTTTTACACAGACATAATATTCTCCAACAGCACTGCATAAAGACTACTTAGTGGCCAACTTCTTGCTCTGGGACAGCCTCTGGTGATCTCTATCTGTGACTGCAGAGGTTTGGAACGGAGCTGCTCCGTGCATGTGGTCAGACACTCTTCCAACTTCTGCCATGCTACTCCTTTACCCTCAAAGTTAGCACCCTCTTATTGTGTGAATCAATATTTGTGATGAGAAACTCCAACAGGGGAATTGTTTAGCAGATTTTGTTAGTTTTAACTTTCTGAGATGGTACTGTTTGGCCAAAACAGGACAGTTCTTAAATAGCTCAAATCTGTATTATATGCTGGCAATCCAAGCAGAACCTCACTCAAAATATCACACATTCCTCCAGCATAGTTTGGTTCCCCATAATATTGGGGAGGATTTTTTTTATAAAAAAAAGTTAAGACTTTCCCAAAAGCAATGACAAAAGCACATCAACAGCTCATGTGAAACAGCAGGGAACACATTGACTTGAGAGACAACATCACATACATTGAAAAAAATAACTTTGGTCCACAATTTGAGTAAGTAACCCTGATATTAAGTATAAGATTCTGTTTTATCTTTAAAAATCTTACATGAGTTGGAGCGCAATGTAAGGCAACACTGGAATACAAAGAAGGTAGATCAGCATGGAAAAGTTGGAGGCCACTAAGGATGGCATTTTAGGTGCTACTCTGAAAAAGATGTTGAGTTTATATTCTTTAAATAAAAGCATGGTTATTAAACTAAGATGACCCTTTAAACATGGATCTCCTTTTTCAAAACAAGTGATGGTCGCTACTTTAAATATTGTTCAAAGTATAACATTAATTTTCAGCCATGAAATCACCTTGATAAACTAAATTCCTGCACTAATTTTCCAGCTTACAAATAAAAATACAAGAGTACAGGATACAAGGGTAATAGAAAAGCAAGTCAAATATATTCATACCATCTTATCTATAAAAGAAAATATACTATTGCCTTTTTATATATGAATTAATTAGAATATTTGGTCAACTGGAAAATATTGCTAGGCAAAACAGATTGTATGTAAAAATAATAATAAAAGGAATTAAAACAAGAAGTTGAAGCTACTACAAGAGAGGTCTTGCTGTAAGGGGTGAATCTAGGAGTGGAGTTTAAATGGCATCTTAACCCTTTAAGTAAGAGTCCAAAATATATTAATCTCAAACTCAAGTTCAAGGAATTTGATACTCCAAACAGATCTGTTCTTAGATTTCAATTTATGAAATCTGGGACTACTTGTATCAAACAGAACCTGATGAAACTTATTGCAGAGAATGAAATGTTGATGAGCAGGATAAGGAAACTTCCCTCTTCCTACATCCCTCCATCAATCTTGAGTTTCAATAGACTATTAATGAAGGATTTCTTTTTAATCAGCCTTCACTGTGAGAAACATTGTGGGCATGGAAATTAACACAATCTGTAAGGTAAGTCACTTTAAGGAGAAATGTCTAGATTGCTTAACTGAGAAAAGTATCTGTATTATCTCCTCCTCTGTGGAAGACAGTAACCTTCAACTTTTCCCAGTATCTACTGTTCCTTCTACCTCAGGTAAAGAAAATGTCTAAGGCACCAGAGGATAATCAATGAAAGGCTGAGGAAAAAGGCAATGTTTCTGCTCCTTTTCCCCTTCCCAAGGCAACTGTGTTTAAGGAATAATAAAAAAAGATTCTAAAGCTAACTGCACAGTTTGGGGGTCTCTTCCAGAGCTCATAGATAAAGGCATCACTGTGAAGTTGACAAGCTGTTTGAGGGAGGGGAGGGACTGTTTTGTTTAAGTATGGGAGAGAAGGTAAAAGACTCCCAGAGAGGCTTCCAACAAAGAATGTAAACGTTTACGCTTGTGATTTTTTTTTCTTGGTCAAAGATTGTTACCTCATTCTCTGCAAGAAAGATTATAGCAATGTGAATTAAGATTTACTCATTGTTTTTTTTTTTTTAAAAAAACAGTAAACTGTTTTCTTCCTTAAAAAAATAAAATCTGTTTTAAGGTCACTTCAGTTGCATTCTCTCTCTCTCTTTCTTATAAAGTGGCTTCTTTTTGTTTCTGGAATGATGGAAGTTGTCCCACCCCATGCTGGTGGTCCAGCCATTGAAAAAAAAATGCAAGGCTGAGCCTAATAAGAAGAGTGGTGATTTGTTTTTCAGCCAGGTCCATCGTGCTGCATGCTTTTCCAAAGCACTTAAATTGTGGATTTTGAAAAGGACACACGCAAGTGGTGGTTTTCACCAAGGTCGTGGTTATGGAGGTCGATGAGTGACTGAATGGCTTCTTCCACGGATCCCATCTGGATGAGAGCCATCTTGCGGTCTCTCCTGCCAAAAACAACTTCGGTCAGAGGAACAAGCAAGTGTGTCCTGGACAAAATTAAATTCCTTTCAAATATTAAAGTCTATCATCAGCAATAGCACTAAAGACTTATATACCACTTCATAGTGCTTTACAGCCTTTTCTAAGAGGTTTTAGAGAGTCATCCCTAACAATCTGGGTCCTCATTTTACCCACCTTGGAAGGATGGAAGGCTGAGTCAACCTTGAGCCTGGTGAGATTTGAACTGTCAAACTGCAGCAGAAGTGGCCTGCAGTACTGCACTCTAACAACTGTGCCACTGAGCCAACTATCATAGATAGTAAGTAATCCTTTACATTCTGATGCGTGATTTCATGGAGAATTTCTTATGAAAAAATAAGCTAACACTTATTTTCAAAGGCTTTAAATTAAGAGAAATGTTAAAAGCCGGATACAAAATCCAACAGCTATAAATATAATTCTCAACCTATGACCATAATTGGGCCTGGAATTTCCATCATAACTCGTTGAGGTCATAAGTTGAGTCAGACGTGATTTTGTGACAAATTTTACAGTGGTCATTTAAGGAAATCACTGCAGTCATCAAGCAAGTACAGCTTCCCCAATGGGTTTTTTTTTTTAATTGAAAATTTGCCAAATTGTAGCAAATTGCAATTACTGCAGGATGCTGCAACTGGTTATGTGAGCCAGCTGCCCAGTGCCCAAATTGCAATCATATGACCATAGGGCAGCTGTAATTGTGAGTTACAGGTCATAAGTCACTTTTTCCAAAGCCATTGTAACTTAGAACCAGTGTTAAACAGTCTAAGTTGAGGACTTACCTGTACTAATTTATATAGAACCAGTCATTTTTGGTTTGACCTAATTACTCTCTTTCCAGCTTTAAATATTATCCTGACCCCCAAAAAATAAAAGGTGGGGGAGGAGAAGAGAGAATGGACTCTGCTGTTTGGCACAAATGTTTTTGTGATAGCAGCGGCCCCAAACTGTATCCTCAACTCACAAATGGGCAATTACTCAGAGGACAAACCCAAAGTACCCGCAGTTTAAGAAAGACTGCTCCATCTATTGCCTATAGAAAGCTAGACATTCAGAGAAACCTGCAGAGGAACAAGGAATCCTCAAGCATGAAGAAAAGCATTCAAGGAAACCACTGACTGTCATCCTCCCTTCTCCAGGGAAACTAAGACCACTTACTGGAAGAATTTGAAGCCTTTTACCATCCCACCATTGCTTGAGAAGAGCAGCTTGAGATCATCTTCTATTATTGAAGGCCTGGAGCAGGAACAATAATTGGGGACAAATTGAACAGATTAAAAAAATGTGGAATCCTTGCTTCATTTCTGCAAACATCAAGTATCATTCCAATGTCATTTATTTCCAATCACAATTCTGTGACTTAGAATTGTCACAGTCATTAACAGAAAAAGACATCTAAATAATTTTCCCCTCTAATATAGGCCAATGATAATCAGCAAGGTACATACAAACAAGGCTATTCACAAGTTACCATGACCAAGGAGGAGGTATCTTCCACTTTCCGATTATATGCCAACTGCTCCCAGGCAAATCCAGAGTGCAATCACCTGGATGTGTTGCGCCTGTTCCAAGTGGGACAAGCTCACAGGCATCATGGAGGCTATGAATTTCTGAGCTACCCTGAACTTAGTCACATTGCATTTGAGGCACATGACAAGCTCACATAAGATCCCAACACAAAAACTGCAGGGCTACTTGTTACTTAAAGATATTTACATACTATGCTCAAAATTAAGTTTAAGAGCCTGTTTTAATTAAGAAATCTTGTTTCCCCCAAATAATCTGTGTGAAGGCTATAGCACTGGGCAAAGCTAGAATACAAGTATTAGCTGCCGATTTCTTCTCTCCTTGTCTCTGAAGCTGACATATTTCTCCCACACAGCAAACTATCATAGAAAGATTCGATAATCCTTGCTAGGGGACTGAACTCATTATTTATATGTTGCATCTGAAATTGTTGCTCTTGCCCCAAATACAGGGCCTCAGGGATCTGAGCTTATCAGCCACCAGTTTGAGCACAAAATCTCATGAGACTCAGTATATCTGAGATCAATGGGAGAGTAGATAAGCAAGAAGCTGAATAAATGCAGAATATGCAGGATCTTCTCTACTGATATAAATCCATGTACCAACTTGATAGACTCGAAGTCCTGAGAAAACTTATTATATGACAAAGTCATGACATAACTGTACTGCTGTTATGAGTTGCTCGTAGACCTGAAAACAAACAAGCAAATTACCCAAACCACTGTTATCTTAGGACTGCTCTCCTTGAACACAAGTAGACTACTTACGGAATATTGGAGAGGTGAAGAGTGGCAGAAGGGGGAAAGATGTTTTGAAAGTTCTTGGAACCCGGCTTCTTAAAGCGATGAAGAGGAGAGTTGCCATAATCCTTGGTCAGTCCTTGGTCTTCCTGTCCTTCACGGGGCAACTGCACTGTCTGGTGTTTTGACAGAGTGATGCGGATAGGCTTCCCGTGCAGCTTTTGACCATTGAGATGGCTCATGGCTGCCATAAATTGAGAAAAAGGAGAATAAACCTATATTAGTTTGGCTTCAGCAGAGACTCAAATGTATTATTTAATGGACTTGTATAAACCTGTCTGTCACCAGATACAAAAATTCCACTTTCAATACTGCATAGCATTTAATTTGTCAAAAAATAAAACTGTGCTGACGTAAAGCTCATTGCATAAGACCTTGGTTCAGACAATGCCAAAATCTCTTACCTGTGCTATTCTCATAAGACAGCCAAAGGGTTCCTGAGTCATACATAGATACAAAACTTGAGGAATGGGTTTAATAAGAAAATACAAGTTGTCCCTGACTTACAACCATTCATTGAACATCCAAAATGGTGCTTATGATTTTTGCAACACATGATCAAAATTCAGCTCTTGGCAACCAGTCATGTATTTATATCAGTTGCAATGTCCCAGGGTCATGTGACTGCAATTTGTGATCTTCCTTATCAGCCTCTGGCAAGCAAAGTCAAAGCCGATCCACTTAATAACTGCACAGTTCACTTAACAACTACAGTGGCAAAAAGGTCGTACAATTGATTGTGACTCATTTAACAACCACCTTGCTTAGTAACAGAAATTCTGGTCCAATTATGATCATGACTACTTCTATTCTGTCTACTATAAATGCCCCTTGGGGAAAGAAATTATTAAAATAGCAATAAGGAATGCCATCTTCCCTTTCTGCTGCTTTCAACATATAAACGAGGTCCTTCTGCCCCCTCAGACCAAGAAAATAGAACAATCTGCACTTTCTCTTCAAAAAAATTTTTATATATATTTAGGCAGTAACCTTAAGAATGATTAAGCCACCCTGAGAGCCTAGTTGAAGAGAAGAAAACAATGCTTTAAGTTATGAAAAAAATCTAAGTGGTATTCTCTCAAGGATAAGCAATAAGGTTCATTGTTAAATTCAGAGCTAAGTCTATTTTTCTGTCATCAAGACAAGAGGACAAATTCGTATGGATGGAACATAGCTTATGTTGTACCCTGCTTTAGGCTAAAAGGATGACATTCTTCTATGTCGTTATTTGCAGTGTTAACCTGATTCTTGGGGTGGAATAATCAATAAAATGACATTCCTAGATCAAAAATCTGTTCATGGAAGAAGAGAATTGGTTCCTCAATTTCCATCCCTCAACTGAAAGATGTGAGTTTGAAAATGTATGTTAACAAAACTAATTTCCGATCTGGACAGATAACAGCTTTCATAATGCTCTGCAATTCTTAAGAAAAAAAAAGTATGTCACAGCTATATATTGCCAAAGTTTAATCATATAAAAGGCACAAAATAACCCTGAACATTTTTGAAAAATTTTCAAAAGGGAAACTTCTTAGGATTATATGTTGTGCCTTTTATATGTGGAATGTTTCCAGTCAAATAATGTCAGTACATTAGATTTAATAGAAATTAATTTCTGTGCTATTACTGCATTTCCTCACTGAGATGTTATCGCTAATGTTTAGGAGGCTCAAAAGTAAACACACCCTTTGGACCCAGCTCAGTCAAAGCCTGCCAGTGACAAAAAGGCTGCCAGTGACAAAAAGAAAAAAAAAGGCATGACATTTTACAGATGCACCTGAAAAACAGCGTTGGGGATGGGAATGTAAGATCCAAAGCATTTTCCCACTTTGGTCCTTCTTAAATATGCCTGATGCACACAACTATTTCAACCTCAAAAAATTAAGAAAAATAAACATCACTAAACCAAATGCATTAAAGAAAAACAGGCGTACAAGTATATCCTCTCTGGTAAAAGTATGAAGAAAACAGCATTTTACTTTTGAAATAAAATCATGCTGGTGAAAGAAACAGAACATTTAGTTGGAGAAGCATAAAGATTTCTATGTATTATGTATAAAATACACTGCTCAAGAAAAATAAAGGGAACACTTAAACAACACAATGTAACTCCAAGGCAATCACACTTCTACGAAATAAAACTGTCCACTTAAGTAGCAACACTGACTATCAGTTTCACATGCTGTTGTGCAAATGGAATAGACAACAGGTGGAAAGCAGAGGCAGTTAGCAAGACATCCCCAATAAAGGAGTGGTTCTGCAGGTGGTGACCACAGATCACTTCTCAGTTCCTATGCTTTTTGGCTGATAGTTTGGTCACTTTTGAATGCTGGCGGTGCTTTCACTCTAGTGGTAGCATGAGATGGAGTCTACAACCCACACAAGTGGCTCAGGTAGTGCAGCTCATCCAGGATGACACATCAATGCAAGCTGTGGCAAGAAGGTTTGCTGTGTCTGTCAGCATAGTGTCCAGAGCATAGAGGTGCTACCAGGAGACAGGTCAGTACATCAGGAGACCTGGAGGAGGCCGTAGGAGGGCAACAACCCAGCATCAGGACCGCTACCTCCGCCTTTGTGCAAGGAGGGACAGGAGGAGCACTGCCAGAGCCCTGCAAAATGACTTCCAGTGGGTCACAAATGTGCATGTGGCTGCTCAAACGGTCAGAAACAGACTCCATGAGAGTGGTATGAGGGCCCAACGTCCACAGGTGGGGTTGTGCTTACAGCCCAACACCGTGCAGGACGTTTGGCATTTGCCAGAGAACACCAAGATTGGCAAATTCACCACTGGTGCCCTGTGCTCTTCACAGATGAAAGCAGGTTCACACTGAGCACATGTGACAGACGTGACAGCTCTGGAGACGCTGTAGAAAACGTTCTGCTGCCTGCAACATCCTCCAGCATGACCGGTTTGGCAGTGGGTCAGTAATGGTGTGGGGTGGCATTTCTTTAGGGGGGCCCTACAGCCCTCCATGTGCTCGCCAGAGGTAGCCTGACTGCCATTAGGTACAGAGATGAGAACCTCAGACCTCTTGTGAGACCATATGTTGGTGCGGTTGGCCCTGGGTTCCTCCTAATGCAAGACCTCATGTGGCTGGAGTGCATCAGCAGTTCTTGCAAGACAAAGGCATTGATGCTATGGACTGGCCCGTCCGTTCCCCAGACCTGAATCCAATTGAGCACATCTGGGACATCATGTCTCGCTCCATCCACCAACGCCATGTTGCACCACACTGTCCAGGAGTTGGGGGATGCTTTAGTCCAGGTGTGGGAGGAGATCCCTCAGGAGACCATCCGCCACCTCATCAAGACCATGCCCAGGCATTGTAGGGAGGTCATACAGGCACGTGGAGGCCACACACACTACTGAGCTTCATTTTGACTTGTTTTAAGGACATTACATCAAAGTTGGATCAGCCTGTAGTGTTTTTTTCCACTTTAATTTTGAGTTTAACTCCAAATCCAGACCTCCAGGGGTTGCTAAATTTGATTTCCACTGATAATTTTTGTGTGATTTTGTTGTCAGCACATTCAACTATGTAATGAATAATGTATTTAATAAGAATATTTCATTCATTCAGATCTCAGCTCTTATTTTTGTGTTTCCTTTATTTTTTTGAGCAGTGTATATAATATTTTAATAAAATGAGTGTTTCAGCAAAAAACAATAGATCCATTTTATTCACCATAGACACACACACACAAAAAGTGTATATTTACCCAGTTGAGATTGATTGCCATCTGCCATTTGAACCAAGGCATTCTCCTTTTTATTGAACAAAATCTTCACTCTTTGTACATCACCATATACCCCTTAGGGAAGTCAGCAAAGAAAAAAGCAGGTATTCAGAAAGAAACTTTATTTATCTCAAATTCATCCAAGACCCATTCAAACCCCAGTCTGTTTTCACTCCACTTAAAAAGTTGCTTTATTCTGCTGAGGATAAATCTGATCAGCAACACAAAACTGGAGCAATTCTTTGGAGTACTGTACGTATAAGCCTACTGGGAGCACCCAACGAAATGCCAACTGCCGCCAGCAGAGCTGAGATGACCATTTCACATGCTATCTGTTTCTGACCTGCCCAATCGACATGCAAAGCAATCAAAACCATGCACAACAGGTAAAATGAAACTAAAAACAGCACAAATTTTGTAACTGGAGCATTCAACCAACAGCAAACCCTCCCTCAACCACACTTGCTTTCCCCAAAGTAAAATCTCAAAATGAAAAAAGGTAATAAAAAAAGTGTGAATGATAACATACCGAAAAGAATAAAGAGGCATTGGGGTGTAACTCTCTTTAGAGAACAGCAGAGCAAGGCAGCGGAGGGACAGGGAAGAGGTAAGGAATCGGAGGGGAGAGTGAAGGTTGCGCAAATCGTCGACAACGAAGGAAAGGTAGAGTCCCCGCAGGAAATGGCGAAATTGGTTGATGGATGATGAAGTTTTCAAGATGGTTAATATTGAAGGGCAAGTTGGTTTCCGGAGAGCAGGAAGGTTTTTTTTGAGGGGGGCATTTTTATATATATTTATATATATTTGTTTCAAGCAACAACAGGAAGCAGAAGTACCGTGCAGTCAGTTGGCAAAGAAATTCCGGATCAGGGAGAAGGGGAGGAAAAAAATATTGAGGGATGGGGTGGAGAGAAAAGAAAAAAAGTAGCAAAAAACAGGTCAGTAAATACATAAAAGAAATATGTCGTGTTCCATCAGTAAAGATTTATAGATTTCTAAAACATACAACACTTTCAACAGAAAAAAAACTAGTTAATAGGTTTTTTTAACCTAGTGGAACACAACAATAAAAGAGGAGTACTTTATTTAAGTAAGATATAACTAAGAACGAGAGGCAGTATTGCAACAGAGTGACTAAAGGGCATGATGGTAAGGTTCACATCCTGGGCATGACAGTGCCAAGAAACAGAGGCAGAGGCCCATTTAAAGCTCCGGAAAAAAATCCTGCCAAGGACACCCATCAGCTTTCTAAAACAGAAGTGATTACTTAGTTCTACTTTTAAATGACCCTGGAGAGGTTTTCAAGCAACAGGTGTGAAAAGGTTCTCTTCAATGTCAAAAGTTTTAAGCTTCTCTCCAAAATCTGGTGGGAACCAACTACTGTGAGAGACATAAAGCCCCATGTAGTCATCAGTTTTAAATCTGTATCTTTCTCTTAAGATAGTTACCATATGCTAAAAGTGAAAACAATCTGGCTTTAAATTCAGATTAATCTGCCATCAAATTTATACCAAATTGAAAAAAAATCCAGCTTTAATCTGGATGAGGGCTGGATTCTTCTTTCCCCACTGGATATTTAGGGTAAAGCTCTAGCTATGACAATGTTGCTGCCAAATGAAATCTCGCCTAATTTCTCCTTATAGAGTCTTGTACCTGAGAAATAGTGTCTCAAGAATACCGAATATACGTAAATGGGTAGCACAAAAGTGTCGAGTGGTCTTTCTAAAACCCAAAAGTGTGAAGCAGCATTGTGCACACTGCAAATGAGATACAGCCTTGATACCCTAAAAAGTCTATATGCCAACTGACAGGCAGGCACACTTTGGTAGCACTTTAGCTTGAGACTGCAGGCAACATTTATAAATCAAGAGTAATCAATACAAAACCTGACAAAAGTCTGAGAATCCATACTAGTCTAGATCTCCTAAGCCACAATTGTTTGCCAGTCTCCTGTCTCTTATATATAGTTTCCAATGCTGGCGAAGGGGGAAAGAGGAGATGGAGAGTAAGAGTCCCTCTGGAGAATACTGCCTCTCAACTGTATGCACAGATTAAGTTTCTATAACACTGATTACACAAGCAATGAAAATAAAAAGTTGAAGTCGTTAGTTCAGCTTCACTAGAGATATCGTAGCTTTTAGCCCAAAAGAAAAGCTGGATGAATGAGTAAAATAAACACACAAAGAGGCATGAAATCAGTTGCTCAGCAATACTTACTTAGGCATAACTATTGAGTAAAATAGCCTCAGAATTTTGGTTGTAACATTTCTCAAAGATATACTAACTAAAAACTGCTAGAGAAGTAGTTTTCATGCATATTTGAGGTCAGAGGTGCTAAATTTAAGATGCAAAAAGAGATCCAACCAATTTTATAGAAACTTGTATTTTTGGTACGCTCATCATGTATTATTCAGCTCTTTAGAATTCAATTCCAGACATTTATTTTCCCTCTATTTTCAGAAGCACCTGCTTCAACTATCCTTTTCCAATTTTAAAGAATTTACCTACTCATTTTCTGATCTCTACAAAAGGTATTTTAAAAATGTAGATATCTGATTGCTAGGATAATATAGGATAGAATATGCTTCCACTCTGTCACAATTTAAGTAAAACCAGGAATAAGTTCATTAGGAATTTCCTTTATGTTACTGAACATGAAAAAGAATTGAACAATAGTGCACCTGATGCTACAGTCTTTGCTTAACTTCATTAATTGCTCATTCACTTCAAGGAAACTCTGTAGCCATTAATCAGGTGCTTCAATGCTTAATTTTTATTTTGGAAAGAGAATAAGAAAATGCTCAGGGAGAACTGAAACATTTTATTACTGCATCCTCCCTTTACTATTGCAATTATCTAAGCCCCCTCTAAGATCTCAAGTTAGGGGATTTGCTCGATAACTGATCACCCATGTCAAAAATTTTCCTGGTAAGTCCTAGGAGAGATCTGCTGTCAGAATTCTAGCAATCCATAGGATCCCAGAGGGTCCTGTAATGAGATGAGTATTGCTGGCAAAGTCTCATGTCCTGAAAAGAATAGTTACAGTGGATAGGTAAAAACAACAAAATGGATTACAAATGATTAATTTCCTATTAATTTTCAAATTGGTAATTCTTTCATCCATCAGTCTGCAGTAGAGCTTCTTACATAGGTAATGTAAGCAGAAATTTTACTTTTAAGTACAGCTTTAAGCACCAGGGTTCAAGCAATAAGCTCACTGCAGAGGAAAACTCAATGTAATTTCTACTTCTTCAGTAACCCACTTCAAAGTCCAAGTGGATCTATTGAATTACATCCTTTGTGCAGAAGATCGTTTAACATGCCTTCAAGGTCCATTTTAAGGCAGCCAAATGTTT
The DNA here is from genome assembly GCA_015471245.1 of Laticauda colubrina. NCBI lineage: Eukaryota > Metazoa > Chordata > Lepidosauria > Squamata > Elapidae > Laticauda > Laticauda colubrina. The sequence goes on along the minus strand of BLBF01000042.1, from coordinate 19,462,006 downwards.
CAATCAAAAAGGGGAGAAAGTTAAATGGAACTGAAAATGTAAAATTATTTAAGAAGTTAAAGAACAGAATAAGGCACACAATTTAAAAAGAATTTTGGTAAAGGAAAATATATCGATGCACGTCAAAGAAAATACATACTTGGCAAAAGATAAAATGAAGCTAAGCTGGCAAGGGAGGCAAAGATCAAGGCACCCAATAAAGAGGACAGAATGAACACTGTCTCTCCAACTGCAGGGTTTGAAAGTTACAACATGCCAGGGGGAGGACTACAGGGGTTTTGCTGTGTTGAGGAAGACCCAAGTAGAGACAAAACCAATAGGGTAAAAAGTATGGCAGAAAATTTCACAATGAAATGGTCTTAAAATTTTGCTTTGGGGAGTGAGAGCAGGTCAGTAAACACTTTGGCTCACACCAAGGGAGGAGCAACGATGTTAAGCCTTCTACCCACAGCCCATCAAATATCCAAACGCAGATGAGTGTGCCTACAGCTATTCTGGACGACAACTTCTAAGGCATACAACTGCCACCATGGTTGAGGGCAACATATTGTAGTCCACACCCCTATTTGCTTTTGAATCAGCTGCTGGACTTTGATTTTAGACACTCCATTTCGGGGAGGGAAAAAAAATCAGCATTTGAAGCTTCAGCACAAGATTTTTGGGGGAAGAAATAGTTCAGAGAGAAGCAAGATCAGAAATTGGAAGGAAGCAAAAAATAAATGAAATAAGTTGGATAGAAAAGATTACAAGGCTTCCACTAACCTCTGGGTTCAAATTGCTAACCAGCAGAACGGAGTTCCCTGCCCCGGTAAGGCCGGGAATAGCAAGCCGTCCTGCGGCAGCTGCGGCTGCTGCGGCTGATGGGATAGCCAAAGGAGCAAGTGCTCCATGTACATTTGGAACTGAGAGGCCTGAAAAAATTAAAAAGTATTAACCAGTAGAAAAGTCCACAGCATATTCCCTGCTACAACTTGCAGTGGAAACAAGGACCTTTGACCAACATGTTTCTTAAAAGAAGTACTCTAGTGTATGTATTTTCTTTCATTCAAGAACCCAGAAACCAGATACACTTGAACATTTATGGGCTGAAGCATCTCCAGTTCTGGCATTGCTCAGGACTCTGCTCTCAGCTTCCGACACAGGGAATAAACCTTGAGGGGCTGCATTTGGCTCTTCTTGGGTGATGTGGGAATCAGACATCTGCTTTTCAACAAGTTCTGCAAAATTTCATAGGCTTATTTAAGCAAAATCACTGGGGGGGGGGGGAAGCAGGAAGGGAGATGACACACAAAGCAGTGCATTTGTACGTTTTTTTCACCAAGGCATGCTGGAAGTGCCTCATTCTTTTTTTATCATGCAGATAAACCATAGCTATGTACATTCCAGTCAGTGACAAATGACATCATCCCAATACAGGCATCTAACCATGAACTTATTCTTATTGTATCAAAAGCACATAATCCTGAAGGGCACATAAAAAAGTCGTTTACCTCCTTTGTCCATCAGAACAGGGATTATTGTGTGAGAATATGAACAGTTCTGCCTTATTTTTTATATAGGACCAATGGGAGAAAAAGTATGTATATCTTGCAAGGATTATCAGTGTCTGCTTCAAATATTGCCTTCCAAGCACTACATCCAGCAAAATTTAATAATAAAATCCATCAAAAGTTATGAACAGAAATTTTACACTTGAGACATTAAAATTATTAGAATTACTATCAGCTCAAGGTTGGCTCAGCCTTCCATCCTTCTGAGGTTGGTAAAAAGAGGACTCAAAAGCACCGTGAAGTGGTATATAAGTCTAAGTGCTATTACTATTGTTAAAGTGCCAAATCTTAAATTTAAGACTTTTCAGTCTCTTCCCTTCCTATCAACTATAGTCAACATGCCCAAGGTAAAATACATTTTGTTCAGATAGACTGAGATGTTGCCACAGCCTAGCTATCTAGGCAAAGTATTTTTAATTTATTGCCTTTATGGTGTCCATACTATAAATCAACCTGAATGTTTTTCTTACTAGGACAAAATGTTCCAAGTAAATGTTGAAACAAAAATGAGATATAATTTACATTCTCATTAGGATCTAAGCCAACACATGTAAATAAAAGAACTTTGGGCACATTGAAAACCCACCACTGGAACTAAGGACATGTTAGTATGTCAAGGATCATCACAGAACATAGGATCCTTATGAGCCTATGGTCTAGATTTCTCAAATGGTGCTGATTACTATTTCCAATCTGCTACTAACATTTAGGAGTCCAAAATAATAAGAGAGAGAAGGAAGAGCAATGGTACAACAAAAGTGTGAGCAATGTTTAAAGAAGCAATACCTGCAGCTTGAGGAATTGCAAAAGCAGGAGGGAAGCCAGCTCCTGTATAAGGAGAGGCTGAAATGATCCCTGGAGCACCTACAAAATAGAAAGGATTGGTTCATTAGACATGACAAACTATCTCGCTCCCTCTCCCTCTCCCTCTCCCTCTCCCTCTCTCTCTCACACACACACTCCCTATTTTAAAAAGAACACAAGTCTCACTTCCCTTAACTAACTTCCTGGGAGCCATGGGGGTTAGAATGCAGTACTGCAGGCTAATTCAGCTTACTGTCAGGATTTTGATCCTCACCAGTTCAGGGTTGACTCAGCCTTCCATCCTTCTGAGGTTGTTAAAAGGAGGATGTAGATTGGACCCCCACATTGGGGGCAACATGCTGACTGCAAAACTGCTTAGAGAGGACTGTAAAGTGCTATGAAACAGTATATAAGTCTATTGCTATCCTCACCTGGATCAATATTTCAAACTTGTCCCTTCACAGGAAAGTGTAGGAAGATAAAAGTTTAATAAACTGTTATTGCCATCAGGATAACTGCTTTCCAATATTTGTTAATTGACAGGGTAGTTACTTCTCTGCATTGCATTTACAAATTTTCTCAGAGCCAACTGAACTAATTTAACTGTTTTTATTGTTCAAACTGTTCATAGTTTCCTTTTGGATTGGGTATTCTGATGACAGTTGATATAAACTATAAATAAAGCTTAATTACTTTCTTCTTCACAAGTATTTGTAAAACTAGAAATGCTAGAGTTTCTGTGGGGAATGCCTGGAAAGCTGTATTATAAACAGGTACATTTGACAAGTAAATTTGCTTCACAATGTAAGAATATAATGTAATGGAGAGAAAATCAGAAATCTCTATATTCTTTTTAGAGCAAAATAGAATGCTAGAAAAACTTTTGACATTTTAAATCTAAAGAGTAAATTTCCATGATACAGAGTTCACTCTGCCAATTATTTCCAGTAAAGGCTTTGGCCCGCTAATTTCACCTTAAACGTGCCACATTATTTTTTACTCTTCATAAACAGTTGTCTCACAGGAAATGAAAGAAATTCCCCAAAGTCTTTTCTTTCCTGATCAATAGAGCCTCAGGTGCCTCTAGAACATCACTCAACACATAGCTCTAAGAGAACTTGATATATCTTTTACATCAAGGGATCTTATATATGTGAAGGAGGAAGACATATGAAATGTTAACTGTACTGGGAGTCTATTTATGAATGAGAAGATAACCTAAACATTTTATTTCATTTGTTGTTTGCTGTTCTTATAGAACTATTTGTTGGATTTGGATATTAATATTTTCACCTACAGCCACAACTGGGAATTTTAGTTGGTAACTAATGGTCGTTAAGCAAGTTATTGAATGACTAGACCCCCAATTTTATGACTCCTTTATACAGGGGTCATCATGGTCACTAAGCAAATTTGACTTCCCCAATTAATCTTGCTTGTTGGAAGCTGGTTGAGAAGATCACAAATTGCAATCACTTTTTAAGATGCTGCAACTATTAAAAATGCAAGCTAGTTTCAAAACACCCAAACATAATGGCCACTGGGGGCTGCAATGGTTGTAATTTACTTTTTCTGAGGCTACTGAAACTTTGAACTGTTGGTAAATGAACAGTCATAAGTTGTAGACTATATGTAACTACCGTGTTTCTCATATAAGGCCGGGTCTTATTTTTTTTTGAGCCCCCCTAAAATGGCTAGGCCATCTTTTCAGGGGTGACTTAATCCCCCCCCCCCTGCATCTTCAGGCAGGCAGGTGGCGACGGCTTGTTGACCTTGGCGTTGGTGGGGCACTTCGTATCAGGGTCAACGCAGGGACCACCATATCCGGGTGTGCAACAAAAGTACTTCCTAATGGCAAGCTCCCCCCCCCCACCATTCCCTCAAATTTTGCATGTTTTAAAATAGGCCTTAATCTGGAGGGAGGGGCTTAATTTCATTTCATGCCTATAAAACATGCTGGGACTTCCTATTGGGGGAGGCTGTATTGTTGGAGAAACAGGGTAGTTGTTTGGAATAACATAATGCCACAGGCTAGCAGAACATGGAAAGAAAGCTCATAGCTACATTAGCATTTTGTGTTTGTCGTCATTTCTGCCCTTAAAAACATGGTATAAAGTAGGCTGATCTGATGGTTAGGCGGAAGGAAAGATTGAAGTCAAAAGTGGGCTGCCTACTTTGCCAGTTAATTATTGCTAAGAAGAAATAAGGATTATCCCAGATTTCCCAGTTAAAATCTTCTCACTCAATCCTTTACCAAAAGCAGCTGCCATGGTCTGATCAAGGGAAGGTTGGTTGTCTCCAGAAGGCAGGTCTGGCCTGGTGTAGTCTCTGCTCTTATCGTTGTTGTATTTTACATTGAGGCTTGTGAGCTTGGAAAAGTCAATGCGAAGGGTGCAGCAAGCATTGTAGATGTTCTGCCCATCAAGTGACTATAGAAAATCGAAGCAGGGTAATCTAAGTCAAGCAAGATATTTCAGGAAAAAAGATTCTACATACTCTACATCCATCCAATGTGTAAAACTGAGAAATAATCTTAAGGGAGGAAGTCTTAAGAGAATGCCCATACAATTGTTTGCAAGGACTTCAGATGAACATGAGATTAAATCTTTAAATCCCTGAATAATGTACATTATAATGTAATACAATGCTGTAGCTAAAATCTAATCTAAAACAATCCTATACTCCTCTGGAAAGAGTACGCAGGTGCAGGCAATGTCTCAGAGGATGGAAAGCAGTGTTCTGCTTCTCCACCAATCCCTTTCCCTGCAATGTAGGTTTTAGCAAGATTTCCTTCTTTCTAAAGGTACTCATGTTAAGGGATATGTACTATTCCTTATCTGGTCAAAGTAATTATATTTTTCGGATTTAAGCACTTTCAAAATTCCCATCCCAATTAACTTAACTCTATGTTTAAACTTAGACTTAATTCATAAAACTTGCATGATCTCTTAATTTTCTAAAATTAGCAACTTTCCTCAAAGTCAGCGAAAATATCCCAGACTACTAGTCACAATGGTTTTAGTTTGATTCTGCTGCATAGGCTAGCTTCTTGTAATATATTTGTATAATACATTGAAGACATTATAGACTGGAAACAGAAACAAGAACAGAACTCACCAATTTGGCATGCTGGGCACTCACAGGGTCTGCATATTGCAAGAGTGCTTGAAACTGGTTGTTCTTGGTAAATGTGATTATTTTCAGCACTGTCCCAAATTTGGAGAAGATCTGTGTTTGCAAAAAAAAAACCACAAAGAAGTCATAAAGCCATTGCTTCCAAGCCCTTTCTGCAACTGTGAAATAGGTTGGGGAATGATAACTCAACACAACCAAATTGCACCACAAACTTCCATTTCAAGAGGAAAAAGCCAAAAGATTCAAACACATAAAGGAGCTACTGACAAATTCTTTGTGAGGAAGAAGTTACATTGCATAAGACATCTGCCCAATCTCAAGGGGCAGATCACATTTTTTTGCAATTCCATCTTGAACTTAGCAACTCTAGGTGGCACTAGAGGTACAGTAAAAAGAAACCTTGTAGGACTCTCCCCCAACATTTCCTTCATTTTGCATGCAGTGAACCAATCATTTCTTTCAGAGCAAAGCCTGCCTGTAAACAGTTACAGAAAGGAACAGCCCTCCCCTCCCTTGCTTTACTTCTTACTAATATTTTACAAAGACTGGAGAAGCTGTAAGCATTATGGTCACACAGTGCTTTGGATTCAATTTACAAAAGATATAAATACACCTGAAGAATGTTTTATGTGATCTAAGCAAAAAGCCACAGCTTCTTTAATGTATTACAGAGAGGTGCCACATTTGAGAACATTTATGTTCAAAAACATGTTCCAGGGATCCCTTGTGAAACAATGTCTAATATAAGTAGCAACATGTACCATATTAACTGATAAGGACACAGGTGCTCTTATATACATGGGCACAGGCATATCAGAATTTTTCCCTAATGCACACAATGAATAAAAGATAATTAATTACACATGGTAACTAGAACAATGTTTCTCCATCTGAAGGTATCTGTAGTGCAATTCCCACTAGCTTCAATAAGCATGACAAATAGTAAAAACAGAAACTAGTCAATTTAGGAGGAGAAAGCAAGGTTAAAGGATCTAGATCTAACACAAAAGCAGCTTTTGTACCTCAAGAATCCAATCTGTTTTATAAGGATGGGAATAAAAATAATGCTGTGTAATAAGAATATACTGTGTGTTATCCAATCTAAGCAAATGTCAGGAAAAAAAAAAAACCCAGTGTGAGGATTAATGAAAGCAATACAGCTAATTCTCTGCCACATGTTGGTCACTGAAAGCTGGAAGTCACATCTCACCTGATGGAGGACATCTAGAGTAACAGGATAGAAGAGGTTTTCCACAATGATCCTCAGGACTGGGCTCTGACCAGCCATGGCCATACCAGCATCCACAGCTGCAGCAGAAGCAGACAGCGCCAGATTCCCAGACTGGACAGAATTTACTGCTTGCAGGGCTGCTTGAGCACGCTATGGAATCAAACATTGTAAAGCATCAGTAAAATAGGGAAAAAAGCACATATTCATTACCCTATACTAGCAAAGATTATTTTCTTTCAAACTCTCTCAAATATGACATCCAGTTGCTACTTTATGAAGAAAAAAATTTCAGAGAAGTTGTCTTGTGATTCTGCCCTTTATGAAAGGATGCTGCATGACAAAATTATTAAGAAGCCTGGTTATCTGCTCTTCTCAATGAGTGCAGATGTGCAAACATACAAGAAACCGGAATACAGCAACAGGTCGTCCTCATTTAACATGTTCATTAGGACCAAAATTTTCCTCACTAAGCAATGTGACTGTATGATGTTATGTGACAGCATTACTTAGTGACAGCAATCCAATTCCCATGGGTGAAGATGGCCGGTCATTAATTGAGGCCCTCATATGACCAGGAATTGCAACTTCCTGCCAGCTTCCATCAAGCAAAGCTAACCGAGAAACTGGCAGGTTCCAGTCACAACAAACCTTTTCTTAGGTGGTTTATAAACAGACCAATGGGTGAACAGTGCTGTGGCATAGCACAAATGTAGCCAGGCAACTATGTGTAGACTTTAGAATGTGGGCTGGGATTTGGGTGTGCGCTACAGAGTACAAGATCCCTGGGATCTTATTTTGTATAGTGGGATTCCTTGGAAGAAAAACCTATGAGGGAGCAACCTTACCTGCTAGCTTCCTATTCATTTTGCTTGTGGGAAGTCAGCAGGGAAGGTCATAGATGGTAATCACAGCCACGGGTTGCTGCAATCATCATAAGTGCGATGGCTGTTTAAAGCAGGGGTCGCCAACCTTTTGGACTTCAGGGATCACCAAATTCATAATTTTAAATCCTGTGGACCAGAGACCCTGGGAAAATCCCAAAAAAATGTCTGCAGGAAAATTCCCCACCCAGTTTCCCTACAGATTGATCATTCTTTATTTGGGATCGCAGGATTCTGTCTCCAGCTCTGTTCTCAGAGGGAGACAGAGAGAGAGAGCCTTTTGGCTTCATGCAAGTAGCAGAAGTCTTCCTTTCTCTCCCCCAAACTCCCCAAAAATGACTTGTGAGACTTGTCACGCCAGCGCAGCCTCTTGGAGCAGGATGCCTTGCAGAGTCCCAAAGACTCATTTCTGGCAGAGTTTGGGGGAGAAAAAGAAAGACTTTTGTTGCTTTCCTTGAATGCAGCCAAAAGCAGAAGAAAGAAGCGGAAAGAAGCAGCCCGGTGCCCAGGCCAGGTGCATGGAGTGAGTGGGGCAAGTTCCCCCCTCCGCACTTTCTGCCCTCCCCTCTCCACCTCATGTTGTTCGCAATTCAAGTGATGCAAACCGTGTGTTCCCACACAGCCTGGATTAATTGCTTTGGGGGATGCTTTGGGAATGACATTTCTCTGTGGACCACCAAAGTTTTCTCGCGGACCACCAGTGGTCTCCGGCCCACTGGTTGGCAACCACTGGTTTAAAGCACTATTCATTCAGGGCTGTAAGTGAGTTTAAGTACTATTCATTCAGTGCTGTCATTGAACAAGAGGTTGTTAACCAAGGACTACCTATGCTTCACCTTAGCAATAATTATGAGATTAGCTGCAATACAATGTTTCCATGGTTAATAAATTTTTTAAAAGCTGTAGGTCTAGCCCACTAAATCCCATTAAACCTAGGAAAACCTGAAGTCATATACATGACTTCATAAACAAACATATACATGTTTATTTAACACAGTAGCTAGCTATAAAAAAGACTCCAATCCAAATTATTGCCTCTAGCAAGAATTACTTTATTACAGGAGTCCCCAACCTGTGGGCTATAGCCCACTACCGGGCCATGGCCTGTTTGCAATTGGGTTTTGTGAGTGGTGGGCTGGCACATGCACAAGCGGTAGGCACCAACACTCCCAGCCTGACTGACACCCATTGCTAACACAAATGGTGTGCGCGCATCTCAGAAAGGTCTGTCATCTCCACCAACTTTTCCTCCACTGTGGTATTTTACTGAATCTTTCCATCTTTGTGCATCTAATATTCTTGCTGAAAGTTATGCATAAAAATGAAGTTCCATGACTTTTTCCAACTGTTCCAAGTTTATCACATCAAAATGGAATCCTTTAATGCTTTAACCTTTCACTTAAAAAGAAAACCTTTTTTCTCTTATATAAAATGATAGGCATTTCTTTTAAGGAGAATATGTGTATTATCAAGCTTCAGTTTCACGGTGAAATGCTGCAAAACTTAAAACCTCGACTTACTCCTCACAAAATGAACCAAAACATTCCTAAGAATATTCCCCGTTCTTGCAAATCTTGAGTTTATTTTCTAAACATTCATCAGTTTTTGTCTGCATCCTCCTCTTTCACATCCAAAAATTTTGCCAGGACTTTAATTACCTTTTCTCTAATGTCTTCTGCAGGAACCTCTGTGATAGCCCTAAGTCTCAAAGAAAACTCTTCTCTCTCAATTACAAGTTAGATTGTCTAGTTCTCTTTGCAATTCTGTGGACAACTTCTGTGTTACTCTCCAAAATTTCCACTTCATCATTAATTTGTGCTATGTTTCCAGGCACTTGTTTTACAGTTTTCCATCTTCTAGACTTATGTCATCTCTTCATCTTTACAAGTCTTTCAGTTTTTTTCAAAAGCTGTCAATTTAGTAGCAGGTGACTCAGCTTCTACTGTGAACTGTTTATTCTCTGAAGCAAATCAGGTATGATTCCTCTTCTTCAGGTTGCTATTATGATCCTCCCCTCCCCTCTATTCTTGTGAAGTAACTGCCATTATGGTATTAATCCAAAAATGAAAATGTCTCAAACAAGGGAAAACAAAAGGTAAACTTCCCCTCTCCTTTCTCCCTTCCTGTGCCTTTAATACTTTAGACTCTTAATGGTGCTCTGTAGTTACAATCAATATCACAATCTACATCCCCATAGTTATGGTCAATATCACAGACTGGCTCATGTTATGCTTCTTTTGTAAAATCCACTAGATTTCTGCATTCTTTAATAATAAAACAAAATATATTCCCACGAAGGTCCAGTTTGTCTTATTTAATTCCGATTTATTCATAGCACTTTCACAAAAAAAATTCAAAATAACTGTTCCCTTTATCTGTTTCAAACTTTCTTACTTAACTCCTTGTTAAGCTTTTTAAGCCAGAAGTTAAGTGTTTAGCACTATTTTTTTTTTTGCTTTGTAATGCGGAAATGACAACTCACCAAGTGGAATCTTATACTGCTGCCCAGAAAAGCAGTCTTTAGCTGTAAATTAATTAGATCCAAAAGCAATTATATCAGCATAGGCTATATTACAGCTGTAAGCTGAGATGGAGTTGCTCATCTCACGAGCAGCAGTTGTCCAGGAGTTCAATGGGCAATCTCACAATTCTTCCTTTGTCCAGAGAGCCAGCATTCACCCTCTGGCTGCTGTTCTCCATCACAATGTCGTCCCCACTCCTTTCGAGACGCCTAGTTCACAGTGACCCACACTGGAAGCCTAACTCACCCATATTCTTATTTTTGCTCAAAATCAAGAGCAAAGCACTCACAATGCCAAACTATGGTGGATCTGAAACAATTCAGAACTGAAGCACTATGGTTTGTTTTCAGCGCAAAATACTTTTCCATTTCATACACATCCCCATGACCTGACCTGATCCAATTGTAGTGTATTCACCCAGTGAATTATCCTGGATCAGGCTGTTAAAACTGGTGGCCCATGGGCCAGATGCATCATGCACAAGCCACACCCACCCCAGCTCCGCAAAACATTGCGAAACATCATATATCATGATCAAGTTTGACACCCATGCTCTTGGCTTGACTATTTTACTTAATTATTCCTTCAAATTTATTATAGCTGCACAACTCCAATGGGTTCTATCACATGTCATATTGACTATTGTTTCCCTGTCCTTGCAAATCAAAATTGTGGTATAACATGTTTGAAAATATAAAATCTGTCAATATTCAACATTTTGACTCACTGCCTGGTTTGGAGAATTATCTGTCTTCAATTCTTTGTGATTAGAAAATTGGATGTAGATCTGCTGACTCCGGAGGACAGGAGCAATTGTGGTGTAGTAGCTCACCATGGTATTAGCTGCTTCTTCTGTGTTCATTTCTATAAAAGCCTGATAAAGGATTATAAGGAACAAAAAAAATCATGTTGCATTTGCACAAAGATTTCCAACCACAATCTGCAAATCAATTTTTACAAAGCTGTCTCTCATATAAGCAGATAAGCCTTTAAATACAAAATAGAACCAAAGTTTTGGCATAGCTAAACAAAATTTTGTAAAACAATAAAAAAACAGACATCTGAAAATGTCTTACCTGATTTTTTCCTTTTAACATTAATAAGTTTGTGACCTTCCCAAAAGGCAACCCCAAGGAAATAACCTCAGCTTCTGTAACGTCACTAGGTAATTTACGGATATGGATTACTCGTGATGGAACTCCTGCACTTCTGCTGTCACCTTTGAATTTTTTGCTGTCATTTCCATTGGCTAAAAAAGATTACATAAGAGTAGGTAGTTTTTGATATAATCAAGACAAATGGTATATTTATCACCGACTAGAATTTGAACAAAGATGAGAAAAAATTGCATAATCACTTCACTGCTTTTGTTCAAAAGACTACTATATAGCAACTTCCATTTTAAGAAGTTTTGGCAAACCCAATCGTATTATAAATTAATCAGCTCCAAACACTGCAATTTGCCAGATTATAGCATAAATGCACAATCTGATGCCAACCAGTGTATCTATATACATCTCCCATACATTTTTCATTTTTAAAAGCCTATACTCAACATTTAAAAACTGGTATGGAATATCAAATTAACCAAAAGAGCAAATACGTCCTCCAAAACCACTATTTCCAAAAGTTCCCCAGGACTTCATTATTCATAGGATTTACAGGCATCTTTTTAGAAAATAAAATGGCAGGTAGTTTATTTTACTTTGCTATAAAAAGCAAAGTTAAATTACAGTGTTACAGGATATCCTGGAGTCTAATGGAGTCATGGATATTAATCTTGCACACTATTTGTTATTCTCCCCAGTGCAGCCATTTTATAAATGTATACATTAACTCATAATAGCTATGTGATGACAATTTGTATGACACAATTTCAAATGTGCACATCAGCAAAACTGTTACTTATGGAACAGACCAATTTATTCTAATGAGATTGCTTAATATAGTTAATTATATTGACATGACCATATAAGTACAGTATATACAAAAGTAATTGAGTAAACTTCTACTTCAGGTTTTGCCAACAGCAGTCACCATAGTAGCCTGTACACTGTAATAATCTATATTCTGATAATCATAAAATCAACTTACCTTACTCAGATTTTAAACCTATATGGGAATTTCATCTCCTATATTGATTTACCTCCATGCCTGTTTGCTGTAGGGCAACTTGCAACCAACAGTAGCAATTTAAGATTGGCAACCAATGGTGCTTCAAAACTATTACATACACCTTAAGAACATGTTCACTAATCACCTAGCCCTAATAACAATTTCATAATGCTTCTATAATCGCAGTTGATCAATAGCATTTTTATACTCCAAACAGAATTTGGGCATGAGGTACTTAAGCATATATGTTTCAATCCAAAGATATAATGATCTAGAAAGCGAGGGCAACTTTATAATTTCATTTTACTTTTAATTCAGTCACCTAGTTCCAAAGACTAATACCAGCAATAGAAACTACAAGGCAAGCAAACAAGCAAAAATAAGCAATTTATAACTTAATAAACTAATTAGCTGATCCAGAATGCAATGGTGCCAGTAGTGATGGGCATGCCCCAGTATGTCCATATCACATCACTGCTTCACTGGTTATCAGGTGGTTTCCAGGTACAGTTCAAGGTCTGATTACCGCTTTTCAGGACACTGCATTAGATTATTTGAGAGACCATCTACTTCCAGGGTTTCTGCCTAACTGGCAAGATCAGGCAGAGCTAGCAAGCTTGATGCCATCCATCAGGATCTAGGAAGTGTGTTCTCTGTCATGAAACCTGCCTTCTGGATCAATAACTCTCCCCCTCCCAAAATTTATGTAACAACCTCCCTGATTTTTCAAATGTCTTTCAAAGCTTGGTCTTGGGGTAAGGAAGTTGTAGAACTGCTGTTGGTTGTATTATTTGGTGTTGTGTCCAGACATACTTTTTTTGTTTTCTACCCTTTAAAGTGTAAGCCGCCCAGCGTTGAGGAATCTCTTTTAATAAATAAATGCCAGACCAGTAAATATTGACTGGCTGTGTAAAACAGGATTAAATATTCAGCAGAAAATCAATCTGCAGCAATAGATTTGCTCCATAATGCCCAAAAGCTAGTCTTAAGAAATAGTAAAGGTCAGGAGAACAAAACCAAAATAAAAAAAACCCAGAGTATACTTCAAACAAATATTAAGCTGCAGATATTGGAAAATAGTCTTTATACGGTGATCTTACCAGTGTGTGTGTCACATATTCAGAAAATCACCCTTACATGAAAACAAGTCCATTTTGCAATAATTTCTTTTTTTTCTGTAAATGGCTGTCACTTGCTTTTCTAAGCTATGCAAAATATTTCATCTGCATTAATCATCTATATAAAGCTTGAAACATAATTTCAGGTATCAGTGCTAGGGAACTTAGGCTGCTGAAACCATTTAATAAATAGCAGCAAAAGCTCATTTGGAACTAGTTGCTACCAAACTGACTGGAATAAATATTCAGTTGCCTTATAGGTCAATCTCCCCTGGCAAGTAAATGCTAAAGAAATGTTAAATTCTTGGGGCTATCAGTGTTACCTGCAGAAGCAGAGTTGCTGCTCATGATAAAGGGTCCGTTAGTGACACAAGTAGAAAAAAGTTCGTCAGATCCCCGCTGAAAGAGAAACAGAAAGGAAAAAAAGTAAGTTGACAGCACTTTGCTAATTTCTATTCAGGTGCTATGAAAACAAGAATTAAAAGTAGTAGAGAAACTGAGATGGGTGGAGAAAGTAAAAGGAAAGCTTGATATTCCACTCAACCCTATATATAATCGAATCAGCAACAACATATTAAGAACCATACAAGCAAGGAATAGAGCAACTCCATCAGTGCCCATAACCAAGAGTAAGATTTATATTATGAAAATATAGGAAAAGAAACAATTTATTTGAATGATTGTTTAGGCTGCAGCTTTCCTCTCTTAAAGCAGGAGAATTACAAAGAGCCATAGTATTGGCTTTGCAACATGAAAGTAAAGTCAAGACTTGCCATTCAATCCACTTTGAATCAATTTTGTTTTATTTAAGTGAAATATTAGTGCAATAGTGGGATGCTACTCCCATATGAAAAAAGGAAATAGATTCTTAGATGGACAACAAGGCAATTAAAACATGTGAAATTGAGCTCTTTCTCAAAATGCATTTTTCAAAAGCAGCATCTTTTGCCCCAAAGGTGACAGAAAAGGCAGAAGGCATTTATGGGGCACGGCGACTTGTAAAGTAGTAACTTGAGCTACACTATAAAATTAGAAAATCACATCTACTTGTTCTATTGACATGAAGGCTAGAGGGTTAAAATCTTCAGGTGCAAATTAACTGGCAATATTTTTGAGTTCAAGCTTATCTCAGGCAGAAAGCTCAGCATTATCCACCTCTTAAGAGGAATACCTATCTAATTTAGCAGCAATTTGGACAAAGCTTGACATCATCAATCAGACAGGTGAGATATCTAAGTTGCAGCTGAAGCTTAGAGAATACATGCTGCATCTCTAGATGGTCTTCATTTGAGAAAGCATTATAGTTAGAAGACAGATAAGGGGAACTAGGAAAAAATTCTTGACTAACAGGTTTTTTTTTTTTTATCAAGTTAGATAGATATATTGGAGCTTTCTAATCATAGCATTTTGGATGAGCATGTTGAATGAGTAAATGGCAGGATTCTGCCCATCCTTACTATTTCCCATTTGCTTTCCTCGTAATTGTTATTTAGTAATGCCTACATAACCTCTACATAAGCTCTGTAAAATACTGGGTTTTGCTGAAAGCTTTTTTATGTCAACCAGTTTGCCCCTTATCCATTATCAAACCAAAACAGACTTTTATCCAAATTGGGAACGAAACTGAATATGACTTGAATACATCTGTACCATACGATGAAGTTGGAAAACACAAATACTCTGGCAACTGAAGGATGCGTGTGTGAAAAACCAGATTGAAGTGTGCCACATCTTTTCATAAAAGGACTTTCATTCAGCAGGTCCAAGTAAATTTCTTTTGCTCAGCAATCACATATCCCAGCATGGTAATATTCTGCCCCCATGGTCACACTCTGGAATTTATACTGAAAGGGTGGCCGCTGCTACTGAAGAGTAGTAGCTTGGAATCTCCTGCAATATGCAGGAGTTTGCAGTTAGCCATGGCAATAATATGGGGCATTGCCTAAAACTGTGCAGTCAATACATATTTAAGTTTCCACAGATTGTAACATTTGCACAAAAACTCATATAAAAAAATGTAATTTCGATATGAAAATTCCATCTTAACATCCCTCCAAAAGCAGCATTCCAAAACATAGTTATGTTGTATAATAAGTAATCCACTCAATAGTGAAATCTGCACTGTGTAAGTCCTCGATTTACTACCAAAATTGAGCCAAAACCTTGTATTGCTAAACAAGACAGTTAAGCGAGTTTTGCCTCCATTTTACGACCTTTCTTGCCACAGTTGTTGTTATTACATAGTTATTAAAGTGACTCTTGCTTCCCCCATTGATTTTGCTTGTCAGAAGCTCCCAAAAGTGATTACATGACCCAATGACATTGCAACTATCATAAACACATGCCAATTGCAAAATAGCTGAATTTTGACCACGTGATCACAAGGATGCTGCAATGGCCATTTGTGAAAAAGCATAAGTCATTTTTTTCAGTGCTGTTCGAATGGTCACTAAACAAATGACCTAAAACTTCGAATGGTCACTAAACATATAGCTTTAAGTCAAGACTACCTATGTCTCTAAAAGGAAATCAAGAGTTAAAATGGGTCTTCTTTATTGGTTGGTAGCAGCTGAGAAGAGGCAGGAAAGATGCTGGGAAGCGTATCTAAGGCTAGTGGCATATGCAGCAATGAAGTACTATCATTGGCTGGAAAGAGGGAACAAAGATGAAGTTTTGGGGATAGGTGAGCCACCAGGCTGGGCCATGCAGAAAGCAGCTCCAATGAAGAAGAGGGCAGGGACACCAGCATTGACCCACTAGTGTCTGGATTTTGTTTTATCTGACTCCTGAAAATGATCCAGGTTTCAGTTCTACCAAAATAGGGCTGACCCCAGAACTTATGGAATGCAGTGATTAGTTCCAAGTTTGAAACAAAACAATGTTTCCATTCCATGAATACTAGGTTATTACAGAAAAGTGCTGATTTACACATTTATTAAATGCTTGTGATTGTTTAAAACATTTCAGAACAGCTGGACAAATAAGTGGGAAGCACCTGTCCATATAGGTCCATTTATTGGCCTGAGATTATAAATTAAGTGAAAACAAAAAATAGTATTCTCACTTTTTAACCACTTTTTAAACCAGAAAGGATCTCTCCTTTATTATTCAAAACTATGCATTTTTTTGCGTCAGATCTTTCAGCAACTTAAATATCCTGTTTTGATGACACATAATTAACACAATTAATAAATAAATTAGATTAGAAAACTTATCTCCAATTATTTTAGATTGAAATTATGCTTTCTACTAACTCTAAGCTAAGCCAAGACATTTTCTGAAATTCTAATATACAGGCCATTTATTGTTGGATCACCTTCCCTACCTTTATTGTTTAGGTAAGAAATATTTCATATATAGAAAATAAAATTAGGAGCATAGCATTTATTACTTGAGAGTAAAGTGGTAGATCAATTTTAAACAAGAGATAGAACTGATGATCTTCATAATACAGTATATTAGAACTTCCATACACCTTTATCATTATTATTGGTGCTTGGGAATTTTGCAATTTTTGTTCAGCAAATCTGAAAGACATTAGGGTCCTTCCCCAACTCTTCAACTGTTGGTCTTGTTGGGTCCTCAACTGTTAAATCAATTTTTGTCTATCTTTCATGAAGATCTCGTGGCTGCTCAAAAAGCATAGCTCTCTTCTGCTGTATTGCCATCTTTAGCCTTTTCAGGCTTCTTCCAGTTACTATAGAGACAAGTCATAAATTAAACCCCTACTCTGAATGGATCTCAAGGGTGGGGCTGTCAAATGGCTCAGAGTTCCTGAACTCAGAATAATCAAAGTTATGCAGTCTTTTCTTGCCTGATACAGAACTCCACACCCAGGTTTACAGCTGCCTACATTTAGAAGCGTATTGTGCTGCAAGATTCTCATCCAAACCAAGTTTTAATTATTTTATTTCACTACAGGGAACACAGAATCGCTTGCACAAGTTTGCTTGCACATTCCTGCACATATATACAGTTGAAAGTTTAGTTTGTACAAATCAAGAGTACAAAATATTCAACAAACTGTGGCAAAATAAATTGCAATATGGCACAATGTAAATTCATCTAGTCTGGTTAGTCTCTCAGTTGAAATTTCCAGCTATTCCACTGGATAATGTTGGAAATGGAAGTATTGTGCTGCGAGGGCCCAAACAGGATGCCCGTTTTGATAACGATATAGAATAGGCAAAGATAGATGTGGAGATAACTCGTATCTCACAGAACACTTGAATCAAACAATTGGCAGTTACAAATTAAACTAAGAGCATTCATTTCAGCCTCGAATTGGTTCAATTATGGCAGCACCCCATCCCAAAGTAACTCAAAAGAACAGCAGGGATCCAACATAAACACTTGACCCTAGTCTAATTTGTAGAAGTTCACACAAACATATTCAGATTATAAAGCTTGCTTCATTTAAAAATAAATACATTTTCAGGACTACTGTTGAGAGCATTCCTTTCCTTACTGTTTATCTACTCCTACTCACTTATTGAGACAAAGATACCTTTCTTCAATCCTTGTTAATCTTCAGGGATTTGAAGGCTAAATTATCAGAAAATGGGATCCTAACTGTTGTATTTAAAACAAGATATAGGCAGTCCTTGTTTAGCCACACAGTTGGGACTGGTAACTCAGTTGTTAAATGAAGCAGTTGCTAAGTTAAATCCCAAATATGCTTATGATCTCACTTATCATTCTCCTTTGCTTTACAGACATATATGGAGAATATGTAAAAAGTTATTTTTTAATCACATCTGTAAATGCAAAAGTTCACTCTGAGGCAATTGTGAAACGAGGGGCCACCTGTACCTGATTTAACATTTACTGCTGATTGAAACCTATTAGCACAGCTTTCAGAAACTGAATTTTCTGAATAATTTTCTGATAAGAATATAAATAGGACAAATACTTTTGGTTGGGGGAACCATCAATTTTTTGACAGAATTGTTATCGTGATTTTCATTTTTTAGAATCTAAAACATAAAAATTGTTTTAAAACCTTGATTTACTTTGTGTGACCAAACTCATTGCTTTTAAAATTACAGATTAATAAGGCTGTACCATGTAGAGCACACACAGTAAGAAATACTGTGGCAGGTGATACAACAGAAAAAAAAACAACCCTTCAGATTCTGGATGAGAACTATGATCTAAATACTCCTTAATTTGCAATACGACAACTGGGTTTACAAAGTACAGAATTAGGCTAGAATAATTTGATTCAGCATTTCATGCGAACTAGCCCACCATATGAAGCCGTAATAAGAATTCATATATTTGGGCATAGGACACATGCACACACATATTTGTATTTATGTATGCACTTTACAAATGAAGTCGGGGTGACTAACAAGAATTAAAACCCTCATTAACACCAGCCAATTAACACAAAGTGGCTCCCTAAAATACAATTCACCAGCAGTTATGTGACTACAGCAGTCAAAGGTTTAACTTTCTTATCTTTTCCGTATCACCTCATTTCTCACTTTAGAATTAAAAAACCATTTTTAAGCAAGGACGGCAATTTATTTCCTACAATTTCATTAATTAAAGGGTTAAATTTTACAGAAAAGGGACAAAGATGCATACTCCACATCCTTTCCATATTTTCAGACTGAGAAGCATTAGTTAATATTTCTTTATGTCAACACATGTGGCTCACATATGTGATAAAGCCTGTTACAGCAAGCCCACCAAGAGCCAGCTTGTAACAGAACTGAAGATGCACATTAAGGCCTGGAATGTCTCCACTGACATTCTTGGCTTGTGGCCTGAAGCCATATTTCCCGTTTCCATGGCAAAGATCCTAGTCTCTGTACAACAGTAGGTCTATCTAGCCCATGAGAGTGAATGCTCTCTTAACAAGGTCAAAACAGAGCATAATAAAGCACATTGCAGAGCCTGCACTACTTCTGTAGTAATACACACAGATATTCCAAGTCTGTTTAGTTGGGCATAAATTTCATGCCAAGTCAGCAAACTATATTTTCCATAGTTAAAGCTGATATGAGGGCACTTTATAATAATATACTTTATTGAAGTCTTAGATGAGAACCATAGAATCATATGACTGGTCAGGTCCCCAGCAGACTATAGTTCTGCCATCTTTCAAAAAAGCTGCCAAGGCTAAATAAATCTGCTCCTCTTCACGTAATTCCCTTAGTTGATCATTGTATGGTTTAGCATTCAGATTTCTTATCTTTGCTGCTCTTCTCTGCAATCCAAGTTATTTATTTAATTTTTGGGATTTTTTATTTCACTTATCAATACTGTAACAATAGCACTTGAAAAATACTATTTTTTTTGGTAAAACAAGTCTTTCAACAGCTCAAAAAACCAGCTTTCTCAAATACAAAAAACCTGAGGCATCTAAAATATTTCAACTATTTCAGACTTCAAACAGACTTCAACATAACCAGTGTACCGTAATTTTCAAAATTAAGAGTTTTTTCTGCATAACTCAGATTTTAATCAGACTACCCTTCTCTTTACGCTTATCTATTTTAATATAATTCTGATAAATTTAACTGACTGGAAATCTTGCTTATTAGAAGGTTCACATTTCATAGATAGCAACACATTAAGACTATAATGTTTCACAGCCAAGAAATGGGGTGCATTCTCTGAACACCTATTTCTCATTATGTTTGCTAAGATGTGTTTACTCATCATTGTCATCTCTATAATTAAAGGTGATAAATATAGGACCAAAATATCCAGACTGAATAGTAATGTTTTGCTGTATTCAAAGATTTTTGACTACTTTTTAATTAAGAACCAGCCCTTCAACAAAGATTCTCAATAAGCATTGAAGAAACCTGAAAGCCTCAAAAATTATTTCCCATAAACAGAACTGATCCAATACTGTTTAGAATATCAAACTGAGTTATCTTCTTTGCACTAATCTATCAAAGACCTCTTGCATATCATCAAATATCCCTGAAGCATTCTAGAGTTCACATAATTCTGGCACAATCCTCTACAATTTCACTGTTACTCTGCATACACTGCAAAGAATGCAATATTTTCTTTTGGAATTTTTCAGTCAAGAAGATTTGATGAGAGGGGAAGTTGCTTTCCAAAGAAGTCTGTATGGTATTAGCAATCTTCCAAAGATGTCTTCCTGGAACCTGTCCCCCTGGAATATAGCAACCCTCTCCCCAAAAAAGCATCACACAATGTCAGTGTGATAATTACAATGGAAATCTCATTTCATTAACAAAGTCATTCAGAGACCTAAGTCTTAAAATAGCTTCATTTTATGAGAATGGTTTACAACATGTTGTTGCTGAAACAATAAGAGGAATAAAAACACCTACCTTTGTTCCAACTGTTATATCTTGGACAATGCTGTAAAAAAAGGGGAAAAAATTACAGTTAGCCGAATTACATGTATACATCAAAGATATGTGAAATAAACCAACGCAAAATAAAGGTTAAAATGTGAAATTCCCAGCAGACAATGCATGCTTAAAATAGTGCTGGAACCAAAAAGTAATCAGAAATTTAATTCATAGGAAGATACATACTCCCAGTAAGCCTACTACAAATACCACTAAAACTGCTTTTTCTAAGAACATGATACAATTAGAATCAGACTATATTCCAGCCATAACGCACAATACTGTACATACATTTCGATATGTAAAAGCCATGTGACATTTGTCTCCACATGCTTAAAACAAGTTAGAGGACAAACCAAATGAAACAAATTCTTTTAAATTTGAAAAAAGTACTCCACCCAATTCTATATAGTTCAGAGAAGTAGGCTTCTGAATATGATAATACATCCCACATCAAATTAAGCTTTATGGTAGTATGAGGTTAATTGTTCCTGCAGATGTATAACTACATCTAAAACCTGACTTTCAAGATTAAATAACAAGGTTGCACCCTTTGTTTTAAATCTTATACATCAAGTTCATTTTTTTAATCTTGGATTTAATGAACTCATCAGCCCTCACTCCTGAGCCTACAACAGTTTCAACAGATCCTATGTTCTCTCAGCAGTTAGGGCAGCCCTAAGGGAACTGACACTGTCCCTGCATGGACATACTACACACCCCTTTCCCAGCATTAGCACTGCATATAAGAATTTCTGTGAATGAAGCTGAAGTCACAAGGACAAAGAAATACATGGGAAAAGAACAAAGGCTACATAAAAGGCTTTAAGTTTTTTCAAGAAATGTCATGATTGTTCTTACTGCTGTTTATTTGCTTTAATCAGCTTGGGTCATTATAGATACTAAACTTGGTAATATACACTACACAATTGTTTATCCATCTACATAATCCAACAAATGTTTGATTTTCATCTTCCACAGTTCTAGCTCTTATTTAGGTTAGATGGATGATGGGAATGTCCAAAATACTAGGACATAAACCACAACTGCAGCCCATTATTCAATGGTGTCTGACAAATTTAATCTTTTCATGACTGATGAATCCCTTCAGAAACATCACCAAAAACCCCTGCAAGTTACTGCATATCATCAGTGCATTTTTCTACAGCTTTTCTTGATAAATAAGGTGGAAGGTATAATAAGTCAGTGGCCCCCAATCTTTTGGGCAACAGGGACTGGTTTTGTGGAGGTTTTTCCATGGACTGGAGCGGATGTGGTTGTGTGTGTTGCCTGCACTCAGAGGATGGGACTTCACTTGTCTGCCTAGCCTGGTTTCTGGCATGCCACAGTCCAGTGCCAGTACAGATATCAAAGGTTGGGGGCCTTTGTATTAAGTCACCAAAATGTTTACTGTGTATCAGCTTACAACTTAGCTCCAGAAGCTGACTTCAGATAAGACATCATTCTGGCAATGTAAACGCCATCTAATTTACTATGACAGAATTTTTTATACTTTCATAGACAATAATATTGACTGGCCTGACAGATTAGCTGAAATAAAGAATATGCAGTGTTACATGTTGGACAACCATTTGTCTAAAATGGTACTGGGTCTCCTGCATAAGCAAAAGATTGGACTAGAAAACCTGCAATATCCCTTCCAACTCTATTATTCTGTTCTGTTATTCTGAAACAATACCCAAATTTGAACATACAGAGGTATCTGTAATAATGGCAGTGATACCAAAATGGTGACTCATATGGTGTGACATTATAATACAAATGCCATTATACAAGATGACATCATAGTGTATCATTTGCCTTTCTTGAGGTCCATGCAAACATAACTCCTGCTAAATTAATTTCTATAAACTTATTTTATTGTTCCAAGATCACCTTTAAACAATTTAAATAAAAAGCAAAAATTCCTCTCATCCCAGATAACAAAAATCCCACCCATTAAAAAAGCCTGGAGGGAAATTCTTCATTTTCATGCAAAATTTAATTTTTATTCTTCTAGGTTTTCAGAAGGAAGAAATAAATGATGCAGTTCTCCACCAAGAGCATCTATAATTAACTGAAAAGTGAAAACCTTTCTTGGCATAATAAAACCATTCTAAGAGGACCATAAAGCAAGAATTGCAGTACGCTGGCCATTAAAACCACATGGCAAACTTTTTTTAAGGAAAGTGAAGACTGGCCAAACTTGATTCCAAAGATGGATTGAGTAAAGTTATAGGGAGATAACTTTTTCTGTCATTATGCTTTGCAAATGAAGAAACAAAGTACAGTATTTGTCCAATTTTCTACATATAATATCATTTGGAGTTTTAACTTTTGTCCAGCTTGTCAGTCACCAAACAAAAACGTTCTACTGTATTTAAAAATTCGACCAAGTTCACAATGAACAGATAAAAGTAACAAATGCCTGATATATGAAAAATGGGATGGATGGAGAGCAAATTTTTCTGCAAATAGTCAAGGTCACACTAAAATGACAAAACATATGGTGTGACATCAAAATAAGTTTACTCTTTTATAACTGCATTTCAATATCTTACACGTTGGTAAGTGGAGTTTTGCAGTTTATCTGCAAAATCTGCATTTTATCACTTGCCCCCTCTTCCGAAGTTGAGAATGTATTTCTAAGATACAGTTCTGACCACATCCACAAAAAGGAAGGTAAAAGGCTACAACTTCAAGTATAAATGTAATAAAATGATCAAGAAAAGGGGAAATATTACTATTCTTTGAAATAGCTTTAAAGATCTTGTTTAAAGAGATCAACAGCAAAGATCACAATTTATAAATATATTTCAAGTTTAGATTTTAAACTCGGTTACTTGTACTGAGTATTTGCAAAAATATCAGAATAGTCTTGATGGATTAGGCAGAGGTCCATTTTAGTTCTTTTATTTTACAATGTAGCCAAAGAAATATTTACATTAGGTGATGGAGACATATTCCCAATCCAGTTGTTGTTTCCTTTAAATTTGATTTAGAAGTATGTTGCATCCAAGATATCATGGTAACAAGATAACAAGTTAACATGGAGTATCAAGATTAATATCCCTTGTTCACCATTAATTTATCTAATCCCCTTTAAACCATTCCAAGGCAACAAGCCATCAGGTGATAATCATTTCTATATATTCTATATGTAAAGCATTTTCTTTTATCTATTCTAAATCTACTTGCAATTAGTTCTAATTTTTGAGAATAAAAAGAAAAACTTCTATTTACTTCTATGTCATGCATGCTTTTAAAAACCTGGATCATGTTTAACTTGTTTTTCCTCTTAGCTGTGTGCAAGTACTTTTTTTCCTTATAGGAAACATGTTCAAACCTATTAATTTTTGTAATTGTGTTCCATGTTTTTTCCTGTTTTTTTTAAGTGATAAAAACAAAGAACTAAACTTATAAAGACACTACAATGTTGGCATTTTTTTATTTTCAATCCCTTTGACATTGCTACGCATTAATCTTTTTCATTGCTGCCAGTTTTATTTATTGAGCTATCCATCATAAAGCCAAAGCTTTAGTTTCTTACAATTCATTATATATGTGAATTTTTTTCTCAATGTACACTATTTTATCCTCTAAATTTTACCCTTAAATGCTTAAACTATCTCTGCCATTTGGTTGACAATTCACCAAGTAAAGAAAAAAATGTTTCCAATAAAATTTGGTTTATATCATTCAGATTTAGAATTATTTGTGAATTTGGGCTGACAGCTTCCTGCTCATATAAAGATAAATTTATGAACAAGCTTTTGCTCCTAATATATGAACTTAAAAAGCACCTTCTCAACACTAATCCCTTTTTGCCTGCCACAATCAACACACCTTATTTCCTTCAGTCATCTCATGACTGCTACTGTTTACTCAAGAGTCTTTGATGAAGAACTTGATCAGACTGAAAATCCAAGTACAGCATATTGAAAAGTGTTGCTGACATGTTCAAATAATGGACCAAATTTATCCTTATGGAATCAATAATTATTTTAGAAAATGTTTGTTCACTGTGTGCTTAGTTATTTTTCTTTTCATTACTAACAGTTTGCTTAGAGTTACCCAGCTTAGTTTTCCAGGTGTCCTACAGGTATCTTTAAAATATTCTGCTCTGGGGGTCAGAAATTTCACTTTAAATTCAATATTTACAATATTTGTGTAAATTCAATATTTGTTTATGACATTTGGTTTTGATTTTCTGCAACGATTACCTCGTGGATAATGATTCATAAGCGATTTATATATGAGCTGGTCTTAATAATGAACTTGCTTGATTTTTAAAATAAACTATAAATTTGAAGGCTGCACTGCAGCTCTCTCATATTACAATCATTAATTTCCCTTAAGCCTTTTGGCTTAATGAGCAAAATTAAATTCTTTGAATAAAGATATGATAGGGAATTGCATTGAAGGGAGAAGGATACTAAATTTTACTGATTAGAAAATGTTTGAAACAAGACAAATGAAGGCAAGGGACCGAGGATTCAAATATTGCATTACAACTGAACATTCAGAGGTAATTAGAAAGGAAGGCTTATTAAATTCCTCTATCCCCCCAAACATCATTTATCTTCACAACTCTTACTCTTTTAGGCTAAATGTCTTTGATCTCTCAACTCCGTCCCTCTCAAAACATCCCACCATTTTTTTTTTTTTTAATTCCCACTCAAAACTTATTTTAACTCTTTTTCGATGCCTCCAACTTTTTGGGTCATCGTTCCGCATATATCAACCGCGTCAAAAGAGCCTATCCCTTTATTTTCTTTAACGCACGTGTTTTAAGGCTCTTCCCCACTCTGAAATCATTTTGTCTTTTTAAGACGTAAAGGAGCAAGAGTGGGATTAGGACGGAGGCAGAAAAGTAAAGCTCCTTAGGCTAATTAACATCCGGGCGATGGAAGGCGGCCAAATGTAGGGAGGGGGCGTGGCCAGAACCCGAGCACGAGGCGGCCGAACCCAGCGGGAACTTCCGTGAGTTAATTTAAAAATAATAAAAAAAAAATAATGGAGAAGCGAGGAAAAGGGGCGAGGACGCCCGGGCGCGTTCATATCCGGAATGTTGAGCAAGTCACGCACGTGGGGCTTTTGAGTGAAAGCGCAGGAGGAGATGGGAGCAAAGCCGCGAGACAGTTACTCCAACCCGGCACGCCCCACGTCGACCACGACCTGCACGCCCCACAGGAGCTTCCCCCAACAGAGCTGAATGAATGGGCAACCGGTGTGTGTGTGGGGGGGGGGGGGGGGAGGAAAGAGACCAGGTTGGGGAAAACCACGAGCCATGTGCCGGAAATGGTAGGCGGATAGGGAACGAGAGACAGAACTCGCGGCGCAGAATATCAGCAAGCGGTCAGCCGGATTTAGGGCGCGCGCGGGAAGAGGGGGCGCGCGCGCCCGCGTAGGATTTTTTTTTTGTTGTTAGAAAGTCCAGGGAGGGTCGGGAGCGTGCGCGCGCAGCCCGCGAACGAGGGGAAAGGGGAGGGGGAAACGATAGCGGCGCAGAACTTTTTTTTGGGGGGGGGGGAAAGCAGGGCAAATTCCGGTGGGGGGGACGACGCTGGGATGGCTGTATGCGTAATCCCGGGTCTCTTCAATTCTGTTTACAGAACTCGGCCAAAGTTTGTGCCATGGTGCGAGTGGCCTAGTTTCCGCCTCCCCTGCACGCCTAACACTTGCGCGTCCGGCGATTTCTCTCACGCCGGACGGAGAGCGGCGGCTCTCTCGCCTCAGTTATGCGACACGGCCAAGTGAGCCGTGAGCCTCACCCTCCCAAAACAATGTCTTCGCTTACCCGTCCATGGCACACGAAGGCAACCCGAAGGGAAGCGGAGTGCAGACGCTGGAGTAGCAGGAGCAGATCCAACGGCTACGTGTTATATAGACTCACAAAATGGCGGCTCGGAAAGGCTCCGCCCTCGACTCCTTCCCAACGCTGAAAGCTGATTGGCTGCTTGGGCTATCGCTTGGACGGGGCAGGCAACGGAACCTCGCCGTTTCGGCCTAGCGCGAGCCGACTAGGATTTCTCATTGGTGGAAACTAAGCGACGGGGACGAAGTTAGACTCCGGCTCGCGGCTGGATTGTCCGCCGTGGGATTCGCGGGACCTTCTTGAGCTCTGGCGGTGAAGACGGGGAGCGGCCATCTTAAAAGAGGTGGGAGGAATGGGATTTTTTTTTTTTTGTTTGTTTGTTCCCTCCGCTGTTTGAACCCGGCTTGTCCCGGCCGCCATTGTGGCTACGGGCAAATGAATCCAGACGGCGACTTGCTCTCGAGACGGCCATAGTTGGACAGTTGGAAAGCCGGGGTTGAAGCCTTGGCGGCTCTTTTGAAAGATGGCAGAACCTTCGTCTGCCGGGGAAATCTACTGAAAGACTTTAAAAAGTTGGCCGGGCAAGTTGAGGAGAACAAAAGACAATGATTGTCGCACAGTTTGCTTGACTCGTTGATTGTTCTTTGAGCTCGTGTCATGAAGTGTTGTAACTTATGATTCTTGACGAATGTACCTTTTCTTTTTATGTACACTGAGAGCATATGCACCAAGACAAATTCCTTGTGTGTCTAATCACACTTGGCCAATAAAGAAGAAAGAAAGGTTTTGAGATTGTTCTTTGATAAGAAGTTATATCGTATTTACACTAATATATTTGAAACCACCATGTCTTCCCTTTAGACTCTTGTATAAGTCATGAGCCCTTCAATGACTGACTGCTGCTGCACATTCTGAGCTTACACAAATGATGAATACACCAAAGAATATATTAGCATGTATTCCTCTAGGCTTTGTGGCCTGGATCAACAGGCTAGTCTTGGAGATGATTCTGACTTGATGAAACACCTTATCCCAGAATGGTGGATGGCTGTAATGCTCCTTGATTATTAGAAAGTCAGTTCAATCAGTGCTATTCCAGTGAGCCTTTGGTCTTTAGTGTTGCTGATGTTATTATCAAAACTAATACTTTAGCTGTTCTGTTTTGCTGGATGTTGCTCTACCCTATTTTGTGCTTGTAAGCCTTGGAGTTGGATGGCAAATCCAGTCATCATTATCATCTGTGGGACCTTTATCACTGGAACCTTTCAAGAAGAGACTGAACTGCCATCCATCGGAAATGGTGTGTCGGGTTGGCTTGGGAGGGAGTTGGACGAGATGACCTACAAGATCCTTTCCAATTCTGTATCTGTCTCCTAGAAAAATACTTGGTGGATTTGGATTGTGAACATGTCATAGGAAAAGCTGTGACAAGATTTACATATCGCACTAAGTCACCCAAAACATACAGGGACTGTGTGCTGACTACAGTAGAGATCATTACTTGTGGTGGAATACACACCTGGAGAAGCACTGGAGGGAGGGAGTCTTGGCACAGAGCTTTCCCAGGCAATAGAGAAGCTCAAATTAAGAGACTGCAGTTACGAGGAGAGACTGGGGAGGAGGTTCAGGGTAGCCATATCACAGGGCATATCTAGTAGGTAAGAAAGTTACAGCACTAGTTTGGCAATTTGCTGTCCCGTACATGTAATCAATTGGACTCAGTTAGATTTCACTGTGTTGTCTTTGAGCCTGGAATGGCAGTCCTGCATTTGACTTTGAGCACAGTGAAGCCAATTAACTTGTTTCTTAGTTGCTCCTCCAGAGCAAATGCTGAGATGAGGACATTGAAGTGTTGCTGTTGAACAGGGTATTTTGAGTTGCGTGTTGAGTCCCTTACTCTTTATGTGCATGACTGCATTCCCACTCACACTTGTAATACTATTGCTAAATTTGCAGATGATACAACAGTGGTGGGACTTATTTCCGGGGGTGGGGGGTGGGGGTGGGGAAGATGAGTCTGCCTACCGAGATGAGGTGGACCGGTTGCTTTCGTGGTGTGAAGACAATAACTTCGTCCTCAACACCAATAAGACCAAGGAGCTTATAGTGGATTATAGTAGAAACAGATCAGACATCCGGCCTTTGCTTATCAGTGGAGACTGAATGGAGTAAGTGGCCAGTTTTAAGTTTCTGGGTGTTACCATAAAAGAGGACCTGACCTGGTGCTCGCATTGCAGCCCTGGTCAAAAGGGCCCAGCAGAGATTATACTGCCTGAGACTTCTCAGAAAACAACAACTGAATGAAAAACTGCTGGTGACCTACCACTGCACAATAGAGAGTATTTTAACTTACTGCATCTCTTCATGGTTTGCCAATTACACAGTGGCAGATAGCAAAGCACTCCAGAGGGTTAACGTCATTGCCCAGAAGATCATCGGTTGCCCTCTCTCCTCTTTGGAAGAGCTTTATAGCTCCTGCTGCCTCAAGAAAGTTCAAAACATTCTCAAAGATCCATCTCATCCTAGAAACCTGTTTTTGAACTATTACCATCTGGCAGATGGTACAGAATAATAAAAACAAGGACAAATAGGCTGAAAAACAGCTTTCATCCCAGGGCAGGAGCTCTTTTGAATTCTGCCGCATAGTGTAGTGTTGGTGCAATGTCGGGGGTTTGGGTTCAATGTTTGGAGGGTGAAGGATGTGTGTGTTTATTTTCATGGTCATGATGTGCACTGAAGATGGTGTTTGATTTCGTGGTACGAGGTGCAATGACAATAAACTAAACTAAACTGAAATACAAGTTAAACTTTCCCATGGAATGTCTGAAGTAAGGTTTATTCTCAGGAAAATGTAGATAAGTATTGTTTAAAATTAACTTTACACAGGGTAAAAATATGAGAGAATGAAACCTATCGTCCAGTTTTCTACACCTTCATTTCAGCTGAATTGTTCTATCTCCAGTTTGCCAGATGTCAATAAATTGTGGTGTAGGAGCAAAATAACACATGCTATTATATTACTTCACAATATTGAGTTTCATTGAGGAGCGATTTCATTTCACTGTCAGTCTAACTCCCACCACTTGGGATAAAATTAAATAGCTTTTTCTCCTTAACTAGTAAATGTTTGATCAGGATCCTCTCTACAGGATACCTAAAGCAGTATTTCTCAGCATCAGCAATTTTCAGACGTGTGGACTTCAGCTTCCATAAATTCCTAATCCATGCATAGGCTGGAGAATTTTGGGAGTTGAGGTCCACACATCTTAAAGTTGTTTAAGTTGAGAAACACTAAATTTAAACAAGAAATCTAGATTCGGCTGCTAACATGAATTGTGCTAAAACTATTTTTCTGAAAATAGAATAACAATTCTAGGAAATCTGTGAATAGGGGATGAAATAAACAATTGTTCCTTTGGTCTTTCTGCTTCCCACTGGTGAGTATTCAAACAGATTTTTTTAAATAAAATATGGAGGTTCTGTTTAACAACTACAGACTGAAAACTCTGCCTTCTCCATTAATTTATCTGGTCCTAAGGTGTTAAAGGTGCTAAGCAACGCATACAATCACATATTGTGTCAGTAAGTTCCATAGGCAGCAGAGCAAACTGCTCATTAATTTTACTGTGTGACCTTACAATCTAGAAGAAATATTTAATTTTATTTCAGTTTTAATGAACTTACAAGCAGTTCCATCTGCAAAAGTTTCTGTAGCATATGTTCCACTGTTAGATTAAAATAAAAAATATAATATTGAAACATATTAGGAACAACTTATAACACACACTACTGGGAACATAATCAATTTAGCAGACAAATTCTACTGTCCAAGGGAAAAGTATCACAACATTTTGCTCCCAATGCCTGCTGGAAAACCACACTGTAATTTCTTTCCTGAAAGTCAACAGAGTAAGAATTTTCTGGAGAAATGCTGTTCCATAAGTGGAATCAGCAATTGGGTTGGCTGTGATACTTGAAGATGGCCTTCCCTGAGTGAAGGAATATGGAGGGAGATGTATGCATGGATGTATATATTTGTTTCATTAAATTTATTATGACTGGCTATTTTAGTAGACTCTGGGCAGCTCACAACAGTTAAAAAGATAAAAAAACATAAAATAGAACATGACAGCCTGGAGTATAAACAACAATAACAATAAAAACATAACAGGATTCCCCATTAATATATAACATATCTGTATCTCTGGGTATGTTGTCCCAGAGGGCAGCAGCAGAGAAGGGATGCTCCTTGATCCTCCTCCATCTTATGCTCCATAAGATGGCATCCTTTAATTGAGCAGATCTGGAGTATAGCCATTGTGCCTGAATGAATCTGACAAGAAGAATCAAAGGGAGATCAAGGGTTCCTAAGCTAGTTTTATATAACAACCAGCACCTAGAAGCTAGATAGCTGCCTTACCATGACAAATGGGTGTAGCAAGAAGTGACTCTGACTGCTCGCACTGCTGGATTTTTACCCAGCTGTAGCTTCTAGATGGTCTTCAAGGGCAACCCCATGTAGAATGTATTGCAATCAATAATCTAGGAAGATCTAATTAGATCTGCAGGTAATACTGTTCTTGAGAACAGGCAGTCACAGAGGTTGTGAGCTATGAAGGAGGACATTACAGGTGACAATTTAGTCCACTGAATTTTAACCAAGAGGAAATTGGTAACCAGGGTAGCTCTCAAAGTAGTGTAATATGGAAAAAGAGAGAGGAATAGAAAATGGTATGGGAAGCCACCCCTCCCCCAAGAATTAAGCATTATATTGGGAAATATCAGAAGGGCAAGATAAAATATTTCCCCCAAAGGAGAAATGAAAAAAAATTTAAGGCAGAAACCAGCCCCAGTTTCCCTGCCTCAGAAACTGAGAAGGCCAGCTTTTAGAAATGCAGATTTGGTAATCCATTCAGAAAGACTGGGTCAAGACAGAAGCTCAGATAAGCAACAAACAAAAGGTCGACAAAATTAGCTCAGACAAGCACCTAGGATGTGCATTTCCCCCTTTGCCTATAGATCCAGCCATGATTCCATAGGAATCTGAGAACTGCCAATAGAATATTCAAGGACATTTTTTTTGCACAGGAACACAAAGCCCAAAGAAGGTATAAAACCTACCCACTCTCAACTCCATTTTGTCAGCTTCCCAGAATCACATGTGGTTGGTGGTTCTGCTTCATCACTAAAGAGAATCTTTCTTTCCAATCAGCCTCCATTTTATCTACAGCCTTTCTCCCAGCTTGGAACTGAACCAGATGGATTTTTTTTCTTCCAACAATGGATATAAAAATATTCGAAGAAAAGTTACCAGTTTGCAATGTGGGGAAAGACATCTTTGTCCTAGTTCACAGATCATGAAAAGCTGTATTATTATTTGCTTGGCTTTTGTGTGTTATGTGAATTCAGCAGTTGCAAACTAAACAGAGGGAAATCAATCAGTAATTTCCAAACAATTCATATAATCACAACTAAAATTAATAAGATCTATGAATATGACTGGCTCTATGAATTCCTAACCCTTCTTAACTATCTTTTCTTATTATGCATATGGTTATTTAAAATGAAACTGTAACCAAATGGATAAATCTAAACAAAAGTCCCATGTAGATATAAAACATTTTATTCTCTGACCTTCCTAACCTTTCTTTTGTAAATGTGCAAATTTATCTCATTACCCATTCCATGCATTTTCAACACTTTCTTGCTTTCTGTATTCCTTTAGAATCTTCTGATTATTCATTTCCTTGTATTAACCATAAGAAAACCAGCTATTTCCTGCCTACCATGCTAAGGAATTTTGTTGAAACCACAAAGCCTGGATATCCGAAAAGCATGTCCATCTGTGTATATGTTTAAAGTCCAATTTGGTCAGCTTCCCTTGTAAAGAACTAAATTTTAGATGTAAAACTGCAGTGACTGCTTCCTTACAAAAAGAGATAGAGCAGTCTTTGCAAAGGAGGCATTTCACCTTCACCAATGGTTAATTCTCCAGTTACAAGCAGTTGACCCGTGATCTTAAACATACTTCCACTAAAAGCTTCATTTGGTTCAGCGGGACTTACTTCTGGGTTAAGGTTATTGTGTGAGCACAGCCTAAATGTGATTAAAATTTCATGTTTAAATGTCTTTAGTCATTACTTCCACATTGCAACTCTTCCCACAAAATAAATATGAAGGGCAGCTTGTCCTTCCCCAATATGAATAGAAATTTCCCCCTCAACCTAGAAGCGCTGTTCCACATTTTTTCTTAAAATATTTCAAGTTTACCGTATTCTTCCTGCTTTACTATTGGGTCTGTTGGGGAAGAGAGAAATGACAAGCTGGGTAATGGTATGCAAGAGAGGCTTGAGTATTGCATCTTCTTAGACTATGAGATCTACTGCTAAATAATTCAATTTCTAGATTATTTATTCATGCAGGAGAACTCAGATGTCCTCCTTTTCTTTCATCCCTTCTGTATGTCATGGAAAGTTCCTGACAAAATGTTGTAAATGGGTCCAGAAGCTGCTACTGTAAGAACAGGGTAAAAGCCACCCCTTTTTTTCTGGCCATTTTCTAGAGGTGAATGTCATTTTATTTGCAAATGTAGAACATATAAAAAAAATCAAAAGGTTAAAACTATCAAAACTGTCATTGAATTGGTTGTGAATGTGTTAGTAATTTCTAAATGGATTGCATCAATACATTAAATGAGATTAAGTGAAGGATAAGGAAATATCAGGATTGCGTTTAACACTATCAGTGAGAGAGCTAGGAAACTTGAAAAAACTATATCTTGTGTTCCATTTCTGATTAAACTCTTACTGTTTTCTGTGAAAATCTGCCATTTAATTAGCCAGCATTTCAACACTACTGTATACTGTTCTGTATAAATATAGTAGACTCCAAATAACTCATTCTGATTGGTTATTAAATGACTAATGGGGATAGGTTCAAAAGGAACCAATCCTCGAAGCCGCACAAAGGCGGCAAAATCAAATGAATGTCATTGGCTACAAGCCGGCAGACAGAAACATATAAAAGGGCTGTCGCGGCTTGAGCCAATGTTCCGTTTTGCAACTGTACTTGAAATAAAGACTTTGTTGTTGGAACCCGGTCTACCTCGCGTTTTTCCGGACAGAACACTGGCGACGAAGGTGGGATTGTCCTAAACGCGAGACTGAGCACATGGTGACAGACAAGCCAGACAAAGAGAAATGGCCGGAAACAATGCGCTGCCCGTACCCTCCAACCCCAATGAAGAAGATTGGGAATCTTACATAGACCGTTTCCAGATGTATCTAGAGAGCAATGAGATGGAGGAAATCTCAGATCAGCGAAAAAGAGCCGTTTTCTTGACACACTGTGGGCCCGCGATTTTTAAAATGGCCAAGGCTTTGGCAAAGCCCCGAGATGTCAAACAATTGACGTGGACCGAGCTCCAAAGAACATTAAAAGCCCATTATGCACCGGTGGTGTCAAATCTAATAAAGCAGCACGAGTTTTATCGGAGAGACCAGAAAGAAGGCGAAACCATCGCTGATTTTGTAGCCGCCCTACACCAAATAAGGGGAGCGTGCGAGTTTCTCAACTTAGATGAAGCGATGCGGGATCGAGTGATATTGGGGTTAAGAGACTCAACTATACAGAGCAAGCTACTGAACAAACCCAACATATCAGTAGCCGAAGCTATTGCAGAAGCCTCGGCTGCCGAAGCCGCCAAAAAATCGGCAGATAAGATGAAACAAATGAATGCAAGCA
Organism: Laticauda colubrina; assembly: GCA_015471245.1. Classification (NCBI taxonomy): domain Eukaryota; kingdom Metazoa; phylum Chordata; class Lepidosauria; order Squamata; family Elapidae; genus Laticauda; species Laticauda colubrina. Next base: position 19,427,743 of record BLBF01000042.1, on the reverse strand, counting down.
ACGATGAAATAAGCCCGGCCAGAGGAAAAAAACAATCTCCCACAACCACTCATTATGGAGAACTCGAGGAGACGTCAGAATCCGGGGAGGAAGACGACGAAATCCACCGCCTATACGCTAACAAGAAAGGGCGCGAAAATAGAAATCGGCGAGAATGTGCTGGCTGCGGGGGAAACCATCCCCGAGCCGATTGCAGATTCCTCGATGCCATTTGCAGAGCATGCAAGAAAAGGGGGCATATTGAGAAAGTCTGCAGAAACAAAAAGAATTGCAGCCCAAAGAGACGAAACGACTCCCCAGCAAAGCCTGAGCCAAGACTCTCCGAGAGAAAGTGGCAGCGAAACAGGCAAGCCAATAACCGGGAGAAAGCATACCAAACTTTCACTATCGGAAGCGCTCAGACGGAAAGCGGGAAGAAAGTAAAAATAGTTGTAAAAATCGAAGACAGCCCCTGCGAAATGGAAGTTGATTCTGGACCGTTCCTATCCATGGTGTCATGGGACACCCTCAAAAAACTAATTCCAGACATCAAAATTAAGGAACTCCAGAGACAAAAACTAACCCTCAAAGATTATCAGGGAAACCGAATTCCTGTAATCGGCCTGGGACATTTTTGAGTCGCTTACAGGCAACATGTCGCAGTACTACCATTAACAATAGTCGATCAAGATCGACCAAGCCTCCTGGGTATCGAATGGTTCGCACCATTGGGCATTGGGATGACCGGAGTAGACCGGGTGGCCGCAACTGACTGGGAAGAAGACCTGATCCAAGAATTCCAGCACGTCTTTGACGGCTCCCTAGGCAGGTATCGGGGGACCCCCATTTCTTTTAGTCTAGACCCACAGATAACCCCTAAAAGGCTAAAGGCCAGACGGGTTCCTTTTGCTTTAAAAGCAAAAATAGAGGAACAACTAAATAAATTAATAGATCAAGGGGTTTTAGAACCGGTCGACCACGCTAGATGGGAAACACCAATTGTGACACCAATTAAGCCAGACGGGTCGGTTCGAATCTGTGGCGACTACAAGGCTACCCTGAACCACGCGCTGCAACAGAGCGCGTACCCGGTGCCAGTTGTGCAACACCTACTGCACTCTCTTGGGGGAGGAAAAGTTTTCGCTAAGCTAGACCTAGCACAAGCGTACCAACAGTTCCCAGTAGACCCCTTAACGGCGGAAGCACAAACAATAGTGACTCACAAAGGGGCATTCAAATGTAACAGACTCCAATTTGAAGTAAGCGTAGCCCCAGGCGTTTTCCAGAGCCTCATGGAACACCTGTTAAATGGCATAAAAGGGGTCGTGCCATACTTCGACGACGTCCTAATCTCAGCCAAAGATGCAACACAGCTTAAAAAAAGACTCAAAGAGGTCCTAAATAAATTCAAAGAATCTGGCCTTAAAGTAAAGAAAGAAAAGTGCTGCCTAATGACTGATCGCGTCGAGTTTTTAGGATATTTAATTGATGGAGAGGGCATACACCCCACCGAAAAAAAGTCAGAGCTATAAAAGACGCACCAGAACCAAGGAATAAAACTGAGCTGCAGGCATTTTTGGGACTGATAAACTTTTATAATGTGTTCCTACCCCAAAAAGCCACAATAGCGGAACCATTGCATCGATTACTGGACAAGAAAACAATTTGGACATGGGGGCTTAGAGAAAAAAAAGCTTTCCAAGGAATAAAAGACTTATTGACATCAAACACCGTTCTTATCCAGTTTAGCAACAAAAACAAAAATTTTCTGTGAAAATCTGCCATTTAATTAGCCAGCATTTCAACACTACTATATACCATTACAGTTTTGCTAGGGAGAGGCAATTGAAAATCTAACAACTTTTAAGACTGAATGTTGGTTTTTAAATTTTTCCAATTTCAGTTGAGATGCATACAAGCATTTTTTTTTCCAGTTTGGCATGTGGCATCTTGTGAAGATTCCTTTCTATCACATTTGGTCATTCGTTTTTACATTTCTATATCTTAACATATGTTAATGCTTTCATTGCTCTATATTTTTATTTGTAAATTACATAGCATTTGGCCTGCGGTCTTAATTGGTAATGTTGTATTTCTTTTGCAGCTGCACACCTTGACAGCCAATCCAGAAATATTTTTAATAAACAATAAAACACATTCCAACAGCATAATTAAAATTTGAAGAAGAATTGATTTCCAATTTCTTGTGAGTGAAGAGTGTAGAGTATCTGCCTTCCTCTACTATACAGCTGTTTTAGAATGGATCAATTAAAAACATAGACATAGGAGCGGGCTAGATACTTCATGACGGGAAAATCAGATGATGTTATTAATCATGTCATCCCTTATTTATGAAGTATTCAAAGTATCTTTCTTCAAAATATTAAGATGCTGCACATTATTCTTTTATATGATATATACAGAGAGAGGGATTGCCCGATATTGTTCCATTAGATCAAGCCCATGTTCACAGCATTCTTTTGTTCTAATAACAGTCATCTTATGAGACTGAGACATTATTGAGTTTTGTGGACTTAATTTCTACAAGTTTCAATATGTTTCACCAGCTGCATCCTATGAAATGGTGGACTTGCCTTATGCCTTCGGATTTATGGATACATTCACCAGCTTACATGCCTGGGATGTCCTTCTTCCCATGGGAAAAAGGGCTGGTGACTTATATGTCATAATATTTAACAAAGTATTTGCTAAATCAGGAATCTAGAGCTATGATTCTCCAGGATTTGTGACCGAATAAACAAAGGTGGGTGGAATTCATACCTTCAGGCAGCTGCCCAAATGCCAGCATTCAGGCAGAGGCCTTCATTGTCCTCAGCAGTCCTTTTCACCCTGTCGCTCTGATTCAGTCAAAGTTGGGCAGACATTGGGAAGCTGTCTTTAAAAGCAAACCAACCAACCACAGAATGAATTTTTCATAGCACTGATGCCAGTGGGCAGGAGCAGTTTTGTTTTTTATTTCCCAGTTCTGCTTGACTGATACAGCACCATTGCGGCAAAGCAGTTTAGCAGTCTGCAATATTGTTGTTCTCAAGAAAACCCATAGGTCTAGAGGAGGTGCTCCTGTGGGGATGGGATATATATGTGTGTGTATTTTCGATGATTTCATAAGTAGTTCACCATTGCCCACTTTGTTTTATTTTTATTTATTTATTTATATCCCGCCATTATTATTTTTACAAACATATGGCAGCAAACATATCCAACATGTCTTCTTCCTCCTATTTTCCTCACAACAACAACCTTGTGAGGTGAGTTGGGCTGAGAGAGAATAACTGGCCCAAAGTCACCCAGTTGGCTTACATGGCTAAGGCAGATTAGAACTCATGGCCTCCCAGATTCTAGAGACTAATGCCTTAACCACTAGGCAAACTGGCTTTCAGTGTGTGAGTGTGTGCGTGTATATATCTGTGCACATGTGTACATGTATTTTTGTTCTGAGGAAAGTCTGTGTGATTAGTAAGGGTTGACATCAAATGGATAGTATATAATCACATTTATGCATCCCAGGTTTTATGTTACACACACATAGATACACACATGCACACCCACCCACCCACACACATACACAGAGTAGACAAGGGGAAGGTGATTTCTGGAAACCTGAAACCTGTAGATAGACCTTGCTAAGAAGGGCTGAGCATGATAAATAGGGTCAAAACTGAGAAGTTCAGAAACAGCATTTTTCCTCTGGTGATGATGTACAAACCTTTTTTTTAGCCCCCCCCCCAAAAAAAAAAAACAAAAAACAAAAAACCAGTTTTGCCCCTTACTCTGGCCTCCACTTTCATAAATGGGTCATGCCCAGCAGCTGCATGCTTTTCATTCCAGGCTATCAAGGATGAATATATATTGAGACAAATAGCCCCATTCTTTTGCAGATTCCCCCTCCCCAATTTTCTTTGCACTGGACTTTTTTGAAGTCTGATATATACAAATTGTTTTTGCTTTCTTGCATTCTTCTACCCTTCCCCTGTTATGTTGGCGTAATGCAGTCTTACTAACAGTGACATTTTAGCATTTCCCAGAATTTCTGTAAAGTTATCCAATATTGGAAATTATAATTGCCCTTCAGACATCTGGAGGGGCGCAGGTCATTTTCCCATCCCACCCCACTCCCAAAATTAGAGCCTTGAGGCCAGAGATAGCTGTATTGTGATTCTGATTGTTGTCGTGTCCTGCATTTTTTTTCCTGTCATGTTTTAACAATTGCTTTAAAAGATTTAAAGACAATGTTGTTTAAATTCTCCTGGTTAGGGTGAGACTTCTTTTGCATTTTTCAGTGATGAGTGTCCTGTTGTAATATGTAATAACCTCTCTGACAGTGTACAATCCTCATAACTTCCCATATTTCCATTAAGCCCCAAAAGAAGACTTCAGGAAAGGTCTATGGCTGTTGGAAAGCAGCTTGACTGGGCATTTTAGCTTCTGACTGGGTTTTGCTAGGAAAATATCCAACAGAAATTCTACTCAAAGACATTCATCCAAGAAATTTAAAATAAATGTTCAAGCACTCTGAGAACAGTTGATAAGTACAAACTTTTCTGTGAAATAGAAAGGCAGATTTGGAGATGCTATTCTGTACTCCGGTTGACACATTAAAATAATAGTAGATAAAAAACTGTTTGCACAAAAGATCTCATTCAACCCCAAGGAAAATGCTTTATATAAAACAACTCTATTATAACTAGGGACACCAACACATTAATTGCTCTTTCAGTCCAGATCCTCTTTTAGCTTTCTTCTTCTAGACCGGAGGAAATATTTCTGCTTGAAACCTTCATGGGGTGTAGCTTTGCAACATAAACCTACAGACTCTGAAGTAAACAATGAAATTCAAATAGACACCAAAACTCCAGAGAAAACACAATTGTCTTGTTTTCTGTTGTACAGATTTTCAACTTTAGGCTATAAACACAATGGGCACATTTCCGTTGATAGATGAGTTGCAAAATTTTCCAGTACTGTACTGGGGAATTAGTGAAGAGTGGGAATATTTGAAAAAAAGGAGGGAGGGAGAGGGGAAGGAAGAAAGGAAGCTTCCAATTGAGATTCACTGATGAAAAATAAGGATAGAGACATTTTAAAGATGGAAAACAATTATAAGTTACCCAGAGTCACTAAAGAGTTAATAAATAAATAAAGCAGATGTCACTCCCAACATGACTGGGAAAAGGCTGTGATGAAGTCACATTTGCATTAAAAATGTAGGCATGATATAAGAGCAACCAGTCGGATATACAATAACTATCTGAGGCAAGACCTTGGAGAATTGCAAGTTCAAAATTAAGTTCATACATAATTTCTTACTCTTTCCACTGCTGGGCATGTAGAGAGTTTTGCCTCATATCCAGCTCTCAGCCCATTACGCATCTCCCCCAGTGAGTATTGTCAAGGGACTAACTTTCTTATTCACTGTTTTAGTCTAGTTTCACTCAAACACTCCCACACCTGGAGCAGCTCCATATTTTCCACGACCAGTGCCTTGTCCTAGTTTCCTTTCCTTATTTTCCATTACCTGCTGCCCATAGCCTTTTTTTAAATTCCACTCCTTCCTGAGCCAGCCTCCGATCTCTTACTCTGTTTAAATATTTTACTCTGTTTTTCCTCTTTCCCTGTGTGAAGCACCACCCTTTAAATTGCAACCTTGATATGTTTTACTGCTCAATCCAGCCCAACTCCATCCATAAATGCTATTTTTGCGCTCTTGCACACACTGAAGTCTCTCAGATATTTAATTTGAAATGCTCTGCAGGCTTATTAAAGAACCCTGCCTGCTGTGCCTGCCACTTTTCACTGTGTTCATCACAAAAGCAGTGTTGCAATGTCATACTGCAAGCTCTCCTTCCCCTTTGGGCAAGTATGTGAAGCATGATACATATAGAACAGGGCCAAGATTTTAATACCACGAAAATGCTTTCTCTATTTCTCCATCTCTTGGCTCCTGCAGATTGTGCTATAGATTGCATCAAGGAAAAACAGATAACCAGGAACTTGGGCAGAATACTTTGAATTGAAAAAAAAAAACACCAGCAAATTTATCTTAACAAAATATAAGAAATCAGATGGGACATATATAAAGAGACTGCTTCCTTCATGATTTAAACATTATTAAATTTGGTGTGAATTTTTGAATTAATATGTAATTAAAAGCTGCTGGACCAGAATGTAGCCCTAATAATATAGTCGGAAAAGCAAATCAGATTGTTTTAATATTTGGCACATTCCTGTTTCTGACCTCAACATTTCAATAAATCAATAGCCTATGGAACCAATCGTGGATTTTCACCTTCCATTAAACAAAGTAGACTCTAAAAGCAAAAATCTGTTCCTAGGGTGCCATCTGTTCTAAGCTTCAAAAGTTTCTCCTTATTTAGAAGTTAACACTTTTTTCCAAATGAATAATGAGGGGAACATATTTTTCTTCTTCTGTCCTTCCTAGACATAGACAAAACTTTTATTTTGCCTGCCATCAGTACCATCTGGTTGAGATTATATTGGTATCCAGTTCTGCTCCTCAACAGCCCCATAAATATTAAAAGACTGCTATCATGTCACCTCTAGTCCTTCTCTTCCTTAGACTAGACATATCCAATCCGTGCAATCATTCATTGATTTGTGAAGACCAGAGGTGTCAAACTCAATTTCGTTGAGGGCTGCATCAGGGCTGTGGTTGACCTCGGGGGGGGGGGGGGGGGGGGGGGGGACATGGCCGACTGGGTGGGTGTGGCCATCTTGACACCATTGCCCAAACTGCTGGCATGTTTCCTCTTTGCATTGGGTAGACTGGGCCAAAGCGGTGCGGGTAGACCAGGCTGAAGCGGTGCGGGCTGACTCCTTACATTTTCCAGGACAGCCCCATGGGCCAGATCTGACCACATCATGGGCTGGATCCAGCCTGTGGGCCTTGCATTGGACAACCCTGCTTTAGACCCTTAATCATCTTCATTGCTCTTCTCTGTTTCTCTTCAATCCATGTCCTTACTTTTTTAAAAAAGAAAAATAAGCAGCAAAGATACAGTGGTGGGTAAGCATCAGGAGTGGGCTGCTGGGGGCTTGCAGAGGCTCAGGAGAACCCCTAGCTAAGAGTTTATGGGGCTCGGAGAACCCCAATAACCTCAGAAAGACAAGCAGCAAGGGAAAGCTCTTAATAGGCTTAATTGAACTTCTGGGCATTCAGCCAAGAGCATTTCACAATTCGTAAAAATGTTGTAAGCTAGATAAACAATCCATTCAGTTCTTGCGAGGGAGTGCCATTGAGAAAAATCAGATAACATAGTCACTAGCCTCTGAAGGGATTAATTCCCCAAAAATAAGAATCACGTAACCCACCAGAAACTCCACTAAAACTCCAAGATCCCTCTCACAGTCACTGCTATTAAGCTTGGTTTCATCAAGTCTTTTATTTAAGTATTAAATGCATGAAATAATAAACAACTTTTTGGTATATATCTTTCTTTAGATAATTAGGTCAAAAAAGAAAAGTTGACTTGGCCACACCCAGCCAGTCACATAACCACCCAGCCACACCCACCCAGCCAGTCATCAGTGCAGAGAGCCCCTTGCTAAAAAAAATTTGAAGCCCACCCCTGATAAGCATTATAGAGTTCCCACGTTTAAGATAACAATTTATCTTTAAATGGAAAGCAAAGCTGCTGCAGGGAGAATATCTGAACCTGTTTTAGAGCAAATTAGACTGTTCTGATCAAAAGCAGCAACATTGCCTCTGCAGAGATGTATGCTGAGGACTCGGGCAGCCTGCCTCTCATGTCTTTAATCCTGTGAGCTGCTCCACTAGACCAAACTAGCTGTTAATCTATTAATAAACTATTCTGTAAACCAAGGTTAAACAAAAATGGTTTAGTGCAATGAGAGTCTTTGGATTGGGACAGGTGAAAAATAAATAAAGATAGATAGAGATAGATAGGTAGGTAGATGATAGAGAGATAGAGATAGATAGATGAATGAAGATAGATAGAGACAGATAGGGAGATACAGATAGATGGATAGATGCTAGATAGAGAGATGATAGAGATAGATAGAGATAGAGATGATAGATAGATAGATAGATGACAGATAAAGAGATAGAGAGATGATAGAGATAGAGATGATAGAGATAGAAATAGAGAGATAGAGAAAGATAAATAGATGATACAGATAGATAGAGATAGAGAGATAGAGATAGAGAGAGAGATGATAGAGATAGAGATGATAGATAGAAATAGAAATAGAGAGATAGAGAGATAGAGATAGATAGATAAATAGATGATACAGCTAGATAGATAGAGATAGATAGATGATACTAGCTAGCTAGCTAGCTATGTGAAGCCCACTAAAAGTGATCTTTCAGCCATGCTCCTTAAACAGCAACAGATGCTGTCCCTTGGTGAGAGAAAACAAATGATTTGTTCAGGAGAGGAATCTGGAAGTATCTCTCTCATCTATTCAAAACTATATTTATTCTAATACCTGTATCTTGTAAGTGATTGACAAATCAAATAAATACTAAATACTAAAGTTGGATCTGCTCCTAATAGACTGGGAACATTTGAGACCCATCAGTGAAAGAAAAAATAAAATGAGTGTCATGTTCCTACTTTCCATTTTGGCTTTCCTCCATTGTTTGCTCAGGTTCAGGAATGAACAAAAACAAAGTAGTCTGTGGTTGTTGTTTTTTTGCCTTTTGTTTTTTTTTTCCTCCCCACTCTCGCAAAATCATACACACCAACAAGTTGATCGAGCCAAACATATGATTTTCTGGTTTAGAAAAGGATAGTATCCAAAGCTGTCGTGTTTGGGGCAAAGGTCACCTTGTGCCTGATTTTTCACACTCTGTAAGTTGGCACCAGGAAAGTGCAGTCACACAGGAGAGGAAATGACCCATGTGGATCATGGGGGCCCTCGAAGCTCAGCTTGCCAAAAAGAAGAGAGAGATTATGCATACCAAAAGTCTCTGCGATGGGAGGACCAGGAAGGGGGCTGCCTTTGCTGATTGCTCCTTTAAACTTCATAAAACTTCAGAAAAGTTTAAAGGAAGCTGAAAAGACACTGGAATGTAGTGGAAACAGCAAAGCCCTGGATTGAAATCCCTAACTGTTGTTGGGAGGAAATTCTCCCTTGTTGGGTTTCTTCCAGCTGAGAGGCAATGATCAATGCTTTGAAGAATAAATTAAATAATGAAGCATAGCTGCTGGAAAGAAACTTTTAATGACAAGGAATCAAGATGAGTGACATTCAGCAAGGCTCCTTGGCTAGCTAGAAAGATTGACATTCAAACATGATTTTATATAGCCTTTTTGAGTTTTGGTCTAAAGCTGTTTTTTTTTTGTAATATTTAATTCTGTGCTTGGTGATGTTTAATCCTATGTTTATTGATGGGATCATTTTCCTTATTCAGCTTTGTTTGGAAGGAAAAAGGTTCATCTCTGTTCCTAAAAAGAAGCAGGGTTGAGAAATCTGGCTAGTTCCTGTCTATTTGTTCTGGTAATGATCTAACAAGCAACAGCTACTGTTTGCTCTTTTGCTACATTCTAATGCTAATTGCATTTTTTTTGTAGTCAGGCTTATCTCAAGTGTTTACACTTGAACTTGCCTGGGGTGTAAGCTCTGGCAATGAGCTAGACAGGGCTTTTCTTCCCTTGTGTAAGTAGTTGTGATTTAATTATTTGTGTTGTGTTTGGATTATTTGCTGTCTCATGTTTTCTTCCTCTGTCTTGGGAGGGAACTTCCCTTCACTGTAATCCACACTAGCTGCTGTCAAACTGTTCTTCAGGTAACTCCCCCAGCTTCAGGGTTTATTTATTAATTAAATTTATATGCCACCCATCTCACCGCTAAGGTGACTCTGGGACAGCTTTTGGTTATGCCGATGATATGCAAGCTGTGGAATGCGCTCAGAAAAATTGAAATGTCAGAACACCTCATTGCTCTTACGAGAAAGCTATGTAAAAATCATGGAGCCATACTGTTTGCAGAACAAGGTGAAAGAGATTGACTCAAACAGACTGGCTCAAGGTTGGCAAAAATGTACAACAAAGTTGTCATAAGAACTGAGGTGTCCTCAACAGAACAAGCCCAAGCTTTGAACAGTTACTTTGCCAACATATCCAGTGGATTAGCACAGCACTAACAAAATGTGGTTAATGTTAATAGTTATTTGTTTGTGATTCTATTTTTAGCAGGAATTAATAACTTTTGCTGGCTTCCCAAGGGCTACCCGAGGATTTTCCAACAGTTTCATGTGATGAAGATTTTATCAGGTTTTATCTTGGGTCAAAAAATTATCCATGCCATGCATGATTTGTGTGATTTCTACAGCAGTATACATGAAGTTAAACATGAGGCAGCAATGTGCTACTGCTGCTGAAAAGGCAATTGAAATGCATTAGATCAGTGGGCCCCAACCTTTTGGGCACCAGGGATCAGTTCCGTGAGGTTTTCCTATGGACCAGAGGGGGCATGGTTTTGCGTGCTGCCTGCATCCCGCAGTTGGGGCTTTACTTGTTTGTGCGGATTGGTTGCAGGCATGTCGCAGTCTGGTGCCAATCCATGAATTGGGGTTTGGGAACCCCTGCATTAGAAGACCATAGAGTCCCAATCATGAGTAAACAATTGGTTTATATTCTGCCCTGGTCTGGGCCCATTTGAAATACTGTGTTTTGGGGGGTCAGTTCAAACAGGCCAGTGACATATTTGAGTCACTTTGGAACAGAGTTTCCAAGCTGGTGAAGGATGCGGAATGCAAAGCTTAGGAGGAACAATTAAAGGAACTGGGTATGTTTACTCTACAAAAAATAAAAGTAAAGGAAAATATCATACCAGCTTCCAAATATTTGAAACTTGTCACGTAAAAGAGAAAGTGAGCTTACTTATTGCTCCAGAAAAGAGGTCCAGATCCAATGGCTTAAAATTACTAGGGAGTAAATTCAGGCTAGACTTCAGGAGCAACTTCTTAAATGTATAAGCTATCAGCTACTCCGGGAGGTGTTTTTTTTTTTTTTTAAATCAGGCCATGGAACCTGTTAATTAAAAACATCCCAGAACCCCTCCTTAAAAGGCAAAGCTGTAATGATAGAAAATGGGTGCAATGGAATATGTGGATGACCTTAGGGAGAGGGGAAGAGATGCTACCTTGAAAACAATCAGATAAGAGAGGCAGAAGCCCCAGTGGCAAAAGTTTACAAGGCACCAAGCAGTTAAAAGTGATGGTGGGAACTTTATACTTTCAGACTTGCTGTCCGTCCTCCTAAGGAGACATAGACTAGATCAGGGCTGTCAAACTCCCAGCCCAAGGGCTGGATGCGTCACGCACTGGCCATGCCCAGTTTAGCGAAGGGGGAAAAAAATCCAGACACGTCAAGTGACACTGCCATGATGACGTGAGTTTGACACCTCTGGATTAGATGAACTAATTCTTACTTTACTGTAAGGCTTACATTAACAGAATCTTGCAAGCCTGAAAGTATAAATTTCTCACTGCCACTTTTAACTGCTTGATCCTTCTTAGGTTTCTTTCTCTGTGTCAGCCTTGGAAGCCATTTTTTAAATTGAAAGCTTCAAGGCTGTCACATTCAGTGGCTGGGAATCCGGGAGGGGGGAATTTCATAGTGGGTTAGAAGAGTAGACACAACAACATTCTTTCTCAGAGAGTCAAGGACATGTTGCCTACACCTGAAGGGGAGTGACTGGGAATGTCTCCAGTTGGGATGGAGATTTGATTGAGCAATGTGATGGACTGATGGATGCAGGGGGTGGATCTTTGATTTTCTTTTGGGAAGGGAAAACCTGGAACTCTTAGATTTGGGTTTCCCCAGATGTGTCAATATGACAACTCTAATAAAATGGGACTTTGAGGAATTGTTTGTCTTGGAGTTTAATGATTTGGAGTTGGTTAGTTGGAACATCGACACTCTGACAATTAAGCCACTGGGGGCTCCTGCCTCTCGCCTGATGGTTTGCAAGGCAGTACCTCCTTCCCCAAGGTCATGCGCACATTCCATTACCCCAGGTTACATTCAAGTGAACTTTTTCCTTTTCCCCTGTAGTCACTTTTGAAATCTAATCAACAGTTGCTTGGAAATTGTTTGAGACATCCTTCCTTAAAGCATCAGATAGTATGTTTTGCCATGAATGTACTCCTCTCACACACTTTGTTTACCTTTTCTCCATGTTCTAACAACTTCTCTTGATCCTTCAGCTTCAAACATCTACTGAAGAAACAATAATACTAAGGATAGTGGAAAGTTGTAGCAGGCTGATATTTTATTTTGGTTGGGGGGAAAGGGCATGTGCTAGAAGAGAGGAGTTAAGGTTAAGAGTTCAGTCTCCAAGATACTTAATTTATTTGTTTGTTTTTAAAAGGGGGATCATTAATTCAGTGATTTATAATTTGTTTTCGAGTAAAGATCACCAAAGTTTTCAAGTGAAATCAACACTAGCTGGGTGTACTTATACTCTGTAAGCTGAACAAAGATGGCCATTTTGGTGGATAAATCCAAGGAAAGAAGAAAGGAAATGTAGCTGGTCTCACAAAAGTACACAGATAGTTTTTCTGTACTTTTATGCATTTGGGAGAATGTTAAGTTCCTCCTGGATTAATGCAAGTTCCTCCTGGATAATTAAACTTAATGCAAATCTGTTTAACCTAAGTATCCCAATTTCATTGACTTTCCTTTTACTACAGTCCCATTTTCCCCACATTAATATTTTGTTCATGAGGCAAAAAAGAAAAGAGATGGAAGAAACCATGTGAAAAGGATGACAAATGGCTGGGGGGGATGCCCTTGCTCTCTCATAAAGCCATAATGGAGACAAGATTATTGCATAAGTAAGCAAAGTCACCTTTGTTTATAATCTTTCTAGCTTTTCGGTCATTTTTCTTAAACCAGAAAATCTGTTGACAGAATGGGAATAGCTGCAGAATGTCTTTAGATAGAAAAGGTTAGGCATTCTTGATTGGGAAGCACTATAATAATATACAAAATGCAGGAGATCCATGGCTATATATTTCCTTGCAAAGAAACAAGGATTCCCTTTGAAATTTTCAGTTGCTGCTGCTGCTAACGCACACAGCTTTGTACGATCCTGTGTTCATGTTACCTGCTTAATCCATTTTTGGAGGGTTGCACAATACACTGAACCATAAATTAAGAGGGCATGACTGGTAAAGCAGAGCAAAGTTAATCTAGCATACGCTTGCCTGCCTGTAAACTAGTCTTCCTTAACTTTGTACCTTCTGGATGCATTAGCAAGGTAACTTCCAGAATTCCCAGTCGATGTGGTCTTTCCAGTGGGGAGTTTTAGTGCTCTCAATAAATCAAGACACAATACACATAAAAACAGAAAACACAGAGATGCAATCTATTTGCCCAATGTCCACCTTTTGAGATATTCCCAAGAAGTTAAAATTGAAGAGATGAGGAAGTCCATGCACCGTAAGATGAGAAATTCATTTCAATGCCGTATTTCTGTCTGTTGGTTGGTTTGTTTCTCTTCTTTATTTTTCCCCAGTCAGTGCTTCACTGAAAAGTACAAAGGTTAAAATATTGCTTGGCAGTCATATTCTCTGATTTTGCAAAGTTTTTTCTCTGGATTTCAGGCCATCTAAGTCTTCAGAAAATGACAGGCAAGTGCCACTTCTGGTAGCAGGCTTGAGATAGAAATGGATACCCCAGAAACTCTTGGCAAGATCAGATCCTACTGTGCCATGGGCAACTTCTTATAATTGAAGAGACAGTTCTGTGATTGAACGTAGGTCAGTCAGAAAGATTTGATCACTGAATTAAATTAAAAGAGAGGGGGAGGGAAGTTTTCAATGTGTAATATGCAGAAGAAGGTTCTGCTGGCAGCATGCCCATAGTTGTTTTGGCAGATGTGATTCCTTGCTTGAATTGCATAACAGAAAGGGGGATGGTTTCATCAGTCACTGTCATCCTCTATGTTCCGGATCTGCCCCATTTCCCAAAGTTGAGCCAGGGCGCTCCTCTGGCAGATCGGTTTGATGGATTTCACAACCTGTGATAAAGCAAAGCCTCCATCAGATAGGAAGAACAACACTTCTGTCTCAGCCTTTCCATAGATACACACACAGAGAGAAAGAGAGCTGACTCACAGTTTGGCCATACCCAGGTACAATATTTAAGATCCACCATGAGGCCCAAATGTGTAACAGCATGTTAAGACCTTGATTAACTCCCCAGAAAAGCCAAGCTGGACTGGATCTGTTCAGTAAGTGGCTGGGAGATCATCACGTCATCTCAGGGATACAAACTGAGTCAAAAACCACTCCAGAACAAAACAAGAGGCAGCCACTTCTATGCCTTCGCCAGTAAAATTATATGGTGTGCCAACTTAGTCACTGGGGTGGAGCTCAGCTTAGAATCAAAGATTGGATAGATTGGATATGACTCTGGAGACTTTGTGTGATGGGCAAAGATTTTCAGAAAGTAAATTTATGGGAAGAGTTGTAAGAATTTGATTCTCTTCAGATGCCACCTCTTCCAGCCTTGGGAGACAGAACAGGGTATAGGAGGGGAGTCATGTCAATTACCAAGCTCTTTCCAGGCTGGATCAAATAGTTGAACCAATGAGTTTCAATTAAGTTTAATTTCTATCACTATCGTTGTATGTACATTGAGAGGTTACGCACAAGAAACAAATTCCTTGTATGTCTAATCACACTTCTCCAATAAAGAATTCTATTTTAAAGATTCAGCTCTACCAGCTGGTTTACAGTGGTAGGATTCAAAAAAATTTACTGCCGATTCTGTGGACATGGCTTGGTGGGCATGGTGTGATTTGGTGGGCTTGGCTTGGAAGGTGTGGCAGGGGAAGGATACTGCAAAACCCCCATTCCCTCCCCACCCCACTAACCTGCTTTCCAGCTCCGTTCTCCTGTGCAGGGCAACCAAAGAAGACCCAGCCGATCAGCTGGGACTTGGGAGGCCGAAAATAGATGGGGGTGGGGCCAGTCAGAGGTGGGATTTGCCAGTTTTCCAAACTCCTCAAAATTTTCACTACTGGTTCTCCAGAACTGGTCAGAATCTGCTGAATACCACCTCTGAGTTTGTGGCTCTAATGGGGTGGGTTTCATATTAGAAGTGGTTGACCGATTAATAACATATTCCCCCTTCCCATCTAGTTGTCCTACTCCCTCCCCCTTAATCTTTTAGTTGGGGTTGAATATTTATGCAGGATCCAATCTGGGTCAGTCACCAAGATTAGAGGTTTTGTATTCCGAGCTTTCAGACTTTCCATCTTCAGGGAACTTCTCTCTAGCAGTGTGTGTGTGTTGTTCTGTGTGAAAATACACACAGAATACACGCAGCTCAGAAGACAAAGGCCCCCAAAACTGACCCAAATTGCATCCTGCTGCATTATCCTGAGACACATATATTCGCCTTCATTTGTTGACTATTTATCTGTTTTGATCATTTAGTTTGCATTATGTATAGGTTTTGTAAAATTTCATCTTTTTAATACTGTGAACCACCCAGAGTTACCCTGTGGTAAGGTGGCAGTCAATAAATTTGATAGATAAATAAAAAAAATAAAACTACGGATGATAAGGAAAAGGGGACCAGACCGTGCTACTGCCAATATAGTCAGTGAAGAATATCTGATTTTTACCCATGGTAAAACTGCTGCAATTTCTTGGTTGCTTAAAGAGAAAATACTACCATAATGCTAAGATAGCTAAGAATAACTTCAGTCTGTCAGCGGTATGGGCCTGGGGTTGAGATTAAGGCCTTGTCAAGGGAAACAGTAGGTAAAAAAGGTGACCAGAGAAGGTGGTTAGATGCCAGGGGAAAAGTAATATCAAACTAATATCTTTTCCTTATTACCCCAAAGCAATACCAAGATATACTTCTTTCCAGAAAGTTACCTCAGTGTCAATCTCATCGTTGAGTTCAATGCCAGCATACTGAAAAATAGGGAAAATAGGAGTTAGACAAGTTAGAAGGCAGGAGTTAAAACCATAGTTTGCAAACTAGGGGAGGTTGACTGTCCGCCAATATTTTTTAGGCTAAAACGAACCTACTGCAGTTCCTGTCTGGCAGCCTTTTTGCAGCCAAGCATGGCATACAGATAGTCTTTGATGTAGAACTGTAACTGAGTCTGGCAATTACGGTCATAAATAATGACTGTCATAAAGAGGTTCATCACATTTTATGACCACACCCTCTGTGGTTTCTAGGCAGGGCGTAAAGAGAATGTTCTACCCTCAGCTTGAAAAAAAAATTCCTGATCTTGCTTTACGTAGAGTATTACATTCATTCTTGCAGTTCCTTATATGAACTGAACATGCAAAGAGCACCAGTCCATGTTTACATTCAGAAAGTTGTATTTCATTAGAATGTTTCTGAAGCAAATCACGTTGTGAATAATTACAATGTCAGGCTGACCTTGTAGAAACACAGATTCTGACCTCTCTTTAGTTATGGACAAAATAATATCCTAATCAAGGAACTACCAAGGAGAAAATTATGTACCCCCAAACAGTAGGTGAACAAACTACTGTATATAAAAGGGACCAAACCCCACACTCGCTAGCACTGATGATGTTACCGAGACGGGTAATAAAACATTTGCAAGGAAATAACCATGCTCAGAGAGCACCAAGAATTTTAACACACACACAGATATAGAGATAGAACTTGCTTGTTCCAATATTTCAGGAGCTCCTACAAAGATGAGGGGGTCAAACTATTTTCCAAAGCATCAGAAGACAAGACAAGAAACAATGGTTGGAAACTAATCAAGGAGAGAAACAACCTAGAACTAAGGAGAAATTACCTGACAGTGGCAGCAAGTAACCAATGGAATAGCTTGACTTCAGAGGCTGTGGGTGCTCCATCAATGAAGGCTTTCAAAAACAACAATTTTCCTGAAATGATATATTGTAGGGTCTTCTGCTTGAGCAGGGAGTTGGATTAGAACAGGAGTGTCAAACTCGGCTTCATTGAGGGTCACATCAAGGTTGTGTTTGACCTCAGGGCCAGGGTGGGTGTGGCCAGCTTGATGTCACCTGTGTCGGAGGCGCCTGTGGTGGCCCGAGCGCTCTGCCAGCAAAAACAGGCTCCTGAGCTCCGTTTTCAGCTACCACAGCCTCCTGCAGCCGTCTGCCAGTGAAAACAGAGCTCTGTTTTCACTGCCAGAGGCACCGTGGGCCAGTCCTTCGCTGTTTCCAGGGCGACCCCGTGAGCCAGATCTAAGCACATACACATCCAGGCCAGATCCGCCCCCGGGCCTTGAGTTTGACACCCCTGAAGCTCTCCAAGGTCCCTTCCAATTCTCTTATTCCATGTTCTAAGATATTCTCTTCTATTGGAATTCTGATCACACATGAGCCTGGCTTATCCATCATTCTTGTGGCAACTATAAAATGAGAATAGAGGGCTACGTCCCGGCCATGCCAACATGTTGACTCCTAATATATCCTTTGAAGTTTTGGGAGTTTGGCTCCAGTGATTTAATTGGCGTAACTGCCGGAATCCTGACATCTTGCTGTTTCTAATAGCAGTCAAAAACATCCTTCTGATCTTTAAGGTACTTCTGTTGATCCTTGGCCAGAAGTGTTTTGAAATAAGCTGTCTCTGATCCTGGAGGATTCATGTGGTCATCCTGACCAACTGTTATGGCTAGAATCTCCTTTTCCTGTCTAGGGCCACCCTCCATTAATTCCAATCCTTTCCTGCTCATTACCTTCCCATCCTCCTTTGGTCTTATCCTGGATTGTATTGGACTCTGGCACCGTCTGAAATTTGATTCAGGGGAGTTTGTTGTCATACTGGGTCGGTACAGGATGGGCGAAGTAGGTAACCTCACAGGTGAATTAGGAACGAAAACAGGCGAGGAGGAGACGGAGTACCTGCCTGTTTCTCCCGAAGCGGCTGAGGAGGAAAAATATAGAGTGTTAAGGTCCAACCAAGCTGTTTCTTCACCATGATCTTGCTAATCCCAGTCAAGTGAAAAGAAGAGAGGAGCTTGTGTTGGAGTGAAATTCGAACTCAGAACTTTCTCATTATCATTTGTTGTCCTCTGATGGGCAATTGGACATGATGTTTTGCATGCAACTGGCAGTTCTGTGTGAATTAGTTTTAAAGTAACAGTAGATATGCAAAAAATATGAGGGCAGATCCCATTCATGGCTGTTCTGAACTGAGTGGAGAAGAATTTTTGTTTTTTGCCAAAGCTCTGTCCAAATCTGAACTCCACTCAGGCCACTCAGTTGATGCTTTGCTTTGCAAACAAACTCCATTGGCTACATTACATAATGGCTGACTGTAGATATTCCTTGACTTACAACCACTTGTTTAGCGATCATTTGAAGTTACAAAAAGGCTGAAAAAAGCAACTTACAACTGGTCCATGCACATAACCATTGCAGCATCCTCCAGTCATACGATCAAAATTTGGGCACTTGAACTTAGCATGAACTTAGGTGGTTTGCTTTTCATAAATATATGTCACGTGATCGTCATTTGAGACTTTCCCCGCTGGGTTCCAAAAACCAAAGTCAATAGGGGAAGCCAGATTTGCTTCATGACTACATGATTCATTGAATAATGGCCGTGATTTGCTTCACAACTGTGGGAGGGAAAAGTTATAAAATGGGTGTAGCTCACTGAATTAACTGCCTTGCTTAGCAATAGACATTGTGATTGTAAATTGAAAACCAAGGTCCCTTCCCACACTGTTGTTCTGTTAACGACCTGCAGGTGATTGACATTATGTCCAGTTTGCCTCCAGCTTAACCCCTTTAAGCCTCCCAGAATAATAAATATGCGGTGATGGAAGTCCTTTGGATATGAAATAAATTCAGTTCTAGGTCACAGACCTGCAAGTGGGATTTTCTGGGATTTCATTTTTCCTACATCTTGTCAGAGTATATTCATTAACTGGCAGAGACATGGTTAACAAAGTAAGCATGGCAACAGACCAGCCAATGGAAGCTGACAGCCTGCGTGTGGTTTGGCTCTGTGTGTTTTGCTGAAAACTTACTTGATTGCTGAAACTGAGTTCTGTGCTGAGCCCTCTGAGCTGTTGCTTGTGTTTTTGCTTATGTTATGTTGAAAGAATCTACAAATTGTATTGTAAACTCTATTCATATTAATATGTTTATAAAGAAGTTAATGATCCTGCTGAATCAGCCTGTGTGTTTTCTGGATGTGAATTTATGTTGCAAATTCTTAACACTCCTGCTTTAAGCTTAGAAGATTTACCTTTTCCATTCATAGTACATTTTTTTATAACAAATTGGGAACACTGTGGCCTCTATTCTCCTCAAATTCTGTTCCTAATCCTTGGCTATATGATTTTTTGATAGATAGTCCTCAGTTTAAGCCTATCCTTGAGTCAAATAAGTATATAAACCCATACACCATTATTGTGCAATATTGTACTTGCATAAGTCGTATTGTGTAATGAACTTGAATCATTGTGTATTTAACTTGAATTTTTATTATTTACTTATTTAAGAAAATTTGCATGATTGCCCACTTACTCTCAATGACTCTGGGCAGCTCAGATAAATAAAAACCAACATATCAACGATAAAAAAACCAATATCCCCTATCCCCATGGAGACAATAGTCAATCAAACAAGCAACTTGATGGGCTCCATCCCACTTTGGATTCTTCAAGTCTGTTGGCAAAACCAGGTTTTCAGGGCCTTGTGAAAGAGTGTCAAAGTTGGGAGTACTTCTGCTACAATAGATTCCATCCTTAATGGAGGGTTGTCCTTAAACCAAAACATTCTTAACCCGAGGAATTTCTGTATTGAAATGAAGATGACATCACCAATGAATTTCGTTGGGTATTTATGGGCCACCTTTTCCAACAGCCGATTTTTAAAGAAAGAACTAGGAAACAGTCTTCCCTGGTAACAAGGCTCGGTTATCTAATCATTTCACCAATTACCGTCTTTTTTGGTCTATAAGGCACACTCTCCCCCTGCCCCCCCCAAAATGGGTGGAAATGTCTGTGCATCTTATAGAGTGAATGTTTCTGAAACCCCGCCCTTATGCCACCCCCACCAGATGGCCTCTGCCGCCCAGCAATTTGCCTCCTTGCAGCAAGCAGCAAACAGCCTGGTCAGCTTCAGCACAGCCTGACTTAGCATGAGCAGCCGATTTGCGGTTGGATCAGCCTCCTGGAATACTGCCCATCAACTGTTTCAGGCTGCAGGGATCGCCATTGTCCATTGCCGCCGCCGCCACCGCCGCCCATCGCTGCCACCTGTTGCTGCCTCCCCACACCCCATTTTTGGCCTCTGTGCATCCCGTTTTCGGCCTGTTCCAGTCGGTGCTTGGAATGGGCCGAAAATAGAATGCACTGAGGCCAAACATGGGGCACATGGAGACCAAAAATGGGGTGTGTGGAGGCAGTGATAGGTGGTGGCGGCGATGGACAGAGATGGCAGTGATGGGTGACAGCGATCCCCGCATCCTGGAACAGCTGATAGGCAGTATTCCAGGAGGCCGATCCAACCGCCAATCAGTTGCTCATGCTGTATTAGGCTGTGCTGAAGCTGACCAGGCTGTTTGCTGTTTGCTGCAAGGAGACAAATTGCTGGGAGGCAGAAGCAGATTTTTTTTTCTTGTTTTCCTCCTCTAAAGCTAATGTGCATCTTATAGTCCGGAACATCTTATAGTCTGAAAAATACAGTACATTGTGACTGTTGTGGTTTTGATTATAGCAATAGCACTTAGACTTATATTCCACTTCACAGTGCTTTACAGCCCTCTCTAAGCGGTTTACAGAGTCAGCCTATTGCCCCCAACAATCTGGGTCCTCATTTTACCCACCTCGTAAGGATGGAAGACTGAGTCAACCTTGAATTATGATTTAGAAACGTTAAGTTGTCTTTGAAAATAGAGGCCAACCTTCTCTAACAAAGTGCCATCCATACCTCAGGTGTTTGGCTTCTTACTCCCAGAATTCCTAGCTAGCACTAATGGTCTGGGAACTCCTAATTGCTATTCTAATACCCTGTTTCCCCAAAAATATGACCTACCCCAAAAGTAAGTCCTAGCTAGATGCACCCAATATAAGCCCTATCCCCAAAATAAACCCTAATTAAGACCCCCACCCACTCCAGAGTGCACAGGTAAAAACTAAGCTAGGGTGGGGATTGGGGTGGATAGGATGGAGCTGCCCTACAACTTATCTTTGGACAGTTGTAGCCAGGTCTCGCTCACCCCAACACTTACCTTGCTGGCCCATTTCTTCTGCAGCTGGCAAGGTTGGCAAGGCTTTCCCGAAGGCCTCTGCAGCTGATAACAGAACTCTGGATTAATCCAGAGCTTGGTTATCAGCTGCAAAGGCCTTCAGGAAAGCCTTGCCAGCCACAGAAGAAAAAGTTCCTGAAGGCCTCTGACAGCAAAAAAGAGGCCGGGGGCGACACGCACAAGTGAGGTTAGTCAGTGGATGACATCCCCTGAAAATAAGACCTGGTGCCTTTTTTGGTGACAAAAAATATATAAGACAGGGTCTTATTTTGGGGGGAACACGGTAGTTGGACAACACAGATAGTCCTTGACTTACAGCCAAGACAGATCAGAATTTCCATTGTTAAGCAGGGAAATTATTAGGTGAGTCATGTACTATTTTACAACTTTTTTTGCCATGGTTACATGAATCATTGCAATTGTTAAATGAATCATGCAGTCTTTCAGAAACTGGCCTCTCCCATTGACTCTGCTTGTGGGAAGCCAACTGGGAAGGTCACAATGGTGATCACATAACCCTGGGACAATGCAAACATTTCTAAATACATGCTGGTTGCCAAGAGTCTGACTTTTGATCACATGGCCGTGGAGATGTTGCCATGGTTACAAGCGGAGGACCAGTTGTAGTAAGTCATTTTTTTTATTCCCGTGGTTACTTTGAACAGTCATTAAACAAATGGTTGCAAGTTGAGGACTGCACTATTTTAAATCACTGTAAACAAGCTTTAAATAAAGAGTGGTGAGATATATTAATCTCAGTAATTTAACGCAGGGGTCTCTTTAAGCCTGGAGGACTTCAACTCCCAGCTTTGCTGGCTGGGGAATTCTGGGAGTTGAATTCTGACAGGCTTAAAGTTGCCAAGGTTGGAGACCCCCATTTTAAAGGGAGGAAAAGAGCCTGAAAATGCAGGACAGACTGAAGAATATTGCCCCAGTTTTTAAAAACTCAGTTAAAAGAAGAGCAGTGTCATATTAAAAGCAGCTTACCTGCTCTACCCAGAAAAAGATTTTAGGACATAGCTAAAAAAAAACAAAACAGAACTGCCAAATATATCTCTCAAAGAAGAAAGCTCCTGCAGTTTGGATCAACCATCTCAAAGGCTGACTTACACTCTTATTAACTCAGTTAAAACTGGAAGTCTCTTGAGTACAAAGCATCCTTGAACAATACAATCCCCTGCTTGTAAGGAGACATGTTCCAAACACAGCATGCACTATGACAAGGGTCCCTAAACTTGGCAACTTGAAGACTTGTGGGAGTTTGAAGTCCAAAAGTCTTAAAGTTGCCAAGTTTGGAGACCTCTGCACTATGGTGTCTCCTCCACTTATGCTACATCGTTGGTCAGAACCCACCAGGCTTTCATTGTTATTCTCCGCTTCTCTTACCTGAACTTTGAGATGACACCCGTGAACTTGGGAGCTCCTGCGCAGTCAAATTGATTTTTCTCCTCTGCTCTTGAAGTTCCAGTTCTCTTTGCAAATCATCCTGGATCTCCTGGTCAATCAGAATGGACGTCCGGGGCCGCCATGTCTTCACAGTATAAAGCTCTTCCTGTGGAGCTGGTTTCTGAGGTTTATGCTCTTTTCTCTGAAGGCTTTGGGGTCCCTGATCTTCAGAAAAAGAGAACTGGAGCTTGTGAACCGGAATGGCCAAATGTTGCTTCTTTAACACGAATGTATCTCTTGGAGCTTTCAAATTTTGGCTACAGGGAGGACATCGGCTAGGGAAATTCATCTTTGGGGAAGAAGCAGTGGAGCACGTTTTTAAGGGTGGCTCATTTCCTGGGTTTTTCTTGCCCAAAGTTGGCTCTGCAGAGGGCCGGAGGATCTCCGAGCTCCAGTTCACATTCTGGCTTGCAATTCCCTCTCCGGATGGGTCCAAATTGCAACAGAATGTTGCAGAGTCTCCATGGAGGGTCTCCAGCAGCTCCTCTTGTTTCTTTTGTTTGCACAGAGAAGGCAGGGGAGCCGCTTCCTCCTCTCGCTCAAAAATTTTCCGACGTTCTGCAAGCTCTTGGCAAAGTCCTCGGTCATACATTCCCAGCAGCCTCCCTTCCTTTTGCAGGTCCTCCTCACGCTTGGCTTCCTGCTCAATCTCCCTCTGGACATAAAAGGAAATGAGAGGTTTATCTTTCCCTTTCCTGGAGGAAGCTGGAGAAGAGACTGAGGAGGAGAGGAGCGGCTTGGATCGGATCTCCACCAGATCATCTTTGGTACTGATTCGCTGGATGCCCCTCTCCTTCCAAAGGTTCTCTTCCCTCTCCATGGCCAATCTGATTTCCCGCTCAATGGGGGTCTCGTTCCTAATTTCTGGCTCTTTTGCAGGATCTTGGCTTTGGACCAGAGGATTTCCTGATTCTTTCTTGAATGACCTCTCATTTACATTCCCCGTGCTCATATCAACCTCCACGTCAGAGGGCATCTTTTCTGCAGAAATGAAAGTAGTCCCTAAATAAGAACTGGCTTCTCTTTGGGGGAGAATGAGAAGGTCTGCTCCTATTGAGTTCTCTCTCAATTGGCTGTACTTGTCCAATTCTTTATCATTCCTTGGCATTTCAGGATTCTGAGGTTCTTTGCTCCCATAGGCATGGCTTGTTGCTTTCAGCTCCCTCAGAGAAGGAACGTGTCTCTTGGGGTCCAACAACATCTTTGGATTTTCCAGTGCAAGAAATTGCTGTCGGGCAGCAGCAAAATTTATCTGTTCTGTGTCTATGTTCTCAGGATTGACAGGGATGATTGTCCAGTCTGGGAAAGGATTGTCAAAACAAAGAGCAAAGCTAGTGGGGTTGATCTTTCTGGCTTCTCTTGTAACTTTGACAAGAGAAGACCTGTCGATGGCTTCCAACTCATTCATAGAGCTCCATTTTTCTGCCATTGTGTTGCTTTTTCTCACAGCTTGTTTCCTGATAATCTCCTGCCATTCATCTTCCAGTTCTTTGGCTATTTCTGGTGAGACATTCTTGGAGGGAATCTTATATTGCAACTCCTCCTCATCTTCTTCATAGAGTCTAGAAGGTTTCTTCCGTCCTTTATAAGCCCGGATGTCAAAGTGTGAGCCAGATCTGAGCACTTCCAACTTGGATTCTCTGTCTGGGGGTGGTGTCCAAAGATCTGTCTTTCCATTTATAGATTTGGTCATGCATGGGGATTGATCTTCTGTGGGATCTAACATCTTCCATCCATTTTCAACCTTCAACTCAGGTTGACCCAAGTCAAGAATCTTACTTTCTTTGTCTTCAGGTCTCATTTCTTGTTGTAAGACCACTTCTTGACTACTGTGCTCATGTTGATCTTCATAACTGAGCTCTATGTTCTGGGGGGTATTGATATCCCTGGTGCTGGACTTCATTTTTGGAAGAGAGATTTCATAGATGTTGTCTTCAGTTTGTGGAAGATGTTCCTTAGTGATAGGGATCTCTTGGGTCATCCAGTTTTCTTGAGAAATATTTGCATCAACAACTGGGCTTTGTAGATTCTGAAGGACAAGAGAGGACATTTAGATAAATTACATTTCTTAACATACATTACACAAAACAGTGCTTAAGACATTGAACTGAAATTGGGAAGACTCAAGTTCAACTCCGCATTAAACATAAAATTCTCTAGGTGATTTTGGGCCTGTTTCTCCTCCCCTCTCCTCTCCTCAAATTACCTCATAGGATTGTGTGGTAGAGATATGGTAACCATGTGGTAGATATGGTTTCAGGATTAAATCTTAGAAAGTGGATCTCTTTCACTAGAAATGCATGAGTCCTTTTGTGCAGAGCAGAGAATTTATGGGTATCTACATATTAAAACTTCCTCCACCCTCCAGCTACCTGTCCCCCTCCCTCTTTCTCTGAGTATTAGACCACATGACTGCCACTGGCTTATAAAAAAATAAAATATCCACAGTATAATAGTATAATAATTACAATGTAATCAGCATTTATCTTTAATTTAGAACCAGAGCAACCTATAAATACTCATTATGCTTTCCTGATTGGTTCCAAAGACCCTTTGGAAGAGTTCCTTCTTGACCTCCTGCTGGAAAGTAGGTTTAGGCTTCTTAAGGAATGCTCACATTAAGTTTTTAAAGTCTTCTTGTTCCTTTCCACCAAAGGGTTTGGCCAATTTATCAGAATGAAATTGTTCTTACAGTAACACCATGGAGTAGAGGAGAAAGGCAAATATTAGGAAGGATTTTATAGCTAAGTAGAAATGCTAACTTCTAATGCGACCTTGGACATCCAGAGCTATGAACAAATGACTTTTTGTGATTGATTCTTCACCTTCTTAGCGACCAGAAAAAGTACAAACACCACAGATTTCTTCAAAGGGAAGGGAACAGTGGTGGGATTCAAAATTTTTTACTACCGGTTTTGTAGGCGTGGCTTGGTGGGTATGGTGTGGCTTGATAGGTGTGGCTTGGTGGGCATGGCAGGGGAAGGTTACTGCAAAATCCCATTCCCTCCCCACCCTATTAAACTGCTTTCCAGCCCCATTCTCCTGGGCAACCAAAGAAGACCCAATTGATCAGCTGGGACTTGGAGGCAGAGAATAAATGGGGGCAGGCCAGTAAGAAGTGGGATTTGCTGGTTCTCTGAACTACTCAAAATTTCCGCTATCACTTCTCCAGAACTGGTCAGAACCTGCTGAATACCACCTCTGGAAGGGAAACACAGGGATTCCCAAACATTGTAGCACCCTGAGCATCTGCAACAGTGATGGTGACCCTATGACATGTGTGTCAAAGCTGACATGCCACATTTGGGTGACACGCCAGCATTCACCACCAACCAACACACTCAGAAACGGCCCCCTTTCCTGTGTGATTTTCAGAGGCTGTGTAGGCTGTGTGAGAATGGGTATACTCAGGGGTTGGATTCAAATTTTTTAACAACTGTTTCTGTGGGCATGGCTTAGGTGGTGGGCGTGGCTTGGTGGTCATATGACTGGGTGGATGTGGCTTGGTGGTCATGTTATTGGCTGGGCATGGCCAACTCAATATCACTCACATTGAGGCACGCATCTCCTCGCCTGGCCTCTCATGACTGTGGGGATGCTGCAACAGTCATAAGTGTGAAAAATGATCATAAGTCACTTTCGTCAGTGCCATTGTAACTTTGAATGGTCACTCCACACAAGCAAAGTACCAGCAATGGAGGGGAAAAAAACTCCAGAGAACTTCCTGAGAAATGAAATCTAGTCCTGCCAAGAATGTAATAAGGGTTAATGGAGAGGCAGTTTCTGTAAGCAACACCAGAATGTTTCCTTCCTGCCTTCCTTACAGGATTAGGCCAGTAATTTCTTCTAACAACCGGTTCTCCGAACTGCTTAGAATGTTAACCGGTTTTAGCGAATAGGTACGAACTGGAAGAATCCCACCCTTGGGTATACTGTCAAAACAGACCCTGGGCCTCCAGAAGTCAAACAAGTGGGCCGTGGTCTCACCTGGGTCTCCAGAGTCTCCAAAAAGGATTTTGTTTTACTTATATTTCATTTTTGTAATTATCTAACATTTCCTTATATAATACATTACACCACACATAATTGGATTGTATTTTCTAAATAAATATGTGAAGAATTGTTTCTCTTGTGTTGAGGGGAAGGTGCCACACTTGCAGACTCAAGTTAAGCATTTGCTGAATTTTTGACATGCTGCCATCACTACCCTACAGTGAGAAAGTATTTGTATGAATAAAGTTAATGGGTTAAGAGTTGGGCAAGAAACAGAATAGAATACGGTAGTATAATATACAGTACAATAGAATAACAGGGTTGGAAGAGAACATAAAGCAGGAGACCTATAGTCTATAGGCCTCTATAGCAGGAGACCAGAGGTGGGATTCAGCAGGTTCTGACCAGTTCTGGAGAAATAGTAATGGAAATTTTGAGTAGTTCAGAGAACCAGCAAATCCTACCTCTGACTGGCCCCGTCCCCATCTATTCTCTACCTCCTGAGTCCCAGCTGATTGGCTGGGTCTTCTTTAGTTGCCCTGCATAGGAGAATGGAGCTGGAAAGCAGGTTATTTGGGCAAGGAAGGAATGGGGATTTTGCAGTAACCATCCCCTGCCACGCCTACCAGGCCACACCCACCAAGCCATGCCCAAAAACCAGTAGTAATTTTTTTTGAATCCCAGCACTGCAGGAGACCCTATACCATTCTGGACAAATGGCTGTCCAATCTCTTCTTAAAAACCTCCAAAGACTGAGTGCCCAAAATTTCTGGAAGAAAACTGTTCCACTGATTGATTGTTGTCACTGTCAGGAAATTTCTCCTTATTTTTAGGTTGGATCTTTCCGTGATAAGTTTCCATCTGTTACTTCTTGTCCTGCTTTCAGGTGCTTTGGAGAACAGATCAACCCACTTTTCTCTGTTGACAGCCCCTCAAATTCTGGAAGACTATCATGCCACCCCCTAGTCCTTCTGTTAGACTAGACATATGTACTGTAGTTCCTGCAACCGTTCATTTTGCGGTTTAGCCTTTAGAGCCCTTGTCATGTTTGACCTATATGTTGAGATCTTTAATAATGCCTATCCCATTATTATCCCAATGTCCCAGGGACCCCTCAATTCTGCAGTCTTGTTGTGAATTTGTGCAGGCAAGATTGGGCAAAATTTTGACAGGGCTTCTATTTTACCTGCATAAGCTTAATCAGGTTCTGGAAAACAAATGCAATTTGTCACCCCTTGCTCAAGCTGCCATTCTTTCTGTCTTGATTTGTTACTGGGGTGAAGAGGTGTCTGCCATTGAAATTGAGATCTAAGTTGATGTCTGTTTTGGACAAAATTCTGCAAAGCTTTAAACAAAGACACCAATATCCCAGGATGCGTGGCCCAGCTAAGTTGGCTACCCTGTGATAAAAGATGAGTAACTATTACCCTCTACTGGATGAATCAAGAGTTTCAATTTATGTTGAATAGGTGAGAAAAAAAACAAAACCTGCAAAAACAAATATTTATTTTTACACAATCCACCGTTAGCAGAATCCAAGCTTATATTTAAAGATTGTGTAACCAGAATGGAGGTTTTTGGCATCGTGACACAGTATTAGTTTTGCAAGTATGAGGGGCAAAGCAACAAAAAATATCTGTAGTAAATTGTTTCACACAAGAAAATGGCATACAGTAGTCCTTGACTTATGATGGCAATTGACCCCAAAATTTATGTTGTTGTGAGTTTTGCCCCATTATACGACCTTTCTTGACACAGTGGTTAAGTGAATAATTGCAATTGTTAGGAATGCAACCTGATCGTTAAGTGAATCTGGCTTCCTCATTAATTTTGCTTATCAGAGGGCCCCAAAAAGGAATCATATGACCCTGGGACACCACAACTGTCATAAATACAAACCAGTTGCCAAGCATCTAGATTTTGGTCACATGCCCATGGGGATGTTGCAACCTTTGTAAGTGTGAAAAACGATCTTATGTCACTTTTTTCAGTGTCATTGTAACTTCGAATCGCCACTAAACGAACTGTTGTAAGTTGAGGACTACCTGAACTTTAAACCCAAAAGTCATGCAACTTCCGATTATATTCCATTCCTCGGTCTTGGATATTCAACAGTTGGGTAAAGACAATCTAGTGATGGATTATTTCAGCAAGAAGAAATCTGCTAGTTTCATTTTTCATTCTTTAACAGCAACAACAGCAACCACCACAAAAAAGGAATCTGTATTGAAGGGGGTGAAAAAACTGGGCTTAAACTATTATTTCACTATTAGTGAAATAATATTTCACTAAATATATTATTTCACAATTAATAAATAATATTCATGAACACATATGCACTTATTTTTTCTGCCTTTGAATCAATTTTGATTCAATCTTGATTCATGGTTGAGCACTGGGATAAGTCCCTGCAGTTTTCCTGACCACATTTTTCAAAAGTGGCTTCTCATTGTTTGCTTCTTCCTAGGACTGAGAAAGAGTGACTGGCCCAAGGTCACCCAGTTGACTTGATCAGTGGTGGAATTCAAATTTTTCTCCTACCGGTTCTGTGGGTGAGGCTTGGTGGGTATGGCAGGGGAAAGATACTGTAAAATCTCCAGTCAGAGATGGTATTTGCTGGTTCTCTGAACTACTCAAAATTTCCACTGCCAGTCCTCCATAACTGGTCAGAACCTGCTGAATACCACCTCTGGACCTGATGCCCAAAACAAGATTAGAACTCAGGTTCAAGGTCCAGCACCTTCACCTGTCCATCAAACTGGTTCTTGGGTTGAGGGTGAGGGATTGGCCCAAGGTCACCCAGGTGGCTGTCTTTCTACATCAAGACTAAAGGCCCGGTCCCACTGGCCAACGGATGCAAAACTTATGCATAAAGGATACAGCAGACGAGCAAAATTTCGGGGGTGGCTCCATCTGTTGTCATCCATTCCAAAAAGTGGCAAAAATTTGCATAAACAGAACGGAAAAGAACAGATGTGGGCAGTATGTAGCGGGGATGTTAAACACATGTTCATAGGAAGCCTAGTGGATGACAGCGGATGGAAGTGGATGACACATCTGAAGGGGTTCCGGGGGATAATTGCGAAGCGGTTGCATAGCGGAAGGGGTGGATGCATAGCGGATGAAGCGGATGCATCACGGATGCCTATAGGAAACAAAGGGGATGCCGCGCGGATGTATATCAAATGCAAAGCGTTCACTGCGCATGCGGGGAGTATGAATTGCATCAGCTCTATGGATATAAAAGGATGCAGCACGCATGCAGTCAGCATACAGGGGAAAGAGGTGCTGCCACATACATCTAGCAGGAACACTATGGTTCGTCAGTCAGGCAAGAAGAGGAAGCCCGTGCCTACTCGTTCCAGCTCTGGCAAGAAGGACAGAACCAGCATCCCACTCCCTGGCACTGACTCTGAAGCTGCTGCTGCTGCTGTGGACCAGCCCCAAGGCCCTCAAAGCCCTGCTGCTGAAGGCCCTGCTGCTCAAGCCCCTGAAGGCCCTGCTGAAGCCGCTGCCAGAGGGAGGAAGAGGCAAGGAAGCAGAAGGCAGGTGTCTTCAGAGGGCCCCATGGCAGAGACCCCCCCGACAGCTGCACTCCCCATGCCGGCAGACTTGGAGGATCCCATGGAGGATGATGCCCTGCTGTCACAAATGAAGGAAGAAGCAGCAGCCACCAGAAGCCAACCCACCCCCACCCCCAGCTCCAGAGGATGCAGGCAGAGAGGCAGACTGGAGGGCCAGGACCACAGTGTGCTGTTGGAGATCAGGGACACAATGAAGACCAGCACAGAACTTCTCTCTCAGCTGGTCAACTTGGACAGAGCATCCTCGGGCTGGAACACCTTCATCACCTACGTGAGCCAGACCCTGAGGGACCTGCCCGAGGCCGAGTACCAGGTGATGAAGCAGAAGATCACAGCACTTCTGCACAACCCTCAAGGGCCAGCTGAAGCTGCTCCTACCCAGCCCAGGTCTGCTCCTCCACCCCAGGCAATGTCACAGCCCTTCCACGGCTTTCAACAGTCCCTCACCTACCAAGGCTACGAGTACCAGGACTTCCCACAGCAGAAGCAGAACTTCCCAGTCCAGGCCAGGTTCAATGCACGCCACAGACGCCACTCCTCACCTAGCTGCAAACCAGACAGACCCACTACACTCCTCCTTCCTCCACCCCACAGCCAAGCCCGTCAATGGACAATCTGTCATCAGTATTGGGCCTGACATCTCAAGTCCTTGATGAAGGGCCTCTCAACCTCACAGGACTGAGTCAGATCTCAGACAGCTTCCTGAACACACCATCCCCTGTTGTACCCTCGGGGCCAAGCACCCCAACAGCTGAGACCATGGAAATGACTCAGAGTGACTGAGAATAGTGTCAGAGACTGAGTTGTTTACTTGTTAAGTTTATATTTGCTTAAGACACTTTACTTGGTTCATTTTCCTTATTTAATATAGTCATAAAGTTTGCCAAAGAAAGTTTATCTTTGCTTAAGACACTTAATACAGTTTACTTGGTTCATTTTGCTTATTTAATTAAGTCATAAAGTTCACCTAAGAAAGTTAATAAAGTTTATCTTTGCTGAAGACACTTAGTTTACTTGGTTCATTTTTTTTACTAAATAAAGTGTTGGTGAAAACTTTGAAAAAATGGTTAAGCCTTTGCATGCTTGTGGGATAGATAAGGATAGTTGTGGGATAGATAAACCTCCAGTGCAAGCATATTGGGACTATATGGTCCACCATCCCAGCTGCCACACATATGGACCTTTATTATCAATAACAATTTATTCATTGATCAAGACATTTTAAAATAAACAAAGCTCTTTATTAATGCCCTATTCATTGTAGGACCACTCAACATACATGGCACAATCTCATCAGTGTTATGCGACAGCCTCAAGGAAGCATCCATTAAGCATCTACCATCCTGTCTTGCCACTCCACTGCTCCAGCTGGGGAGTTGCACCAGTGTCTCAGTAGGTTGCGCTGCTTCTTCCCTTCACGTGAAGCTCTGTTGGGGCCTTGTACATCCACAGTGTCTATCAGGTTACGTCCTTGCCTCCATTTACCAGGCTCCATGTCCCCATTCCCTTGTTGATGGTCCACAGGTCTGTTCTGTAACACTGGGTAGCGGGTGCGCATGAGATTGTGCAGGATACAGCAAGCTTCCACGATGCTCCTCACAGTATGTGCCTCATGCTGCATGGTGGTTAGAAGTATCTGGAACCTGTTGGCTAGGATGCCAAAGACGTTCTCCACCACCCGTCTTGCCCTGGACAGCCTGTAGTTGAAGATCCTCTCTTCACGGGTGAGGTATCTTGAACTGTACGACTTCATGAGGTAGGTTCTGAGGGAGAACGCGTCATCACCAATGATGAAGTAGGGCACATCTTGTGTGTCATTGGGTAGGGGGTCTGGATCTGGAAAACCCATGATGAGGTTGCGTTCCAACCCATCCTTGAGGTCACTTGCGTTTTATACCTGGCCATCTGAAGCTGACCCGTTGCCTGAAGCATCGATGTAGATGAACTTGTAGTCAGCATCAACCATGGCAAAGAGGATGATACTGAAGAAGCCCTTGTAGTTGTAATCAGTGGACCCTGAGTTGGCTGGAGCTTTGCAGGCCATCTGCTTCCCATCTATGGCTCCAATGGTGTGGGGAAAGTTCCACCTCTGATACCACTCTTCTGCAAGTTTTCTCCAGCCTTGTTCAGTGGTGGGGCACTTGAGGAGCTCCTCCACGTATTGTTCGATGATGGCCTGCACCACTTCTCTGGCCACTTTGCTGATGCTGTTGTGTGGCACCCTCCACGCATACTGCATGTTTCTGTATGTGGTTCCAGAGGCCAAGTGCCGCAGAGTCAGTGCCACCTTCAGTCCAGAGTCCAGGTTGGGATGGAAGTTGGTGCTAGGCTTGGTCAACCCCGGTCTCAGACGCTCAACAATTTCGTCAAACATGGCTGGTGGCATCCTCATGAAGTGCTGGAATGCACGAGGGTCTTCATTACTCAGCTCCACCATCAACTGGTCATACAGTCCAAACTCCATTCTTCTCACGATCCATCCTCGGACCCACACAGCTCTTGGACGTCTCCTTCTTCTCCTTCTGTATAAAAGTTGAAACAGTCTGAACAGGTTTTGGTTCTGGTGATGAATGAGCGCAGCTATCATACGGACTGTGTCATCATCCATGGTGGAGAACAATTGATGATGTTGAAGACCAAGACCAAGGGTGAAGAGGTCTGTACACCACGGCTGCTGGACTCATACTGAGATCCAGATGATTTTCTCCCCCTTTTTATAGGAAATATTGGTTGTCCACTAGGTGTCCTTCTACCTATTCTAGACATACTCCAGACATCCTAAATATACGAGATACATCTCAGATATAAACTTTTTGTCCGTTTTTAATCCTTTATATATGAGATGCATCCGCTTACATCCTTTCTATTTCCGTGCTACTAACGCTGAGTAGACGTTCCATGTACCTTTTCTTTCCTCCCTCTTTCCGTTTTCAGCTGCAGCGGATGTGAGTTGAGGTGATGCCCAGAGGATGCAGAGAGGATACAGCGGACGTTTAACGGATGATAACGGACATAGAACATTTGTTGCCCATATATGTCACGGATGTACATTGTACGCGGCGGAAAGTTCATCCGTTCACAAAGTTTTGTGCAGCTCAAAACTTCTTGCGCAGATGAAATCTCAGTGGACGGATGCTTGACGGATAGAGCATATGAAACACGTGTGCAATGAGTACACAACGGATGCATAGCGTTTTCCAACGGATGGCAAGCTTTTTTTTAACATTTTACATCCTCTTTGCATCCGTAAGTGCAGTGGGACCAGGCCTTTAGTGAGCGCTTAGAGGCCAAGAGGAACATAAGTGCCAAATTTCAAGTTTGCACGCTTTATGGTTCTGGAGATTTAGTGATGATGCGTGAGCAGTATTTCACTTTGATACATATGATTTGGGAGGCTGCCACAAAGAAGAGGGGGTCAAATTATTTTCCAAAGCACCAAAAGGCAAGACAAAAAGCAGCAGATGGAAACTAATCCAGGAGAGAAGCAACCTGGAACTATCTTGGGGGTCTTTTAGTCCAACCCTCTGCCAAGCAGGAGGCCCCATAGTATTTCAGGCAAATGACTGTCCATTTCTTTTTAAAAGCCCCCAATAGTGCAGTACCCACAACTTTTGAAGGCAAGTGAGCCCACTGGTTTATGGTTCTCTCACTGTCAGGAAATTTTTCCTTTATTCTAGGTTGCTTCTCTGTTTCTTTAATTTCCATCCATTGCTCTTTGTCTTGCCTTCTGGTGCTTTGGAAAACAAGCTGAGCTCTTCTTTGTGGCAGCCCCTCAAATATTGGAACACGGCTATCATGTCAGCCCTTGTCCTTCTGTTAGACTAGATATGCCCAATTCTTTTGGGTATGTCTTTTTCAGATGTTTTTATTAAATATCTTTATGTCTCTATTAAACAGCTTTCCTCCCCCAATTCAGATCATGTCATTTAGATCTGTGTTGTGCTCTTTCTTTCCATTTAAATTTAAGTTGTACATTTGTGGAAAAAAACTAATATGCCAAATACAAAAAAAAAATAAAAATCATCCTACTGTTTTCTTGGAGTCCTTCTTCCAAAGGAAACCAAACCCAGAAGATGTGTTCCCTCTGGAGAGCATTTCAGGACCCACAATCCAGTGGAGCTAGTAATTAGAAATGGGATCAAATTTCTTTGCAAGGGAAGAAAAATTAGACCAGAAAAGAAGAAGCAGCCCAGCTCCAAGTTGGAGAGCTGTCAGATTTTGTCTTCTTTCCATTTCTCATTTTGTCAATCTTAAATTTCATTCTTTTCCTACATCAACCTGAGAATTAAAAAAAAAAGTTTGCAGGTACATTCGCACATGTTTTATTTATTTATTTTATTCGTTTTGGTTTGTCAATTGCTTACAAGATAATAGGTATAAGTAAAAACATAATCATGAATACATGGATACATATACTACCCTGCTCAAAGTTTTTGCAAGTGAGCACTTTTCCTGATATTCTTCACTAACATGTGTACTTTGCAAACTATAATTTATCTTGTTATCTTTAAAAAAGAACCATATTGCAAAACTCAGATTGCTACAAATTCTTGCACCTAATTCTTGCACTGAAAATAAAATGTGGTGAACTAAGAATTTTACTTCCTACTTTACTACGCTAGGTATAATTCAAGCTGATTTTGGAAACCTTAACACAATAACACAGTGACAAACTTTGATGTCTCAGAGTAGCACTGACATCAGCAAAGGGATACCAGAGGTACTAAGGGTCATTTTTGAGCTATTTCTTGGTACCTGCCAGGCTTCCTGATTTACGTAGCCTAAAGAGAAGTTTCTTTTAATTAAAAGAAAAAGAGCATCTTCAGCCTCCAGTATATATATCTATATATATTGTTTCCAAGATTGCCTCTTGAGACTTCATAAACTCCCCTGAGATGCTTGGGATTAAATGTGACATGTCAGTGCAGTCTACAACTTCATTTGAAAGTGCATTCACTAGAAAATAATAATAATAATAATAATAATAATAATAATAATAATAATAATAA
>BLBF01000042.1:19319644-19390014 GCA_015471245.1 Laticauda colubrina | reverse complement strand
GCCATGCTTGTCCCCCAAGGCCCGTTTTCAGCCATGACAGCCTCCTGCAGCCCTCTGTCAGTGAAAACAGAGCTTGGGTGGGCCATACTTGTCCCCGAAGGCCCGTTTTCAGCCACGACAGCTTCCTGTAGCCCTCTGTCAGTGAAAACAGAACCTCGTTTTCACTGGCAGAGGGCTGCAGGAGGCTGTCCCGAGCTCTGTTTTTGCTGACAGAGGCACTGCAGGCCAGATCTTTGCTGTTTCCAGGGTGGCCTCACAGGCCCTCAGCACCCTGCGGGCCAATCCAACCCCCAGGTGGTTCAGCAAATCTGCCTCCCGCATTGACTTTGCTTGTTGGAAATCGCAGGATGCTAGGATGCTCCAACCTTCATAAATACATGCCAACTGTCAAGTGCCCGAATTTTGATTGCATGGCAGTGGGGAGGCTGCGATGGTTGTAAGTGCGAGGACCAGGTGTAAAAGTCAATTTTTTCAGTGCTGTTGTAACTTTGGTCATTAAATGAATGGTTGTAAGTTGAGGACCATTGAGAAGATCAAATGCTCTCCCCCCTCCCCTGGTTTTTGATTCCAGCAACTGGTCCTCAAAAGGTACACTGCCTCTGAGTTTAGCGGCTCCACCCTTGGAGGAAAACAGATTGGGAGAGGCATTTTATATCAGGAAAACAGAATGGAGGAGCCAGGCTGATCTCTTCCCAAGAATGTATCTCCACTATGCAAAAATAAAAGATTCTGCCTTTTCATCTTCAGGTTTCAGTGAATTAGCATCAGAAGAACAAAGACTATCCTGTTGGGTCATTCAAAGAAAGCTACTTATGTCTTCCTTGAAGCACATTAGCAATTCATTTGGAGTCCTGCCCTAAATAGTTTGAGCATTATTGTTAACTTGTTATATGTCAGCACAGCTTGTATTGCTGACTCAAAGTGGATGTCTAGCATGGAAAACCAGATGCTGAGGAAAAGAAAAAGGAAGAGCCATTGCTTATCTGCCTGGTGTCTTGGCATCTTGGAAAGTGGAAAGTAGACTTGAGGGACTGCCACAAAGTCGAAGGGGTCAAGCTATTCTCCAAAGCATCTGAAGACAGCACAAGATGCAACTGATGGAAATTAATCAAGGAGAGAAGCAACCTACGGTAGAACTAAAGCAGGAGTGGGATTCAAATATTTTAACAATTGGTTTTATGGGTGTGGCTTAGTTGGTGGGCGTGGCTTGGTGGTCCTGTTACTGGCTGGGTTTGGCCCACTCTATATCACTTACATCGAGGCACGCATCTCCTCACCTGGCCTCTCATGACTGGAATGCTGCAACAGTCGTAAATGTGAAAAATGGTCATAAGTCAGTGCCAGTTTTGTGCCAGTGTTTTATGCCAGTGCCAGTGTCAGTTTTTTCAGTGCCATTGTAACTTTGAATGGCCACACCACACAAGCAAAGTACCAGCAAAGGAAGGGAAAAATAACTCCGGAGAAGTTCCTGAGACAGGAAGTCTAGTCCTGCCAAAAATGTAATAGGGGTTAACGGAGAGGCAATTTCTGCAAGCAACACCAGAATGTTTCCTTCCTGCCTTCCTTACAGGATTAGGCCAGTAATTTCTTGTAACAAACGGTTCTCCGAACTGCTTAGAATGTTAATAACCGGTTCTAGCGAATAGGTGCGAACAGGAAGAATCCCACTCCTGAACTAAGGAGAAATTTCTGACAGTTAGAACAATTAACCAGTGGAACGACTTGCCTCCAGAAGTTGTGAATGATCCAACATTGGAAGCTTTTAAGAAGAGATTGGACAACCATTTGTCTGAAGTGGTATAGAGCAGGGGTCTCCAACCTTGGCAACTTTAAGACTAATGGACTTCAACTCCCAGAAGAACTGAGGAATTCTGGGAGTTGAAGTCCACAAGTCTTAAAGTTGCCAAGGTTGGAGACCTCTGGTGTAGACACAGGTGTCAAACTCATCGTGTTACATTACCATCATGTGATGTTTCATGACGTTTTTCCCATTCGTGGAGCTGGGGTGAGCATGGCCTGTGCGTGACGCATCCAACCCACAAGCCACCAGTTTGACACCCCTAGGGTTTCCTGCCTGAGCAAGGGGTTGGACTAGAAGAACTCCAAGGTCCCTTCCAACTCTGTTATTCTGTTATTGATAGATCCACTTTGGCCATCAGCAGCAGCTCCCATCCAAAGTGGTCAACAACGGTGCTTCCATATTCAGAAGCAATTTATTCCAATATTCTATCTTTAGATGATACCTATGAAATATAGTTCCACCAAAAGGTAAAAAGCATCATCTTAAATTATTTCAAAAATGAATGAAGATTGTTCTATTGAAGATGGTTCTGCTAATGAAGATTTTTCTATGAATGGCTTATTCATGAAGATTGTTCCATTAATGGCTTAATAGGCATGGCGTCCAGATGCAGTTTATCTCTGAATTATAGAAGCTGGGGTGAAGAACTCTTTTCCATATTCTGAATTTCTGCTGATTGAACCCAGAACCTTTCTCAGAGGCTGCTGGAAAAAGGATGCTGGGATAAATAATTTGGGGCACATTGATTGAATCTAGCAGAGACCTTTATACAGTGGTGGGATTCAATTTTTTTTTTACTATCGGTTCTGTGGGCGTGGCTTGGTGGGTGTGGGTGTGGTTTGGTGGGCATGGCAGGGGAAGGATACTGCAAAATCCCATTCCCTCCCCATCCCAGTCACCTGCTTTCCAGCTCCATTCTTCTGTTCAGGGCAACCAAAGAAGACCCAGAGGATCAGCTGGGATTCAGGAGGTAGAGAATAGATGGGGGCAAGGCCAGTCAGAGATGGTATTCCAAACTACTCAAAATTTCCACTACAAGTTCTCCATAACTGGTCAGAACTTGCTGAATACCACGTCTGCCTTTATACAAGTCTTGTTTAGTTTCCTTCCTTATTTGCCTCATTTGCAATTTTCTTCCCTGACATTTTGTTTAGGAATTAAAACCCCAGCTCAAAAAAAAGCTCTAAAGAAGAACGCTTGTTCTCTCTTGTTCTAGAGAGAAATAATAGATTAAAGTTACATCACAAGTGTTCCCAGAGGACAGTCAAAAAAGTCAACTGTTTTTTCAGTGTGTAACACATAAAAGCAGTTGCGTATTTCAACATCCACAGAAGTGATGGACTTCCTGTCATTGGATGTGTTCCCTCAGAGACTAGATCAATGTTTTTTTTCAACCTTGGCAATTTTAAGACATGTGGACTACAACTCCCAAAATTCTCCAGCCAGCATTCTGGTTGGGGAATTCTGGGAGTTGAAGTCCGCAGGTTTTAAAATTGCCAAGGTTGAAAAACATTGGGTTAGACAGCCATCTCTCCTTAGTGCTTGGATTTGAATATTAGAACTATGCAAAGGTTGGATTCTGTGGCCTAATTGGCTCTTTCTAACTCTTGTGATTCTGAGTCTGTCCATCCATCCATCCATCCATCCATCCATCCATCCATTCATCCATCCATCCATCCATCCATCATCACATTTTTAGACCATCCATCTCCCTCATGGAGAGACACTTCAAATATCTTTCAGTTTTTCCTGTACTTTACCAAGTAGTAGTTTGCTTCCAGAAAGTCACAATAAAAAGAGATCCAAAGATTTTAAGAATACAAATCTACCTGTTACGAGGATTAAGCAATTATTCAGTTCCTCTCATTTTCACCGTCGTCATTCATATGTTTAAAGATCGCATTAACATTTCTCAAAACTCAGATTCCTCGATACAATTCTGCACAATATTCACCTGTTAAAACCAAGTCCTAAATTATGCTCGCTTGCTGTTTTTTTGTAAATACTGTAGGTACATCCACTTCTATTATTTTCCGTCATTATTATGGATCAAATGCCTTGCAAACTTGGCAGAGCTGTGAATTTCAAACCATAGTTAAATTTCATCTGAGTTTAGAAAGGTAAATTTGCCCTCAAACACCTTCCAACCCAATTTCTCTCACACGCTTGGCTGGTACCACATTCTAAGGTCGTTCAAGGACCTGATTCTGGAATCAGGAGCCATGCTCAATATCTGGCTATCTTTGCCCTCTTAGTTCCTCCATATAATCCCACATTTGAGCAAACCCTTCCCATGTCCCCGAGGACTCACCTGCACAGGATCCCAGAGACCCATGTCTGAATTTGCACAGGTAGCATCCCAAATCCATGCTTAGCACAGGCAGAACCAAAAATGTTGGCCAGCCCCAGCCTTCTGAGTGCAGACCAACATTTCCCAATTTGAATGCCTGTCTGCTGTGGGAGGCCTGCTTAGGGGCATCTGATTAGAGAGATATTTGCAAGTTTGAGCTGCGTTGGCAGTTTTGAACAAATGGGAGGGGCAGAGACACTATTCAGTCTGTCTGTGTCACACTGATAAGCTTTCTCCACCAGGAGCTCACCCACACATACACACACTCTCTCTCTCACACACACACAAATTCCTAGAACTTGAAACAGCAGAGATACAATTAATTTCAGGCCAAAGTGTGCCCCCTTCCCCCAGTTTGCCACCTGTTATGGAAAGGAAAAAATGTTCCTACTGATTTTTCAAGGAAGAAAATCAACACTGGAAAAACAACAAAGAAGGAAATTAGCCAAGCCTCCCACAGCCCC
Source organism: Laticauda colubrina (assembly GCA_015471245.1). Classification (NCBI taxonomy): domain Eukaryota; kingdom Metazoa; phylum Chordata; class Lepidosauria; order Squamata; family Elapidae; genus Laticauda; species Laticauda colubrina. The sequence goes on along the minus strand of BLBF01000042.1, from coordinate 19,385,399 downwards.
ACAGCCCTACATTCCTATCCTGAACCTGCCGTAAGGTAGATATTAATTATCTGAGATCATGTTCGGTTTGCATTTGTTCAGTAATTATTCCTGTCTAAAAAAACAGAACCACTTTTTGTAAAGCCAGAGAACTGCATGAAAATTAAAGGTAAGGATGGTTCATTTTAATCCCCCCTGGATTCCAGAGATGACATGTTTTCTCAAAACACTGTGCAAAGTCCTATCTGTTTCAGCAGACTTTTGTGGGTATTTAATTAACCCTTTTGCATTTTGAAAAGTCTTTCCAGGTCTTGTAGTTTCCTCTCTGTTTCTGGATTTGTTTTGGCTGTTTTCTCCAGGTTTTGATCTGCTATGTCAATTGGGAAACTGTTCTGCAATTCTAACCCAATTTCAATTTCATTTCAAGAAGCCTGGAAAACAAGACTTAAAAAAAATATTTAAAAAACCTATGTGTGTCTTTTTATGTGTGTCTGTGTTGATGAATTTCGGTCATACCCATTTGGCACTGAAACATCCTGCTAAACAATTAGCTTAGGAGGGTTAAACTAATTGTTATATCTTTGCTTTGGGGTTTTAAGAGATTAGTTAAAAGATGGAGCTCATTGCAGGTTGTCCTTGACTTACAGCCATTCGTTTAGCAACTGTTCAAAGTTACAACAGCACTGAAAAAAATGACTTACAACTGATCCTCACACTTATGATTGTCACAGCATTCCCCACCAGTGGTGGGATTCAACCAGTTCGCACCAATTCGGGAGAACTGGTTATTAACTTTCTGAACAGTTTGGTGAACTGGTTGTTGGAAGAAATCATTAGGGCAGAGAACCAGTTGTTAAATTATTTGAATTCCACCATTGATCCCCATGGTCAAATGATCAAGCTTCGGGTGTTTGGCAACCAGCACGTACAGTAGATAATGGCTGCAGCATATCTGAGGGTATTCTGATTTCAATCTATGCCTATCACATCTGGCAAAGCCAGTTTCATTTAACAACTACGTATTCATTTAACATCTGCAACAAATAACTATGACAAAAAAAGTCATAAAATTGGGTGTGATTCACTTAATAATCATCTTGCTTAGCAATGGAAATTCTGGTCAATCAATCAGAACAGACCTGGAAGGGACCTTGGAGGTCTTCTAGTCCAAACCCCTTCTCAAGCAGGAGACCCTATACCATTTCAGGCAAGTGGCTGTTCAGTGTCTGCTTAAAAACCTCCAGTGATGGAGCACCCCGAACATCTGAAGTCAGGCTGTTCCACTGGTTAATTGTCCTCACTATTAGGAAGTTTCTCCTTAATCCCAGGTTGCTTCTCTCCTGGATTACTTTCCATCCATTGTTTCTTCTCTTGCCTTCTGACACTTTGGAAAATAAATTGACCTCTTCTTCTTTGTGGCAGCCCATCAACTACTGGAATGCTGCTATCAGGTCACCCTTAGTCCTTCTTTTCTCTAGATTAGCCAGATCCAATTCCTGCAACCATTCTTCATATGTTTTTGTCTCCAGGCCCTTAATCATCTTACTTAATTGCTCTTCTTTTCACTGTGGTCCCAACCGTAGTTGTAAGTTGTGGACTACCCATATACAGCCATTTATTTAATGACTATTCAAATTTGCAGAGGTGTTAAAAACAGTTATTTATTACCTGTACTTACAAATATCTCAGCATCGATACAGTCTCCCCATTGTAATTCAGAGGCTTGGCAACCTTTGTGCAGTTACAACAACTACATGAAAAAGCCAGAAGGGAAGCTTGCAAATTGTGGTCATGTGATGTCTTGCTTAATGACTACAATGATTCACTTAACAGCTGCAGGAAAAACAGCCATAAAATTGGTTGCAGTTGTGTGATCCTCACTTCCATACTGCTTAACGATGAGTTTTCCAGTCCCTATTGTAGTCATAAGTTGAGGACTATCTGTATCTCAGTTCCTAGACCATGGTAACAAGGCAGAAAGAGCAATCAAATTCTATGGTATACCAGGCTGACAATCCTGTTCCAGAGCAGTAGCAATAGCACTTATATTTACATACTGCTCCATAATGCTTTACAGCCCTTTCTTACAGCCTATTGCCCTCAACAATCTGGGTCCTCATTATACCAACCTCAGAAGGATGGAAGTCTGAGACCAACCTCGACCCAGTCAGAAGGTGAGCAGAGTTAGCCTGCAATACAGGTAGTCCTCAACTTACAACCACAAGTGAGCCCCAAATTTCCCTTGCTACATGAAACATTTGTTAAATGAGTGTTCCCCCCATTTTACGACCTTGCTTGCCACAGATGTTAAGCGAATCACTGCAGTTGCTAAAGTTAGTGACACAGCTTTTAAGTGAACCTGGCTTCCTCATTGACTTTGCCTGTAAGAAGGTCGCAAAAGGGAATCACATGATCCTGGGACACTGAAACCATCATAAATATGAGTCAGTTGCCAAGCATCTGAATTTTGATCACATGACCATTGGGATGCTGCAACAGTCGTAAGTGTGAAAAACAGTCTTAAGTCACTTTTTTCACTGCCATTGTAGCTTTGAACAGTCATTAAACAAACTGTTGTAAGTCAAGGATTACCTGTGCCTATGCATTCTATCACTAGGACTTTTGCTATATTTGCCCTGGCAAGGCTGGAGGGGTGCCATATACCCATTTATGCTCTGAGGTATTTGTGTATATTTATCAAGGACTGCTTGTACATTCAGGACCCTCTTTCTTAGAGCCTGCTGCAATTCACTGCATTTAGAATAACGGAGTTGGAAGGGACCTTGGAGGTCTTCTAGTCCAACCCCCTACTTAGGCAGGAAACCCTACACCATTTCAGACAAAATGGTTATCCAATCTCTTCTTAAAAACTTCCAGTGTTGGAGCATTTACAACTTCTGGAGGGAAGTTGTTCCACCAGTTAATTGTTCTAACTGTCAGAAAAATTCTCCTTTGTTCTAAGTTGCTTTTCTCCCTCAATTAGTTTCCATCCATTGCTTCCCTCAGGAGCTTTGGAGAATAGCTTGACTCCCTCTTCTTTGTGGCAGCCCTTGAGATAATGGAAGATTGCTATTATGTCACCCCTAGTCCTTTTTTTCATCAAACTAGATATACCCAGTTCCAGCTACCGTTCTTCATATGTTTTAGCCTCCAGTCCCCTAATCATCTTTGTTGCTCTTCTCTGCACTCTTTCTAGAGTCTCAACATCTTTTTTTACATTGTGGTTCAAAGTAGTCCAATCTTACCCCAAGATAGCCCAGATCCAGGAAAGAATAGGTGTGTGTCAGCTAAATTCCCAGAATATTTCTTTATGACGAAGGAAAAACGTGTTAGGTGCCAGAAGATGACCCTGTAAATCTCATTTTAATGGCATGTACAAAGCAAAGTCCACAGCTACTGCTGAAAACATCAGGCACCACCCTTGAGACAGCTGCATTTTTATGGCCCAATAGAAACTAGATTGCTTTCATTTTTATTTTTTTGCAGCCCAACATTTCTTGAAGAACTTTTTAAAAATTCCCACAGGACGAGGCCTCACACCCTCCCCACCTTGCCACAAAAAATGCTGCTTTGCTACCAAAGTTTTGTGAGATAGTAACTCCCCAACTTCTTGAACTTCAGATCTCTTGACCATGATTCCAGCCAAAAGGCGCATCAGATGTAATGCGATATATTTAAAGAAGCCCAGGTTTCATTAACCGTAGAAACTGAGTTGCTAAGATCGCCCTGCAAGATCCTGGGACCAGTTCTTTGATTTCTGATAAAACTGAATTAACCAACCTTAAAACGTGTCAAACCAAAACAATCGTTTGGCAGGAATTAATGCAAGCCTTCTGATGCTAAGTGGACATAAGATTCAATTCCCATAATTGGATTGCAAATATCCAGATGATCATTTAGATGGCATCAAATAAATATAGAATATTCTAACTTTCTATGAAGGTAAATTGGTCATTTCATGTGCATGTCTATATCATTTACATGGTAGTTATATGGAAGTAATGGGCTGCTGCATAAGTATGTATGTATGTACCATATATGTAATGTATGCTATGTATGTAATTTATGTATTTGTATGTAAATATGTATTTAAATTTATTGGCCATCCAACTCTGGTGAACTCTGAATGTTTTTTCAACTGATCTACAGTCTTGGGATGTCTCAATGGTTTCTGATGCAACTGCTAACCACATCTAATCTTGGTTAGTGTTCTGTTCAGGATCAGACAAGATCAGTTAGAAGTTAGAAGTTGCTAGCTAACTCGGTTTAGGAAATTGAAGACCAATAAAGCATGTCTCAACATGGTCATGATTGATTACAGCATCCTACTAAGATATTTAGTATATTACCAAATATATTTAGATATTTACCAAATAAATATCTAAACTCAAGTGCTTGAAAGCTCTTCTTATACTTTTAGCCTGATGGCTCTTGATCAATGGTGGTTGAAGATATAAGGAGTTGCTCTTCCATCCCTCCAGCAGTTTCTGCCAGTCTCTGTAGGTTGAGTTCAAAAGATGGATGGCTCCAAGTCTCTGTACTGACATAACAAATCAGTCCATGTTCTCAGTTCATATAATGTACACTGAACCATTCACTAGCCAGTTTTTCATAACTCTACAAGCACTATAGGGTAGTCCTTGACTTAAGACTATAATTTGAGTGTAGAATTATGGCTGTAAGTTATTGAGGTTGTTAAGTGAATCACCCTGTGAACAGATCCAATCTTATCACATTTTTTGCAATTGTCATTAAGCAAACCCCACAGTTCAGTATTCAATGTTCAGCGTCCGAATATTGCAGAGATTAAGTGAATCCGTTATACCCAGGGGCAATTTTTTTTGCTGGAAACAGGCAGTAAATGAACAGAAACAGCCAAAAAATGTCAAAAGTCATGGTCACATGATCATGGAATGCTACAGACATCTGTAAAGGTGAGCCAGTTGCCAACCATCCAAAATGTGATCATATGACAGCAGAGGTGGGTCATCTGTCATAACTTTGAAATTGGATTGTAAGTACCTTTTTGGGAGTCCATTGTAATATCAGCGGCTAAACAACTGATCATAATTTGAGGATTAATGTGTTTAATATGAGAAAGCAGCTGCTAGATTCTTCAATAGATTTAATAAGTTTGGGGATAAGAGTTGCATGAACACCTGAGCATAAAACTTAACTCCCATAGTTGAAGATATAGTTCAGGTGAGGTCTCCTAGTTTCACTGCAACCCGTAAGACAGAGGTCCCCAAACTTGGCAACTTTAAGCACTGGTGGGATTCAATTTTTTGTATTACTGGTTCTTTGGGCGTGGTTTGGCGGGCATGTCATGTCTTGGTGGGTGTGTCTTGGTGGGCGTGGCAGGGGAAGGATACTGCAAAATCTCCATTCCCTCCCCACCCCACTAACCTGCTTTCCAGCTCCATTCTCCTGTGCAGAGCAACAAAAGCAGACCTAGCCGATCAGATGGGACTCGGGAGGCAGAGAATAGATGGGGCAGGGCCAGTCAGAGGTGGGATTTGCCGGTTCTCCGAACTACTCAAAATTTCCGCTACCAGTTCTCCAGAACTGGTCAGAACCTGCTGAATACCACATCTGACTTTGAGACTTGTGGACTTCAACTCCCAGGGAGCTGAAGTCCACCAGTCTTAAAGTTGCCAAGTTTGGGGACCTCTGCCATTAAGAGATACACCAACTACTTCTCATGATTGCATTGTTCACACATTCAGGCTCTCTCTTACAAACACTCTTAATATTGTAGCATCCACTTCCAGCAGCTCAGGTAGAAACATTTATGAATAATCTTTGCCCACACTCCAATCTGATCAGACTTTGAGTGATGAATAACAGAGCATGAATAACAAGCATAAGATAGACAGCCAGAGTGGCATCAAAAGGCAATGCCATTACTTTTCAAAATTTGGCACCAAGCCCGGCTGCCTCACTTTGCCCCACCAGAAGCAATGCTTCCAGAGATAGCTCGTTTCAAAGAGAGGGGAAGGCAGTTGCTGACAAAGCCTGTTATTTACCCTAAACTGCTTGCTTCTCTCAAGCGATGAACCCAACCTTGGCAGCTTGAAGATGTGTGGACTTCCACTCCCAGAATTTCTGGCTGGGGGTGGAAAATGCTGGCTGGGGAATTCTGGGAGTGGAAATCCAGACATCTTCAAGATGCCAAGATTTAGAAACACTGTCTTGAGAGATGAGGAACCTCAACAAACCCTCACAAGATGTTCAGACCAGACAAGCCATTTTAGTTCTGGGGAGGCATTTGCCTGATGTAACCCAGTGTTGTACCATGTAGAGGTTTACCAAGAAGTAATCACAGAAGGGATGTAGGATCAATCAGTCAGAATAGAGCCGGAAGGGACCTTGGAGGTCTTCTCGTCCAATTCTCTGCTCAAGCAGGAGATCCTACATCATTTCAGATAGGTGGATGTTCAGTCTTTTCTTAAAAACCTCCAGTGATGAAGCACCCAAAACCTCTGAAGGCAAGAAATTCCACTGGTTAATTGTTCTCACTGTTAGGAAGTTTCTCTTCAATTCCACATGGCTTCTCTCCTTGATTAATTTCAAACCATTGTTTCTTGTCCTGCCTTTTGGTGCTTTGGAAAATAAGTTGATTCCCTCTTCCTTGTGGCAGCCCCTCAAATACTGGAATACTGCAATCATGTCCCCACCTCGTCCTTCCTTTCTCTAGACTGGCCATACCAACCCAATACCTACATATGTTTTTGTCTACATATGTTTTTGTTTCCAGACCCTTGATCATCTCAGTTGCTCTTCTTTGCACTTTTCCCAAAATGTCAACATCTTTTTTTGTAACGTGGTGACCAAAACTGGATGCAGTATTCCAGGTGTAGCCTTGCTAAGGATTTGTAAAGCAGTACTAATACTTCATGTGATTTTGATTCTATGTCTCTATTTATACAAGCAAGGATTGTGTCAGTCTGTAGAGATTCTCAGCCATCCTGGTGGGTTTCAAAATAGGTTACCACCGGTTCGTTGGGTGTGGCTTGGTGGGTGCATTTTGTGTGCACGCACATACTTTGCGTGTGCGTGCCAAATGCGCACTTTCCAAATTCGCAAAGGTTTTCCTACTCACTCCCTGAAAACCTACACTCTCCGTGTAGCTTCAGCAGCTGACACCTGGCAATCTACTATGCCGTACAAAGTAGCTGCACTTCAAAAGCAGGGAATAAAGGTCAGTATGGGAGCCCAGGCAGGCAGACCCAACAGCCGCTCATCAGAGAGAACTGGTTCGGTTCCAGCTGATCTTTAACACTACCAGTACGCCAGAACCAGGCCCAACCGGTAGAATAGCAGCACTGATCCTCAGTCATCCAGGTCATAGTTGTCCCAGAGGTGCTTTTTCAGGAAAAAACTAGACTTTTTTGTTTTTTCTTTTGAAGATGTTTCACTTCTCATTCAAGAAGCTTCTTCAGCTCTGACAGGATATCCCAAAGGTGCTTTTTTTTTTTTTTCCGAAGAGACAACTGGACTTTCTGGTTATATAAATCCTTCCATTCCCCACTATCCTGTTAGAGCTAAAGAAGCTTCTTGGAGGAGAAGCAAAATGTCTTCCAAAGAAAAAACAAGAAGTTGCCTCCTGAAAAAGCACCGTTGGGACAAGGGTTGTATCAGCTTTTTTTTGGCTGCTGCCACATATTGCTGAAGAGCAAGAGGTTTCTGTAACTAGATTAAGTCCTTTGATTGTATAGATATCACTAAAATGGGGCATATTGATGATTATGAGTTGGGTCAAAATATCTGGTTATACTTTGGAGGAACTTTTACAGTGAACAAGAAGCTACTCTGGGAGCTGAATTTAGACAGCTAGAATGGTTTACAATATACTACAGCAGGGGCCTCCAACCTTGGCAACTTTAACACTGATGGACTTCAACTCCCAGAGTTCCTCAGCCAGCTGTTTTATATACATCAAGAAAATAAAAACCTTGACCACAATCATGTAATCGAAGCCCTGTCCTTTCTTTAGTGTGTTATGACACACATAAAAAGAGCAAGGTTTTGATCACCTGATCGTGGCCACCATCTTGGGTTTTTCTGATCCCACCTGGCAGATACTTCTGGTTGGAAGCAACTGAACAGCAATTAAGTAGGCTGTGGATTACATTAAGAACTGACCACTGAAAAGCTGATGCCTCCCTTGAGTCATGGAGCAGCAAGTGGCTTCTTAGGCCAGCATTTTTCAACCTTAACCATTTTAAGACGTGTGGACTTCAACTCCCAGAATTCTCCGAAGCTGAAATCCATGCATCTTAAAATGACTAAGATGGAGAAACACTGGACTAGACCCAAACTTCAACAATGCAGCAAGATTACTCAGTTTCATTAGAAAACCCATCTATAGAGTTCAGCCAGTGTCCTGAAAGGAAAACAATGCCACCTTTATTCGAGTTGCAATGCATGCTCAGTGATCAATTAGGTCACTGGTTCAAAGTGACTTTTTCTAGGTTTATTGTGAGAATAAAATGGGATGTGTGCTTGTATAATCGGGTCTCAGCTCCCCCCAACAAAGGCAGAATTCAACAATGGCAATCAAGATTGGATGAAAGGACCTTCAGGTTTAAAACCATGCCGTCGTCGTGCTTTCTAGAGGCTTCTATTTTCTATTTGTAGTCCTTGATTTACAACCGGTTGCTTAGGAACCCTTCAAACAGGGGTGGGATTCTTCCAGATGGTTGGATTAGAACCTGCATGCTTTGAAGCAGTCTATCCTGAGGAACCACTGCTTGTGAACAATCATATAAGAACATTATTCCCTAATATAGGAATGAGAATTCCCTCTCTGAATACCTCCATACCTACAGCCAGATCCAGGTGGGAATATCTGACAGATGGATGCTTTAAGCATCTAGGAAACTTCAACAATGTCTCATCAAACCTAGTCCTTCAACTGTTATTTAAAACTACTATTACTCTTTAACACTTTAGAGCAGGGGTGTCAAACCAGTGGTTCACCAGTGGATTCAAAAATTTTTACTTCTGGTTCTGTGGGCATGGCTTGGTGGACGTGGCAGGGGAAGGATACTGTAAAATCCCCATTCCCTCCCCACCCCACTAGCCTGCTTTCCAGCTCCGTTCTCCTGTGCAGGGCAACAAAAGAAGAGTCAGCCGATCAGCTGGGATTCAGGAGGCAGAGCATAGAAGGGGCCAGGGCCAGTCAGAGGCGGTATTTGCCGGTTCTCCTAAATACTCAAAATGTCCGCTACCGGTCCTCCAGAACTGGTCAGACCTGCTGAATACCACCTCTGTGTCAAATTCATCACGGTGGCGTCATGTGACATATCGGGACTTTTTTCCCCTTTGCTAAACTAGGTGGGGGCAGGACCAGCACATGATGCATCCAGCCCGCAGGCCGTGAGTTTGACACCCCAGGTTTTTGAGAATTTTGAATGATGAACAACAATTTATCATTCTGCCTGGCTCCAACATGGAAAAAGAGAAACACTCAGAAAACAGGAAGAATCTACCTCACAGGACTCTTGGGAGGCTAAGATGGGATCAGTGCCAACCCTGCACTGTGGAAGGCAGCAGGGAGAGAGTAGTAGTCAGAATAGCATCCCCCAAAGTGGGCATGGCCAGGACAAAGAAGTGGACTACATACCAACAATGATACAATCTAACTCAGATTTAAATTTGATCAAAATTAAACAGAGTTAATTAAACACACACACACACAGTTAAAAAAAAAAGATTTTCAAGTAATGCTCATATGAAGTAGCTTTCTTAGCGACACCCTCCAACCCCCTTCTATAAGCACTGCTGTTTTCTTTCAACACCATTCAAACTTCAAACTAATGAAAACGGAGAGTCAGTTTGGTCTGGGGGTGAAGACAGCAGGCTAGATAGCAGGAGATTGAGAGTTCAAATCCCACTTTAGCTAGGAAAGCCAGTTGGGTGACTTTGGGCCAGTTGCTCTCTCTCAGACCAACTCTCCTCACAGAATTATTATGTTGAATGTTTGCTGCCTTGAGTTATTTGAAAAGGTGATACAGGTGAGATATAAACAAACACACTTTGGAGGAATCTGCTAAAAAGCCACACTTGGATCTTAATCTTCTTACCTGCAACTTGGACCCCAGAGCTGCACAGAAGACCTGCCATGGTGGCGTGTATTTAAAGAGAGACACCCTTGAGCCAGCCTGTTTGAGTTGAGGGTTGCAGATGGCAGGATGCTCCAGCCCAGCATCAGGATACTGGTCATAAGAAAGGCTCCCGTTTCTTGAACCCCACATGGTCTCCAGTGCTACACGCAACCAGCATCTGCTGAGATTCCGAGTCAAACTGAGGAACTGGAGGAAAAGGAAAGTGAATCAGCACACACCTGTCCAGGTAAACTCCCCATCTCATGGCCACTCCTTGACAGATACTTCTTCACATTGTCTCCTCCCCGTAAGAGAAAGAAGCTGGAAGGAGGAAACAAGATGGGAAAATAAATTGCAGATGAATGTGGGTCAAAAGCAAATCGGGGCAAAGCAAACAGTGTCTCCTTTCAGAGTTGTTACACTGAAGGAGGAAGATTTTTCTTAACAAAGGGGGAATTGGCAGGAGTTTCATGTCAGAAGGACAATTTTTTCCTCTGATAGCAAAAGTTACTCAAGGTAACTTACCAAACTTTTAAAAATCATTTAAAGAAAAAAAAAAAACTGAGATAAAACAGGAAATAAAACCATATTAACATTCAATGAACCATAAATTCTAAGTTACATAACAAAAACTTAGAAATTGAGTAAAAGAACTGACATCTTCGTTCATAAAAATTGTAAAGGTTTCCCTTGTCTAGTCATGTCTGACTCTAGGATGCAGTGCTCATCTCTGTTTCTTGGCTAAGGGAGCCAGCATTGACCAAAGATGTTTTCGGTGGCCATATGGCCAGCATGGCTACACACCAAAGGAACATGGAATGCTGTTACTTTCCTACCGAAGTGGTACCTATTTATTTGCTTGCATTTACCTGCTTTTGGACAGCTAGGTGGGCAGGAATGAGGCAGGTAAGGGGAGCTCACCCCATCGTGCAATACTTGGGTCTCGAACCCAGGCTGTCAGCTTTCCAACTGACAAGCTCAGTGTTCTTTTAACCACTGAGCCACCATACCCCCTCACTGAGCATAGTTAATATTAAAATATGATAAGTCATTAAAATATTTTTTCAAAAACTTGTAAAATCAAGATGTTATAATGGGGGCATTGGTGTTACTTAAATGTAGAGTGGTTCTGGGGTCTAAAGGAGTGAGAAGGCGGATGCTACAGTAAGGCACAGTACCCCCAACTCAGTTGCCTTAAAGGATAATATTGATTTGGGAAGGAAGACCTTCTGACAAGCAAAGTCAGTGGGAAAGCCAGATTCACTGAGCAATCATGTTACAACTGCAGTGATTTCACTTGACAACTGTGGCAAGAAAGATCATAAAATGGGTCAAAATTCACTTAACAACTGCCTTGCTTAGCGATGGAAATTTTGGGCTCCATTTGGGCTTCAACTCCATAAGTTGAAGATTACAAGATAATAGAACAGAATAGAATAGAATTGGGGAGGTATTCAGCAGGTTCTGATCGGTTCTGGAGAACCGATAGCAGAAATTGTGACTACTTCAGAAAACTGGCAAATCCCACCTCTGACTGAAGATTTTACAGTGTCCTTCCCCTGTCAGGCACACCAAGCCACGCTCACAGAACCGGTAGTTAAAAAAAAAAAAAAGAATCCCACCATAGAATAGAATAGAATAGAATAATAGAATAGAATAGAATAGAATAGAATAGAATAGAATAGAATAGAATAGAATAGAATTCTTTAGTGACCAAGTGTGATTGGACACACAGGAAATTTGTCTTGGTGCAAATGGTCTCAATGATAAGCTCTCTTAGTGATAAGCTCAGTGATATGCTCTCTTCAGTTGAGGTGAAAAGTTGCAGGCATTGTATCATAAAACCTAGAAACATAAAATAAAAAAGGAATAAGAACAGATTCCAAACATTTCAGCTCAAAAGGCATTCTAGATCAGGGGTCTCCAACCTTGTCAACTCTAAGCCTGGCAGACTTCAACTTCCAGAATTCCCCAGCCAGCAAATCTGGAGAACTGAAGTCCTCCAGACTTAAAGTTGCCAAGGTTGGAAACCCCTGTTCTAGATCATCAGGACTGTCAACATCCAAAGAGAGATTTGGAGGAGAGAGTCTTACATTAAGAAGAACGGGAGTAATATTGTAAAAAGAATCGATGATCAGATAGATTATAAAAAGAAGAGCCTTTCTAGATGGAGTCCCAGGGTAAAAACACAGCCAGGCCTTTTTCCCCTCAGAAACACAAATTTGGCCTTTTTCATATTTTGGTAGCCTAAATTGGAAATTAGGAATGCATATATTACAGAGAATTGCATATTATTAAGTCTTTTGGATTTGAAGAAAACAAACAGTTGGGCACAGAGGTGGCTCTGCAATCCCAGTTTGGAAGCACAAATTCAAACATCTTACTATTATTATGGTTGGTCACACAGACACATGTTTACACTGGTTTTGGTACATTTGTTCACTGATGAGTCCTTCCAAAAACCTGAGATAGGCAGATATTGTTGTTTGATGAAGTTAAAGGTATCATCACAGGATGTAAGCTGTTAAAGAAAAGCTGCCTTTTGCAAAAGCTGTATATTGGTGAGGATTTTGTCAATGCTGATTGTGTTTACATGATGCTTTGTGTGTTTTGGGATTACATTCAAATCACGTTTTACTATTATTGGCTTTGCGGCAGTCTTGAAGCCTATTGACTGCCTGGACAAATCCCTGCAATTTTCTTTTCTACATTTTTCAGAAGATGCTTGTTCTTGCCTTCTTTTTTCCCAGGGCTAAGAGAGAGTGGTTGGCCTAAGACCATCTAGCTGTTTCCATGCCTAAAGCAGAACTAAGGCACAACAAGAGTTCAGTGCCTCCCACTTTCTAACCTGTTCTTTTTAATGACTGGACCAAAGTGAAGCCTCAATTTTTCTTTCATATGTGTGCCTTGTATTTTGGAGTCTCCTCTTCAGGGATGTGCGTGGTGACCCTCTCAGTTCATACTGGACAGGCAGAAATAATGACAGTCCTGCAAATAATTCAGCTAACAGCAGTTGGACACTTTCAGGTGTCCACAGAAGAGTCACATAAAAAGGGGGCAGGATTTTGTTCAAAAGGTTGTGGCCTTCATCTTAATTTTTTTGACCCCTCTAAGGACACCCCATCTTCAGAAGAAGGTCCCTGCCTTCCATAAGTTCCTAATTAAAGGGAATGGAACTTCAGTATTTGGAGGCAGTCTACCTCAGATGATGCAGCTTGGGGATCACCCCTGCTTTTCACAGGTTCAGCATTATAGCTAAATGGAACTTCAGTATTCAGAGGCAGTCTACCTCAGATGCAAACAAATGAGGAAATCAGTTATGGTAAATAGAAAATGTAGAACAGAAAGCTGAAATAGCCAATGAAATTAGAGGAATGGAATAAGGGGGGAAAATGTAAAAGAAAAGCAACTAAACCTACATTGTGGCCACATTCACAATACCTCCCTTTCCTTTTGCTGAATTTTAGTTTGATTTTTATATTAATTCCAGAGAGATGGAAATTAAATCTGAAAGTTCATCCCTGCTCTCTGTAAACATTTTTAAAAGCAGCACCTTCCACATTTTTTCTCCAAAGCAAAAGACTATTTGGGGATGAAGGCTAGAAACAAGGGAGTGTCCTAGAAAACAAAGTGGAATGGAGAAACTGACATTATTGTTCAGGAAACCAAAGTTCATATTGTTAAAAGGACACTTTGTGAAGGGAAATATATAAAAAATGACTGGAAGGTTCCAAGGAGCAAAGCATACAAGGGTGCGGCGAGCAAACTCTCAAGAACACTTTGGGTACTGAGGGTTGCTCTCGGTTGGTTCTTCCCAAATGTTTTCTTCAAATACCCCAAATCACTTGTCAGAAAGTCTGACAGAACTTTAAGGATTGGTCAAAAGTCCCTCCAGCACCGTCGTTAATTTTGAACTGTTGCTGAATGAATGATTGTAACTCGAGGACTATCTGTAATACAAAAACAATATCATTGAATGGCCTTGAAGTCATTTCAACAAATGACCATTGGCAATTTCAACAATTTCAACCGTAATACCATAGGAATGCTTTGGGAGATTTTCGAATAGATTTTCGTATGCGTGGCAATTCCAAAGGCGAGTGGACTTTCTTGTTTTTCTTTGAAGACATTTTGCTTCACATCCAAGAAGCTTCTTCAGCTCTGACTGGATGGTGGGGAATGGAAGATTCCACCATCCAGTCAGAGCTGAAGAAGCTTCGTGGACAAGAAGTGAAACGTCTTCAGAGAAAAACAAGAAAATCCAGTTGCCTCTTGATAAAGTGCCTTTGAGACAACCATGACCTGGATGACTGAGAAGCTCCACATACACGTGGCAATCTTTAATTCAATTTAAATTTCTCTATGGTTATTGGGTTCACATGTCATTACCCAAAGGAAAAAAACCCACTTTGATCTAATTTTAGATAATTTACTCACATTTGGGAAGCACTACTGCAGTTACTGACGGTTGCAAGTTCTCCTGGCCTGGAGCAGCTCCCTCTGTTGTTCATTATTTGTAAAGGGAATATCTTTCCTAGCTCTTTTTTAGGTGTGATCCTTGGTGTTCTTTGACCTTGGTTGTTTTTTTGCAGAAATTTCATTGCAAAACTAGAAGTCATTTATGCTAGGACTGATGATGTTACCTAGATGGGCAATGAAACATTTGCAAGAAAACAACCAAGTTCAGAGAACACCAAGGACCCCACAATTCAACCCTGCGCCACAAACATTCTCCTCACTGTTCCTGGGACTCTCTCATAAAGTAACAGAGGGTTTTAATAATGGTATGTGGGAATGACCTTCAGAGGCAGGAGGAAGACCCACAGTGTGGACAGTGGTCTGATAAATATAATTGGAGTCCAAAAGACAAGGAGTGGTGAAAGTATCTCTGAAGGGACCCCCCCCCTAGTTTTCAGAAAAGGAAAAGTGAGGGGTGGGACTGTTCTTCCAGACTTGCAAGATTTTGTAATAATATTACACACACACACAAAAATAAAGCTGTGCTTCTTGTCTGGACTACCTCACAAGGCTAACATCAATCTTACGAAAGGGTCCCTCCTGCCCTCGCTTCAGTGGTGGGATTCAATTTTTTTTACTACTGGTTCTGTGGGCGTGGCTAAGTAGCCGTGGCAGGGGAAGGTTACTGCAAAATCCCCATTCCCTCCCCACCCCACAAATCTGCTTTCCAGCTCTGTTCTCCTGTGCAGGGCAACAAAAGAAGACCCAGTCAATCAGCTGGGACTCGGGAGGCAGAGAATAGATGGGGGCGGGGCCTGTCAGAGGTGGTATTTTCCGGTTCTCCAAACTACTCAAAATTTCTGCTATCGGTTCTCCAGAACGGGACAGAACCTGCTGAATACCACCTCTGCCTCACCAGGGGTGGGATTCTACCAGTTCATACCTATTTGCTAGAACCGGTTAACATTCTAAGCAGTTCGGAGAACCAGTTGTTAGAAGAAATTACTGGCCTAATCCTGTAAGGAAGGCAGGAAGGAAACATTCTGGTGTTGCTTACAGAAACTGCCTTTCCGTTAAACCTTATTACATTCTTGGCAGGACTAGACTTCTTGTCTCTGAACTTATCTGGAGTTTTTTTCCCCCCTCCTTTGCTAGTACTTTGCTTGTGTGGAGTGACCATTCAGACTTACAATGGCATTGAAAAAAGTGACTTATGACCATTTTTCATACTTACGACTGTTGCAGCATCCCCACAGTCATGAGAGGCCAGGCGAGGAGATTAGAGGCCGATGTGAGTGATGTTGAGTTGGCCACACCCAGCCAGTCACATGACCAACAAGCCATGCCCACCAACTAAGCCATGCCCAGTTGTTAAAAAATTTGAATCCCACCCCTGTGCCTCACTTTTACTCTTATAAAAACTGGGGAGAATAAGAGTCCCTTCGTCATGGATGCTTTCCATAATCTTCCACGTTCTGACTCAAATTTTGTCTATCTAGGCCGTGCCTCTTCCTCCTGTCTCTCAAGATTACACCAGGGACTCCTCGATGTGAAACCCCAGACACCTCTTGATCCTTGTTCCTTCCCCTGTAGGACTTTGCGGGATTTGGCGTGTGGGTTTTGAAAGATGAATTGGGTGATCCCCGTTTTTTTCAAAGATCTGCAGGAAACCAGGATGGAGGCCCAGATCTGGTCAGCCACAGCAAAGCTGCTAGAGACAATGTGTCTCCAGAAGGGTGAACAAAATTAGGGGAGGATGAGCCGCTGACAGGGCAGAATGCTGGCTCTGGAATGTTGTTGTCTTTGATGGAGGAATGCTCTCCTGCCATTAATAAAACAGAGATTCAGCAAGAAAAGGACTATTTTTGATTGGATCCAAATGGCTCTCTTTAGCCTGCCTTCCAGTCCAGTTTTGATGCTTTCTTAACAAGCAAGTCCTGAAAGCAACCCCTTTTTTTTGTTGTATCATCTGAGGTAGACTGCCCCTGAATATTGAAGTGCTACTTAGCTATGCAAGTAGTCCTTGACTTACAACCTTCACTTCGTGACCATTCAAAGTTATAATGGTAGTGGAAAAAGTGACATGACCATTTTTCACATTTACGACCACTGCACCATCTGACTCATATTTATATCAATTGCAGTGTCATGTGACATGACATGATAGGGGAGACATGATAGCAGTCTTCCAATATTTGAGGGGCTGCCACAGAGAGGAAGGGGCCAAGCTATATCACAACAATACACTACCGGGCTCTGTTGTTACATCCTCTAACCCCCACTCCTTTAACTTCAAACTATCCACTATTGACCTCACCCCATTCCTGAGAGGTCTGTAAGGAGCTTGCATAAGTTCACCAATCGTGCCTACCATCCTTGTCCTATTGTCCCCATTTATTCATACCTATTTCCTATAATCTTACTCATGTTTATACTTATACCTCTTATCTTGTAAGTGATTGACAAATCAAATAAATAAAAATCAAATAATTTTTTTTTCTAAAGCACCCAAACGCCAGACAAGGAACAATGAATGGAAACTGAACAAGGAGAGATTTAACCTGGAAATAAGGAGAAATTTTCTGACAGTGAGAACAATCAACCAACCCATGGAACAGAAGTTGCTCTCGGAAGTTGTGGGAGCTTCATCACTTGAGACTTTCAAGAAGAGATTGGACTGCCATTTGTCAGAAATGGTGTAGAGTCTTCTGCTTGGGCGAGGGGGTTGGATGAGATGACCTATAAGGTCATTTCCAACTCTGATTATCTGTTATCTGTGATCAACTTCTGTGATCTTCCAACAAGCAAAGTCAATGGACAAGCCAGACTCACTTAACAACTGTGCTACCAATTTAACAACTGCAGCGATTCGCTTAACAACTGTGGCAGGAAAGGCCGTAAAATGGGCAAAATTCATTTAACAATGGTTTTTTTTAGCCACAGAAATTTTGGGCTCAAGTCTAGTCCTAAGTTAAGGACTTCCTTTACCGTTGGATCTGTGAAAGGGAGGCATCTTCTTCTTTATGGACCCTCAAGCTGCTCTGAGATTATTTTTCCCCCCAGCTAAGGACCAGGCTATATGCTATTATTATTTATTTATGACATGTTCTCCTCACAACACCCACCCTCTGATGTCGGTTGGAAAAACAGGCTGGGCAGGACCTTGACTGAGTGATGCAGTATTTTTCAACCTTGGCAGTTTGAAGACATGTGGACTTCAACCTCATCATGGCTGGGAAATTCTGGGAGATGAAGTCCACTATCTTAAAGTTGTCAAAGTTGAAGAACAGTCACCCAATGAGATGACATGGTGGATGGGATCTTGAACCTGAATCTTCTGGGTCTCAGCCAGAGGTAGTAATTCAGCAGGTTCTGACCAGTTCTGGAGAACCGGTAGTGGAAATTTTGAATAGTTTGGAATACCACCTTTGGCTGGCCCTGCCCCCATCTATTCTCTCCCATTGAGTCCCAGCTGATCGGCTGGGTCTTCTTTTGTTGCCCAGCACAGGAGAACTAGAGAGCAAGTTAGAGGCATGGGGAGGGAATGGAGATTTTGCAGAATCCTTCCCCTGTCACGCCCACCAAGCCATGCCCACAGAACCGGTAGTAAAACTTTTTGAATCCCACCTTCCTCTGCCACACCCACCAACTTTCACTCCTCTACACTAATCTGGTTAAATGAAGAAACTCTCACCACACCTTGCTCTTTGGGAATCTAGGCATTACCTTTTTTTTTTTTTTTTTAATCAGATCATCATATGATGGCATGATGTAGTTAATTTGCTTGGACAGATTACATGATTACATTGTCCTTTTTAAGCCTAGGTTTATGGTGGAACTGTATTATGAGTTTGTATCCAATGTCTATGGGGGCTACAGTACCCTTAATCAGTTCAGACAAAGCTCCTGCAAATGCATTTCCATACTAAACTAATCATCTATCTTTCAGCCCAACCTGCTTCACAGGATTGCTGTTGTGGGATAATAAAGAGGAAGAAGACGTGTTGGATATGATACTGTGTTTCTCATATAATAAGGCCGGGTCTTATTTTTTTTTGAGCCCCGAAAAAATGGCGAGGCCGTCTTTTCGGGGGTGACTTAATTCCCCCCCCCTTGCATCTTCGGGCGGGCGGGCGGCGACGGCTTGGATGTTGACCTCGGCATTGGTGGGGCACTTCGTATTGGGGTCAACGCAAGCAGCACCATATCCGGGTGTGCAACAAAAGTACTTCCTACCGGCAAGCCCCCCCCCCATTCACCCCCATTACGCATGCTTTAATATAGGCCTTAATTTGGGGGAGGGGCTTAATTTCATTTCATGCCTATAAAACATGCTGGGACTTCCTATTGGGGGAGGCCTTATTGTTGGAGAAACAGGGTAGATGATAGGTTGGTAGATACATAGATATGGATGGATGGATAGACAGACAGAAGGACAGACAGACAGATGAATTTTACCAATAGAATTGGGATTTTGTCTGGGTTTCCCCAACCATGGATCCCCTAATCCATTCTTCACCAACCTAATGATGTTGGTACCTGATATATTGGACCACAAGTTCAGTACAACTGAAGATGGGTGGTTCCAAAATGTGAAATAGAAATATAAATCTCCATGTTGCATTGAGGTAGAGTGATCTGTCTTCATAGACAGTCATCTAATAATCATAAATTGTAGCTGATTTAGAGAAAGGTCCTGCTAGACTCTGCAACTTTTTTAAAATTAAAAAAAAGAAAGATGTAGACAGACACAAGAACAAATGGAGAAAAAAGTTGTCTTGACAGCATTGTATTTGCAGCAGTGGTCATTCAGATGTCTTACCTCAGTGTTTCTCAACTTTGTCAACTTTGTGTGGACCAAGTCCCAGAATCCAACAGCCATCATGCTCAGAGGTGGGATTCTATGGTTCGGACCGGTTCTACAGAACCAGTTATTATGATTGTGCGCAGTTCGGAGAACTGGCAAATCGTGCTCCTGGCTGGTGCCTCCCCTCCCTGCCCAGTCAGTCCTTATCGCATATGTCCGACATGGCCGACTGCATTCTCCTCCCATCATTCAAGATATTTCTTCCCCCCCCCCTTCTGACGATCAGCTGTTCCTATGATCAGGATCCTCCTCGCTGTCTTATTGTTTCGCCCAGGAGGCTTTCCTGAGGCCCAGGAGTCAAAAAGGGCCACGTGGTGTGTTTGTGTGTGTGTGTGTCTGCCCTGCACCCTGTCTGCGCTCCATTTTTTGTCTTCCTGGGCCCCAGAGAAGCCTTCTGGGAGTAAAACGGCCCCCAGGAGGCTTCCCTGAGGCCCAGGAGGCCCAAAAGCCGGGGGAGGGGGGTTTGCTGCAAAAAAAAAAAAAAAGAAGCTACACCCACCCAGTCACATAGCCGTGCCCACTTAGCCGTGCCCACAGAACCGGTTGTTTAAAAAAATGAATCCCACCCATCTTACAGGGTCACAAAATGCAGCGAAATGGCTGCTTCAATTGCTCTACAAAACCAAAATCAGACTGCCTCTATGGGGATAGGAGGGAAGGCAGTTCCTCTTATCAAAACTGCCGGCTACATGTCACCAATTCTCTCATTTTTTTTCTCTTTTAAATGCTGCATCCTGAGGAAGTGAATTCCATCCGTTAACACCATCTCTGGATGAAATGGCGCTTCCTGTTCTTCACTCTGCCTCTTCTGCCAAATTGACCTCTTTCAACAACCCCCAAGTTCAAAACCTGCCTTCCACTAACAAGGGGAGGAGAGAGAAAAAAAAAAGCTTTTTGGTCCCCTCTTTATAATTTGAAAAACATTTTAAGACTACAGGTAGTCCTTAATATATATCCTGTCACCTAGCAACCATTTGATGTTCTGATGGACTCCAGAAAAGAGACTTATAGCCCAGATTAGAACTTCTGCTATCTGAAGTTGCTAGGAAGAAACTGTTAAGATGCTCAGTATCCGGCCTGCATTTATGGCTGTTTGAAACACACCATAGTCATGTGACTGATTTACAACTTTTTTTTACTTCGTTTTCAGCAAAAAATGCCAGTGACCAATGGATTCACTTAGCGACCATCATGTTAGCTTAATACGAGTAGTCCTTGAATTACAACCACAATTGAACCCAAAATTTCTGTTGCTGAACAAGACAGTTGTTAAGTAGAATTTTTTTGTCCCATTTTATGACCTTTCTTGCCACAGGTGTTGTGTGAATCACCGTAATTGTGAAATTAGTAACAGAAGAATTAAGTGAATCTGGCTTCCGCACTGACTTTGCTTGTCAGAAGGTCACAAAAGATGATTACATGATCCCTGGACACTGCAACTGTCATAAATATGAGTCAGTTGTCAAGCATCCAAAATTTTGATCATGTGACCACACAGATGCTATACCGCTTTTAAGAAGTGGTGCGATTAAATTTTTTTTACTACTGGTTCTGTGGGCATGGCTTGGGGGCCTGGCAGGGGAAGGATACTGCAAAATCTTCATTCCCTCCCCACCCCACTAACCTGCTTTCCAGCTCCGTTCTCCTGCGCAGGGCAACAAAAGAAGACTCAGCCAATCAGCTGAGACTCTGGAGGCAGAGAAGAGATGGGATCAGGGCCAGTTAGAGATGGTATTTGCCAGTTCTCTGAACTACTCAAAATTTACACTACTGGTTCTCCAGAACTGGTCAGAACCTGCTGAATTCCACCTCTGGTTTTAAGTGTGAAAAATGGTCATAAGTCATTTTTTTCAATGCTTTGAACGGTCACTAAACAAACTTTTGTAATTTGAGGACCTGTACTCACTGCAAAAAAGGCACAAAATCAATCACAAGATGATGAGTTTGCAACTATCACGACTTATGACTAAAATGGCTATTAGTGGGATGGGTCTCAGTAATGGCAGTTTATGATGCCCCACAGCACAGGGTGTAAAATCTGTCATCCTTGGTGGAATCAAGGACAGTGGAACAGTGTGGGAATGATTGGAGGAAGGTTGCCAATTTTTGTATAAGGTAGGTTTACAGTGACCAAGCCAGAAATCTTTTAAGGATGACACAAGCCTCTTGAAGCTCTAGGCTGTTGGTTTGAGCTCCAAGCTTGGCAATTTGGTTGCAAACATTTTGTCACCATTTGAGAAGACATTGTCAGTGTTTTGAATTGTCAACTGGGACAACCCCAGCTACTAATATTCAAACACGTTCCTTGAAACTCTTTCCCAAGAAAGAAAGGTTTGCATTGTCATTGCCATGTTAAAACATATTTATTTGCCCTTATTTCCATGTTTGGAATGCCTGTTTCGCTGAGTACCAATGCTCAATTTTTAGAATTGGCCTTCTCTACAGCTCATTTCTGTATAAAGTAGCATTTTTCATTCTTATCATAGGCCACTTCTGCAGATTTTTCCAAGGGCTGCCTAAGCATCATTATCACTATTATTTTTTGAAAAAAGGAAAGAAAACACCTCTGAACATTTTTGTTCCAGATGATTCACACTTTTTATTTGCTCTGTTCCAGTATATTACAAACAAACAACAGAGAAGTGTGCATGTGTGTGTGGCGGGGTGTATTTAAGGTAAATCTTCAAACAGTTGGCCATGATGTTTGGAAAGCTTGGGAGAAAGGGGGAAGTGCACTTCTGCGAGCCAAAGAATATGAAAGGAATTAACAGTGGAGAACTGGGCACACAAAGGTTATCATCACCATGTCATACACATTAGATGAGACAGAAACTGGGTTGTGGGGGAGAAAAAGTGGGGAAGAGGGTTTAACTGCACCAGCACCAGAATCTCTGAAGCAGCACCTGATCGCCTCTTCATTCCGTGATTCTCCTTCAGTCCCCTTGACAGATGTTCTCAGCTTCAGAGAAATCCAGGTAGGAGTGTTTGCTGCTGTTTGTCTTGGGTCAAACAACCCAGATGAAGATCATTGTTGAGTAGAGGAGGAAAGAAGACATTGCTGATGGAGATTGGTTGTTGGAGATGCTGATGTTGAGGGCCTTCCCAATGGCCCAACTTGAGATGTCAAGAGCTTTTGAAGACTGCCCCTTGTCCATTACAGAGAAGACTCCCAAGTGATGTGTCCACAAAGTGCCAAAATGTTTATGCCAATCATGTGCAGGCGTGGTCTCTTGGCTTGTGAGCTGACTGTTGACCACACGATGGGTTGGTTGGAAAGCTGTGTGTTTTCAGAAGCCCGTTGAGCAGATGAGCAGGTGACACACCTGGAGAACAGAAGATCTAAGGACTAGTTTCCAAGTCACAACTACAACAATGGGCTGTTGAGTCCAGAGCCAAAAATAATGGCAGCTCGAGCAGAAAGTCTGGAGACACACAGTCTTTCCTTGGCTTGGAAGTCATGGGGTTCACCTCTTCCAGCTTTTCATGTCAAATAGGGAAATTTGGCAAGGAGGCATTAATGGATTTCTCTTTCCCTGGAAGAATGGATTCGTATCACAGACCCACCAAATTTGAAGGGATTCCCAGAATCTCTTGAAAGGGGATTTCCTCCACTCCACCACACAATTCTTGATCTCTCATTTTTAAACACCCTCTTTTGCCACCCATACATTGTATTTATTATGTAGGATAATTCAGTTTTATTGTAACAGAATAATACACAATAACTTTTTAAGCACAACCAGCCTTGCCCAACCACGGAGATTGGTTGAATCCAGCTTCAAGGAAATTCCAAGGAATTTTTTTACAATTCAATTAGTATGATCATATCCCTTCATTATAACTACCAATGGAATATTTTTTTGAGCTTTTAAATATTATTTTCTCCATCCCCAATCTCTCACCCATTTGGAAATGCAAAGGTAGTTTTAATCCAGAGGGAGGGAGGGAAAAATAGTCATAAAATAAGGCATAATCCAGATGTGAATTATTGTCTGGCACTGATCAAATGCAAATGACCAAGCTCTGATGCAGTGTTTCTCAAGCTTGGCAACTTTTAAGATGCGTGGACTTCAACTCCCAAAATTCCCCAGCCAGAAATACTGTTCTAAATGACATAGCAGAAGCAGCTCAGTCCCCATCTCTATTTTTTAATTGCCTACATTATCATATAGAGCCCCAACTATGTTAGTGAAAATCCATACAAATGTTGTAGAAAGCTCACCTGTATTAGTGCCGTGATTTCTGCATCAGTCCCAGTTCTGTGATTTGCCCTCAAAAGTAACTCATATCACATTCTTAGATAGTGATCATCTCAATGCTGGAATGGAGAATTCCTTCTCCATCTCTAAGGTTTAGCTGCAGGGGAGGTGGTACATAATGGCCAAACCATGGAACCTTGCTCCTTCCTCTTTAAGATTGCCTTCAACATTTCATCAAGGTTTGCAAAATTAGGACATTTTTAAAGAAAGTGAATTTGAAGAACACCCATAACTCAACAAGAAAGCCTATGCTTTGAATGTCAAAACTTCCAGATTCAATTGGCTGGTTAATTTTAGGGCTACTGTGGATGTGGCCTGATCACAATGGACAAATCATTTGAATTAGGAGGAGCTCATTGTACAGGCAAAAGGTTCAAGTTTGATCCTTGCCCAACGTCTCTGGTGAAAGGGCATCTCTGCATGGCTTCTTCCAATATGTCTGCTGTTTTGCTAGTTACAGGAAAATAAGGAAGCAGAATATGGGAGAAGAAAGGTAACAGGATGACTTCCTTCAGAAAAATATGATTGTCAAGCCAAGCAAAAACAGCTCACCCAGTGACTGCTCCCTGCCTTAAAACTTTGCATGGATGCATTTTATGAACACAGATGGAAGACGTTTGAATATCATTATGGAAAACTCTTCTTCCATGTTCTTTTGGTCAATGCAAGGATGTGTCCTCAAAATGGCTTAACTTGGAACCCTAACATTGCATCTATAATATCAGATTTCATTTGACCAGCCTGTCTGTCACAAATCTCAACACTGCTGGGGTGATTGGAATGGGGAACATACTCCAAAATTCTAAAATTCTTGGACACTGATCTGTAGGATTCTAGTGTTTTGGGATTAAAAAAAACCCTTGCAAGGTCTTATTGGAAATGCTCTTATGAGCAGAGGGGGTCTTCTCCACCATGTAAGTTTCTTCACTGCTTTTCCATCAGGTCCAAGGAAGACTTGTCAAGGCCTGCTCCTAGGACCTGTATGGGTTTGTGGAGATGTTGTGGTTCCTAACACATTTGGAAGATATACTATTTTGAGAAACTGATGCAATGGTTTGTTCAGAGCTTGGGAAAGATTCAGGAGATGCTTTGAAAATGATTATATATACTTTTCAATTATCTGGAAGAGGCTCATCAGTTTACCCCCCCCCCCCCCCCAAAAAAAAAAAAAAGCCTACATGGGAAAGTCTCTAGCCAAACAAACTGAAAGATGAATTTGGTTCTAAAGTGAAACTTGTTGAGATTCCTAGAATCTTATCTTTCACCTTTTCAGCAAATCATGCTTAGAAAGGCTCAGTGGAAATCTTGCTTTCAACTGAATTGGGGCGGAACTTTCTTGACTCCATCCTTGAACCCTATTCTATCTTTTCAAAGATCATCCATCTTAGAGCTTTGAGTCACGTTATTGAAAAGGAAGCTGTGCTGATAATCTAAGGAGTAGAACAACAGGAAGTGCAGTTATGAAACTGCTCAGTGATGCCCTATGGACAGTTGACCAGCAGGCCAATCCATGTATTTAAGGAAAAGAGAAATTAAGATGCCCTGTTAACTAGGTATGATCATGGCCAGAAGGATGATTACCCTGAAGATTTTATATAGATGCATATATATGGAGATTTGCGTATATGCTGCCTTTGTTTTTGTATATATGGGATAAACCTTCCACAATCTGGAACTTCCACTTATCATGATACTACATTTCCCAGAATTTTGGTTGGCAAATCTATGCCAGGTGGGAGCCCTGGAAGCTATGGTCTCCATACAAATTGGGGAGTGCAAGTTCAGAAAAGGTAGCCCCAGTAAAACCCCATTGCTACTGATGTTATTTGTCTCAGTAGCTGAGGTGGAACCATTTACTTTGGCAATTCAAGTTGTAACATCTCAGGAACGGAAGCCGAGATCTGTGGCAGACTCTAGGGAATGAGATAGTCAGCACCTTTTGAATTTGGTACACCTCTTCTCCAAAAATTCCAGCCACCACAAATTAGAAGAAATGTTTGTGAAGCAGCCTTGAACTGAAGAACTCAGAAAGAGATAAGGAGGATGGTAGGGAAGACTTGTTAAATATCTAATAGTGTCAACAGCACTTTTCCCCTTAAAAACATGAAGGGGAAGCAGAGAGGAGGAAGTATTTTCAGAACAATGCCAACTCCCCAAATTGATATCAGAGACCTTACCCTTTGATGCCGCTTATCAGGAACCATGGTGCCAGTTGGCTAGCACCAATTCTATTTCTTCTACTGTTTCTCTATTATTCACTGTGTGCCAATGGCTGAGAATTTCTCCTTTTTGCCTCCAAATGATGTCCCATCCTGTATCTTTGTTTACTGTTGGTTTTAAATGCATGTTGCCTTTCAGGGAAGCCTGTGACCCTCCCATTCCTCCATCAGTCTAGTCTGGGGCTTTCATTAGGCTGTTCTTCTACCTCTTACTCTTAACTATTTGCAGGTACATTGTCCAATGCTGAGCACCTGGCAGAGCTCTCTGTTCCACTGACTGAATCCATCGTATATTTTCCCAATCTAGTTGCCCTTCAAATGTTTTAGATGACAGTTTCTCTCATATGTAGCCAAAAATGGACCAATGGGTAAGTCCTAGGTTGGGGAAGACTGGTCTAGCAGCCACAAAATATACATTTAGCGTCAATAATTCGTATCATCAACTGGGATTGCTCACTGAATCATAAAGTTTACTTGAACATGAACCATAGCCCTAGAGTCTTATAGTCCAGAGTAGTTGTCATCATGGCATTTGGGGGGAAAAAAGCCATACAAAATCAACCCAGTTTTTCTTTTTCAGAGCTTTAAAGCTCAACAATTACATCCTTGTCGAAGCTCCTGCAATCAACAGGATGGGGAGGCCAATAAATTATTGGGAAGATGTCATAGAATTATTTTGGAGGCGAAACAAGTTTCCAACATCTGGATGCTTTGGTTCAGGACCAAGTTCTGTGGTGCACACAAAAAAATTAGTTGCCTATTTTTAAAACTTGTGAAAAACTTGGTTTGCTTGATTGTTTTCTGATCTTCACATTCCCACTGTAGACAATTTTTGTCACCAGTATCCTTAAGGAAATTAGGATGCGAAGGATTTTGGAAGATATCAAAGCTAACTGCATTTCAAAAGATTCAGAAATTTCAAGAGGAAGCCAAGAATGGTGAGTCTCCTTTCTTGATCAATTAATTTTCTTTTTCAAAAATTTCAGAAAATGGAAACAGGCCTGAACTGTGGGGAGGCATTCACTCTTTTTCGTTTCTAATTGAAAGGTCTCCAGGTATATTCAACCATTACAATTTAAAATGCCTAAATAAGAAAGAAAAGGAACTGGACTGATTGACCTAACATTAAATTTTGGGTCTGTTCCTTTATGAAATAATGAATAAAAGAGTTAATGGAGGCAGGAAAAAAAATCAGACTGGCAACTTAGTGTCATTGTTGGCTATTTTACATGATTTCACCAGCACTGCACTTATATTCCTCCAGTCACTTTTGAAAATAAGGGGGAAAAACATCCTTGGGGGATGCAAAGAGCACATCTTGTTAAGTAAAAATAGCAACACTTTGATCTCAGACCTTGGTAGAATTGAGAAGGTAACTGGAGAGGCGGAGTCAAGGTGTCCAGGTGAGAATGATGGGAAAAGGCAGTCCTGATTGGCTGTACAGTTGAGGGAGGGGCTTGGCATGGGCCTCTTACATAACCGAGCAGCATTTACAACGCTTTTTCTTCATGTCAAGATCCTGGTCTGCTCCTTTGGGGTCCGTGTCATTGGCTGATGGCTGTGCTCCAACTTGGTTTTCCTCCTTCTGAGGCAAGGGTTCCATCGCACTGCCATTAGGTGGAGCGTGTTCTGGTGTGTGGCCTACTGCTGGTTTATTCTCAGCATCTTCAATCACCACCAGCTCGGCCTTGATTTGCTCTCCTTCAAGCCCCAGCACCTTTTTGGTCTCATTTTCATCTTCCACATTCTGGTACCCCATGAAGATCATGGTGACGGGTTGTTCTTTGCTAGGCTCTGGGCCATCGCCCCCAAGCTTTGGGCTCTCCATTGGTTTAGCCTGCACCCCTGTGATTTCCTTCCGAGGGGTGACCTTCTGGCTTGGGAGATTGCTTTGGGCCTCTTTGGCAACCTTCTCAGAGACTTCACTCAGGGTTACTTCATCGGCCTTATGGATGAGCTCATCCACTTCGGATGAGCTGAGCTGGTGGACGCCATTCTCAATAGCCCCATCTTCGGTACGGACTGCATGGACCACTGCAAGAGAAGATACACAATGAGGACAATGAGAAGCACGACCAGACTTTCACTGTTGCTTTAAAAAATGACTTACGGGCAGATATCACTGTTTCTTGTGGTGGAACGCAGACCACTGTTGCAGGAGGGAGGGAGAGAGCAGAGACAAAATAGCTTGGAGTCTTTGAGATGCAAGAAGAGGGTGAAGGTGAATCTCCACCAAGCAATTCACAGAATACATGTTGTGTGCAGGCAATTGATTAATCCGGCAAGATTAATGTCAAGCTCAAGAACCAAGAACGACACAAGGAGTTAGTTCAGAGTACTTTCCTTATCGTTGTTCACCTGTAGATAGAAATCAATTATCTAGACTAAATCAATTAACTACATAACTATTACTCTGTGAACTGCTAGGGGCAGGCTGCCTTCGCCCTCTTCCTGCATACCAAAAATTCTAAGCTACATCGTCTCTTTGCTCTGTGGGAACGAGCCCTTCTTTCCCCGCAACTCTGGACTACATTCTACTACATTTCTACTCCCAAAGGTGCTTTTAAAAAGGCAACTAAGCTTTTTTTTTACTTGAAAGAAGGAAAATAAGCCAGTTGCCTTTTTAAAAATACCTTTGGGTCAACCATGACGTGAATGACTGAGAATCTCCATAGATACATTTCTATTCCTTAAGAGGTGCTGAAGTGGCATTAGAGATTCAAAAATGCCAAGAATTTGTCCTTTAAAGCAGAATGGATATTTATTTCGGAGGGTTTGATAAATCTTGTGGACTTCTAATAGATCAACAGTGGAGCACTTCAAATACCAACCACACCTACCTGTTCTTTACTCAAGTGTTTTGTTCTCTTTCTGTGTATACTAATATCAGGCCAGTTCCCAAACAATTTGGTGAAAGAACCTTCACTTTTCTTTTGGAGATGAGAATGTGAGAATGGGGTGATATGGGAGGCCAAAAAGGATATATGAAAGTTCTGTCTTCCATTATATTGGTATCTATCTTTCTGGCAGTCTGCAGGCTCTTGTTATTCAATCCAAAATGATGAACATCTTAGAGTTGGAGATTCCCCCCCTCTCCAGCCCCATGGATAAATTCAGAAGAAAAAAAAAGCAAGCATCCACACATTTGGTGGAAAATTTAGAAAAGCCACTTATACCCAGCTATTATAAATATACTTTTTTTTGATGCACAAAAATGGATATTGAATTTGGACAGAAAAAGCAAAAGCAGTAAGTGTAGGAAGTGAGTGGGTCAAAACAACTAGGGGTTTTTCAACCATGACTGCCCTTCTTACTCATTCCTTGACCTGCACTTTCATAATAAACAAACAACAATCCCTTGCATTATTCTATTCTCCATACTGGAATGGGAGATAAGAAAAGTAAGGAACATTTTGAGGAGGGTTTATAGTGTTTTTGACAGAAAAATGAAAATGTGACTTAAGTTTTTTAAACTGATAAAAGGAAAAAAAGGGGGAAGTGCCCTTTATTGTAACTTACTCCTACGTATGATCACCCAATGCTCTAGAATTGATTCTTTTCTTCCCAGATTGTTTGAACTGTCCACCCTACCCTATTGCCCTAGAATTACCTAAGGGATTTCCCATTTGAATAGTATCCGTATTGTAACCTGTTGTGACCTTGCTTAGTGCTTGAAAATAAACTGATGTTGACAAGGTGCTGCCACCTGCAGAGACTTAAAAACTTTGGGCTAAAATCATCATCATCTTCATCAACATCACAATCTTCTCAATACAACTGCAAAAATTGTCCATTGGGATTTATACAGAAAATTCAACTTTACTGTTTGAAAAAAAAAAAAAAAAAAAGGATTTTTGTGCCCGAAAAAAATTTGCAAAATGAGATCCAAATTTTGTGAGGTTTCAATATGCAAACTGTTAGGAACCTGATCTCACGGGCATCGCTGTCACAGAAAGGAACGCTGCTGAATTTTTTAAAAACTATGGGAGAAAATATCTGAACACAACAATTTATATACTAAGGCTGAAAAATAACAGTGCATTAAACATTGATTGTGACTTATGACTGTTTTTTCACTAACAATCTTTGAATCATCCCTATGGTCATGTGATCATAATTCAGATGCTTGGCAACTGACTCATATTTATGATGGTTGGAGTGTCCCGGGGTCATCCCTTTTGCAGCCCTACTGACAAGCAAAGTCAAGGGGGAAGTCAGACTCACTTAACAACCAGGTTACTAATTTATCAACTGCAAGTGATTCACTTAACAATGGAGGCAAGAAAGGTTCTAAAATGGGGCAGGACTCACTATACAAATGTCTGACTTAGCAACAGACATTTTGGGCTCCATTGTAGCTGTAAGTCAAGGACTAACTGTACAGCACTCTCTGGATGGTTTTCAAAGTAGATTTGTAGTTGATAAAATACTTGCTTATTGTCCCCAATAATCTGGTTCCTCACTGTATTGACCTCAGAAGGATGGAAAGCTGAGCCAGTCTTGAGCTATCAGGATCAAATTTCAGGCTGTGGGTAGAGTAGGTAGTCCGTGACTTATGACCACAATTGAGTTCCAAAATTATGTGGTTAAGTGAGACATTAGTTCAATGAGTTTTGCCCCATTTTATGACCTTTCCTGCCACCATTGTTAAGTGAATCTCTTCAGTTGATCAGTTAGTAACCCGGCTGTTAAGTTAATCTGGCTTCCCCCTTGACTTTACTTGTCAGAAGGTTGCTGCAGACTGCATGACCTTGGGACACCGCAGCCGTCATAAATGTGAGCCAGTTGCCAAGTGTCTGAATTTTGATCACCTGATCATGTGGATGCTTCAAAGATCATTAAGTGTGGAAAAAATGGTCTTAAATCACTTTTTTCACTGATGTCGTAACTTTGAACCTTCACTAAATGAACTATTATAACTAGAGGACTACCAGGACTGCCCTTGAATTGCTACGCCATCAGAGCCCCAACACAGTTCCAAACACAACCTCCAACAGCTGCGCTGTGGGAAGCCAGCAATGGTGGGACTCAATTTTTTATCACTACCGGTTCTGTGGGTGTGGCTTGGTTTGGTGGGTATGGTTTGGTGGCAGGGGAAGGATACTGTAAAATCCCCATTTCCTCCTCACCCCGCTAACCTGCTTTCCAGCTCCGTTCTCCTGTGCAGGGCAACTAAAGAAGACCCAGCCAATCAGCTGGGACTCAATGGGAAGCAGAGAATAGATGGTGGCAGAGCCAGTCAGAGGTGGGATTTGCTGATTCTCCAAACTACTCAAAATTTCCGCTACCAGTTGTCCAGAACTGGTCAGAACCTGCTGAATACCACCTCTGGAAGCCAGATCTTCTTGAGTCAATACGATGTGCTGCTCAGCACTCCCAGGGAGTCTGAGTACCAGGGAGCATGAGAGATGTTTGCAGGAGTACCAGACCCATCCTTGGTCTGTGGACACTCCCTTCCAGTGCATACCTTTCAGCTCGTCCTCGTATACTTTGACTCCCTGAACTGAGTTCTCTTTGGGTAGTCTAGTGGTGCTGGACAGGACTTTGGTCTCCCCTGTGAGTTTGTCCTTCTCCACAGTGATCTCTACAGAGTACATAGCTGGGACATAAACAGGACACAGTGAGCGACAAGAAAATAATTTTTCTGCCCCTCCGCCCACCGACCTCTCCCTCCCTGAGCTCGGAAACGAAGCATTCGGTACGAGCAGGGAAGGTGGGAGGCACAGGGCAGCTGGGGGACCTGTGGGCAGGCCTGGAGCATTAGAGGCAGAGAGAAGAAGCGATGCACAAGGCAAGCGAAGGCCTTTGAGCTCCAAGGAGCAGCAAACCAAAGAGCCTCTGAGATGTTGCTTTCCAAATTCTTCACAGAGCCCATCTGTGGCTCTCTTTGATGGTATCTCAGTCAGCATTTCTAAAATGTTGATCTGGGAGTGATGTAAACCAGTGTTTTTCAACCTTGGCAACTTTAAAATGTGTGGACTTCCACTCCCAGAATTCTCTAGCCATGTTCTCAGTAGCTTACAACTGATCCCTTAGCTAAAGATGAGATGTGGGTTTAGCTGAAAGGTTATTTCTCAGAGTTTTTGCTTTTGGAAAAGGCAGACAAGATAGGAAGCAAAAAAAGAAGCGGTTAAGCTTAAATGAAGCCAAGGGAAGATGAATTTAAGAATCAGTCAACATCGAATGCCCCTGCATAAGTGCTAAGGTGTATATGCGGGAGAACAGAGCAAAGAAGAAGAAAAGCAACAGCAATAATACTTAGACTTATATACCACTTTACAGTGCTTTACAGTCCTCGTTAAGCGCTTTACAGAGTCAGCATATTGCCCACAAAAATCTGGGCCCTCATTTTACTTACTTTGGAAGAATGGGAGGCTGAGTCAACCTTGAGCCTGGTGAGGTTTGAACTGCCAAATTGCAGGTAGCTGGCAGTCAGCAGAAGTAGTCTGCAGTACTGCACACCAACCACTGCGCCACCGTGGCTCAAAGAAAGATGATTTGTTTGTGATGGAGTAGTAAGTATGAGTAATAAGCAATCTTTTTTTTTTTTTGTTAAAAAAAAGACTTCCTTTCAGCTAAAATCAAATTTGGTGACTTCCTGGACATTTCCTCTGCAATCACCTTATAAGGGAGATGGACAGCATAAACATTTAATTAATAAATAAAATTAGCATAAAGAAATTTTATCATTTCTTTCTTCCAGGATGTTTTTTTTTTCTGGATTTCTCGGTTTAAACAACAGCCCTGGATTTTCCTAAGGATCATCTATTCAAGAACCTGGTTTAGCTTTTTGAGATTGGCCAAATTTTGGCATTTTAAGGCTAAGATTAGGCACAGCAAATTTCCTAAGCAGGGAACAACAATAAGTAAAAGCAAAACCAAAAGGAAAGGATGCTGAACTGGGCATCAAAGCAGACAGGAATTCAGATTAAAAGCCAGGTTAACTTCTTTGTCAGTGGGACAGAAAGACATGATTGAAAGTTGGAGTGGAAAGTTAGGAGGCGTAGCAAAGCAGATGTGCAGAGTAGGAGGCTGAACCAGCCAGGATAGATAAGACTGCCTTGTCACTCATCCTTCAGCAAACTTGCAGCCACCATTTGAATATAATACCAGCCCAAAGTTCATTTGCTTATTCTGACAAAGAGAATGTTTGTCACTGTTGGCAGGCAGAAAAAGAAATACATGACCATGTTTTGTCCATGATCTCAGGTCAGGAAGGAACATGAAACAGCTGTAAAACTATTTTTTTGGCAACAGGTCTGCATACTTTCAGCAAAGGAGTTCTGAAGCAGGACAGTGAAATGTCAAAAACACAGCATGATGTTGTGTGTGCTCAGCTGAGATGCAACTCCTATTTTGGCTTGTTAATTACTTAGAAACAAAAATGCAAAGCATCAAGTGGCGAATGAGATTTAGATTAAACAATGAATTGAATTTTAGGAAGCATTTCCCTTCAAAGTGCTAAATTATTCTCAGTCTGGTGCCCTTAGATGTGTTGGATTGCAAAGTCTATATTTTCCAGCCAAAGTACCATAGTGGCTAGCTAGGATGGGAGATGTAGTTCTACATGTGTGCAGCCTGCCTGATGAAGGAATTTGGGTTCATGCCAGTTGACAATTGTCCTTGAAAGCACATAAAATTTGGGCATAGATGGGCCAGAACGTTTTTAAAAACAAGCTGCTTTCTCAGCATATTTTTACAGTTTTAATTCAGGATGGCTCAGAGTTCTCCAGTTCCATCAGTCCTGCTTGTTGAAATGCATGTTTAAATACACTATAATTTCCAAACATAAATATAAATGCAATATGTACTTTATCTCAAACCACACATTTCCAAATGCGGTTTCTCCTAAAACTGTGATATAGTATGAACTTTTACAGAGTAAGGGACTAACTACACTGGTCATAAAATAATTTTCTGGGGGAAAGAGATAGGATTGTGTAGCCTAGTGATTAGCTGGACTGGCAGCAGGAAGCTTATGAGGGACTTTGAACCAGTCATCACAGCCCACCTCTACAGGAACATTGTGCAGGGGTCCCCAAACTTGGCAACTTTAAGACTTGTGGACTTCAACTCCCAGAATTCTCCATCTGGCTAAGCCGGCTGGAGAATTCTGGGAGTTGAAGTCTGCAAGTCTTAAAGTTGCCAAGTTTGGAGACCTCCTTGTTAGGGAAAAATGGGATGAGAGAACACTATACACTTTGACTTGAATTCCTTAGGAAAAACAAGATATAGATGTAACAGAGTAATAAATAAATGCATGTTAGATTTGTCTGGAATTGTGGGAAAAGTGGATTTCTGAGGCTGCAGCTATCTCACTGCCTGTTCTTATTGATTAAAATGTCCTATAAGAGCTGGACACCCAACAGAGCAGAAAGGAGACAAATTCATCACCACAATCGAAGCTGCCTTTGAGCCCCAAGCACAAAACAGATCAAACTGTAAAGCTCACTCAATAGGTTTTCCAGTTTAGGATAGCTGTGATGCAGCTAATGGGTAACACACCATTAGTTCAAACAACATTTATCAAGGGCAGATCCAAGGCAACTCTGTGGTGACTGGGTTGTTTTTTCCCTCACCCTCCTGGCCATTCTTCCTTTGACCTTGTAGAAATGGAGGATGTGTCATTTCAGGCTGTATCCAGGCCAACGAAGTGCAAAAAGGAACACCAAATCTGGCCTTTTAAATGCATTTGGAATAGCTTTTCAGGGAGTGAAGTTGTAAACAAATGATAAAGCATGACCTTAGTCCTACGCTTTAGGCGTAGGACTTCTGCATCTTATTAAATTCATAATGTCTATCTCATTATCAAACACCTGTGGAGTAGAGTACAGTAGGATAGGATAGTACACAGCCCAGAATCACTACTGTGAGATGGACAGTTGTATAAATAAAATGAAAATGCAATCTTGACTTTGAGATTTGTTGATTAGATTACTTTGGTGTTGTAGGAATAGCTAGTATTTACTGAGTGCTGCATGTTAAAGTAAAACATTTTTCACTCTGCTGAAAAAAAGTTGGAAATCAATGCTTTTTTCTCTTTTGGCCTTTATCCTACACTTCTCCTTTCCCTTTTTCTCTTTGCCATTTCCCTATTGTCTTTATTTTCATGTATATTTTAGATTATGAGAATCCTAATTTAAAAAATAATTTAAAAAGAGGTGGAGTAGCGGTTTCAGCCCATCTCAGCCTCAGAGGGAAGAAGGCTTAAATAAACTGGAATCATCTCTCCCTACAAATCTGCTCCAAAAATCATTTAGTTGGACCGAGGGGACAGAAATTGATTGTTGGAAGATTTGGGAACCAACAACTTTCAAGAACTTTATAGAAACTCATAAGGTTGTCTTTAGCTGTTCTGGCATAAACATCCCTTTAAACAAGCATCAAACTTTGATCCTTTTGCCATGATGTACTTCAACAACCATTTGGTCAGTCTTGCAGTCAGGTGTCTCCTGAACAATTACCTATTGGTAATTTTAGGCTGATGCAGGTACCTTTCCCTCCCTTGGGGATGGTTCTCCAAGACTGGTTCTGTTTTCAGAGTCTCTCCCCCAGTACCCACCAGATCTTTGAATTGATTCCTGACTCAGAGGCTTGGATCAACCTGAACTGACTAGAGGTGGTTGGGGGTCCATGTATGAAGTAGAAAGAAAACCCACACTCTCTTTGCTGCCTTAAAATTCAGCTCTCCCTATGCCTGACAATTTGGGCTGTTCTAGGCTGCTTTTGAACATAGGTTTAGTGCAGTTCTAGAACAGCACTTCTGAAAATCTGTGTGCAGAAGGAGCCTAATGGTCAGCTTTAGCTTGGTGCAAGTGTTTTACACAATTCCTTTTAGCAGGGATCTGTTGTTCTAAGCTTCTGTCAAAACTTTTAATCTCCCACCCCAATATATATTAAGGAGAGTGATGGGTATTTGCCTCCCCACTAGCTGGTGATCTTTGGGAGGCTGGCGGAGAAAAAAAAGGGAAATCCACCAATCCCTGTTCTTAATGTAAGTTGTCGACTGTAAATAAAGAGAGACCATTTGCCAGAATCAAGAGTGCAAGGATAGGAATTGTTACCATGGCAGCTACTTTTACGCCATTTCTGGTAGCTCAATGTGATGGTATATGGGAAAGATCTTGGGAGACTGGGCAAGAGAACACTGCCAAGGAAACAGTTAGACAAGAGAAAGTGTAGCTCACAACTGGAGAGTGGGTAGGGGAAGAGGCTCAAAAGAAATCCTTCTTGTGCTGAAGATTTGGCAAGGGAGAAGACTGTATTTTTAGACTTGCAAGATTCTGTCCATGTTAACTTTACAATAAAACAGAATTAGCTCATCTGGTTATGATTCCTATCTGATTTCTCCTGCAAGATCAAGACTCAAGGACTCTTTGCACTTTGTGAGGTCAATACTCAAGGATTCTTTGGACTTCATGGCCACATCCCCACGAAGGTGCTACTAGCAAGCTATTATATTTAATGACTGCAGATAGAGTCACTTACCATTCCAAAAACATCTTTAATGAAAAAAGGCAAATCAGGCCCTGATAAGGAAAACCTGCCTGACAGTAAAACTTCTAGCACACAACAGTGGAAGTCCATCTATGGATCTCTCCATCTCTGGAATCATTGGGATTTCCAATTTTGGAAGGGGCTGGAGAGTCACCAGACATGGATGATTTAACTGATATTCCTGTATATTGTGAAAAGTTGGACTAGCTGTTCCTTCAAGAGGAATGAGGAACAGGTTCCATGTGCCTCATGAACTTCTATGATTTTGTGATAGAACTTGTCCCCATCTGCACCATGAGGACATGGGAAAGAGGTGAGACATCCCTGGAGGGCCAAAAAGAAGTACTGGTACATCCATTTGGACAATGCTGCTTGAATGTCTGAATGTTCATCTACATGAAAAATCAATCTCTTCTGGGATAAATTTTTCATACCAAAGTAGGATATTATATTGATTATTTACATTTAAGGAACTCCTTCTTTAAATGATCAGGTTTACAAATATTATTAAATATATTATATTTATAATTTGTAAGATATATATTATGGGATGTATTGGTTCTGCCCTGGTCAGTTCCATTTTGACTATTGCATTCAGATATGGTACCAGATTACAGAAATCTGTCTGTCTATCATCTGTCTATCTATCTGTCTGTCTGTCTGTCTGTCTGTCTGTCTGTCTGTCTATCTATCTATCTATCTATCTATCATTACAGACAGAGATAGATAGATAGAGGCAAGCATCAAGCAACGTAATGTAGCAAGGATGAGACGTCTCCTCTGGCTCTGCAAAGGAACAAACTACCAATGCCTTGAGACAGAGTTTCCTCTAGTAAGTTCTTTCTTGGCGAAAGCAGGCAAAGCAGCATGCAGAGTTAGGGCCAGCCCAGAGTGGCCGGGGTGTGCATGGGAAGTGAGACCCGAAGAAGTTCCCAGGTCTGAGCCAAGACATCAGGACTGAACCTACCTGCTTTCATCAAGCCGCTGCCCTTGCCTTCCACCACTTTTATGGGACTGTTGAAGACTTTGTTGTCTGCTTCAGGAAGGGGGAAAAAAAGGAAAAGCTTGAAAAGGTCAAACACAATTGCCTTCCCCAGATCTCTTTCTGACTCGGCATCCTCTCCTATCCACTTTTTTTCCCTCCAATAAAAGTTTATTTCTTTCATTTATGTCCCACCTCCTCCATGGAGAGAACATTAACGGGCAGAATTGTTCCTTCTCCCTCATGTTATCCTCCCAAAGATCCTGAAGTTTAGATTTTTCTGAGAAATTGGGTGGGAAGGAGGAGGTTGTAATGCCCATTTCATCATTTTGGCATCCTTAACAAATCAAGAATGGGCAACTATGAAGATGGCCCAGAATCACTTTTCAGGGAGATGGTGGCATATACATTTAATTAATAAATGAACAATAAATGAAATAAATGATGTGTGCGAGGGTTCATTCTTTGCACTAAGCCAGAGGACTCCAAACTTGGCAATATTAAGACTTGTAGACTTTCAACTCCCAGAATTAGCTGGTTGGGGAATTCTGGGAGCTGAAATCCACCAATCTTAAAAGTTCCCAAGTTTGGAAACCCCTGCACTAAGCCATGGCTCATTCAATTATTGTTTATCAACTAAGCCACAATTAGTTGGGTTTGCACATTATGCAAACCATAAACCAATGTTTTATAAAGACTGAGATCACACAGCAGGCTAAAGCCCTGCTTTTTGCTCAGACATTTGGTGAAGGTGATTGAAATCCCCTTTGGGTTGTGTAAATTTCTTTCATTTCTGTTCCTGCCTTGTTTTGTTCTTTTTGCCACTTTTTATTCTTGTCTGTTACTCTTATTTTTTTTTCATTGTTTTTCCTGTGTTTTTTTTACTGTCAACTGCTCAGTTATTGTAGTCAGGAGATACATAACTTTAATCAATCAATACAGAAACAAAACAAACATATAACTTTAATTAATTAATAAATAAACAAAAGATTAAATAACCCTGAAACTCTTAAAGTTTTGCCCCAACCAAAAGTGTCATTCTGTGGTTTATTGTTTTTGCCAGTGTCCCCATTCCAGAATCACAATCAAATGCAACTAAGATGGGTGGGTAGTTACATGTAGTCCTCGACTTACAACAGTTCATTTAGTGGTGGTTCCGATGACCTTGAAAAATGTAACTTATGACTCATATTCATGACAGCTGCAGTGTCTCCTTTTGCCACTTTCTTGACAAGCAACATCAATAGAAAAGCCAGATTCACTTAACTATCCTGTCACTAATTTAACTATTGCCATGATTCACTTAACAACTGTGGCAAGGTAGATCGTAAAATGGGGCAAAATTCACTGAACAAATGTCTCACTTAATAACAGAAATGTGGGGCTCAATTGTGGTCATAAGTCAAGGACTACCTGTGTTTCTCTGCTCTTTGCATTGGCAAAAGCTTCAATGTTTCTTATCATTCAAAGCTTTGGCTTCTAGAAAAATTCTAAATCAATGCTCCTCCACCTCAGTGACTTTAAGACTTCAGTTCCCAGAATTCTCCCAGCCCACCTGTGATCAAAATGGTGGTAAAATCAAGTTCGGTCACGTGGTGCCTTGAGTTATGACCTCAATGACTTACAACCAAAATTCCAAGCTCCACTGTGATCGTAAGTGGAGGCCTATCTGTACACCAACCCAATTGCCTGGAATCATGTTACATGCCAAACTACAAACTACTCAACCATACCTTTACCTAACATGTTACGGGATACAAGCAACAATTCACCAGAAGGTCATTTAATCCGAGAAGGGCAATCATAGTCAAATACCCTCCATAAAAAAGGGGAAGGGATTGGGGGCAGCATTTTAAAATTATAAACCATTTGTTTAGACTGTTGCAACATGCCCTATCTGGAGATGCTTTTGGAAAGGAACTGGAACCTGCAGTGCTGCAAAATGCAGGAATTTTTTTTGGTTTGGCCTGTATGAATTGCATATGAAATGTTTGGGGAATGATGATGATGAGAATGATGGTGATGATTATTTGAATTATGTTTTATGGTTTTAATCTCCTATGCACTGGCCAGAGTCACTGCCATGTCATAGGTGGCCATAAAAAATTGTTTGGATTAATGAGTTATTGCCTTGTTGGTGCAGCATGGATTCAGTTTGGAACCAGAAGGCTTTCAGGCCCAGTTCAAAGTACAGCTCATTACTTTTAAAGCCATTTATTTATTTAGCCAGGTTCTAAACAAATCTGGATGGCTCTGGGCAATGCCAAACAAACAAATTAAAAACACAATATTAAATCACTCAATGCAGAACATGTCCAAAAGCTTATCCAACAAGGGGTCCCACCGCATCCTACCTCCAAGGCCTGAGAGAACAGCCTTTTCTTCAAAACTCTCCAGAATGCCATTGAAGTGGGAGCCACATAGATCTCAGAAGAGATCTTGTTCAGGAGAGAAGATGCTGTGCTATATAGATTATACAATGCACAGTCACGGTGGGATTCAAAAATTTTAGCAACAGGTTCAGAGGTGGTATTCAGCAGGTTCTGACCAGTTCTGGAGCGGAATTTTTTAGTAGTTTGGAGAACTGGCAACTACCACCTCTGACTGGAGATTTTACAGTATCCTTCCCCTGCCAGGCCCACCAGGCCATGCTCACAAAACCAGTAGTAAAAAAATTTGAATCCCACCATTGATGATGATGGTAATGATGATGATGAAGATGACAATGATGGGTTAATTTTAAAAGGAGTGAAAATTCTGATTGGTTCCTGCACAATTATTTTGTGCAGGACTATTATCTTGGACTATTAATAATAACTCTTATCTTGTACGCAATTGACAAAAATAAATAAATAAATAATGAAATAAAACAATTTTTTGTGTAGGCAAGAAAAGGCAGCTCTTACATAGGAGCATCTTCTATGTGGGGCAGTGGGCTCAAAAAAGTGAAATATCATAATCACACAATTGAAGCACTGTCCCCAGGGGTGGGATTTTACTGGTTCGCACCTATTCGCTAGAACCAGTTGTAAACATTCTAAGCAATTCAGAGAACCGGTTGTTAGAAGAAATTACTGGCCTAATTCTGTAAGGAAGGCAGGAAGGAAACATTCTGGTACATTCTGATGTTGCTTACAGAAACTGTCTCTCCGTTAACCCTTATTACATTCTTGGCAGGACTGGACTTCCTGTCTCAGGAACTTCTCTGGAGTTTTTTTCCCCTCTTTTGCTGGTACTTTGCTTGTGTGGAGTGACCATTCAAACTTAGAATGGCACTGAAAAAAGTGACTTAAGATCATTTTTCACATTTACAACTGTTGCAGCATCCCCACAGTCATGAGAGGCCAGGTGGGGAGATTAGAGGCCGATGTGAGTGATGTTGAGTTGGCCACACCCAGCCAACCACATGACCAACAAGCCATGCCCACCAACTAAGCCATGGCCACAGAACCAGTTGTTAAAAAAATTGAATCCCACCCCTGGCTGTCACTATGTTATGTATATCGTGCCTGCCCCCTGCAGATAATCCTGAACTGCTAATTACCATTTCTCAAATCCAACTTAAATACTTTTTTTTCTTTAAAAAGGCAGCAGGTGCGATCTGTGTTGGCACCTACCTTTGGCTGAGCCTAGAGAAGTCTGTGGGAAGAAGAGACATAGGTACGTTACCAAAATAGAACAAGAAAAAGAGATGTTTCTTTGCACATTTATCTTGGATCTGCATCAAAGCTGCATGCATGGCATTCTGGATACATGCAAAAGCTTTTTAAAGGCTTCCCTATTACACAGCCTCAGCTGCCTTCAGTTTTAATAAAACCTTTCAGAAACATGAGAACCGAGTCAGTTCTCACTGGATGGCATTGCATGATGGGTTAAGCAAATCCGGTATCCATGATCCAAACCGGAAGGAGAAGTTGGAGTCTAGCTTTAGTTAAAATTGGAGTCTGGCTTGCATCTAGCAATCAGATTTGCCCGCTAAGATCTCTTCAGTGAACTACTATATGGACATGGTAAGGAGGGTCTTTGGTTCCATCCTCACAACAACCCTGTGTGGAGACCGCATTGAGAGAAAGAAGCAGGTTCTTACCTTCGGCGTGTGGGGTAGCTTCTCTTCCTTGACCACCACTCTGGTTGTTTCCTCAGCCATGTTCTCTTTGGTGGAAGATGCCGAGATGCCATTTTCCAGCTGTTCCAATTCTTTCTCCAACCTAGACCAGGAAGGGACATGAATTATTGAACATTGTTTACAGCCTGCGGAACTGGAATACTAATTCCAGAAGAAGATATCCTGTTTTGCCACATAGATATGTGCATCGTGTGATGTAAGTTTCTTTCTTTGGGATTAAAAAACTGACTTGCCTGAGCCTCCTAAATAAACAATCATTTCTCAAATTTAATTCATCATACTATATTGTAACCCAGGGGTGTCAATCTCGCCATGTCACATTACTGTCATGTGACAGTTCATGATGTTTTTCCATTCGCGGGGCTGGGATGGGCGTGGATTATGTGTGGCGCATCCATCCCACAGGCCACCAGTTTGACACCCCTGTTGTAAGCTAAGTTGCAGTTCTTTTTCAGCTACACCATTTAGCTCTAATAATTCAACTTCTCCCCAGAGTGC
This sequence comes from Laticauda colubrina, assembly GCA_015471245.1. NCBI lineage: Eukaryota > Metazoa > Chordata > Lepidosauria > Squamata > Elapidae > Laticauda > Laticauda colubrina. Next base: position 19,343,405 of record BLBF01000042.1, on the reverse strand, counting down.
TACATTTACTACCTAAATTGTAGTTATTCTTCCTGTTTCCAGTATGTTCTACTAAGTCTGCAGAAATAAGGAATTAAATCAGATGTCTCAGGCAAATAATAATTTGATAGCCTGGCCCTTGCCTAAATTCTTCCATTCCTGCTCCAACTTCACTGATTTTTTGAGTTTTTTAATTCATGAGTAGTGACCACCAGCACAGATGCTTATTCTTTGTGGGATCCATCATATGGAATTTCCTCAACAGCAAGAATAATCAGGCCAAATCAATGGATTTAAGAAAACAAGGTTTGTCTGCCCGTATCAGCTGGATTACATCTTCTTTAGCCAGTATAACTATTGGGTGAAACTCAAGGGAGTTGTCATTTTGGGAAGAAGGCTGATCTAGACTGTTGCTATGCTACATGTGATTACATTCTACTTTAAGATTGGAGGGCTTTTCACTTTAGTATGTTTTAGTTTGTTTATTTTGCCTGTTTTCTAGGATTGACTTCCTACTTGGTTTTATATGTAATGCTAATACATCCCGAAGGACCACACTGGCAAAACTGAAGCACAATAAAATAAATAATATGAGAAATGCAAAATTCATTAATGTCACTTTTCATCTCAGTCTCCTGCCAAAGAGAGCAATTGGGATGCCAGAAATCCTGTTTTTCATCTTTTGCAACAACTTAATGATGTCGTTTGGGTTGTTAAATCTTCTCAGCAAGTTTTGCAGATAAGCAGATGTTTAATCCCAGATATTATCAGTTTTTTAAGTCCAACATGCTAAATTATGTACATGATTAGAACAAGTGATATGCCTGTTTGAATGAAAACTTCCAAAACTTCCAATGGGCATTGAATGGATATCAGTATTTGCAGTAAGAGAAGCTCTCTAAAGTAGACTTGGACAAATTCTACACTGATGGAAGTTGTTAAAATGCAATCTCTTAGCCACTGGGCACATGCTAAATTGTGTCGCACAATATCAAGTATTTATAAAGTGAGTATGAGAGCCAGTTAGTAACTCTGGACAGACCACCTATCACTGCAAATTGCACTGCAATTGTAGGCTTTCATGTATCTGATTGTTTAGCTCATTTTTTCCTGAAAATATGCAAAGGTTAAGTCACTTTTTGTTTCTGTTCATTTCACACAGGCTATTTTTAAAAAGAACTCTATGTGTGCCAGCTAACTTTTGGGGGCACCAAGAGATTAAATGTACCCTGCCTTTCCTGTCACACACTTGATGCTTCAGCCAATTTCTGCTCAATTTCACAACTCAGCATTATCAATCCCAAAGGTGCTTTTTCAAGAGGCAACCTCTTGAAAAAGCACTTTTGGGACAACCATGACCTGGATGACTGAGAATCTCCATGGACATTTGGTTTTATAAGAAAACCCAGTGTGGTGGGTTTCCATCTCAGCTGGTGAGCTTGGCCATCTAAAAATATTCCCAAAAATCTAAGCAGTGTTGATTCTGGACTTCCTGGGATCTTGGCCAGACTGAGAAATTATCATTCATCTCAGAATATGGCAGTGGAAAATAGCTACTTCAAAGAAAACTCAACATATTCAGGAAGTCACCAAAAGTTGAGCTCAACTTGAGGAAACATTTTTAGCCAATTTCACATTGCATTTTTTTTAAAGTTTCTTCTGCTTACATAAGTAGCATGCATCATGTCTTAACGAGTATAACTGATTGCAACACAATTTTGAAAAACATTGTACTTGGCAGCACAGTTGCTTAAAAGACCATTAAATAAAACCAGCCATGGAGGGGACAAAGATTTTACAAGAAAAATAATACTTGGCTAACAGGTTGAAGGGGTGATACAGATAATCTAGGATTTATGAACACAGTTGAGCCCAAAAGTTCTGTTGCTAAGCAAGACAGTTGTTAAGTTAATTTTGCCCCATTTTACGACCTTGTTTGCCACAATTGTTAAGTGAATCACAGCCGTTGTTAGGCTAGTAACACAGTTGATAAATAAAGTCCACACATCTTAAAGGTTGCCAAGTTTGAGAAACTGCTCTAATGGATCTGAGCGTGGAGAATGTACGAAGGAGAGTGGAGAAGAAGGGGCAGTGGGCTAGGCACTGTTACTGCAAATTAACACCCACCTAATGGCTGGTCTTACAGGAAGCAAGAATTGGCTCGACTTATGCAACCCCTCCCTGTTTCTCCTGCGTGTTATTTGGATGCCAAGAATCCTAGCCATTCTCCCCTTTCTATGGCCTTCCAAATTTGAAGGTTAGGATGCAGCCAAAAGAAGACAACAAGGGCGGGAGGCAGAGAAGGTTATTGTAATTGAAAGAAGAATTTGACAGCACAACTATATTATAGAAGGGAAATTGGTTGCATCTTACTGAATAAACTGAGAATGGGAAGGAGCAGAGTAGTAAACCAATGGGGATGCTGCCATGGTCATAAGTGTGAAAAACGGTCCTAAGTCACTTTTTTCAGTGCTATTGTAACTTCAGTCACTAAACAGATGATTGTAAATCGAAAACAACCTGTAGGTTATACTACTAGGACAGTGGTAGCAACCCTTTTGGGCTCCTGTGCAAAAAATTGTGTTCACGCTTGTATGCCTGCATGTGTAATCCCCACCCAACCAACCACCCCCGCTGCCCCCTTACCTGCACTATGCCTCACAGCTGATTTTCAGCCGGTTTAAGGCCTTTTTCGGCCTCCCAAAGGCTTGAGGAAGGCTTCTGCAGACTTCACAGGCCGAAAACTAGCCCTGTTTCATCACTGCCAGTATTTTCGGAAAAAACAGGAAGTGACAAAACGGGGCTAGTTTTCGGCCTGCAAAGTCTGCAGAAGCCTTCCTCAAGCTTTTGGGAGGCCAAAAAAGGCCTCAAACCAGCTAAAAATCAGCTGTGAAATGCGCACATGCCCAGTGAGGTAAGTTTGCTTGCAGCTCGCGCACTGGCACAAATGGGTCTGCGTGCCACCTTTGGCACGTGGTGCCATAGGTTAGCCATCATGGTACTAGGATATATATTTGGTGGGATATACTGTGTAATACAGGTTGTCCTCAACTTACCATAATTGTGCCCAAAATTCCAGTTGCTAAGTGAGACATTTGTTAAATGAGTTTTGCCCCATTTTATAACTCCTCTTGCCGTATTTGTTAAGTGAATCGCTGCAGTTGTGAAATTAGTAACACGGATGTTAAGTGAATCTGGTTTTCCCATTGACTTTGCTTGTCAAAGGTCGCAAAAGGGGATCACATGACCCTCTGGGACACTGCAACCATCATAAATGTGAGTCAGTTGTCAGGCATCCAAATGTAAATCACGTGACATGGGGATGGTGCAACAGTCATAAGTGTGAAAAAATGGTCATAATAGGTCACTTTTTTCTGTGCCATTGTAACTTTGGACAGTCACGAAGTGAACTGCTGTCAGTCAAAGACTACCGGTAATTATGTATAATAATATCTATGTAGGAATATATTAAAGTGTTCTGATTAGTTTTGTCTGGTGGCCTCTCAACTTTTTCTAAGTGACTATGGAGATTCTCAGCCATCCAGGCACGATTGTCCCAAAGGTGCTTTTTCAATTGACTTTGTTTTTCCTTGAAGTCCTTTTGCTTCTCATCCATTCATTTTTCTAAGCGAGCTTCATCATCTTGGTGATTCACTTCCTTCCAAACTATCCCCAGCCCCATTCCAGTCTCCTCCACCCCACCCTGTCCTGGTTATGCACTACCGTCCTAGTGAAACAGGAAGCAGCTGAGCAATTAGGGATGGAGGCCATGGAAGGAGTGGGTCCAGGAGAGGGAACGGGATATGAGAAGAGAAGACTGGTGGGCTAGACAGGAAAATAACATGGGCCACTAACAGCCCTCCAGGCGGAGACTCCCTTTCAGATCTTGCCAAAGTTACTGTTCCAGCCATATTTAGACTTATGGCTCATCTCAATGGATCAACACAGAAGTGGAATTCAGCAGGATCTGACCAGTTATGGAGAACCAGTAGTGGAAATTTTGAGTAGTTCGAAGAACCGGCAAATACCACCAGAGCTGGAAAGCAGGTTAGTGGGGTGGGGAGGGAAAGGGGATTTTGCAGTATCCTTCCCCTGCCATGCCCACAAAGCCACACCCACCAAGCCATGCTCACAGAACTGGTGGAAAAAAAATTTGAATCCTACCACTAGATCAACATGCTGTGCAGTTAAATGCACAGCATAGAAGCATTGTGGAGTTGGAAGGGGAACACAAAGATCATCCAGTCCAATCCTCTAGAACAAGGCTATCAAACTCGCAGCCCATGAGATGCATCATGAGCTGGCCACACCCCTGCCCTATTTAGCAAAGGGGGGAAAAGTCACGCTAAGTCATGTGACAACACCATCATGGCGCGAGTTTGATACCCCTGTTGTAGATCATTTTCACCACTTGGAAAGGTTTTTAGAAATTTTCCCTGTTAAGGTTCCACCTTAATATGTACCAATTTCTCTCAACCTGTCATCCTCAAGGTGTGTAGTAACTGCTGGGCTATCTTCAGCTAAACGTACATCTTTTGGGAAGCGTGGCCCAAATTCATGGTTTGGAGAAGGCTGCCATTACCTCTGGATGTTCTCTTCCAGTTCCTTGGCCTTCAAGTTGTCCTCCTCCATCAGCTTCTTTATGGCTTCACCCTCTTCAGCTGTGGATGATGGAGCTCCCTCCAGAAGCCATCTCTCTCGCAGAGCCTTTGACTTGAAGACAACAGAAAGAAAAAAGGAGAAGGGATTCCTTATTATGGAGTCCTTGGTGCTCACTGACCTTGAGGCTGTGAAGAGCACCAAGGACTCTGCAACCCAAAGCTGCATTAAACAAGTAGTCCTTGACCTACAACAGCTCATTTAGTAACCATTCAAAGTTACAATGGCACTGAAAAAAGTGACTTACGACTGTTTTTCACACTTACAACCATTGCAATACGTAACCCCATGGTTACGTGATCAACATTCAGAAGCTTAGCAACTGAGTCGTCTTGGGGGAGAGGTGTCATGTGATCTTTTTGGGATCATTTTGTGACCTTCTGACAAGCAAAGTCAATGGGGAAGCCAGATTCACTTAACAACTATGTTACTAACTTTACAATTGTAGTGATTCACTTTATAAGTCTGGCACAAAAAGTCGTAAAATGGAGGCAAAATTCACTTAACAAGTGTCTCACTTAGCAACATAAATTTTGGGCTAAATTGTTGTTGTAAGCTGAGGAATACCTGTATTCTTTTCTATTAGATTCCTTATATGCCCCCCTCCCCCAGTGTTGTTCTGTTGCATAATCTGATAGCTGTGGTGGCTCACAGGCTTAATCAGGACAGAGAAAGACCTAGCAATGCCTTTGCACAATAGGCTAAACTCAAATAATATTAATCTTTTGTGGGAGGTTGTGCAGCTCAGCGTAATGCAAACTCTGTCCTTTGCCTGGGGTGTAGGATGAAATGGCCTGTATGAACCCTAGAACCCTAGGTTCAGTTATTTATTTATCAAAAAATGTATTAATGAAATTTACACAGCTGTCCATCTCCCTTCCCCAGGACACTCTTGGCAAGGCACAACAATAAATGAAGCAACCAATAAAAACAGATAAAATTCTAATAAGTCACAATAATAAATATTTATGATGAATTAATCATGTGACCAGGAGAAATGTGAAGGCAATAGCAATTAATAGCCTTTTCTGATTTATATTTTAGAAATTTACAATAACGTTTACATTTTGCCTTTGAAGCATGCAGGAGTAATCTTTTTGCTAGATTTCATTACAAGACCCAGTTGAGGAAAGAACATCCTGGAAAATATCTATGCTGTTACTAAAAGTCAGTAACAACCTGATGATACCGAATCACTTGAATTTCCTCCACTTTTCCTCAACTGGTTGCCGAGGACACCTATTATTCCATTTGGGTAATGGATTCATATGCATTTATGATTGTGTGGCTCACAGCACACTTTTCCTTCATCCAAAATTCTCTACCAGGCTAAAAAGTGGGAAACTATGAGTTCTAGTCCCACTGTAGCCATGAAAACCAACTGGGTGATTTTGGGCCAATCTCCAGAAGACTGAGAGTTCTAGTCCCAACTTAGTCATGAAAGGCAGCTGGGGGACATCGGTCCAGTCACACATTCTCAGCCCAAATCACCTCAAAGGGCTGGTATTGTGGGGCAAATAGAAGGAGGATACAAATAAAAAATTAATAAAAAATGAATTTCTTTTTTCGAAAGAGCAAATTAGGAGCTTGGAAACCCCTCAAATACCTTTAAGTGCTGTAACTGGCGCCTGTCATCTTCTAATTGTCGCCGTTTGTTTTCAATCTCCGCTTGGCGTTTTCTCTTTTCCTGCAGTCCCAGAGAGAAGAGGGCAAGAAGGGGAAAGAGGGAGTGAGAATTAAACTTTGGGTCCCCAAGAGAAAAACCAATGTTAGGTGTTAAAGAAGCTGCACAGATCCTTAAGCTCATTTCTCCTACAATTTTCCTTTGATTGACAGTTTTGGGAATGATGGTCAAAAGAAGGGGAAAATGTCCTTTGGGCGAGATTTAAGAATATTTGGTCCTTATTTTAAGTGATGATTTAATTAAGCAATGACCTTACACCAATTTTCTTAGATGTCTTGATATAAAAGAGATCTACTAAAATTAAATTGTCCTGACGAATAATGCCTATTTCTGGCAGCTTCTTTAAACAACTAGCCAAGTTGTTTAGCCAAACAACTAAATGTCAAATCAAGTAATGATATCACCTGTTATCATTATATCTAGAAAATAAATAAATGCATGCTTCAGTGCATTTCAGTGCTGTTCATTGAAGTGTCTTCTGTCCTCTGGTGGAAAGCAATAGTTTAAAAAAAAGAAACTGTTTTCCTCCAGAACACCCGAGAAAAAGTTTTTAATTTAAAAAGGACAGGAAAGAAAGTGGTTTCCAGAACTTAGAATCATAGAAGGGACCTCAGAGGTCTTCTAGTCCAACCTCTTCCAAGGCAGGAGAACTTATTCCATCCTGGACAAATGGCATTCCAATCTTAAAGTTGTCCAGTGATGGAGCACCCAAGTTTCTTAAAGGTAAGATTGTTTATAAGCAGTCCAGAGTCACCTCTAAGTGAGGAATACCATGCAAGTGTAACAAACAAACAAAGTTATTCCATTGGTTAATTGTTCTTATTATCAGGAAATGTCAACTTAATTCCAGATTGGATCTCTCTTTGATAAGCTTCCATCCTTTACTTCTTGTCCTGCCCTCAGGAGCTTTGGCAAATAAGTTGATCTCCTCTTCTCTGTGACAGGCCCTCAAGTTCTGGAAGATGGCGGTCATGTCACCCCTAAAGTTTCTCTTTTTTAGGCTAAAAATTTTTAGTCCCCTCAACTGTTCACCATATGGTTTATCTTACAGTCCCTTTATCATCTTTGTTGCTCTTCTCTGCACTCTTTCTAGGGCCTATTTTGTTTCTTGGCGACCAAAATTGGATGCAGTATTCCAAGGGTGGCCTTAAGTTTCCAGATAATTCTATGCCAAGTTGATGGGATAACAAGCCTGTTGGGATTACTCACCAGAAGCAGTTAAATACACTTAGTGTCATTAAGAAGACATTTCTCAGGTTGTTTATGGAATCTGACTTTATTGGATTGGTGGTCTGTTGATTGCATAGGCCTGGATCTTTTCTTCGGATTAAAACTTTGGTCAAAATCCAGAAGTACAGAAGTGATATTTTGAGGTCCCAAACTCAGATTACCACCATTGTACTTAGCCTGGTGTAAATAATTATGTTTCTCCTAAACTGCACAGATTGCTTAATGATTGCATGTAATTTTTCAGATGTCAGGTCCCTGAAAAAATGATGGCATGATAATGCTCCATTTTACTGATTCTCCAGCAATTAAGAAAATTTCCAGAGCTGCTAGACTATACAGCAGGGTTGTCTATGGAGGAGAGAATCTACTCTACAGGAGATTATTATTTGACCCTTATTAAAGGGTCAAAAGGAGCTTACAGTCTTCCTAGAAACATTTAGCACCATAAAGATGCACAGGGAATGGCACTGGTTGGCTTCTTTGTATGTTGAACTGGAGACGTAATGCTGAAACAATCCAATCAAAGGGAGAACCGGCTGAAGAACACCAAGGAGGCAAAGGAAATGATGTTCATGGCACAAGACACCCTGAATAAGTATTTTTTAGAGGGCACATCCTCATGATGCAGGCTTCATCTCATACCCAGCCCACTCAAAGGAAGACTGCACCCAACTTGAGCTGTCCTGGTTTAAAAGCTAATGTCTTTCCTGTTCTTTTCTCAGCACAAGTCTTGCCGCATGAACATTGATAATGACTCGATCACAATGATAGCGATGGTACAACCAGGGGTTAGGATCTGGAGCCTGTACTGGCCACCTTCCGTCCAGTTGGCTGACTCTGCAAAGTGCCATCTGACCTTACGTGAACTCCTTATATGAATGGGTCCGGTGGAAGAACACTGGGATGTTTTTAAACATGTGTTTAGTGGCCTTTTGGAAGAGCAGTAGGCTTTGAGTTAAAAAAAAAAAAAAAACAAACCCAGACTCACACTCTGCGTAGAAAAAGTGATTTCAATCGGGAAAGAGAACTGGGTTTTGCCTCCTGTGTTTTGCTGGTTGTGTCCCAAATGAGGGCACTGCAGGTTTTCTGCTGCTTCTGCAACTTTTGTCTGGCTACGCTTTGTGCTGTTTTTAACATTGGAGGGGGCAGTGGTGCCAATTTACCTACTCAATCATCATTATTTTGTGTGCTCTATAGGAGACTTCTGGGTGCTGCTGGCCACACTCCCTCCCTCCCAGCCTTATTATTCTATTGCAACATTTACTGATTTGCAGAATTTGGAAGCTGGCATGAAACTGATCAGAGTTCTGCCAATTTCCAGATCAGAGGTACAGTTGGAGGCATAAAGTGAAGGGAACACCCCGATTCCTTACCAAACCTCCACCATCCCAGAAGCCCTCTCCTACTCCACCTTTCCTAACCTGGATGATTGTTGGACATAGGCTTATAGAGGTCTTTCAGAAGACCAGCAGACCCCATGTTCAGAAATAGCCTGCGAGAGTGACCATGCATGAAGCACTTCCATGCCAGCAACATGTCACCTGGGCAACTTGAAAGTTCAAGTAGTCCTTGATTTATGACCATTCAGTTACAACAGATCTTACCAAAATTGGGTATTTATGACCCAATTCTGAAGTCCCAATGGCCACCCTCCCCACACAGTCACAAGACCACACTTTGGACATTCAGCAACCGGTCTACATTGGCCATTTGCAACATCCCATCGTCACCTGACTGCAATTTACAACATTTTTGCTGGAAATGATATTTATGTCTGGTTTCTGGTTAAAAAACAAAACAGCCCATAGCAAATAATGGGTTTGCTTAACGAATCTGATGTTCACTTAATGACAGCTGTATTCATTTAATGACCACTGCAAAAAAGGTGATAAAATCGGGTCGGTTACATGTTGCCCTGCTTTATGACTGTTGCTGACTTAGGACTCTAAGAAAGTCTTTCTTCCAGGCCCCCCACTCAGCCATGCAGACTTGCCCCACCCATTGTCTGCTCAAGAAAGCAATTGGTAGCATTTTCCCCCCACCAAGACGGATGAGACAGAAAACAAAACAGGGAAGTCATTGATAATTTAATGTCCTTAAATTATCCCCTGGTAAAGCTGTAAGGACAGAACCAACCTGATCGCTGGGATAGATCAGAACTCAGTTTTAGGGCAATGCAAATTAGGCCGGCATAATTTTCTGTCAAATCAAGAACTAGAGGAAAACACACTCAAGCAGCCAGGAAGAAGTGCTCTCAGGAGCAAAATGGATCACTCGGGGTGATGGATGAATCAGCCAACATGGCCTACCTTTTTCAAAAAGTCCTCTGAAGATGCTTCAATGTTGCCTTCATCACAAATTATAGCCTCGGACCAGACCATTAAGGCTACGGAGTCCGCCCCTTGACTCAATGCAGAAATCCACATTTGCACAACCCTGACATATACTGGTTCAGCCTGTGCTTCAACACGACTAGAGAAGAGGAGCCGTAATCACGTTGCTCCTAGCATTAGAAATAGTCAGCTGGAATCCACCCTTCTCTAATTTAAATCAATTATTCCATGTCCTGCAGTCTAAAGTGACAAAACAGCTCATGACCACACTGTGACCACTGAGAACAATCCTCAAGCGTTTCCATCCAGATCAGTCAATCAATCGTTTCCCCCCAAAAGTGTTGCTAAACCAAAGAGGATAACAATGAAATTGCATGAAAATTGCAGTCATTAAAAAAAAGGAAGAATTCATAAAGCAAAGGCCAACTTTCAAGCAACAGGCCAACTCCTGATGACTTCCATGACACATCCATAACATTCCCTCCTTTGAGGATTTTTTTTAAAATCTCTGGCCTACTGCCCTGGGATTTTCTGGTATCTCCTATGAGTCCCATCCAAGCATTTAATTAGGAGCCAGCAGAGTGATGCATCTGCTAAAAAGGAGAATACTATCTAAGAGGAACAAAGAATCAAGATTATGAGCTGTATTGGTTCTATCCTGGTCAGAACCATTTTGAATACTGTATTTGGTTATGGGCACTAGATTTCAGAAAGGATAGGTGTTAGACAGATATATAGATAGCAAGACAGATAGATAGATAGCAAGATAGATAGATAGATAGCAAGATAGATAGCAAGATAGATAGATAGATGTGTGTGTGTGTGTGTGTGTGTGTGTGTGTGTGTGTGAGAGAGAGAGAGAGAGAGAGAGAGAGAGAGAGAGAGAGAGAGACAGACAGACAGAGAGAGAGAGAGAGAGAGAGACAGAGAGAGATCACTGCCCTTTCTGTAATCTAGTGTCCATATCTGAATGCAGCACTTAAAATGGATCTGATCAGGCCAAAACCAATACATCCCATAATATACACTGTATATTTTATTAGTTATAACATATTTAACGATATATAGTAAATTAGAAGTTTTAACATAATAAGAATAATAAGAACAAATATGAATTGAAATTGGAATAGAAATCGAATAAATAAATAAAATAGAACAGAGAAAATGTGAGTAAATAAAACAGAAAGAACAAAAGAGAGAAATAACATTGATATATTTATGTTAGGAATATTAGTCACCTAACAGCTATTTGGGTTGAACAAGACAAAAACCAGGATAGACATTTTAATACTGTCTCTTTAAAAGAATCATAAAAGTGTATAATTGGGTGTAATTTCTCAAATGGCCATAAGATGGAGCCAGAAACCTGGGTTGTTTAGTCTTGGTCTCAGAAGAGAATGTCATCAGTCTCTGTTTCCTTCTGTTGGAGAGTTTTGCAGTTCCTCCGTTTTTCCTAATTGACTGATATTCATGGGTTTGATGTAAGTCTGATACTGAACTGTTTTTGACACTGGACTTCGTTATTGGATTATCCTTCGATTGAAAACTGACTGATTTAACCTGTGAATGACTTTGGACTGCTTGTTTTTGAACTCTGCTTAAACCTTTCTGGAAGTAAAAAGCTACATTTACTGTACAGTGTATCTGGGTGTTATATGTGTATTATTCAAACACTTCTCTCAAATACGTCTACCTGTATGTGTTCATTCTCCTAACAGGGAATTAAATCAACACTAGTTATGGGCCCAGGCCATACCTGGCTCAGGTAACTGAGAGTTGGTGTGAATACACAATACTGTATAGACAGCTGTTTACTGTTTAATTGTGGGTTACTATTCTGGTAAAGATGGCACAAGACATTTCAACAAGTCTATCACTGACAACCCGGTTGGATGGAACAAACTATGTTTCCTGGTCTATGAAGTGCAGTGCACTTCTGCGTAGAGAAGGGTTATGGAATGTAGTTCAAGACCCACCAGATGTAAATGCTTGGGATCCAGAAAATGAGGACAGTGCCAAGAAGCTTGCTGATTTTAAACAGAACAACGAACGAGCTCTTTGTATAATTGGACTAACACTGAGTGACCAGCAGCTAGTTCATATTCATGGAGAAGAGTCTGCTGCTAAGTGTTGGGTGAATTTGAAGAGGATTTATGTTCGTGAAAGTGTAGGTGCACACATACATCTTACATGTAAACTGTTTAGAGCACGTCTTCTGAAAAGTGGAGATATGGTAGTTCATTTGAACTTCATGAAAAGAACTTTTCAAGAGTTACATGAAAAGTATCTAATATTTTCAGAGCTGCATCAAGTTTACATCATTCTTTCCTCATTGGATGAAAGTTATGCTTATTATGTATCTTCACTGGAAGTCCTGCCCAGAGATAAACTGACATTGACTGACATAACCAGAAGGTTGTTAGAAGAGGCAAGAAGACGTCTGGATAGGGCCCAACTGAGGAAGGAACAACCACAAGAAGAGGATTTATCTTCAACTACCTATACTGTTTGGAAATGTTTTTCTTGTGGGGCTAGAGGACATATAGCTAAATTCTGTAAGAAGGGAAAACGACAGAATACTGGTAATCATCAGAAGGCAAAGAAGAATTTTAGCTATGTCTAGCAATTCAACTGTAAACCATGATTTGTGGGTTGTTGATAGTGGAGCATCACAATGCATTACTAAAGATAGAAAATGGTTTGTAAAGATGTCCATGAGTAAACAACATGTATCATTGGCAAATGGATGGAAGATTAACGCATCTGGTGAAGGTACTGCAGATTGTTCTTGTATAAACGAACATTTAACTATGTTTTATGTACCTAAACTGAAATTTAATTTATTATCAGTAAGGATTTTCGTTAATATTGGTTATGTAGTAACCTTTAGGAGAGATAACTATATAATAGAGAAAGAGGGTAAAAATGTTACTGCTACATTAGAGAATGATTTATATGTGATATATGATGACCAGTTGAAGATGGCTAACTCAGTTCATAACAATGTTAAGCCACATGATGAATGTATACATTTATTACATAGACGTCTACACATTCATTTCAAAATGCTCAAACAAACTGTTGAATTGTCAGAGGGAGTAAAATTGAAACCCTGTAGCAAGTATTTAAACTGTAATGCTTGAAGTCAAGAGAAGAGTAAGGTTATTCCAGCAAACAGACTTAATGGGTTTAAGACTAAAGAACCTTTAGAGGTTGTGTTTGCTGACATAATTGGTCCTAAGAAACCAAGTTTAGGAGGTGCCTGCTATATTTTGAATTTTCTGGACCATTACTCATGATATGGTTTCTGCTATTTTTTGAAAAACAAAATAGACACATTTCAACATTTCTTTAACTGGCTAGGGTTTGCTGAGAGAAAAATGAAAAGTAAAATAATTCTATTAGTTACTGATAATGCGACTGAATTTGTTAACAAAAGATTCCAAACTATGTTGAAATTGGCTGGTGTTGAGCATAAATGTTCTGCACCTTACAGACTACAACATAACTCATTTATAGAACGAAGAGGGCAAACATTACAAGCCATGGCTTGCACTATGCTATCTGATTCAGGTTTACCTGAAACACTGTGGGGTGAGGCCATAATGTGTAGTAACCATGTTTTAAACACTGTAGTAAATACAACAACTGGAGAATTGCCATTCACTTGTTGGCATGGCAGAAAACCAAATTTAAGTTACCTACACACATTTGGAGCTCCAGCCATGAATGCATATTCCTTCACAAGTAAGACTGAAAGGGCAACATAGAGCTAAGAAGTTATTTTTTTGTGGGTTATGATAGAACCATAGATCATTTAGATTCTGGGATCAAGGCACAGCTCATGTTTATTATAGTGCTAGTGCAAAATTTCTAGAGCACATTGGGTGGGATAAACTGGAACAGGAATCCAGCAATGATATTACTATTGACACCCAAATAGTCCCTAAAGATAAAATAAGTAAACCACAAATAGCCATTAAAGAGGAAGAACAGGAGGAAGTAGTAAAGCAGGCACAGGAGGAGGTAGAAGAACAGGAGCAGGTGGCACAGGAAAGTCCACCAGTTAGCCCTGTATTACCAAGAGGTTCAACCCAGTAACATGACCACCTGACAGATATCAGGCTAGTGTTGTATGCCAAGTGAATACAGTTCCAAGTAACTGTAGTGAACTAAAAATGTATCCTGCTAAGGATCAGGCTGCTTGGCAGAATGCAACGGATAAGGAACTGGAATAATTAAAAAGACTGGAGGTATATGAAAATGTTAAGTTACCATCAGGTAAGCATGCCATAAGATGTAAATGGATGTATAAACTGAAGACAGGTGTGGATGGGACTGTTACCCATAAAGCCAGGTTAGTAGCACAAGGATTCAATCAGACAGCAAATGACTATGATGAGGTGTTTGCACCTAGTCTGAAGGCGACTACATTAAGGGCAGCATTAGTGTGGGCAGCTAAGGAGAAATACATTATAAATCATTTGCATGTAGAGACAGCATATCTGCATGCACTGTTGCAACACACTATTTATTTAAAGAAACCTTTAGGTCTCAGAAATGATAATACAACTGATTGCTGGAGATTGAAAAGGAGTCTTTATGGCTTAAAGCAATCAGGATATGAGTGGAACCAATATATAGTTAAAGAATTAATTAAGATAGGCTTTGTAGCTGGCATGGCTGATCCATGTTTGTTTGAAAGAGAAAGTAATGGTGTAATTTCATTGTTGCTATTGTTTACTGATGACATAGCATTAATCACCAAAACTGAACAAGAAGCTACTGAAATAATTTCACTATTAGAAAAGAAATTTAAGATAAAACAGGAGAAATCAAACAATATCTTGGTTTAAAGATAGATAGAACTAGGGGAGGATACAAGATCTCACAGGCAAATAAAATTAACCAATTACTAAAAAGTTTTAAAATGGAACTTTGTAAACCGTCTAAGACACCAATAAGCCAGGAGTTTAGCCATAGTGATGTACAAAGTCCTATTTTTGATAAGAACATTTATCAGTCCTTGACTGGTAGTTTATCTTTTCTCAGCAACTGGTCAAGGCCAGATATTGCATACAGTGTTAATCAATTAGCGAGATTTAATGCTGAACCAACTGAAAGGCACTGGCAAGCTGCTAAACGTGTGTTAAGATATCTAAAACAAACAATTCACTATGCATTGTATTTGGAGCCAAAAGATGAACTGAATTTAACTGCATATCCTGATGCAAGTTTTGCTACAGACATAAATACACGAAAATCTACATTGGGTACTGTAATATTATTGGGAAAAGCATTGATTGGATGGAGGTCTATTCGACAGAAACATCTAAGTTTGTCAACAATGGAGGCTGAATTCTCATGCTTAACTTTATTATGTACAGATTTAGTTTTCTATAAGCAATTATTAATTGATATGGGAACTAATGTAACAGATTCTATTGTTGTTTATTAAGATAACCAATCAGCAATACAGATGGCTTCAAATATTGCTGTTAAAACAAGAACAAAACACACAGATTTAAGATATTTTAATGTGAGACAATGTGTGCAAAGTAAGATGATTAAGTTAGAATACTGTATGTCAGAAAACAATATAGCAGATCATTTGATAAAGGCCCAAGGCTCTATAAAGCATAAAGCTTGCTGTGAAGATTATGGACTTAGAATGTAAAGTTGTATATATTGTCCTATGCAAAAGGGGAGAATGTTAGGAATATAACTTACCTAACAGCTATTTGGGTTGAACAATACATAAACCAGGGTAGACATTTTAATACTGTCTCTTTAAGAGAATCATAAAAGTGTCATTGGGTGTGGTTTCTCAAATGGCCATAAGATGGAGCCAGAAACCTGAGTTGTTTCATCTTGGTTTCAGAAGAGAGTGTGAGTCAGTCTCCGTTTCCTTTTGTTTTGCAGTTCCTCCATTTTTCCTAATTGACTGATATTCATGGATTTGATGTAAGTCTGATACTGAACTGTTTTTGACACTGGACTTCGTTATTGGATTATCCCTGGATTGAAAACTGCCTGATTTAACCTGTGAATGACTTTGGACGGCTTGTTTTTGAACTCTGCTTAAACCTTTCTGGAAGTAAAAATCTACATTTACTGTACAGTGTACCTGGGTGTTATATGTGTATTATTCAAACACTTCTCTCAAATACGTCTCCCTGTATGCGCTCATTCTCCTAACAGGGAATTACCTCAACAATTTATTTTTACATATTTCTTTTTCTCTTTTTTAACTTTTTTCTACTTTTTTTTCTTATTGTACTACTAGCAGGTTCACACATATTTCTATGCTTTTCCAAATGGAATTTTAATTTAATTAGGGTGGATGGAAACTCAAGGCCCTTTTCCTCCCAGGGAAGACAGACAGAGGCTGTCTTCATTCTTTACAGGACACACATTTGTTCTTATTTTCGAAAGGGAAATTGAACATGAAGTAAATCAGGAAATGCGCTGAGCCGGAACAGGGCTTGAATCTCTCTCACCAAGGCAAACAATAAGGGATTGTTATGAAGGGCTTGATTTTCTCACTGAAGGACCATACACATTATAAACAGTGCAAGAAAATAACCTTTTGCAATTTATATAGTGAGCGCTTGATGCACATTGGCATCTTCTGTTGCCCAGCTAAATAAATCTCATGGGAGGATCAGCACATTAAATCTTTTATTATTAGGAAATGGTTGCCACTTTTCAATTTTCATCTGACTGCTATTATTTCTGAATTGCTGTTTGAATAGAAGAGAATGTATTTAGCTCAGGGTTGACTTGCGGAGTCCTTGATGTTCTCTGAGTTTGGTTGTTTGCATGTAGACGTTTCATTACCTGACTAGGTAACAACATTAATGCAAGTTATTGGGAGACTCCACAATGTTTTAGTGAAGGGTCAGTTCAGCCATTCATTAAATGCCAAGCAGCAAAGGTGTGAATACAGATGTGTGAATGAGCCCTTGACCAATGTATCAATGGCTTCCACCGAAAACTACACTATTACATTATAGGAAGCCCACCTCCCATTATTCAGGATACTGCTTATAAGTGCTATTGCTTAGAGCTCAGAGCATTGTTAGAGACCCCACACACTCACTTCACGGGCTGTTTATTTTTCTCCCTTCTGGGAGGAGGTTTCTAAGTATTTCTAGCGGGACTACTACATTCTGTAGGGCTTTGTTCTTTATGCCATTCATCTTGTGAACTTGCAGGATTCTTCTATATTTATTTATATTTGTACATTTGAAGTAGACTATGATATTTCTGGGTGTCATATATGTATGTGGGTATATGCATAATGCAGAGGGGAACTTTCAGGGCCTTCTACGCCTTCAGAGAAGGCCTTAAAAAAATCTGGACCAAAAAATATAAGTATTAAATTATTATATATAATATATCTAATTTAATTTAATACAATACATTTAATACATTTTCTCTAATCTATGTTCTAAAGTTAAGTTTAATGTCAAGTTCACATCAGCAATGAAAGGGTTACTGTCCTGAAACATATTATCCAATCAGAATCGTCCGTCTCTATCAAAGCCCGGTTAGCTGGCTCATTAATTGGTTAGGACTTCATGAATCCAGGGGAAGGCCAAGCTATGTGTTTTGGTTTGGAGAGTGATGGGAAAACTGACCAATCACGGTTTGATTTTAAGTGGGCAGGACAAAAGCAAAAGAGCATAGGCCTTCGTGAAGTCCGAAAGGCGGGCAGAGTGGTGAGAGCGGTGAGTGACAATTAAATGACGCTGCCATCACCCACTTCACAAAGAAAGACCGACGAATGGATTTTGTTTTCATGTAAGGTAGGCCTATGTTACAACTTACAAGCCACCTTGATTATTATTTCAAGTGATTAATTCGGGCCAAGTGGACATTCAGTAATTTGTATTTATTGCGGAGGTGGTTTGTAAAAAATCCAGCGCAATTTGCGCCTTTAATTCCTTTGCCTTTAATTCAATATGTAAACTTATCAAACTTATCAGAAGTGTGTGGTTGGACTGTGGTTGGGCTGAGGTGAAGGCCCAGCTGTAGTGCTCACGGTTCGCCACTGGCATAATGGTTATTCTTTGAGAGCTGAATGCAATGAAATTTCATTTTAATGTATGCTGATTAGTGTATATTTAAAGTGGCAATAAAGTTTCTAATTCTGTTCTGTTCTGTTCTGTTCTGTTCTGTTCTGTTCTGTTCTGTTCTGTTCTGTTCTATTCTATTCTCTATAGATGCTGAGTGATTCTGTCAGTGCCAGCTAAACTACAATATTTCTTCCAGAAATTTTTATTTATTAAATGTATTAAAATGGTTCATGGTCATGGTTCAAACATACAATTATATTTACATAAACTACTTCTGATAACAGAGCAGGTGCATTCACATAATATATTAACTTTGACTGGTGTTAGTTGCAACGCATCAAAGAATTACCAAGGAGAAAACCATACCTCCACCAACACTGGCTGGGCAAGCCACTATATACTGGTACTCCTCAGTAAATGACCACAATTAAGCCAAACATTTCTGTTGTTAAGCCAGGCAGTTGTTAAATGAGTTGTGCCTCATTTTGCGATCTTTTTTTTTGCTACAGTTGTTAAATAGATCACTGCAGCTATTAAGTGAATCATGTGGTCATTAAGCAAACATGGTTTCCTCAATTAATTTGTTGGAAGCCAGCTGGTAAGGTTACAAATGGTGATCATATGACAATGCAGGACAATGCAGCTGTCATAAATAGCTGCCAGTTGCCAAGCACCCAAATTTTGATCACATGGTTATGGGGATGCTGCAATGGTCAATTATGAAAATGATCCTAAGTCAATTTTGCTGTGCTGTTGTAACGGTCAAATGGTCACTAAACAAATAGTTGACAGTTGAGGACTACCTGTATAAGGAAGGAACAACCCAGATATTCAGCAGGTTCTGACCAGTTCTGGAGAACCGGTAGTGGAAATTTTACGTAGTTCTGAGAACCGGCAAATTCCACCTCTGACTCGAGACTTTACAGTATCCTTCCCCTGCCATGCCCATCAAGCCATGCCCACAGAACCGGTAGTAAAAAAAAATAAATGAATCCTACCACTGGAACAAACCCAACACTCACTAGCACCAATGATGTTACTTAAGCCCATGTCACACTGGCCAACGGATGCAAAAAGGACACAGCGGACGAGCAAAATGTTCCATCCGTTGTTATCCGCTCTTAAAAGGGGCAAAAATTTGCATAACCGGAGTGGATAACATGGACGCGGGGAGGACGCAGGGAGGATCAAAGCGAATGCGGAACGGAAGCCCAGCGGAAGGAAGCGGATGGGAGCGGATGGCGCAACCACAGGGCTTCCGGGGGGCCTCAGAAAAGCAGACGCGGAACGGATACAGGGATGCAGAACGGACGCCGAACGGATGAAGCAGATGCACAGCGGATAAAGCGGATGCACAGCGGAAGCCTAGCGGATGCACAGCAGAAGCGGAACGGATGCCGAGCATTAATTGCACATGCAGGGGGGAAGCATTGCGTAAGCCCCCCGGATATAAAGGGAACCAGCTCGCACGTGGCCAGCATTCGGAGGAAAGACCTGCTGCTGGACACTTCGAGTTCCTTGCCTGCCCTGCCTGCATGCCTGCCTGCCAGCCTTGCTGCCAGCCTGCCTTCCAGCCAGCCTTGGTGCCTGCCTGCCTGCCTGCCTTCCTGCCAGCCTACTTGCCAGGCTTCCTGCCAGGCTTCCTGCCAGCCTACCTGCCAGGCTTCCTGCCAGCCTTCGTGCCTGCCTGCCAGCCTTCGTGCCTGGCTTCCTGCCAGCCTTCGTGCCAGCCTTGGTGCCAGCCTTCCTGCAAGCCTTGGTGCCTGCCAGCCTCCCTGCCAGCCAGCAACCCCACAACCATGAGGAGGAAGCGAAAGCCTCAGCAGCCTGCCGCCATCCCTGGCAAGAGGGACAGGGCCAACCTCCCGCCCCCTGCCCCTGACTCTGCTTCTGCTGGGGCTTCTGCTGAAGCTGCTCCTGGCGGTGGTGCTTCTGCTGGTGCTTACTCTGTTGAAGCTGCTCCTGGTCCTGCTCGTCCTGCTCGTCCTGCTCGTGTTCCTGGTCCTGCTCGTGCTCCTGGACTTGCTGGCCCTGCTGGTGCTTACTCTACTGCTGCTGATCCTGGTCCTGCTGCTGCTGATCCTGCTGCCGCCACTGCTGCTGCTAATGATGATGATCCTGCTGCTGATTATGATCCTGCTGGTGAGGATGATGATGATGATGATGATGATGATGATTCTGCTGGTGCTGCTGCTGCTGGTGGTGGTGTGGAGGAGCAGCCCCTACTACCTGGGAGCCCCTCTGATGAGGGCCCATCTGGTCCTGCCAAAGGGAGGAAGAGGCATATGCAACAACGGGAGAAGAGGCAATACTATATTGAGGAGGCGCATGAGGATGAGGTGCTGGAGTGGCTGAGAGAGAACGACTATCTGTGGCGGAAGGGACACCGGCTGTACAGGGACACCAAGCGGAAGCAGGCTGCTTGGAGAGAGAGGGCAGAGAGTATGGGTTACACTTCGGAGGTGCTCCTCGGCTGGTGGAAACATATGCACACCTGGTACGGGAAGGTGCACCTGAAGAAATCTGGCCAGGCCACTGTGAAGCTGACAGACAGAGAGACCTATGTCATGGCCAGGTGCAGCTTCCTGGAGGGTGAGGTCCGCCACCGAGGAGCACCAGCAGCCCCTCTCACTACCCTCTCTCTCCAGCAGCCTGCTGAGAGCCAGTCCTCTTCCGGCCGAGAGTCAGTCCCTGTCTCCAGGCAAGTTTCTGTGGAGCGTGCCACGGCGGAGAACCCGCGGACAGGTGTGGTAAGCGTGGTGGAGTGCGTAGAGAACTCCCTGGTGCGGTGGGAGAAAGGAGACATCGAGTCCAGTACAGTCCTAGCCGCATCCACCCCCCCCAGCTCCACCTCCGCAGAAAGGCAGAGAGCTGGACAGCAGGAGGGGCAGAGCCACACTGTCCTGCTGGAGATCAGGGACACCATCCGCACCAGCATAGATCTCCTCTCTCAGCTGGTCCACACCGATTCCTCCTCCTCCAACAGCAAGCCCTTCCTCACCTATGTCAACCAGACCCTCAAGGAAATGGCGGATCCACAGTACCAGCTGGTGAAGGACCGGATCACCGAGCTGCTTCACAACCCTCCAGACCCAGAGAAACCTGCTCCCACTCAGCTCAGGTCTGCTCCTCCACCTCCACCCCAGGTGATGTCCCTCCCATTCCAAGGCTTCCCACAGGCCCTCACCTACCAGGGCTACGGCTACCAGGAGGTTCAGCACACAGGCAGCAGCCCTTCCCAGGCCAGGCACAGAGTCATCGGGCAACACCGTTGCCACCGGTTCCACTGATGCCACCGATGCCACCCACAACGATGCCAACGATGACAGCGATGCCACCCACGCCAATGATGCCACTCACGACAGTCCTCACCCAGCTGCAGAGCAGACAGCCCCACTACACTGCTCCTTCCTCCACCCCACAGCCAAGCCCAGCCTCAGTACATCTGTCATCAGTACTGGGGCTGACACCCCATGGCATGGAGGAAGGACCTCTCAGCATCACGGGGCTGAGCCAGCTGTCCGACACTTTCCTCAACACACCGTCCCCTGTTGTCCTCTCGGGGCCAGGCACACCAGCACCACCCACCACCACAGCACCTGGACCCTTCACCCCTGAGACTGGGCACACCTCCGAGTGACCGAGAAGAGTGCCAGAGACCGGGTAGCTGGCTACCTGTGGACTTTATTTGGACACTTGACTTGGGTCATTTTTTTTTACAGCTTGTTGTT
This sequence comes from Laticauda colubrina, assembly GCA_015471245.1. NCBI lineage: Eukaryota > Metazoa > Chordata > Lepidosauria > Squamata > Elapidae > Laticauda > Laticauda colubrina. Next base: position 19,321,708 of record BLBF01000042.1, on the reverse strand, counting down.
CAATAAAGTTTATCTTTGATTCACACACTTGCTTCATTTCTTTTTTTTAATAAAGTCTTGGTGGAAACTTTTAGAATTGGCTTAAGTCTTTGCATGCTTGTGGGATGGGTTAAGATAGCAGTGGGGTGGGCAGGGATACCTGTGGAATGAGCAGGGATACCTTTGGGATGGCTAATAGCTGTGGGATAGATAAACCTCCAGTGCAAGCATAGTGGGACTGTATGGTCTACCCTCCCAGGTGCCACACCTATGGCCCTTTATTATCAATAATAATCTAATCATTCATCCACACATGTCAACACAAGCACAACTCTTTATTAAACGCCCTGTTCATTGTAGGCCCACCCAACATACATGGCCCAATCTCATCCATGTGATGAAACAGGCTGAAGGAAGCATCCATTAAGCATCTACCATCCTGTCTTGCCACTCCACCGCTCCAGCTGGGGAGTTGCACCAGTGTTTCAGGAGGTTGCGCTGCTTCTTCCCTTCCCGTGAGGCTCTGTTGTGGCCTTGCACATCCTGAGTGTTGATCAGGTTTCGCCCTTGCCTCCATTCCCCAGGCTCCATGTCCCCATTTCCTTGTTGGAGATCCACGAGCCTGTTCTGCAAGACTGGGTAGCGGGTGCGCATGAGATTGTGCAGGATTCAGCAAGCTTCCACAATGTTCCTCACGGTCTCTGAGCGATGCTGCATGGTGGTGAGAAGTACCTGGAACCTGTTGGCCAGGATGCCAAAGGCGTTCTCCACCACCCGCCTTGCCCTGGACAGCCTGTAGTTGAAGATCCTCTCTTCACGGGTCAGGAGTCTGGAAGTGTATGGCTTCATGAGGTAGGTTCTGAGGGAGAAGGCGTCATCCCCCACGATGAAGTAGGGCACATTTTGCGTGTCGTTGGGCAGGGGGTCTGGATCTGGGAAGCCCACAATGAGGTTGCCTTCCAGCCCCTCCTTGAGGTGACTGGCGTTGTATACCTGAGCATCTGAAGATGAGCCGTAGCCTGAAGCATCAATGTACATGAATTTGTAGTCAGCATCGACCATGGCGAAGAGGACGATGCTGAAGAAGCCCTTGGAGTTGAAATAAGTGGACCCCGACTTGGCTGGAGCTATGCAGGCCACGTGCTTGCCATCGATGGCTCCAACGGTGTATGGGAAGTTCCACCTCTGATACCACTGCTCTGCAACTTTCTTCCATCCTTCTTCAGTGGAGGGGCACTGGAGGAGCTCCTCCTTGTATTCTTCAATGATGGCCTGCACCACTTCTCTGACCACAATGCTGATGGTGTTGTGTGGCACCCTCCAGCCGTACTGCATGCTTTTGTAGGTGGTCCCTGAGGCCAGGTGGCGTAGAGTGAGTGCCACCTTGAACCCAGGTTCCAGGCTGGGCCAGAAGTTGGTGTTTGCCTTGGTCAACCTGGGTGTCAGCCATTGCACAACTTCGTCAAACATGGCTGGAGGCATCCTCATGAAGTTCTGGAACGCCTGAGTGTCTTCATTCCTGAGCTCCACCATCAGCTTGTTGTACAGTCCATCCTCTACTCTTCTGATGAACCATCTTCGTACCCGGACACTTCTTGGCCGCCTCTTTTTCTTCCCGTAGTAGAGTTCACATAGCCTGTAGATGGCTTCGCACTGTTGCAGAAGGATGGTGGCTGCCAAAAGGACTTTGTTACGATCCACGGTGGACATGACTGGATGCTGTGGAAGAGGAAGAGGCAGATGAAGGCTGCAGAGGTCCGCACCGCAGGGCTGCTGTTCTGAAAGTGAGATCCAGATGAGTTGCTCCCCCTTTTTATAGGCAGTATAGGTGTCCCTTTGCATCCTCTAGGCATCCTCTAGGCATCCTCTAGACATCCTTAATATCCGAGATAGGTCCCCTCTGCGAACGTTTTTTCCGTTTTAAATGCTTTGTTTCCGTGCTGCATCCGTTCTGCATCCGTTCTGCATCTGTTCCGCATCCGTTCTGCTTCCTCCCTGCATCTGGGTGGATGCGCGTTGCGCGGATGCGCAGCGGACACCTAGCGGATATAGCGGATGCATAATGGATGCGTTGCGGATGCGTAG
>BLBF01000042.1:19282109-19314903 GCA_015471245.1 Laticauda colubrina | reverse complement strand
CTACCCAATCATCAATTCCAATTTCTACCTAATGATCAATTCCAATTCTTACCCAATCATCAATTCCAATTCCTACCCAATTGTCAATTCCAATTCCAACCAGTTCCTGTAGCCATCCTTAATGGGGTTGAAAACACTTGTGCATTGAAGGCATTCTGAAGCCCATAATTACAACTACTCTCCCTGCAGAGAGAAGACTGAGACAAAAGCTCACTTTTAAGTCATTCATAATTTATTCTTAGAGGAAGACTGTCATATTTCTCTTCTCCTCCCCTCCCTGCCCAAATCATCTGTCCTTTGAGCCAAAATAACACCCTCTTTGTTTTGGAAATCTGTGTAAGCCAGGCACTTTCAGGGAAAAGGGACCCAGCATCCAGTGAACAGGGGGGAAGACTCTTCAGTCACAGAAGCACAATGCCAAAAGGGAGAGGGTGATCTAAAACAGAACAGTGATTTATCCAGATCTCAGAACACTGATGCCACTGAGGCACAGGGCCTCAACCCTGCTCATTCCCGAAGCTATTCCTATTATCATTGCCAGACTGCAGCTTTGGGGGCAAAAATATTGCTTAAGAAACTTTTAAGAAAAAAAAAAAATTGCTTCAGAGCACTGTTTCTCAGCCTTGACATCTTTGAGATGTAGAGACTTCAGCTCCCAGAATTTTCCAGCCAGCAGGCTAGGGAATTCTGGGAGTTGAAGTTCCCCCACATCTCAAAGTTGCCAAGGTTGAGAAACAGTGCTCCAGAGTGTCTTTTCCAGTGGGACCGGTCTATCAGGGCAACCTTGTCAACCCAGTTGTGGGACGGAGCTTACTCAGGGGTGGGCTGCTACTGGTTCTCCCCAGTTTGGATGAACCAGTAGCTAATTTTTTATTAATTCAGCAAATTGGTAAATCCCACCCCTGGCTGGCCCCTCCTGCCCCTCTCCACCCCTCCCAGGAGTTTCCATGTGGCCCGTTTTGGATGCCGCCGGTAAGTGCAGGGCCCGCACAGAGCCTTCCTTCCTTCCTTCCTTTCCTTCCATCTATCCATCCACACACTCCATTGCTGTATACTTCAGCTTTCTAGGCATTTCAGAGTAGATCATTACCCTGAAAGCATTATTGTACAAACACAAACAAAATAAGGATGGAGCTAACCTCCTTCTCCCCCCCCCCCCCCTTCTCCACTTGAACAAGAACTCTCTACACAATAATACCCTTTTCTGGTCCCTGACATAGACCCTTTTCTTCTCTGCCTTTAGAAGTCAGCAAAGTTACAACATCAGCCGGATGCTGTGGCTCACTCACAAGGGCCCCCTGGTAACAGCCTCTATTGATCTCCAAAGCACTAAGACGACTGAGGTTGGAGAGCCCATGCCAGCCTTTGCTTCATCTCCTTGGCACAACCATTTTTGGAATTGTCCTATTCAAAGTGAACTGCATCATTAGCTCTTCAGGTTATAAAATGTACATTTGGTACCATTTAGGAAAGTCAAGTTAAATACTCACCCAACTCAAAAAAATAGGGAAAGCTTTGATTCCAAAAATTCTTCTTTTCAAAATTTATCTGGAGTTGGGACATCAAAGTCATCTGACTGTTTTTCCTAATGAAATCAACACTTTTTTCCTGTATTTGTTGCCAAACCTACAGATGTACTTCCATTTCTTAACTAAAGTTGTGTTTTTCCCATTAATGATGTACATTCTGAATGTGCTCCAATAAAACATAGCATACAGTCCTGAGGCAGATATATTACACTGTTCTTTGTCCAGTTACGCTGTTCTATTAACATGCACCAGCAAAATGCTATATAGGAACAATCCAAATGTAATCACACAAATGGCCATGCTAAAGTCTGTTGTCTTGTTGCGTTGCATAAATGCTTACGTAATAGTAATATGGATACAAGAATGGTGAGATGAAATGAACAGGAGGAATGCAAAAGTTGGAGATCTATGCTGTCCACTTGCCAGAATTATTCATTATTTGTGGGTCCTTAATGCTGTCTGAACTTGGCTGTTTACTTGCAGGCATCTCTTCCAGATGTTATACAGTGGTTTGTATATAGACAGAGAGCCACTCTCATCTAACACTGATATTACCTAATGAAGCATCTGTAAGAAAACAACCAAACTCAGAGAGCAACAAGGATCCCATACTTCAACCCTAAGCTACATATATTCTCTTCTATTCGTTATTTACTTAACAATATTTCATATAACTCTTCAGGAACTACCACAGCATAGTAGATATATGAGATCACTGGTATAATAGCTTGCAAAGTTATATGCACTCTGTTATATGCACTATCTTATGCACTCTGAGAAAGTGGATAGGATTTTTAGCAGCACAAGTTTGGCCACTTGTGGACTGATCCTTATCCCTCTTGGTTTCTTCAGGCAACTAAAAATGGTTGGATTCAGAAGGTGTCCCAAAGGTGCTTTTTCAAGAGGCAACTGGGCTGTCTTTGTTTTTTCTTGGAGATGTTTTGCTTCTCATCAAAGAAGCTTCTTCAGTTCTTGGATGAGAAGTTGAACGTCTTCAAGGAAAAACCAGACACTCCAGTTGCCTCTTGAAAAAGCACCTTTGGGACAACTATGACCTGGATGAGACTGAGAATCTCCAGTCTCAGGAGGTACTTAACACCTCTCTGAGAGAGGGGACTGTCCTAACACAGGTGTCCCCTCCTCTGGGGTGAAACAAGTTGAAATTGAATCCCACCCAGCAACAGCCTCCCACACTGGCTCTCAATGGGGTTGCATTTCTGAAAGAAGATCTGCATCTTGGCCTTATCCTAACATGGCTAGTCATAACCTTGTCTTTGAGCATCCATTCTTTGTCACCATAGGAGTTTATTCAAGTCTTCTGTGGTGTCTTGATCTTACCAGATAAGTGAAGTCTGTTTCTGTGGTTTGTCCAGAGAGATTTCCTTTTAGGGCATCTGCCTGGTCTTCAGGGATTTATACCATATACCAGTTAGAACAATTAATCAGTAGAATAACTTGCCTCCAGAAGTAGTAAATGCTCCAACACTGGAAGTTTTTAAGAAGAGATTGGACCACCATTTGTCTGAAATGGTATAGGATTTCCTGCCTAAGCAGGGGGTTGGACTACAAGACCTCCAAGGTCTCTTCCAACTCTGTTATTCTATTCTATTCTACCATCCACAGTAGAATCTTGGTTGGTGCCATCTAGCCTTTCATTTCTGGGTTCCCATCTTTAAGGAGAAATCCAGATAATCTGCCCAGCTTTCCTTCTCTTAATATGTATGCTTGACTCTATTCACTGGGACCTGAGGCCAGCTTTGCCAGGTGCATTCCTCTGTTTTTATTTATTTCTTATTTATTGATATCCTGGTTTTATTATTTTTACCAATAACTCAAGGCAGTTTTGTGAGAGTGGTATTGTGTTCTTTATTTCTGCCTTCTTGTTCTAGCAGTTTTTCGCCTAAGTTCAACCTCCTTTTACAAGCTTTTCCATTTTATTCTGTTTGTGATGCCAGGTTGTAAATGAAGTCCATTTTATTTGCAAGAAAAGTCATTGCAGTCATTTTATTTTTGTTCTGAGAAAAATTAAACAGAGGGGACTTTTCCTACCTTGTAAGTCTCATATTATCTTCCTTTGCTTCAGGAAAACATTTTTCTCCCTCTTTTTTCATGATAGTCTCCTTTCTTGCCTTTTTTCTGTTTTTCAGTGGCTCAAGATAAACAATCCCATTTGGTTATGAAAGATCTTGCAATCACTAAAAACCTTCTTTTCTCCAGGGCCCTCTCTGCAGAACTTTCCCCACAGGGAAACTTTACTCCCTCACTCAAAATCACATTTTTTTTGAAAATACTATATTTTTTCCTTTGAAGAAGAAGAGATTTCACTTCTCATCCACGAAGCTTCATCACTTCTGGACGGTGTGGGGGGGAATGGAAGGATTAGTTCTGACTAACAAGAAGGGAAACCTCTTTTTCCTCAAAGGAAAAAAAAAAACTACAGTCCAGTTGCCTTTTGAAAAAAAGCACCTTTGAGACAATCGTGACCTGGATGACTGAGAATCTCCATCGACGGTCTGCACCCACTTACAGCATTTTAACTTCTCAAGGCTAAACATTTCTACTTTCTCCCATTTTTCCTCGCAGAAATGAAGGTACTCCTCAATTACAACCACAGCTGGGACCACAATTTCAGTTGCCAAGCAAAGTGGTTGTTTAGTGAAACCCATCCAATTTTGTGACCTTTTTTCTACAGTTGTTAAATGAATCACTGCAGATGTTAGTCATTAAGTGAATCTGACTCCCCCCCCTTTTGATTTTGTTCGTGGGAAGCCAGCTGGGAAAGTCGCAAATGGGGATCACGTGGCCCCAGGATGCCGCAGTTGTTGGAAATACATGCCAGTTGCCAACAGTGGTGGGATTCAAAAAATTTTACTACCAGCCTGTAGGCATGGCTTGGTGGACATGGCAGGGGAAGGATACTGCAAAATCCCCATTCCCTCCCCACTCCTGGGGGAAGGAAACTGCAAAGTCTCCATTCCCTCCACACCCCATTAACCTGCTTTCCAGCTCCGTTCTCCTATGCAGGGCAACAAAAGACTCAGCCGATCAGTTGGGACTCAATGGGAGGCAGAGAATAGATGGGGGCGGGGCCAGTCGGAGGTGGGATTTGCCGGTTCTCTGAACTACTCAAAATTTCCGCTCCTGGTTCTCCAGAACTGGTCAGAACCTGCTGAATACCCACTTCTGGTTGCCAAGCAGCCAAACTTTGATCACGTGACCCACAGCGAGGTTACGATAGTTGTAAAGTGTGAGAATTGGTCGTAAGTCACTTTCACAACAATAGTGAAAAAGTGACTAAACAAATAGTGAAATACTGACTAAATGAATGGTTGTAAATTGAGGACCTTGTAGTTTCTAATCCCTTATATGAACCTATTCCTTTTGATCGAATATTTCTCTAATGGCAGCTTTCGGAATCAGACTCGATACCTGAGGTGCAGAAAAGAAGTGGAATAATTTAGAAAGTACATCTGTGGACCTCAAAGAGTGGGACCCGGTACAGTCTGAAAGAAACAAACTTAGCGCAGGCTGGTTGTAAGCAAAGTTTGCATCCTCTTCTTTCTAGTCAGAATGAATCTTCGCTTTGTTGGTTATAAGCCTGTTTGTTTTTCCAAACAGCAGCATCTATTGATCCCAGGAAAGGCAGGCAACGGATCTGCAGCTTTGGAATTAAGCCCGAAGGACTGTGATAATCATTCCCTTCATAATTTGATCTCTCTCTCCCCATCCCTCCCTCCCTCTCTCCCTTTCTCCCCATCCTCACTTTCTGTCTCTCCCCCCCCCCTCTCTGTCTCCCCAGTCTGTGTCTCACACTCAACACCAGGAGTCTAAGCTGCTTTCCAATAATAACCAGCAGGCGTGGAAGCCATTTTGATCAAATACCATTTTTATGTAACAATTGCAGGAGTCCTATAATGGGGGGTGGGTGGGTGGGTTTGGCCATCTTGCTAGATTTTCCCAGAGAGCAGTTTTAGAGTTCAAAACTCCTCAGACCTAAGCCACTATTCTGGAAAAGGGTACTGGGAAACATACACTATAGGACCTGAGGTGGGTCTTTTAGAAGCCTAATATCAAATGCAAAGAATCAAGATCATTTATAACAAAGGTGGGGAATTATGGCCCTTTTATGACTTGTGGACTTCAACTCCCAGAGTCCATGCTGGCTCAGGAATTCTGGGAGTTGAAGTCCACAAGTCATAAAAGGGCCATAGTTCCCCCACCCCTGACTAATAAGGTTGAAACATAGAATATTTATTCAAGCCTGTACACAAGACTCGTCAAGTACTGGCCAGCACTAAATGGGCACTGGATAAAGCTGAAGAGAATTCAAAGGGGGGCTGGACTTGGATCTCTTGTGGCAACACAAAGATTCTAAACTGATGATGCATTTAACTTTACCTACCAGCTCTGCCTGCTCTTCTCTTACACTGACCTCACAACTAATGCCCAACATCCAATACCAAAGTATCTTGCAACAAAACCCAACAAGGTATGGAAAACTACACATCATTGACATCACCACACAAGCCCCCACCCCCTTCATTTGATCCTGCTCCATGGTGAGACTTATGTAGCAATGGTACGAGGCAAGCTCAGATGCTACAAAACAGCACATCTTCCCTGCTTGCTGTCAAAATACAGATCAATCACCCACCCAGCTTATTTTCCAACTGTAATTGACAATTATTAGCTTGATAGGACAAGCTAATGGACTGTTTTTTCACTGGCCAATAATAATTAAAGCATTGTTTTAACTGTTTTAACCCCGCCCTCCAGTTTGAATTTTATTTCATTTTTTTCCCTGGGGATTGAGTTATGTCCATTGACTCCATACGTGTAATATTAGTGCCCTGCCATCTTGGTGTGTCAGGCTACCCAAACTATACACTCAGGAACTCATTCTACCACTCTTATTGGGGAATAGTTCGCTCAACCATGAGACACTGGTGAAGCGGGCATAGCAGTGCCTACATTTTCATCGTCGCATGAGAAAAATTCACCTTCCTTCCCTTTGTCCTTACCATTTTCTAAAGAGCAGGGGTGTCAAACTCAAGGCCTTAGACTGGGTACTTAGATCTGGCCTCCAGGGCTGCACTGGAAATAGCAAAGCACCAGCCCATAGTGCCTTTGCCAGGGAAAAAGGAGTTCGGGAGAGCCACAGCTCCCACAAGCTCTGTTTTCGCTGGCAGTGGGTTGCAGAAGGCTGTTGCAGCCGGAAACAGAGCCCGAGAGCCTGTTTTAGCTGGCACCCACAGGCACCTCCAACATAAGTGATGTTGAGCTGGCCACACCCACCCTGGCCATGCCTACCCTGATCCCCCAAGGTCAAACACAGCCCAGATGTGTCCCTCAATGCAATCGAATTGACATCCCTGCTATAGAGGGATGATCGAGAGCATCTTGTCATATGGCATGACTGTCTGGTTTGGAAGCATGACTGCTTCAGACAGGAAGGCGGTGCAGAGCGTGGTGAGGATGGCAGAAAAGATTATTTATTTATTTTGTTTATATTGCTGCCTATTCGCCCATGGTGACTCGAGGCTGCTTACACAATGTAAAACCATATTAAACCATATTTAAAACAAAAAATAAAAAGCAATAACAATTAACAAAAAGTTTCAAATAAATACTTATAAATAAATAAGTACAATAGAATAAAATCTGGAAAAAAAAATAAAAAAATCACCCCCAACTCCCACCCTCCTACCCCGATGACAGCAGATCACCATTTGATGGGTTCCATCCCTCTCTGGGTTCCCCAGGCCCACTGGCAAAAACAGATCTTCAGTGCCTTCCGGAAGGGTTCTAGAGTGGGGGCCATTCTAATCTCTGGGGGAATGATATTCCAGAGAGAGAGAGCCACCACGGAGAAGGCCCTTCTTTTGGGTCCCACCAGGTGTATCTCCCTCAGAGATGGGACCTGCAACATTCCCTGCCTCCTCACTCTTAATGGGTCGGGTAGATGTGACCGGCAAGAGACATTCCCTCAGATAACCTGGACCCAAGCCACAAAGGTAACAACCAGCACCTTGCATTGCCCCCAGAAGCAAATCGGTAACCAATGCAGCTCCTGCAGGAGAGGTGACACATGTGCACTTCAGGGGCTGCACAAAACCACGTGGGTCATTGCATTTTGCACCAACCGGAACTTCCGGATGCTCTTCAAGGGCAGCCCCATGTAGAGCGCATTGCAATAATCAAGACGGGAAATGACCAGGGCATGAGTGACCGTGAGTAGGGGCCGCTGGTCCAGGAAAGGGTGTAACTGCTGCACAACCCGCAGTTGCGCAAAGGCCCTCCTGGCCACTACTGCCACCTGCTCTTCGAACAGGAGTCGTGAGTCCAGGAAAACCCCTAGATTACGCACAGGGTCTGTTTGGGGTAGTGGCAATTCTCCCTGAGCCAATGAACCCCAAACCCAGAGCCCCTCGCTCTTGCAAGGGTTTAGTTTTAGTTGAGTTTAGTTTTTTTATTTTTATTGGTAGTTCACTCCCTTCTATCCAGGACAGGGCACCTAAGTGATGCCTGAGCAGAGTCTGTCGGGGACACTACACTTCCTCTTCACAACCTTGTTACCTTTTGCGGAGGTATCTAAACCAGAACATCCAGATCCAGTCACATTTGTTCCATGTAGCATCAACCTTGTAAACTCCCAAGTTTCCTCTTTTCACTATGTATTCAAAATGGACAGTGATGAATGGGTGTGTGTCTACATACATACAGAATATGTGTGTGTGTTTATATATATATGAATGCAGTTCAGCTTCCTTCGGGTATTATCCCACGTCATTGTAATGCTTTTAAAGTTGTAGCAACGTTTCAGCAGAATCTCATCTGCCATCATCCATACAGAAGCCTGATGATGGCAGATGAGATTCTGCTGAAACGTTGCTACAACTTTAAAAGCATTACAATGACGTGGGATAATACCCGAAGGAAGCTGAACTGCATTCATGTAAGTACCCGCAAAAACTTAAAAAAACAAATATATATATATATATATGTGTGTGTGTGTGTGTGTGTGTCTGTTATGTATGTGTATGGGTAGATATATGTTTTCTTTTGAGAGCAGGCAACAGAATTTCATTTTTAATCTGCGTCAGTGCACTCATCACAAAAAATGACAATAAAGGTTGTATTATCTTATCTAAGTTTATCCTGTCATTCAACCAAAATTGAATGACAATCAGGATGCTAATACTTACCTAATAGAGCTGCTTGGAGCTCTAGTGTAATACTTTACTTTTTTCAAAAACATGAAAGTTCTGAAAGCACTTAGCAGTGAGTATTAAGCAAATGTGGAGGATATAAGTACAAACCAGTACAAACATGATTCAACGAAAGAGCAACTTACTGCTATAGCCTGGAGCCTCTCCTGCTGAATCGTGCTTGTTTCGATGATCCTGAAAGAAAAACAGAAACAGATGAAGAATTCACCTACAGAATGACTCCCAATTCTTCCCACCCCCACATGTCTTCCGAAGTTCTATCTGCCTACACTTCAAGGTGGGCTTTCTTCCAACTTTCTGTGATGAATGCTTAACTCCTGCTCTTTGCATGAAGACAGAGTCAAAAACTGGGCATGTGCAGTGGAAAGGGGGCTGGACTAAACTTTGATTGACTCCGTCTTTAAGCAAGGAAGCAGGAGATAGCCCACGCTTTGGATTCTCCGACCCGTACAACCGAGAACTATCTGATCGGGCTTAGTTTTTGGGGAGGAAAATAAGGGAAAAAAATTTCTTCCTCTCCCTACCAGCATGCATCAGTATTCATCTGGCTAGCATCCTATCAGTGTGTGATAAAGTTGAGGAGTGTTTGGAAACTGAAACAGTATTTGCTGTGCGAGCAAGAAGGAGACAGCAAGGAGCTCAGCTCAACTGTTCTGTACTAAAGCTGCTTGGTGCTGTTAAACTAAAACTGAAGCTCCTCTCCTCTGCTTGTGTTTTTATTTATTTGATTGATTGATTGATTTAATTTAGATTGCTGCCTATTCGCCCATGGCATTTTTTTTTTTTGCATTTGGAACAGATTTCTTTTCAGGTGGGGAGGGGGAGTAGAACTCCTAAGCATCAGAGCATGTTAATAATGATATACAAATATTAATGCTCTGATGGTCATTTCAAAAAATCCTTTCTTAGTGAGCACCAAGAAGCCAAGAGGAACATACGTGCTAATTTTCAAGTTTGTAGGCTTTACGGTTCTGGAGATTTTGTGATGATGGATGAGTGATATTTCACTTTGATATATACAGATTGTAATGGCAGGTAAGAAAGACCTGAGGGATGGGGAAAGAAATAGGAAACAGGGAACAGCCAGATAAGAGGGCATAGCCCACAGCAACATAATGGGTAGAAAAAGAGGTTCAGAAGGGACCTTCCCAAGCTTCTCAGGCTGAAAGGAGACAATAGGAAATTTGCACTTTCAGACTTGCAATATTGATGTCAGTCTTCCCAGGTAGACCAGACAGGAAGCATGACCAGACGAGCTAATTCTATTTTATTTTAAGTCTTCATTAACAAAAATCTTACAAGCCTGAAAACACAGATCTCCTGCTGTCTTCTTTGCAGCCTGAGAAGCCAGGAGGGTTCCTGCAGAACCTCTTTCTCTGCCCATTCTTTTAATAATAATGAAACAATTAAATAGGAAGTTAGCATGCTGAAAAGGTATCATTAGTCTCTCAAGCATAATCCGTCTTCCTGAGAAAGCAAGCTTCTGGATGCAGGATATAACCTGGAACATCTTCTTCGAAAATAAAGAGGCTCTTCATTTGAGGTGAATAAATAGGTAGTTGTGATTGGCTAATGATCAAAGTCATAACATTAAAGGATAAGGAGGGATCTTGCAGGTCCTCTAATCCAAATCCCTGCTGATTCTGTAATGCTCATAGGTCTCATGTTATCAAAGATGCCCCAATTGTGAATTGTCGGGACTGTCCACTACACAAATTTCTAGTTCTTGCCTATGGCCCAGGACAGAGGTCTTCGAACTTGGCAACTTTCAGACTTGTGGACTTCAACTCCCAGAATTCCTCAGCCAGCTATGGGAGTTGAAGTCCACAAGTCTTAAAGTTGCCAAGTTTGAGAACCCCTGTCCCTAGCTTACAGTGATTTCCAATATAAATATAGGGTAACACAAAGTAAGCATGTACCCCAATGCAGCTTCATAAGTCCAATTACAGTAAGATGAACATCTCTGTAAATCTACCCATTCCATGCAGATTACACATTAAGACTTGGAGGGGACCTTGTAGGTCATCTAGTCCAATACCCCCTACCTCAGTTCCTGTAACCCAGGGGTGTCAAACTCGTGGCCCGCGGGCTAGATATCCTGGCCCTGCCCCCGCCCAGTTTAGTGAAACGGGAAAAAGTCCTGATACATCATGTGACGATGCTGTGACAATGCAGGTTTGACACCAGTGGTGGGATTCAAATTTTTTCTGGGGAACCTGGCTTGGCGGGCATGGCTTGGCATGGCAGGGGAAGGAAGATACTGCAAAATCCCCATTCCCTCCCCACCCCACTAACCAGCTTTCCAGCTCTGGTTCTCCTACGCAAGGCAACAAAAGAAGACCCAGCCGATCAATTGGAACTTGGGAGGCAGAGAATAGATGGGGGAGAGGCCAGTCAGAGATGGTCTTTGCCGGTTCTCCGAACTACTCAAAATTTCTGCTACCGGTTCTCCAGAACCTGTCAGAACCTGCTGAAGACCACCCCTGTATTAGTCTCCAGTCCCCTAATCATCCTGGTTGCTCTTCTCTTCACTTTTTCTCGAGTTTATATGCAGATAATACTTATATATACAGATAATATTGATATGACAATTATAAGACCTTGTTTTGGTCCAAGGATTCTCCTTCACCTTTCTTTCATCATTGACCTAACACTTTTATCATTATGATTGATGCACCCACACAAATATCTGCTAACTAACTTCTTGTGGCTAATAGTCACATTCTGAGCCTTAAACCAAGCACAGAGATGGCAGAGTAATTACAAGCATCTGCAGAACTTCTAAGAGACTAAAGAGACAGCTAGAGCCAAGATCTCTATGAAAATCAATGGTTTTGAAAAAGGCTTCAGGTGGTACTAACTAATCTTTATTTTTAATTGATCCCCAATTACCCCCAACTAATTGGATTTATTTTGTTTTTCATCTACTCAACAGTCACAATAGTCTGGGTGGACAGCGTCGTCATAATGTTTTAAGATTTTTAAGACAAAGGAAAGAAAAATGTAAAACAGCAAATGGCAATTAACAATTAAATAGCACAGGAAAGACATAACATTTATAAAATGCACCATGACAATCCCAACATAAAGGTGCTCAATTTGATCAAACCATTGCCTTTCCCATTTCCTTTTTATCTATGAGATTACAAAAAATGTGAACTAAATTATAGGAAGTAAAAAAAGTAAAAAAGATCAAAGATAGAGGCAGAACTGTAAAAATCAATGCCGTTTTCCTTTTCAACCTATGTGTAATGGACATAAACATGGTTCTATCCTGCAGTAATGGCCACGTAGTTTTTGTTTAAAAGTGGACTTTTAGAACAGAATTGTAGTTGCCTGCATTTATCGGTTAAAAGGGAAGAGGGAAGAAGGAAGAAAGGATGGAGAGAAGGGTGGGGGGAAGAAGGGAGAGAGAAATCACAAACATGATTGATTATATGGGGATTTAACCCCAGGTTTTTACAAATCAAGAATTTCAAAGCTTAGACAGACAGTTTTGTCAGTTTTACCTACTGATCCCAATTCACACTAATTCAAGCTCTTTTCATCCTATTTATAATGACGTTTGTGACATTTTGGAAGTTGCAGAGGGAATATCATCCACGTGACAGTAATGAACACGTGGAAACAGACACACCTCTAAACAGGAACTTGGATGCCTCCAGATAAAACTTTCATTAGCATTCAGCATTCTGTACAACTTTATTAGTATTTATTTTTAAAGATCCAGAATCTGTCATCTTCTGTTTGTCTACCTTCCTGCCACTTCCCCACCTTCTCCAGTTACTATATCTGTCAATGATCATTCTAGAAAAAAATTGAACAAAGACAGACAAGTTTAACAGACAGGGTGGGGATAAATAATTTAGTTCTCATCTAAATAGCGGGTGGACACAACTGAATTTCTGCTCGACCTATGACCACAATTGAGCCCAAAAATTCTGTTGCTAAGCACAATAGTTGTTAAGTGAATTTTACCCCATTTTACAACCTTTCTTGCCACAGTTGTTAAGTGAGTCATTGCAGTTGTTAAGTTCGTAGCACAGTTGTTCAGTGAATCTGGCTTCCCCATTGACTTGGCTTGTCAGAAGGTCATAAAAGGTGATCACATGACCCCAGGACACTGCAACTGTCATAAATATGAGTCAGTTGTGAAGGAGGAGCCTCCTCGCTGATGGACTGTAGATCGTGACTCTCTATGGCTATGGTCCATGTTCTTTCGTTGGAGAGCCCTGATCATTACAATTAGGGGCTGAAGCTGCCTTGGATGAGTGGCAGAGTAAGGGGAAGCTGCAAGCCAGGTTGAGAGGAGCCGCATCTCCCCCCTGGGCTTGGTCTTTTTCCCCCCGAAAAACCACCGACTGCAGTGGTGGTTTAAAATGGCCACCCCAAAGAGGAGGACTCAGCTGGATTAAGATTTGTGCAGGAGGGAAGAAAGAGGTGGATAACATCTGAACCAGGACAACTGGGCAATACAACTAAATAAAAGTACCCCAGGATTAAGGTAATGTGGAATTTTTAAGAGAAGAAAAGTGAGCAGCAAAATTACAAAGGGACAGGGAAAAAAAAATGAAAATATTTTTGACAGTTAAGCGGGGCTTCGAACCAGGAAAGGAAGAAGCCAGAACTAAAGATTTAACTAAATTAGATTAAAATATTTTGGCAATAAACAGGCACAAAACAAAGCTAGACTTAAATAATAATAATAAAGTTTACAAATTGGAGACTGGACTGTGCTGGAATATTGAGGTTCGAAAAACCCTAAATAAAAAAATAGGGGGAAAAGGTGAAGACTTTGTACAATGGTGAGTGCCATCTTTCGACCAAAACTTGAGCTCAAACAAAAGGGAAAGCATCCTGTTTCTGAATGAACTTGTGTGGATATAACATTAAAGAAATATTGAAACAAAATAAGAATCTTAGAAAATGAAAGCAGAACCAGAATAAAGAAAAAAGCAAGGAAAGACTGACTGTGGGATTGATTGATGTTTTTGGTATAGACCCTGGGCTGGAATAATTGAGAACTTTAGAAAATTGAAAGAAGAAAGAAGGAAAGTAAAAGTGTTTTTTTTTTGTGTGGACTTTAACGATCATAAAATATAAGAGTGTAATGACGATATCTCTTAGCAAATTAAAAATGGAACTTAAAAATATGAAAGAATTACTACAGGAAAGAGGCGAATCACTTTGCTCTGTGTTAGAAGAAATGGATTCAAGGAGAAGACATTTTAAATAGACAATTAACACAAAGAATACTACAAAGAAGTGGGGGAAAAAGGAAGGTTAAAAAGTTGAGATTTAAGAAAGCAATCAAAAGGGGGAATACTTGTAAAGTCAGGAAAGGCAGAAAGACCCAGCAGAAAAGGGGAAAGGAAGATATTAAGAAAGAGATGGATATAAACTGGAATGAGAAAAGATATGAGGAAAAGAGAGGGAGGAGAAGCAGTAAGAAGCAGGCGTATGAAATAAATTTTACGGAAATAGTAAAATGTTGAAAAGAAATTGTTTTTTTAGAGATAATGGTTGATGAATTAAAAAGGGGATTCTGCAGGGTGACAAAGGATAATAAGAATTTTTCTGCAATTAAAAATATTTACAAAATAGGGTAATATAGATACTGATAACTCTTATTAAAAATCAAGGGGGGGGGGAAATATGCTGTGGAATCCAAATGAAAAGATGGAATGATTATGATTGTAACTTCTTTAAAAAATGGTTTATTGGGAATCAAGATGGAGTAATAAAGGTATATTTTAATCATTGAGGTGTCACACTCAAAACAGTAAAAGGGAAGAAAGCTATACTTGTTTTTTTTTTAGTGTTAAAATTTGTATTAATCTAGAATTTATAAAAAGAATGTGTAATGGAAAGGGAATATGACAGACTAAAGAACCAACTAAATTAATACATTAATTTTAAACTAATTTTAAATTAAACTAAATTAATTTTAATATAGACTATTAAAAGCAAGGAGAGACATTGGTAACTTTTTGTATTATTATTATTATCATTATCATCATCATCATCATTATTATTACTAGGCAAGCACATATTGTTTATCTTTATTTTTAAAATAAATATTAAAGGATTATATTTGAAATGAAACAAAAAGATGTTTCGATTGAGATTAATGAAAGAGGCTATAATTAATGTGTTTGTTTCTCTCCTTACTGAAAATTTGGAATGGATAAGGTAATAATAGAATTAAGTATGCATATATGAATGTATAATTGCTGTCATATTTGTATTTAAAGGTGATGACCCGGAAATATGTTGTCCACTAAAAAGAGATTTTTGTTTTTAATGTGAAAAACTGAATAAAATTTGTTAAGAAATAATAAATATGAGTCAGTTGCCAAGCTTCTGAATTTTGATCACGTGACCAAGGGGATGCTAGAGTGGGCTGTGTGAAAAACGGGCATAAGTCACTTTTTTCAGTGCTTTTGTAACTTTGAATGGTCACTAAATGAACTGTTGTAAGCCAAGGACTACTTGTGAAGGGGAAGAATTGTTTGCAAGAATGTTGTATGTTGGGAAGCCTTTCAAGCAAGAAGGGTGGAATCAAAAATTCTCAGTGTCAACAAAGCAAAGTTGAAAGGTTCTCATAAAGGACATATTGATCAGTTATGCATCACTTTGCTGCCATCCTCTTCAAAGTATTTGAAAGGTATTGCTTTAGTATACAATAAACTGTCTGCCTACGGTTAAGCAGCCTCTACAGATATGTACCCAAGTACTGCAGAGATATGTGGGGGGGGGGGTGTTTCTTTGAGGGGGCACAGATGGTGTATCAAATCTCACTGGATGCAGCAGACAGACACTTAATGGCCATTTCCTTCCTCACCTTCTGACCCTGTCTTGCCTCCTTTCTGCACGTTTTTTTGTTGTTGTTGCTAAAAACAGGCACTTCCTTCTTGGTGCTCTTGGGGGTTTTGGACTTTGTATTGTTCTGGAGGGTGGGGAAGCCTCCCCTCGTGCCAAAAGGATAGCCCCCCCCAAAAAAAAAGAAAGAAAAAAAACTGGAGAGGAAAAAAACCTGTCCTGCTCCTCCACTTTAAAACAAGCACAGATGCATGGGGAAATGAGCAAGGATGAAGAATTTTGCACGCTGGGGTGAATGGGGTCATCTATTCCTAGTTCCTTCCATTGTTTGTCAAGTTAGGGCTACTTGAGCTGGGCTGCCAAAATCCAAATGAACAATCGATGGGAGTCATGAGTCTCCTTGTTTCTCTTTGCTGCCATCTAATGCTTCTCTGGGTTCAGTTTCCATCCATTATTCCTTGTCTGGCCTTCAGGTGCTTTAGAAAACAGCTTGACCCCTTCCTCCCTGTGGTATTCCTCCCTCAGATATTGGAAGACCGCTATCCTGTCTCCCCTGGTCCTTCTCTTCACTAGACTAGCCAAGCCCAGTTCCTGCAACCATTTTCCATATGTTTTAGTCTCTAGTCTGTTTGCTAATCATCCCGGTTGCTCTTCTACTTTTTCTGGAGTCTCAACATCTTTTTTTTATAGTGTGGTGACCAAAACTGGATGTAGTACTCTAGGTGTAAGACTTCTCAATAGAATGTCTGTGCTCATTAGTTTTGTCAATGCCAGAACTACCCTTAAAAAAAATTGAGATATAGATCTCTAAACATATCTCAGCAAGATGACACACCCCATTATTTATCAGGTTCTTCTGAAAGGGGTCTCTCCAGCATCTTGTTTATCATCCATCACAATTCTGAAATTTCATAAGGCCTTAGCCAGGCTGAATGCATTGCCCTTAGCAGTCCTTTTTAGATATTTAATGAGTATCCCTACATCTCTCCTTTTGTGTCCATATGTGGTGATAACTCAACAGAAATTCTAACCCATTTGCTTCTATGTTATTTCCTACATAAGAACTCTAGATTTTCATTTATCCAATCTTGAAGAAACTCCAGGCAAAGAATTCTTTTGGACAAGAACTCAAAATATCTTGCCCAATTTTGTGCTATGGTTTGTACAACATATCACACCATTAAGTTTGGATAGTCATTTTTTATTTTTTATGTTCTTTTTATTTTATTATGTTATATATTCTTATTTATTTTTAGATCTTATTAGTGTATTTCTCTCTCTCTCTCTCTCTCTCTCTCTCTCTCTCTCTCTCTCTCACACACACACACACACACACACACACACACACACACACACACACCATGTGTGCAAGTTAAGCCCATGTCACACTGGCCAACGGATGCAAAAAGGACACAGCGGACGAGCAAAATGTTCCATCCGTTGTTATCCGCTCTCAAAAGGGGCAAAAATTTGCATAACCGGAGCGGATAACACGGACGCGGGGAGGACGCAGGGCGGATGCAAAGCGGATGCGGAACGGAAGCCCAACGGATGGGAGCGGATGGCACATCCGCAGGGCTTCCAGGGGGCCTCAGTGAAGCGGACGCGGAACGGAAAGAGCGGATGCAGAACGGACACCGAACGGATGAAGCGGATGCAGAGCGCAAGCCTAGTGAATGCAGAGCGGAAGCCTAATGGATGCCTGGCGTTTACTGCGCATGCGGGGAGGATGCATTGCGTCAGCCCCGCGGATATAACGGAAGCAGCTCGAAAGCAGGTCGCCATTCAGAGGAAAGACCTGCTGCCGGACACATCGACTGCCTTGCCTGCCTTGCCTGCCTGCCAGACTTGCTGCCAGCCTTGCTACCAGCCTGCCAGCCTTGGTGCCAGCTTGCCTGCAAGCCTTGCTGCCAGCCGGTCTGCCTGCCAGCCTTGCTACCTGCCTTCCTGCCAGCCTTGGTGCCTGCCTCCCTGCCAGCCTTCCTGCCAGCCTTGATGCCAGCCTGCCTGCCAGCCTTCCTGCCTGCCTTGGTGCCAGCCTTCCTGCCAGCCTTGGTTCCTGCCAGCCTCCCTGCCAGCCAGCAACCCCACAACCATGCGGAAGCACAGCAAGCCTCAGCCATCTGCTGCCAGCACTGGCAAGAGGGACAGGGCTAACATCCCGCCCCCTGGCCCTCACTCTGGTTCTGCTGGGGCTTCTGCAGCACGGGCTCGCTCTTCTGGGGCTGGGGCTTCTGCTGCTTCTGCTTTTGGAGGAGCTGATGACAAGCACTCCAGCACCAGCCACCTCCACAGCACCTGCACCCTTCACCCCTGAGACTGAGCGACCAAGAGGAGTGCCAGAGACTCATTTTTGTCTTATAGCTTGTTGTTAATAAAGTCTATTTTTGATTCACACACTTGCTTCATTTCTTTTTTTTAATAAAGTCTTGCTGGAAACTTTTAGAAATGGTTTAAGCCTTTGCATGCTTGTGGGATGGGTAAGGATACCTGTGGGATGGGTAATAGCTGTGGGATGGGTTAAGATAGCAGTGGGATAGACAAACCTCCAGTGCAAGCATAGTGGGACTGTATGGTCCACCCTCCCAGGTGCCACACCTACGGCCCTTTATTATCAATAATAATGTAATAATTATCCACACATGTCAACATAAACACAACTCTTTATTAAACGCCCTGTTCATTGTAGGCCAACTAAACATACATGGCCCAATCTCATCCGTGTGATGAGACAGGCTGAAGGAAGCATCCATTCAGCATCTATCATCCTGTCTTGACACTCCACTGCTCCAGCTGGGGAGTTGCACCAGTGTCTCAGGAGGTTGCGCTGCTTCTTCGCTTCATGTGAGGCTCTGTTGGGGCCTTGCACATCCTCAGTGTCGATCAGGTTTCGCCCTTGCCTCCATTCCCCAGGATCCATGTCCCCATTGGCTTGTTGGAGGTCCACGAGCCTGTTCTGCAAGACTGGGTAGCGGGTGCGCATGAGATTGTGCAGGATGCAGCAAGCTTCCATGATCCTCCTCACGGTCACTGGGCAATGCTGCATGGTGGTGAGAAGTACCTGGAACCTGTTGGCCAGGATGCCAAAGGCGTTCTCCACCACCCGTCTTGCCCTGGACAGCCTGTAGTTGAAGATCCTCTCTTCACGGGTGAGGAGTCTGGAGGTGTAGGGCTTCATGAGGTAGGTTGTGAGGGAGAAGTCGTCATCCCCCACGATGAAGTAGGGCACATCTTGTGTGTCATTGGGCAGGGGTTCTGGATCTGGGAAGCCCACAATGAGGTTGTGTTCCAGCCCCTCCTTGAGGTGACTGGCGTCGTAACCTGGGCATCTGAAGATGACCCGTAGCCTGAAGCATCGATGTACATGAATTTGTAGTCAGCATCGACCATGGTGAAGAGGACAATGCTGAAGAAGCCCTTGGAGTTGAAATAAGTGGACCCCGAGTTGGCTGGAGATTTGCAGGCCACGTGCTTGCCATCTATGGCTCCAATGGTGTGTGGTAAATTCCACTTCTGATACCACTGCTCTGCAACTTTCTTCCAGCCTTCTTCAGTGGAAGGGTACTGGAGGAGCTCCTCTTTGTATTCTTTGATGATGGCCTGCACCACTTCTCTGACCACAATGCTGATGGTGTTGGATGGCACCTCCAGCCGTACTTCATGCTCCTGTAGGAGGTTCCTGAGGCCAGGTGGCGCAGAGTGAGTGCCACCTTTAGCCCAGGTTCCAGGCTGGGCCGGAAGCTGGTGTTTGCCTTGGACAACCTGGGTGTCAGCCGCTGCACAACTTCGTCAAACATGGCTGGAGGCATCCTCATGAAGTTCTGGAATGCCCGAGTGTCTCCGCTCCTGAGCTCCACCATCAGCTTGTTGTACAGTCCGTCCTCTGCTCTTCTGGCAAGACATCTTTGGACCCAGACTCTTTTTGGGTGGCTCCTTTTCTTCTCGCAGTAGTGTTCACAGAGCCTGCAGATGGCTTTGCACTGTTGCAGAACGATGGTGGCTGCTGAAAGGACTTTGTTACAATCCATGGTGGACATGACTGGATGCTGTGGAAGAGGCAGAGGCAGATGAAGGCTGCAGAGGTCTGCACCGCTGGGCTGCTGTTCTGAAAGTGAGATGCAGGCGAGTTGCTCCCCCTTTTTATAGGCAGTATAGGTTTTCCGCTAGGCATCCTCTAGGCATCCTGTAGGCATCCTCTAGACATCCTTAATATCCGAGATAGGTCCCCTTTTTTCTGTTTTAAACGCTTTGTTTCCGTTCTGCATCCGCTAGGCATCCGTTCTGCGTCCGTTCCGCTTCCCCCCCACGTCCGGGCGGATGGAGTTACGCGGATGCGGAACGGATGCCTAGCGGATATAGCGGATGCGTAACGGATATGTAGCGGATGCGTAGCAGATGCAGAACGGACGAACTGGATACATTTTCCGTGCAAAAGTTTTAGGCAGCCCAAAACTTTTGGAGCGGATGAAACGTCCATAAACGGATGCTGGACGGATAGAGGAAGCCAAACGGAGGCAGTGAGTACATTGCGTTTTCGAACGGATGGCAAGGTTTTTTGTCCGTTTTACATCCTCTTTGCATCCGTTGGTTCAGTGTGACATGGGCTTAAGTTTCCTGGTAGTCTTCAAGGATAGCCCCAAGGAAATTGAATTGTAGTAATCCAGACACAAGGAAACAAAGACATCTTCAGAAAAACCTGAAGCTTTAGTGATTGGAAATTCTAGGAGTTTAATGTACCCTAAGGCACGGGTGAGCAACTAGGTCAACTTTGCAACTTGTGGATTCCAACTCCTAGAATGGCTCACTTAGGAATTCTGGAAGTTGAGGTCCACAATTCTAAAGTTGCCATAGTTGCCCACTCCTGACCTAAGGGCACCATTTTGGAGAAGGCAGATTTAAAATATTTAAAATATTTCTAGGCTATAGTAAAACAAAGTAAGTTCTTAAGGAGGGGGAAAGGCCATATTTCAAGCTCATGAGATCCATTTTCTTTTTTAACTACACTGGTAGTCCCCAACTTATGACCACAATTGAGCCCAAATTTTCTGTTGTTAAATGGAACATTTGTTAAGTGATAACTTAGCAATTGTTAATTTGCCCCATTTTGTGACCTTTCTTGCCCATTGTTAAGTGAATCATTGCAGTTGATAAGTTAATACCCCAGTTGTTAAGTGAATCTGGCTTCCCCATTGACTTTGCTTGTCAGAAGGTCACAAAAGATGTTCACTGTCAACTAAAAAGATACTCCTTTGGCCTTTTTAACTGCCAGAAAAAGGGAGTGGGGGAAAATAAGGCATTCCTTAAATGCCTAGATAATCACCCCAGCAGCCCAAAGTTGTCGAAGCATAAGAAGGTTATTGGAGAGCATGATGGATGACTCTGGAGATGGATGTGTCCCATTGGAGAAGTCCCATCCGGGGATGGGGGGAAGATCAAGGTCAAGGGGGAAATGTATGATGTAATTTAGTATCGGCTGCACCCAACCACGCAACAACATGGAAACTTCTAATAAACCAATTTACTTTTCTCTGAGATGCGGCTAGAGACTTTTGATTTGAATGAGGGTGGATTTGTTGGAGCCCTAACATTCACATGACCTTAGGACACTGCAACAGTCACAAGTATAAACCAATTGCCAAGCATTTGAGTTGTGATCATAGGGATGCTACCCAGGTGGTAACTGTGAAAAACGGTCGTAAGTCACTTTTTCAATGCCATTGTAACTTTGAACAGTCACTAAATGAACTGTTGTAAGTCAAGGATAACTTGTATAGCTCTGGGATCCATCTGATGCATACATATAGGGACACTCACAAGATCACGATAAAAGTCACAATAGTGACTGTGACTCCCACTTCGACTGTTCTGATTTCTCTTCCCATACGGATGCCCCGTATGCTTCTCTCTTCCTCTCTGCTTTTTTCCTCCAGCAATGCATATGCACATAACAAAGCAAAGAAACACAGGCGTGTGTGGTGTGTGCGCGCCTCCCACGCACACAAACACAGACATAGACACCCTGGACAGATTCTAAGACCAGGCATTTATATTCAACAGTAGAACCAAATGGATCTTAAGAGGCTTTCCACAGAAGACTGCTTTGCCAATTCTTCACTCTAGCCCTGTAATTTATAGCAGCTTGAGGGAGGGGGGGAAGCATTCGGTTATTGTCCTCTGTTGGGGAAAACAGTATCAGGAAGACAAGGCAAGGGATGGATGCCCAGGGTGGTTCATGAAGTATGCGGAAGGCCACCCTGGCAGAATTAAATGCTTCTATAGATTTTCTTCTCACTGCTGAGGTCATCTAAGTAGAAACCTCAAGTTAATGCTTGTATGCAAAACAGGCTCCTGGGACTGAATTCAATGCTTTTTGCTTATGGTAGGGTGAAGAAACTATGGCCCTTTTATGAGTTGTGGACTTCAACTCCCAGAATTCCTGAGCCAGCTGGCTCAGGAATTCTGGGAGTCGAAGTCCACAACTCATGAAAGGCCTATAGGTTCCCCACTTCTGCTTCAGAGTGAATGTATCTCATGGCTGCCAATGTTTTAAAAAGAGAAATAAGGAAATTGCAATTTCAACACCCCTTGCACAGCCCCCAATCCATATATTTTGCTCCTGTTCCCAAAGACAGTGTTCGGCCTCTTAGTGAGATGGCCTTTGTCAAGATGCAACCAAGTGAAATAGCCACATCATGATTATTTTATTGTTTCTTTGTAATGTTTATGTCCAGAAGGCAGCAATAGGAAAGGATTCAAAGAGCCACATCCCAATTTTGATGGGACCAAGTTGGTAGTGATGATGGTGATGAAGGAGGAAGAAATACAGGGAGTCCTTGATTTACAACGATTTGTTTGAAGTTACAACAGTGCTGAAAAAAAGGACTTGTGACCTGTTTTGACGTTTACATCTCAATGCCTTATTTTACTGCACCAAAGGAGTCAGAAGTCAATACATTTTTTTCTGTTTTCTCCTTGCTTTCCCCCACTATCCCCTTCCCTTTTGCTTTTCCTAACTTCCCTACAACTTCCCTAATGCATTTACATTTGTATTTTCTTTGTATGCTATATTATAATATAAATTAATAAAAAATCACTTAAAAATACTCTTGCAGCATCTCCATGGTCAAGTGATTAAAATCCAGGCGCTTGGCAACTGGCTCATATTTATGACAGTGGTGGGATTCAATTTTTTTTTACTACCAGCTCTTTGGGCATGTCTTGGTGGGCGTGTTTTGGTGGGCGTGGCAGCGGAAGGTTACTGCAAAATCCCCATTCCCTCCTCACATCACTAACCTGCTTTCCAGCTCCATTCTCCTGTGCAGGGCAACAAAAGCAGACCCAGCTGATCAGCTGGGACTCGGGAGGCAGAGAATAGATGGGGGCAGGGCCAGTCAGAGGTGGGATTCTGAACTACTCAAAATTTCCGCTATTGGTTCTCCAGAACTGGTCAGAACCTGCTGAATGCCACCTCTGATTTATGACATATGCAGTGTTCTTTGTTCATGTGATCAGCTTTTGGGACCTTCTGACAAGCAAAGTGAACGAGGGAACCAGATTTACTTAACAACCCTGTTACTAACTTAACAGGTAATTCACTTAACAACTGAAGCAAGAAAGGTTGTAAAATGGAGCAAAACTCACTTAACACTTATCTTGCTTAGCAACAGAAAATTTGGGCTTGGTTGTGGTCGTAAGTCAAGGACTGCCAGCACATTCACCTTTTCTTGCATGCTTCAGGCATGGGTTGCACACACAATGCTTGACATGCTCTGAATCATAGTATCGCTTGTTGTGGTTCACTGGCAGCTGGTGCAGACGGCAATGGAATTGGACAGTGTGAAAGAACGGGGACCAGTCAGAGAGTCTGGAGAGGACTCGGATGAGGGTCCCACATTGGATGCAGAGATGAGGCCAGGACTATCTGGGAGTGGGGTGCTGCCTCCAGAACTTTCGGAGTTTGGCAGCAGCAAGGTAGAGGACCCAGGGGAGCCTATTCCCATGTGCAGAGCTGCAAGAAGGCGAGAGCAGCTGAAACAAAAGGGGCGACTCGGGAGTAAGGCAAGGGGGGATGATTGCTCCTCCCATAAGGTATAAAAGTCAAGCAAAGATGCCGAAACCTTTGCAGGAAGCAAAGTAGTTCAATTGGTTCAGAGTCATCCTTGAAGCTCTTTGTAGTTTGGTTGGGTTTTTTTGTACTTCAGTTGGTTTCTTTTCTAGTTCATTTGATACTTCTGTTTTTGGCAGCACTTCACAGAACTGAAAGGTGTGTGCTTATCTCAGGGGACTGTTTGAGATTAATTCTGGCTGAGAATGAAAACAATTCTCAGCGTTGCACAAAAATAAGTTTTGTTTTTACAATACGTTTGTGCGTGATTATGGTTTATGAAGCCTGAGTCAGAACAGCTTGGAATGACTTGAGGGGGTGGGGATGGGGGTGATATTATGGTGGTTCTTTTTCCCAAAGAGGAAAAAGACAGTTCTATTTGGTGTTATTATGTGGAGCGATAAAGCTCTGAGGTTCTCTTTTGCTGATTCCTCTATCCACTCCCACTCCCTGTTCATCATTTTACATTAAATCTCTGGCTGTGGTCCTGTCACCATGGGGTGAAGTTATCATCAACACATTAATGACAGTTGCTTATTATCTTCTTCCTGTGCTATCTGGATGGAACTCAACTCTAGCAAGACTGAGTGGCTGTGGATTATAGGACTAAACCTATCCAGGTAGTCTTTAACTTACAACAATTCACTTAGTGACCATTTGAAGTTACAACCGGCACAGAAAAAAGTGACTTATGACCCTTTTTCACATTTACGACCATTGCAGCATTCCCCATGGTCATGTGATTAGATGCTTGACAACTGATTCACATTTATGATGGTTGCAGGGTTCCTGGATCATGTGATCCTCTTTTGCAACCTTCTGACAAGCCAAGTCCATGGAGAAATCATATTCACTTAAACAACCAAGTTACTATGTTAACAACTACAGTGATTCAAATAACAGATAACAGATAATCAGAGTTGGAAAGGACTTTGTAGGTCATCTAGTCCAACCCCCCTGCCCAAGTGGGAGACCCTACACCATTTCTGACAGATGGCAGTCCAATCTCTTCTTGAAAGTTTCAAGTGATGGCGCTCCCACAACTTTTGAAGGCAAAGCTGTTTCACTGGTTGATTGTTTTCGCTGTCGGAAAGTTTCTCCTTATTTCCAGGTTGAATCTCTCCTTGTTCAGTTTCCATCCATTATTCCTTGTCTGGCCTTCGGGTGCTTTAGAAAATAGATTGACCCCTTCCTCTCTATGGCAGCCCTTCTAATATTGGAGCACTGCTATCATGCCTCATAATTCACATCACAAACCTAGCAAGGAAAATCTAAAATAGGGCAAAACTCACTTCACGAATTTCTGACTTATCCACATAAATTCACAATTGGATTCAATTGTGGTCATGAGTTGAGGACTGCCTAGACTGGGGACTTCATTTTTGAATTCTGAATAGAGGAGTAGATTCTGGCAGGTAAAACTGGCACGTAGGTTGAGGGGTCCCCTTGGATTCTTGGCTGCTGCTTTAGGAGCAGGTGCCCCTTGCATACTCGTTGTGTTGGTTCCTGGATCAGAAGTCTCCCCCTCTCTCTAGTTAAGCTCACTCATGCCTTCATCACTTCCCATTTGAATTGTGGCAAAGCATTCTACTTGAGGCTGCCCTTAAAGACCATGTGGAAGTTGTAATTGGTCCAGAATGAGTGTCATGCCCCTGATGGAGACTGACTCTGAGGGAGAGGAGGAACAGCCCACAGGGAGTGGAAGTGTGGCTCCAGAGATTGTGGAGGAGGCTGGGGAAGGGCACAGGCCGGCTGAGCAGTCAGAGGAGGACCCAGGCCCATCCCCTATACATCCAAAGGCACGCAGGGAGGAGGGGATAAGGGAGAGACATGGTCTCCTCGGGAGGAGAAGGCCTTGATCCTCTTCATGGGCTGCAGGTGTGACAACTGAATAAGAGTTTGGACCTGCGTACTGGCGAACGCTGGAAACAAATCATGTAAATATCTCTAGTTCATAGTTCCTCTCTGAGTTTGGCATCTTTCCCAGTGTGTGTTATCCTCCAGCCCTTATCTTGCCTGGTTTGTGTTGTTTTTTTTCCTTCTTCCTGTAACTGTTTGTGTGGGAGTGTTTTTGTCTTCCGTCAAAGATATTGGGAGCTTGGAAGCAAAGTGAAGGAATAAAAGGGACTTCATCTGTTTTCTGTGACTGTGTTTGTTTTGTATCCCACTCTGGGTCATCACAATGGGGTAGAGTTGGAATGATGGGCATGTCTCAGTATGCCAAGGCTGCAGCCCTAATTCTATGTGTTGTGTAGGTATTCCTCATTTAGCAACAGCCTCGTTTAGTGGCCATTTGCAGTTACGATGGCAATAAAATGGAACTTTGCCACAATCCTCACGCCTATGACCTCCGCAGGTCTGTAAAGCAAAGAAAGGCTGAAATAAGATGTAAGCGTAGTCGCAGTTTTACTTAGCGACAGAATAACGGAGTTGAAAGGGATCTTGGAGGTCCTCTATCCCAACCCCCTGTTCAAGCAGCAACCCTATACCATTTCATACAAATGTTTGTCTTAAAAACTAAAGAGATGCTTGAGTGTTGGAACACCACAACTTTGCTTAATGACTGAATTTCACCCTGAACTGTGGCCACTAAACCAGGACTACCCATACTGACTTCCAGTGGGTTTCTGGATACATTTTGAGGTATTGGTTATCACCCATAAAGCCCTTAATGGAATAGGACTGGGTTACTCATGGGAGCCCAGTCCCCTATTAATTTTTTGCTTCCCACTAAATTCCCACTAAATGAGAGAATTGGTATGTTCCTGACATCTTCTATCAAGCAATGCCATTTGATAGACGGCACAAGCATGACTATTCCATCACAGCTCCTGTCCTATGAAACAGTCACCTGGCCACACACACCTATACAAATTCAGATGGCCCCACCCCTTGGTCTTTCAAAAAGTGCTAAAGACCTGGTTATTCCTGAGACCATTGGGCCAGAGTTTTAACTGGGAGATGTTTTATGGACATATTTCATAGTTGATTTTTTTATCTTGGTTTTTAAATTTGTCTCAAGATGCCCAGAGTCCTTTTAAACTGGGTAACCATATACATTGAAGAAAAAAACAAACAAATCAACTATTATTAAAAAACAAACAAACCCTGCAGGCTTCTTCAGACTCATTCTGTTTAGTGCTGTTTATTCCTAGGTAAGCTATCAGCCTCCTTACATTTACTACAAATGTACTCTTCATTACATTCACAATACAGTTATCACACAACAACAGTTCCCCCCCCCCCCCCCACCCCCCCCTTTTTCCCCTAATGGGCCCAGAATCATTTACAGAATCCCCTTTTTTCCTTACAAAATACTTTGGAAAAATTGTGAATTGTACATTACTTTATTAATAATGTCTATTCTGACATGTCCAATATAATTCAGTGACTTGCAAGAGGACAGTAGGATTGCAACCTTTTAAAATGCAACTAAACAACAAGCAGAATCAAACAGATGTAGACTGAGTTTGCCATTTTTTTTGCAGCTTCCTCTCCCTTCCCTGTTATTCCCACAACTTTGACCATTTGTTTCTACTATATAAATATAAAATCATAATCAGGAAAAGGAAAATTGTAATTAGTACCTTATCCAGTATCTGTCAGACTTGTACCAAAAATAACAACATTCAACCACACATATCTCTGCTCAGTTTCTAGCTATTTCTCAAGCAAACAAACTCCTGAGATCTTTCTACGTAAAGTGATACTGTAGGACAAGCCCTACACTGCAGATAAGAGGCAATTTCCGAAGGCCATAACTGGTTGCAAAAGGACTATGCCTCCAGCAACAAGAATGAAATAAATCCTTCATTAATCAAATACCTATCAATGCATGCCCAGACGCTTATTAATTTAGTTTATTTTATTTTTTATTTATTTGATTTGTCAATCGCTTACAAGATAATGGGTATTAGTATAACCATGAGTAAGAATACAGGAAACAGATACAAATAAATGGGGACAATAGGACAGGGACAGTAGGCACAATTGTGCACTATAAGAAAAAAAAGCGAACAAAAAATCATTGGAATTTTGGGAGAACATGATACATGATCCTTGAATTACAATTATTCATTTAGTGACCATTCAAAGTTGCAACAACACTGAAAAAAGGACTTATGACTTTCAAACTGCAGCATTCCCAAATCCCCAATTTGGTTACATGGTCCAAATTCAGCTGCTTGGCAGCAGGCATGTATTTCTGATGGTTGCAGTGTCCCAGGGTTATTTGATCATCTTTTGTGACCTTGTGACAAGCAGTCAATGGGAAAATCAGGTTCGCTTTACAACTGGGTTACTAACTTAACAACTGTAATGATTCACTTGACAACCATGATAAGAAAGGCCTAAAATGGGAAAAAACTCACTTAACAACTGTTTTGCTTAACAACAGAAATTTTTGACTCAGCTGCAGTTCTAAATCAAGGGCTAACTTTAAAGCAATTCAAGAAAGCTGATAGATCTCAGCTTTGGAGTCTTCTCTGAAACTCAACAAGGTTGGGTCTCACAATAAGGATTTAAGATAAGGAACAATGAATTTAATTTACAACAAAAAAAGATTTTGGCTGAACATCAGGAAATAACAGTAAGAACTGTTCAACAATAGAACTGCCTGCTCTGGCTGGTGGATGCACATGGGTAGTGTGGAAACAGAGATTGGATGGTCATTTTTTAAGGGTTTTTACAGATTACAAATTAACAGAGTTGGAAAGGACCTTTTGGTCATCTAGTCCAACCCCCTGCCCAAGCAGGAGACCCTACATCACAGGTTGCAGTAATAGCACTGGATTCCTGCCCTAGGCAGGGAGATGGACTAGAAATCAGGGGTCTCCAACCTTGACAACTTTAAGACTTGTGGACTTCAACTCCCAGCAAAGCTGGCTGAGGAACTCTGGGAGTTGAAGTCCACAATCACACATGCAAAGCTGGCTAAGGAACTCTGGGAGTTGAAGTCCATAAGTTTTAAAATTGCCAAGTTTGGAGACCTCCCCAAACTAGATGATTTGCAAGACCCTTTCCAAGCCGATGTGATTCCAGATGTGCAGGGAGGGAAAACATAGCACTTGTCTACAATTATTTTAAACAATCACACACACACACACACACACACATCAAGGACATGAAAGTAGCATCATTCAATCCCTGGAGAAAGTAATATGGCTATTTTAAAGGGATGCATCCTGTTGTACATTTCGGCACACAAATGCTCCAAAACATTTTCTCTGATTAATTTCTGAAGCTCAGCTCCAGTTAGTACCAGGGTGAGATTTCTGCAGCAAATTCCAGGACTCCAGGCCAGACATGAAGGTGGAAAACCTTCCAGAATAGGACAATGCCAAAGTACTTCTGCGTTGAGATCTGGAAAACATCATGGATGTATCCAGTCCATGTAGCAATCAGGAAGTTCTTGGCTGGTATTTTCCCATGTCATTATAGTTGTACTTTTAAAGTTGTAGCAATGCTTCAGCAGAATCTCATCTGCCATCATCAGGCTTCTGTATTGTGTTTATCTGTGAGTCAGATTTTCACAGCCGTTTCTGTTTTAAATTTGGGGTTAGCCTACTGCTGTGCCAGAATGGTTTTTTCTTCATCCTGATTGGTTGGGAGTCTTGGTCTGTGTTTATTGGTCTTGGAGTTTGCTGTGTTCTGCTTGATTGATGTTTCTAATATCTTCTGTCTGTTTGTAGCTTTTTTTGTCTTGATTGGCTGGCAACATTGTGTTTCCTGAATGTGGCTTTTAGTGCGGCTTGGCTCTGAGCAAACGGACGGCTATCATTTATTAGGAAGCTAGGTTTCATCTGGGTGCCTGGATGGGGTGTGTTTGAGCCGGAGGTATCAGGGGGGAATCTGTTTGTGTCCAGGTGTTTGCCTGGCTTGTGGTGTGGAGATTTTTTGTTTGTGAACCTGCCAAGCCTGACACACAAGATTAAAAAGAACCCAGTACACAAGCCTGAGGATGGCAGATGAGATTCTGCCGAAACGTCGCTATAATAAAAGCACAAATATTTAGACATGGGAAAATACCTGAAGAAACCTAAATATCATGCATACATACATACATACACACACACATACATACATACATACGGAAAGAGAGGGAGATAATTAGAACCTTGCTATTGAGAAACGGCTCAGAGAAAGCTGGATCCCACTTTTGGGCCTCTAGTTATGATAAATGGGCTTGGCTCAGTTCTCTAGCTGGATTCTTCTGAAGATGCTTTGTTCTGCCCAAGTTTCTGTGGAGTTTGGCAATGACATTTAGAAATGAGTAGAATTACTCCTGGCTAGTCTTTTGAAAATCATCATCATTATCATCATCATCTCTTCCTCATCCTCATCAATACCATCATCTATTAAATTTATATGCTGCCTGACTCCCAGCAACTCCAGCCAGTTTTATTGCCAAGTGGCTCATTTTATTCATCTCCCTGAAGGGCAGCAGCAGCAGCAACAGCAACACTTGGGAGTCATGTGAAATGAACAATCACACGCACCCATCTCGCATCCTGTTAAGTCACTCTTGGCACCTTATGTTACTGTTCCAGAGTTACTGTGTGAGCGACACCAAACAAAATCCGTCAGCAGTTTAGAATGCACACACCAAGCATCTCCGTGAAGGTTTTTGTTCCAACCCTGTGATTGTTTTTCCACTGAACTTTGCCTGGTTGAGATCATGGAAGGCCCATCATTGCCAGACTTCTGGCATTCTCAGGGAGGTTCACATTCACTGACCACCACCGTTTTTTAGCAGATGGGATTCTTTTCTTGTAAAATATAAACTATCCTGGCGAGGTAGAAAACTTTCTCCCCATCTCCACTTCCTCCACCCACTTTACGCTCCACACGTCAACATCTTTCACAGAAGGGGGTTGTAAAAATTTATTTCGAGCCAGCCCAAGCAGGAGAAAGAAAACAAAGCAAGAAATGGCTTTTGCTGTCTGAAGAAAGATAGTGATGAGCCAGAAAAGAAGGTTGAAGAATCATCTCTGCTTAGGGGAGACAGCGAGAGAGAGCCTTATTCAGTGTTGGCTACATAAATTTTGTCTTGCTTAATTTCGGACTTCTTGAGACCAGAGTTTTGCTATCCTGTGGCCAAGGTCCAGGTTTTCAAGACAAAACCAAATTTCCAGTCTCCAGTTCTCTGTCTTTTGTGAAATGTGTATATCCAATACAGAAAGAACAGCTGAACTTAAACAGCCTTTTGAAATACTTTCCGCTGAGTTGGAACAAAGAAATTGGGTGGACAATTTCACTAAAAGTCCCTGGGGAGAAGAAAAGATTTGCCCAACAGTTTTTTTAAGGACAGACATCACTTTACTGAAAATACCCCATAGGAAGAGACCCCCTTCTATGTCTATGAGTACTGCATCCAGTTTTGGTCACCACACTATAAAGAAGGATGTTGAGACTGTAGAAAAAGTAAAGAGAAGAGTAACCAAGATGATTAGGGGACTGGAGGCTAAAACATACAAAGAACGGTTACAGGAACTGGGCATGGCTAGTCTAGTGAAGAGAAGGACTGGGGGAGACATGATAGCGGTGCTCCAATATCTGAGGGGCTGCCACAGAGAAGAAGAGCTCAAGCTATTTCCCAAGGCACCTGAAGGCCAGACAAGGAATAATGGATGGAAACTGAACAAGGAGAGATTTAACCTAGAAATAAGGAGAAACTTTCTGATAGTGAGAACAATCAACCAATGGAACAGTTTGCCCTTGGAAGTTGTGGGAGCGCCATCACTTGAAACTTTCAAGAAGAGATTGGACTGCCATCTGTCAGAAATTGTGTAGGGTCTCCTGCTTGGGCAGGGGATTGGACTAGATGACCTACAAGGTCCCTTCCAACTCTAATTATCTGTTATCTGTTTTTTTCTTGGAATTAGAAACTTGGGAAGTCAGGGGTCTGCAGACTGCTGGAGAGAGAGGTTACAGGTAGTCCTTGACTTATACCCCTTCGTTTAGTGACCATTCAAAATTACAATGGCACTGAAAAAAATGACACTTACGACCATTGCAGCATCCCCATGTGGTTATATGATTAAAATTTGGGTCTTGGCAACTAGCATGTATTTATAATATTTGCACGTGGCTCAGGGTGATGGGATCATCATTTGTGATCTTTCCAGCTGTCTTTTGACAAGCAACGTGAAACGATATAGCCAGGTTTGCTTTAACAATTGCATGATTCACTTAACAACTATAGTGGTTCACAACAACTGTAGCTAAAAAGGTCAATATTTGGAGATTTTGGGCTCAATTGTGATCGTAAGTCAATAAAGGGCAGAACATTCACATATAATCCTTGGCTATCTCATAACTAAAAAATATGGCTGTGCACTTCTTTGGATTCAAAGGTGAAACATGTCAGAAGGGTGCAGGGACATGCACTAAGTCACCTTCTCTTTCTTCTTAAATCAGGCTTAAAAGTTTGGAAAAAGTCTTTGTCCATCACTTATGAAAAGCCAAAGAAGTCACGTTAATTATGCGGTTGGGATGATGGTATAAGGAGAACCCATACCACAACCATAGTGGGCAATGCTTTTATAAGGCCAATGTAAAAGCTACAGAGAACATGTGCACACTTTGGAGATTTCCAAAACTGTTTTTCAAACAAACCAGCAGATGGTGGGGAAGAAAGAAGGAAGGCAAGGTTGATACAATCTTGAAGTCAGGTCACAAGAATTGCAAGGCTAAGAGTTTCATATCAGAAGATTTGCCTCCATTCTGAGGTTGTCCTTAGAGTTGCATGGATGAAGCCACCACAATAAAAAAATGTCCATTTGTAAAAAAATCTAACTTGCAGCTGCACTAGAAGCTCTTCTCTAGCCACAGGTTTGAAGCCTTTCCTAAAACTTCATTTTCCCCAATATTTTTCAATAAACTGAAAAACAGGCAGAGAATAGAATAGAATAGAATAGAATAGAATAGAATAGAATAGAATAGAACAGAATAACAGAGTCAGAAGGGACCTTGAAGGTCATCTAGTCCAAATGGTTGTCCAATCTCTTCTTAAAAACTTCCAGTGTTTGAGAACTTACAACTTCTGGAGGCAAGTTGTTTGACTGATTGATTGTTCTGACAGGAAATTTCCCCTTAGTTCTAGGTTGCTT
>BLBF01000042.1:19261729-19281709 GCA_015471245.1 Laticauda colubrina | reverse complement strand
CCAGAATTCTCCAGCCAGCACAGCTGTGCTGGCTGGAGAATTCTGGGAGTTGAAGTCCACAAGTCTTAAAGTTGCCAAGTTTGAAGGCCCCTGCTCTACCTGATGGCCCTCAGAGGCAGAATTCAGAGCAGAAACTTAACAGAGGCAGTTCCTTCTTGGATCCTGGCTGTGAGAGAGGTTAAGGCCAGCAAACAGAGCTCTTCAGCCCTTTCTCTGAGGAGTTCTAGGCCAGCATCAAAATGGCGGCTCCTGGAGAAATAGGGGTCTCCAGATTGTTTCAGAAGAGGTGAATCAGCTCAGGTTGGAGACAGAATAAAGCTGAAGCTCTCAGACTCAGAAGTAATGGGATAAATGGATGGATGGATGGATGGATGGAAGGAGGAGAAAGGGAAGGGAGGAAAAGGGGAAGAGGAAGAGGAAGGAGAAGCAAAGCCAAGCCAAGCCTGAATCAGTTGTTTTTCTCCTTGGCTCTCTCCTTCTTTCTCAAGTAGAGAATGTTACTCAGCTGACAAGAGCAATATTTTCCCCAGTGCTGATGTGGGACATTCCTTTTTTCCTTGCATGTTGTAAAGGAAAGGCCAAATGACCCTTTGCCTGCACATCCATGATACAGAACAATAATGTTTGTTTGGCTTGCTGTGGCCGCAAACAGTTTTGTTTTTCAGCGCTCTTGCTGACTTCCAAAGAAGGCAGCTGACCCTTTTCTGCCTTTTTTCTCCCCACCCCCTCTGGGAACAACAGCCCATCCCACCCTGTTATAGCAGAACCCTGGCTGGAGAAATGCTGCAGCTTAGCCCACTTAGTCTTGGCAAAGAACCGTAGCTAAAGTTATGGGACAAGTTCAGGCACCTACCCTTTGTGACTGGAAAACATTCAGTCTTTGGTGAAAAGGAACTTAATGCTCTTCCTTGCCACAGATGAAAAGAAGCACATCTCTGCTTTTCTGCACCCACCCACATCCCTCGGTCACTTCCAACCGAATATCTAAACTGCAGTGTTTGGGAGCAATGGACCAAATAATTATTTGCAAGCTCATTGTGCTAAATTAGACACAATGTTGCAATCTATAAGCTTTTCCAGAATCACAGCATTTTAAAAAAAAAAATATCAATCCCTGTAATGATAAAGGAGCAGCCCCACTAATTCTACTTAGAGTGCTACTGAGAACTCTCAAACATCAGGAAAAAGGGAAAGAAAGACCCCATCCCAAATTGTCTATCTTCTCGCTAGATGTTTTATTTCCATTTTTTACATACTTGCTGGAGACATATCTATCATCAGCTCTCAGCTACCAATGAAAATTGGGTAATAGCATCGTACCTCCCCAAAAACAGGGTCAGGAGGAGAATGCTACCTTCATACCCATTTCTGGACTTATCATCACTGGATCTGCCTTCAAGACTTTTAAAATAGGAATGAGCTTTCTTTCTGAAGAAGAAGCCACTACATTCCCCTGTCTGTCTGTTAAGATATCTAAGTGAAGTGTCTGTGTTCGATGTCAATCTATTCCTGATTATGTCTGGGAGATAGCAACAGGGAAAGACTGATTAAAAAGATCTTTAATCCAGTTTAGCAGTCTCCGTCTTTATACTTTTAAAACTCGACAAAAGTTTTATCTGGCTCTGCAGTGAGAAGTACTTGTAAGAAGGATCTGGAGATTTTGGTACTATACTACACTTCCATGTCGGAAGCTCTGAAGTGCTTCCTGGGTGAAAGGATCAACCGATGGTATCACTGATGCCAGGGGGCTCCTTTTGTGTCCCTGTTAAGTTGCCCACTAAAGTGGTACCCATCTATCTACTCACAGTTGCATACTTTCAAACTACTGGGATGGCAGAAGCTGGAACAAATGACAGCTCACTCCGCCACATGTTAAGCTCGCAGCCCGTGGGCCAGATGTGTCGTGCTTAGGCCATTCCCACCCCAACTCCATGAAGGGAAAAAAACATGATGATATGTCACGTGACAGCAATGTGACATCGCGAGTTTGACATCTGTGGTTTAGGCCAACGTTTCTCAACCGTAGCAATGTTAAGATGTATGGACTTCAACTCCCAGAATTCCCTGGCCAGAGTGCTGGGAGTTGGAGGTCCACACATCTTAAATTGCTAAGGCTGAGAAATACTGACTTGGGCATGGACTTACTCCTGTTGAAGAATCCCTGCCCAGAGCTGATTATGCAAGGATTGTTAGAGGATGCCTCATTCATTCATAAATATCATCATTGTTTTTATCAGTGGGGCAGATGGGAAAGACTCCTAAGCAGAGATTGCTCAGCCACAGAAGGATGTGATGTTACTAAAAGTCTGAGAGAGAGATTGGAAGAGGGGCAGGAAACCTGCCTTCCGTTCTGTAAACAGCCCTTTTCATCAAATATTCATGCCTTCCATTTTTCCTTGGGCCTTGTCATTGCTCTTCTCAACCCAGCCTTCCTTTTAATGCACATCCTTAGCACTTTATAAATGCCAATTGCTTGCTTGCTCTCCTCTTCCTCCTCTT
Organism: Laticauda colubrina; assembly: GCA_015471245.1. Lineage (NCBI taxonomy): Eukaryota > Metazoa > Chordata > Lepidosauria > Squamata > Elapidae > Laticauda > Laticauda colubrina. Next base: position 19,279,210 of record BLBF01000042.1, on the reverse strand, counting down.
TGTTCTTTATTTTTCTTTCAACTGGACCTTACAGCGTCCTGAAGGAGAAAAATAAAAATCACTCCGTGGCTAGAAAACGGCTGTGTTAAATACAGGCTTTGTTTCAGAGCTGAAGCCATGAAAGCAAGGGGTGATTGATGGGGAGGTGATAACAAGGCTTTCATGAGCAGAGAGGAACTTGAAAATACAGGTAATCCTCACTTAGCAAACACATTTGGAAGCAGAAACCTGGGCACTAAGTGAAGCAGTTGCTAAGTGAAACCAGGACTGTGCTTACAATCTTACTTCAGCTTTCCTTTGCTTTACAGATCTGCAAAGGATTGGTTTTATGTACAGTATATAACTATATATAACTATATATAACCATATATAATTATATATATAGTTATAGTTATATATATTTGTCACCACTGTAACTGCAAACATTCATTGAACCGGGCAGTCACGAAAGGAGGATTACCTGTAATGACAGAGGCTGAATGTCTTCCCATTTTTCTTCAATAATATGCCTACTGCTCCTATCATTTTAGAGCTTGTACCCAAATAGTTAGTTCATAGCATAAAGCAAGGAAAATGTATATGTCCACGTGTCTATGTGTAGACACTTCAAACCTCTTATATTATTTTTCATTGCCTGCAACCAGTGAGAAGATTCCCGAAATTCCGCAGTTAGCATTATGGTGGACTACCTTGACTGGGAATTTTGCAGTTCAACCATATGTGGAAGGCTTTGGATAGAGTTATAAACAGAAGATAACAGCCAAGTGTTGGAATTCAGCTCTGGAATTCTCTGTCACAAGAGGAAATTATGGCCAGAGGTCTGCTTGGTTTACAGAGTCTACAATAAAAGAGAAAACAGGTCCCTGGAGGATACAGGCTGTTTCAGTCACAGTGTTTTCCTACCTCAGCAACTTTTAAAGATATGTGGACTTCAACTCCCAGAATTCTGGGATGGTGACTAGGGGATTCTGGGAGTTTTTATGCTGGCTGGGGAATTCTGGGAGTTGAAGCCCACACATCTTAACTTTGTTGAGGTTGAGAACACTGTCCGAGAGAGTACATGCTACTCTGTTTTTTCATATAATGTATTTCTGTAAATTTTTGTTTCCGTCAAAAGTTCCACCACCTAATACAGTAGCTTCCTTTTGGCAAAACTGCTGGAGGCCCCTAGCTGGTTGCCACTAGAATCATGACGTTAAATATATATTTACTTGGTCCCCAAAAAGGTTCCATTTTGTTAAAGCTATCAAGTCACTGTCCAAAATGGCTCGTGCAGGACAGGATTCTGTCTTTAAATAACTGTTGCTGAGCACATGAGCCATTTATATCAATTTTTTTTTCTTGGGTAGTAGAAAAAAAGCTGTAAGCCACCCAGAGTCACTGAGAGGGAGTTAGGCAGCCCGATAAAATTTCATAAATAAATACCCTGCCAATTCACAATCTGTATTGATGACTCACCAACCAACTGATCGCTTCGGGATTGGGGCCATGAGAGGATGTGTGAGATAACCCAAAGGGAATCTGTGTTGCTCTCCGTTTGCCTTCAACACAAATACTCTCTAAGACATTCACCATTCACTTGTTTTTGATTCTGAGCAGAGGCAAATTACCTCTTTACAAGGGTACCTATACTCTCAGCCAGTAGAGGTAATCTTCTACTTACAACAGTTCATTTAGTGGCCGTTCAAAGTTACAATGGCACTAAAATAGTGACTTATGACCATTTTTCACACTTATGACCATTGTAGCATCCCCATGGTCATGTAATTTACATTCAGATGTTTGACAATTGATTCATATTTATGACAGTTGCAGTGCTCAAGAGTCATTTTGCGATCTTCTGACAAGCAAAATCAATAAAGAACCCAGATTCATTTAACAACCATGTCACTAATTTAACAACTGCAGTGATTCACTTAACAAATTTGGCAAGAAAATTTGGAAAATGGGACAAATTCACAAAACAAATTTTTCACTTGACAACTGGAATTTTGGGTTCAATTGTGGTTGTGTCGAGGACTAAGTGTATAGGTAGTTCTCAACTTATAACTGTAGATGTGACCAACACAATTTTACAACATTTCTTGCAAGCAATCCTTAAGCAAGTATGGCAGTTGTAAAGCAGCCTTCACAGTTGTTAAATGAATAGCATGTTCATTAAACAAAACAATCTTTCGTTAAGCGCATGGCTTTGATGAAAACCACAGGTAAATGCCAATTTTAGCAAAACCATGACAAAACTCAGTCATATGACCACGTAAACAGCCATAAATGCAGCCAGTTTCTGAGCACTTGAAGTTGAAACACATGACTGGGAGGGGCGGAACCATTGGAACTTTGAATCCTGGTCATAAGTATCCCCTAGATCAGGAGTATCAGGCTCAATTTCATTGAGGGCCGCATCAGGGCTGTGGTTGATCTTGGGGGGGCTGGGGAGCATGGCTGACTGGGTGGGCAGTCAGCTTGATGGCACTCACTGGGCTTTACTGACTGGGTGGGCATGGCCAACTGGCCAGGTGTGGCTGACTGGGAGAGAGTGGCCAACTGGGTGGATATGGCCAACTGGGTGGGTGTGATCAACTGGGTGGGTGTGGTCAACTAGTAGGCATGACCAGTTTGACACCATTCCCCAAACTGCTGGCATGTTTCCTCTTCACACTGGGTAGACCTGGTTGAAGCCATGTTGGCCTGATACTTCCTCTTCACATTGGGTAGACTGGGCCAGCCCTTGACATTTTCCAAGATGGCCCCGCAGGCCATATCCGACCATATCCCGGGCCGGATCCAGCCCTCAGGCCTTGTCTTTGACACCCCTGCCGTAGATAGTTCCACAGTAACTTCAAATGATCAATTAGTGCCAGCTTGTAAGTCAAGAACTACTTGTATAATGGCTCAGTATGGTACAAGTTTTACCTTTTAATAGAACAAGGGTGTCCAACCTTGGCAACTTTAAGACTTGTGGACTTCAGCTCCCAGAATTCCCCAGCTGGCTGCCAAGGTTGGACACCACTGTAATAGAGCATCTGATTTTCCTGTTCTGGCCAACCTGAAACTTCCAGAAGCAAGCAAGTGAGCAAGCATGCAAAAATCTGCATGTGATTAAACATCCAGGCGAAAGAATGTCCAAATTTCCACTCAGCATGAAGCTTGTTGGTTTATCTCAGGTCAGTCGATAACCAATCCAGCAGAATGGTTGATGAGATAAAATGGGTGGGACCCATGTGCTATTTTCAGCTGCCTAGAAAAAAAAGGTCACAAACCTAATAGCTTATCTCTGTTGTTTATCTCCAGGAAGCAGATATTGCCAGGTGTAGACTCCCTTTGGACACAAGAGTTGAGTCTAGGTCTCACCACCAGCTAATTATAAATAATGCTACTTGGATTTGTTTCTGGATCACTCCATATGCCTGTTTCATCTGGAAGTATGTACACAAAGAACATGTAAGTGCCAGCAAAAAGCCCAGTTAAGCATAATAGAATTTTGCTTACTCCCAAGTAAATAATCATGAAATTCTGCTGTGAACAACTCTTGCCATGATATATTCAGCCTAAACGATAGGCTCAAGATCCAGATGGATCTTGATAGACTTGAACACTAGGCCCTAACTCACAAAATGAAATTTAGTGTAGAGAAATGTAAAGTCTTAGGCAAGAAAAACCAAAAATACACATATAGAAAGGGAGAAACCAGACTTAATAACAGTAACTGTGAAAGGGATCTTGGAGTCTTAGTGGACAGCCAATTGAATATGAGCCAACAGTGTGCAGCAACAGCCAAAAAAGCCAATGCAATCATAAGTAGCATTAACAGAAGGACTCAATCAAGATCACGCAAGGTACTAATATCATTCTATAAAGCCTTAGTAAGACCACACCTAGAGTACTGCATCCAGTTTTGGTCACCACACTATAGATGAGACTTTAGAAAGAGTGTAGAGAAGAACAATTAAGATGATTAAGGGACTGGAAGGTAAAATATATGAAGAAACGTTATAGGAACTGGACATGGCTATTCTAGTGAAGGACCAGGGGAGACATAATAGCAGTGTTCCAATATTTGAAGGGCTATCACAGAGAGGAGGGGGTATGTTTATTTTTCAAAGCACCCGAAGGCCAGACAAGGAATAATGGGTGGAAACCGATCAATAAGAAATTCACCCTAGAAATAAGGAAAATTTTCTGACAGTGAGAGCAACCAATGGAACAGAAATTGCCCTCGGAAGTTGTAGGAGCTTCATCACTGGAAGCTTTTAAGATGAAACTGGGCTGGCATCTGTCAGAAATGGTGTAGGGTCTCCTGCTTGGGAGGAGGGTTGGACTAGATGATCTACAAGGTCCCATCCATCTCTGTTATTCTGTTAGCCTAACTCAGTGTTTCTCAACCTTAGCAACTTTAAGACGAGCGGCTGGGGAACTCTGGGAACTGAAGTCCATACACCTTAAAGTTGCCAAGATTGAAATGCCCTCCTTATACTCTGTGGTGCAGGAGTAAGTTCTTGATCACCTAAACCAGAAGTGTCAAACTCAGTTTCATTGAAGGCCACATCAGGGTTGTGTTTGATCTGGGGGGGGGGGGGTGGCTGAGGTGGGCATGGTCAGGGTGGGCATGGTCAGCTTGATGTCACTCATGTTGGGTGCCCCGTGGCAGCCCAAGCACTCTGCCAGTTAAAATGGGCTCCCAAGCTCCATTTTCGGCTGTGACGACTTCCTACAACCCTCTGCCAGTGAAAACAGAGCTCAGGAGGGCTGCCTGCAGCCCTCATGAACTCCATTTGGGAAGAGGCACCACAGGCCAGTCCTTCACTGTTTCCAGAGCGGTCCTGCAGGCCAAATCTAAGCATCCTATAGTCTGGATCCGACCTACAGGCCTTGAGTTTGACACCCGTAACCTAAACTGACTTGCTAGAGCAAATTTATTGCTTCAGAAACTTCAGGGGAGTCACACATTGAATGTGACCAGCTCAGCAGTTGAAATGGGACAGTCACAGAGCTAATCATAGTTCTCTTTTTCAACCTTCTGGATTCTAGAAATTAGGTGGTTAAAGGGGAATAAGAAGGTCACTTACCCCCACCTTTAAGAGACATAAGACTGCTAGAAAAAAGTCTACAAAAGTTTTTTTTTTATTAAAGACGAGAGTCTGTTTATGGATTATATTACAAAAGTGGAGAAAATAGTTCCATGAAAAAAGGGTTATAGGGGAGATAATAGAACATTTATATATTGGCTGCAACGGTATGAAGGAATAAGAAATGGTTGGTAGACTTATAAAAAAAATACAGCACTTCAACTCCCAGAATTCCCCAGCCAGCCAAAATTATTATTTAAAAAAAAAATCACTGCAGACTCATGAGATGGCCAAATCAAAACAAGATGTTGATGTTCTCCCAAGAAATGTCATAAAATTATATTTATTTAGCTTGATTGGTATGCTCCTTCATTGGTATGCTCCTATGATTGTATTTCAAGTGAGAATGCCAAAATCTTGCAACTTGGGGTGCATTAATCCTTTTTTTTTTAAAAGTGTATTTATATAATGGCATCAAGCCAAACAGCCTAAAGACAAACAAAAAAGGTGATAAGTACTCTCTTTAATTGTTTGTTTTGTCATTAGAGCCAGGCGGTGAATATTGTGCCCTTCGGAGAGAATGGCAGCATTAATGCTTCCACTTCAATGTTTTTCTCCAGCTTGCTTTTTTCCCCCAATGCTTTTGACGGCTTCCTGCTCCCGAGATATTCAAAGGAGCTGATAATGCTGCCCTGATTGATGAGCTGCAGGTAATGCAGATTTCCCCATTATGATGCCTTCCATATGTGTTAGGCAACAGCTCAATTAATGGATTACTGGTTCTGTAGTCCAACACATTTGGGAGGCACCCAACTGAAGAGTTGTGTTGTGATCTGAGGTACAGAAACACTTCTGGGGTTGAAATCTGATTCCCTGTTTACCTTACAGCTGCTCTCCTGCTCTCAAAACAGACTGGAGTACCCCATGGGATTGGGAGGAGAAGCAGAGATTCCGGACCTTCCCCCCTATTCTTTCCCTGCATCCAACAAGCCAACTCCCCTATGTAAAAAATTATTGCATACAAATAACAAGTCCATGATTATAATATGGGAATATGACTGTTTGAAAAAGCGATAGGTACTTTTTATTCATTCATTTGTTTCATCTGTCAATCACTTACAAGAAAATAGGTGTTTTATTCGGAAAACACACGAGGTAGACCGGGTTCCAACAACAATTACTTTATTCTTCAACTAGTAAGTAAATAGGAACGCTTGGCTGAAGCCGGGGCCAGCCTTTTATGCAGGCTGGCTTGCCTGCTTGCAGCCAATGGCAGTTGTTTAGATTTGCCGCCTTTTAGCAGCTCTTCACTAGGAACCAATCCAATGTTCATTTTATTGACCAATCAGGTTTGTAGATTTGGAGTCACCCACTTTACATATAGAACACCCCTCCCCCCTTAGTTCAGTCCTACGTGGTGACGTAGTCTCGCAGGTAGGCGGGGCTTTCCGGACTCGACTTGACTTGCGCGGTTCATTCTTAGTGCAGACTTCGACCGGTTCGGATGGGGCTGCTGTGTCGTCCGTTCTTCTCCCTGGAACCGTCTGGAAGGGTGAGTCAGCCATTTTACCGCCGCCTGAGTTTCTTAGGCTGACGGTTTTGCCGCTCCCTCCCGTTTCCTCTGGGCAGGTCGAGCTGGCTTGGCTGGCCTCTTCCGATGGGCTCTTCACGCAAGTCTCTCCAAACAGTGAGTCTTTTATTTGCTCTTTTTGTTCGTATGTTTCATTGGGTTTGGTTTTAAACAGTTCTTTATTTATTTCTCGCCTTTCCCCCCCCACCTTGGTTTGCAATTCGCCGGTTTTTTCGGTGAATGTTTGTAAGTCTGTGGTTCTCTCTATAATTCGAGATCGAAGCTGGTCTATGTGCCGCTTCCATTCCCTGCCATCGTCTAATTTTAATCGGTAGGATTTGGGGCCTGTAATTTGGATAATCTGTCCTGGTAGCCATACCGGGTCCCCGGTGAAGTTTTTAGCGTATACCAAATCGCCTATTTCGAATTGTCTGAACCGTGTAGAGGAGTCAGGGGGGTTTTCTGGGGTAAAATTTGGGTGTAACCTATCAAGGTGAGATCTTAATTTTCGCCCCATAAGTAATTCTGCTGGGGACTTATTGGTTATGGTACTGGGCGTTATGTGCTGGAGTGTGAGCAAACGGTTTACTTTCTGTTGGACATCTCCAGCGTCCATTCGTTCCAAACCTTCTTTAGCAAACCGGACCATTTTCTCAGCCCTGCCGTTCGCAGCCGGGTGAGCTGGCGCGGTTAGGGCATGTCTTATACCTAGGGAGGCTAGGTATTGCTCAAATGGTATGCTGGTTAGCTGTGGCCCGTTATCTGAGACAAGAACGTCCGGTATGCCATGGGTGGCAAAAAGGTTGTCCAGCTTTTTGATTACAGTTTCTGTTGTCGTTGATGGCATAACTTTTACTTCAAGCCAATTTGAATAGGCATCAACGACAATCAGAAAGGTATGCCCCTTGGTAGGACCCGCGAAATCAATGTGTATTCTTGACCAAGGTCCCCGAGGGGTTTCCCAGTCCTTAACGGGTGCTTTTGGTGGGGATGGTCTAATTGCCTGGCATTTGTGGCATGAGCTTACCCAATACTCTATGTCCTTATCAATACCCGGCCACCAAACATAACTTCTGGCAAGGCTTTTCATCTTAACCATTCCCGGGTGCCCTTCATGTAACAACTTAAGTACCCTGGGCTGTAATTTGGCAGGGATTACTACCCGATCACCCCACAACAAACACCCCTTTTGGATTGAAAGTTCAGTCTGTCTGGACCGGAAAGGTTTAAAGTTTTCAGTTTTTTGATTCTCCGGCCAGCCTTTACCTACCCAGCTAAGAACGCGGGCAGTCAATGAGTCTTTCGCGGTGGCTCTGGCAACATCATACGCTGATATGGGTAGATCGGGGCAAGTCTCGATTTGTAGCGTTGTCATCGCTGGTGTCAGGTCTTCGTCGGTTGCTGGTAAGGGTGCTCTGCTCAAAGCGTCCGCATGGGAAATTTGTTTCCCTGGCCGATGTGTCAGAGTGTAGGAATAAGCTGCTAGGAACTCTGACCATCTCGTCATTCTTGGGGACAGTATATTAGGTGTTGGCTTGTTTCCCGCCAAAATCCCCATTAGCGGTTTGTGGTCCGTTATGATTTGAAAAATCCGCCCATATAAGTATTCGTGGAAGCGTTTTACTCCAGCGACAATTGCTAGAGCTTCCCTGTCCAATTGGCTGTAATTCCGCTCGGTTTTTGATAGAGTCCTAGAGTAATATGCGACGGGTGCTTCTCTGCCATCAGGTAGTTGGTGGCTCAGGATGGCACCTACTCCATATGGTGAGGCGTCGCAGGTCACTGTTAATGGCAGAGTGTTGCTAAATTGGATGAGGACGTTTGTTGATGTTAGCAAGCTTTTAATATTTTGGAAGGCTTTTTTTTCTTTGTAACCCCAAGTCCAAGTTGCCTTTTTGTCTAGCAGACGGTGTAACGGTTCTGCTATAGTGGCTTTGTTTGGCAGGAACACGTTATAAAAATTAATTAATCCTAAGAATGCTTGTAGTTCGGTTTTATTTCTTGGTTCAGGAGCGTCTTTGATTGCTTTAACTTTTTTGTCTGTGGGGTGGATACCCTCTCCGTCTATTGAGTAGCCCAGGAATTCGACGCTGTTCTTAATTAAACAGCACTTTTCTCTTTTTACCTTGAGGCCAGATTCCCTAAACTTAGTTAATACTTCTTTGAGTCTGTTCCTTAATTGAGTTTCATCTCTGGCCGAGATTAGGACGTCGTCAAAATAGGGAACGACTCCTTGTATGCCATTTAAAAGGCGTTCCATCAGACTCTGGAAGACGCCAGGGGCCACGCTTACTCCAAATTGGAGCCGGTGACATTTGAATGCGCCCTTATGGGTGACTATAGTCTGTGCTTCTGCTGTTTCTGGGTCCACTGGGAGTTGTTGATAGGCTTATGCCAAGTCGAGTTTGGCGAAAACTTTGCCTTTTCCCAGGGAATGAAGCAAATGCTGGACTACTGGCACCGGGTATGCGCTTGGTTGTAATGCGTGGTTCAGGGTAGCCTTATAGTCATCACAGATTCTGATGGACCCGTCAGGTTTAATGGGTGTGACAATAGGCGTTTCCCACTTGGCATGGTCCACAGGTTCTAACACCCCTTGGGCTATTAATTTGTCTAGCTGTTCCTCTATTTTTGCCTTTAGTGCAAAAGGAACTCGCCTGGCTTTTATTCTTCGTGGGGCTATTTGGGGGTTTAGATTGAAAGAAATGGGATTTCCCCGATACTTGCCAAGTGAGTCGTCAAAAACGTCCTGGAATTCTCGGATGAGGTCGTCTTCCCAGCCGGTTGTAGTCACTCGATCGACCCCGGTCATCCCGATGCCCAATGGCGCGAACCATTCGATGCCCAGGAGGCTTGGTCTGTCTTGGTCGACTATGGTCAGCGGAAGCACCTTGACGTGATGTTTGTAGGCGACTCGGAATTGTCCCATGCCTACCACAGGGATTTGGTTTCCCTGATAGTCCTTGAGGGTTAGGTGCTGCTTCTTCAATTCTTTGGTTTGATACCTGGGACTAGCTGTTTTATTGTGTCCCACGATACCATGGAGAGGAAGGACCCCGAGTCCACTTCCATCTTGCAGTGTTTTCCTTCGATTTTCACGATGACTTTAATTTTTTTTCCACTTTCCGTCTGAGCGCTCTGTATAATGACAGTTTGGTGTGTATTGGCTCGCTTCTCTTGTTGCCACTTTCTCTCGGCTCGTTTAGGCTCGGCTCGTGTTGGGGAATTTCTGCGTCTCGTCGGGCTGTAGTATTTTTTGTTCCTGCAGACCTTCTCGATGTGCCCTCGTTTTTTGCAATGCCGGCAGATGGCATCGAGAAATCTGCATTCGGCTCGGGGATGGTTTCCTCCGCAGCCAGCGCATTCCCGCCAATTTCTCCTTTCGCGCTCTTTTTTGTTCATGAGCAAACGGTGGACCTCGTTGTCCTCTTCGCTCGATTCAATTGTTTCGCCCGACTCTTCGTAGTGGGTTGTGGTGGCAGGGTGCTTTCTGTCTTTGGTTGGTGTTTCTTCGCTGTGTGTGTTCATCTTTTTAATGGCTACGGCAGATTTTTTCGCGGCTTCAGCGGCTGTGGCTTCAGCAATGGCTTCGGTAACGGTGATGTTGGGCTTGTTGAGCAATTTACTCTGTGCGGTCGAGTCTCTCAGGCCCAGCACCACGCGATCCCTCATTGCCTCGTCTATGTTCAAAAATTCACACTCACCCCCTATTTGTCTGAGGGCAGCGATGAAATCGGCGACGGTCTCTCCCTCTCTCTGGTCTCTGCGGTAAAATTCGTGTCGCTTTATTAAGTTAGACACCATCGGAGCGTAGTGTGCTTTGAGGAGTCTTTGCAATTCTGTCCACGTTAGTTGTTTAACGTCCCGGGGCTTCGCAAGGGCCTTTGCCATCTTAAAAACTGTTGGCCCGCAGTGCGTCAGGAACACAGCTCTCTTGCGTTGCTCTGAAATGCCTTCCATTTCATTGCTCTCCAAATACATTTGGAAGCGATCAGCATAGGAATCCCAATCCTCTTCGTTGGGATTGAAGGGTGCGGGCGGTGCGTTGTTTCCAGACATCTTGGTTGTAATCTGGACTTCTTATCACCGCGTGCAGGTTTTTCCGTTCAGGACGATCCCACCTTCGTCGCCAGTGTTTTATTCGGAAAACACACGAGGTAGACCAGGTTCCAACAACAATTACTTTATTCTTCAACTAGTAAGTAAATAGGAACACTTGGCTGAAGCTGAGGCCAGCCTTTTATACAGGCTGGCTTGCCTGCTTGCAGCCAATGGCAGTTGTTTAGATTTGCCGCCTTTTAGCAGCTCTTTGGATTGGTTCCTAGTGAACCAATCCAATGTTCATTTTATTGACCAATCAGGTTTGTAGATTTGGAGTCACCCACTTTACATATAGAACAATAGGTATAAGTATAAACATGAGTAAGAATACAGAAAATAGGTACAAATAAATGGGGACAATAGGATAGGGACAGTAGGCACAATTGTGCACTTACGCACGTCCCTTACAGGCCTCTTAGGAATGGGGTGAGGTCAATAGTGGTTAGTCTGAGGTTAAAGGAGTGCGGGTTAGAGGATGTAACAACAGAGTCAGGTAGTGCATTCCAGGCATTGACCACTCTATTGCTGAAGTCGTACTTTCTGCAATCAAGTTTGGAGCGGTTTACCTTGAGTTTGTATCTGTTGTATGCTCTTGTATTGTTCCTTAGGTGCGATTAATTCCTTGATGAAGACAAGGCAAGGCAAGATGTGAGAAGTCCTCATTAGCTGTCATCCTGCTTTATCTCTAATTCTCCAAATCAGACAATGGGAAAATGTAGAGGCTGTGTTTGGGATCAGACTACCATCAAGTTTAAACTGTGTCTTTCTGGTTCCAACGAGAATGGATAAACCTGTCTGTTTTAGTAACTCTCTGTTTTTGATTTTGATTTATTTGTCTAATTTTTTTGTGGGTTTCATTTTATTGACTCTGTCAAATATAATTTGATATTTTTAAAAAGAAACTAAAATTGATTAAATATTTCGGTGCACTATTTCCAGTTCTACACAACACAGTATGGTTTCCATTTGCCTAATATACAGAAATTGGGTCTTTTTGAGGGTGTCCGTGGTTTGGGGGAGAAATCCACAAACGCATTTTTTCTAAATGCATTTAAATGTTTAAAATAAGCATTTTTGAACAAGCTGTTCCCCAAATATACATTCTTTGTTATTATTTGTGGATAATACTTCAAAATTCAGGGAATTGAACATTTCAGGTGATAACTAAGCTTTGAAACATGATAGTAGAATTCCAACATTTGAGGGGCTTCCACAGAGAAGAAGGGGTAAGCTATTTTCCAAGGCACTCGAAGGCCAGACAAGGAATAATGGATGGAAACTGAACAAGGAGAGATTCAACCTGGAAATAAAGAGAAAATTTCTGACAGTGAGAACAATCAATCAATGGAATAGCTTGCCTTCAGAAGTTGTGGGAGCTTCATCACTGGAAGGTTTTAAGAAAAATCTGGACTGCCATCTGTCAAAAATGGTGTAGGATTTCCTGCATGGGTGGGTGGGGGGTTTGGACTAGATGTCCTACAAGATCCCTTCCAACTCTGTTAATCTAATCTGATCTAAATCTTCGTGAATTAAATTAAACTCTTCCCTATACCCAATCCATCCAATGACCAACCAGAAATTAGAGTGGAGATGGTACCGGTATATGAAAACTCATTGTACAACCTATAACAAATGCTATTCCGAAGTAGATTCCTCAGGACTTCTTATTCAAAGTTCCATTCAGATAACCTGATTAATAATACTTGTTATGACAGAAGACAGATCTCAGAAGACCAAAGACTGTGGGTGAGTCAACTTCACTGAATCTGACTATCTTGTTCCCCACAGTGGCCAATTAGATGCTTCTAATTAGTTCCAACCATACCTTTTGCCCAATGCTTGTGGTATTCAGAGCTAAATTGCTCCTGAATAGGGAGGCTCTGTTTAGCACTCATGGGTATTGAACACTAATAAATCTCCCTATGCAGGTAAACATTTTGCTAACAACTGAACCAGATGAAAGATCTGCATAAGTCAGCTTTCTGTTTTTGGCCAAGATCTCTTAGAACAGGTAGTCCTTGACTTACAACCCTTTGTTTAGTGACTGTCCAAAATTACAATGGTGCTAAAAAAAGTGGCCTGCAATTCACACTTATGACTGTTGAAGCATCCCCATGGTTACATAATCAAAATTCAAGCACTTGGCAACTGGTACGCATTTCTGATAGTTGCAATTTCCCAGGGATATGTGATCAACATTTGCAACTTTCCCAACTGGTTTCTAATTAAGCAAATTCAACAAAGGAAGCCAGATTCACTTAACAACCTTGTGATTTACTTGTGATGACCACAGCAAAAAAGGTCATAAAAATTGGATGTGCCTCTCCTAATAACTGCCTTACTTAAAGACAGAAGTTCCAGTCACAATTGTGGTCATAAGTCAGGGACTACCTGTATGTATAGCAATTGAATATTTCTTGTTCTAGAATTCCTATGCCAACTATGCTGAGAATTGAAGTCCACATATCTTAAAGTTGCCAAAGTTGAGAAACATTCTTAGAGCTACTCTTTAATAACTGCTTTGCAGATTAGAGACATTGTAGGCTGTGTTAAATCTGTGGTAATAAAAAAAATCCATCCTATAGAACCTTCTCTGACAAACAATTTTTATTAGAAGTCATAAGCTTCGGTGGCAGCCCACAAATGTTTATGCCTTTCAATAAACTTTATTAGTTTCACAAGATGCCACCCGACTCTTACTGATTGTTATATAACCATTCAGAGCATTCTGCTCCTTCATTTTAAAATTAATTGGATCACATCATGGCCACTTCTCATGTTACCTAATGATATCAAAATTATTCTGAAATCTGCTCTGCAAAGTTTGGGAAGCCGAGATGTGGGAAGGGTTGTTGCCAGAAGGAATAATCTTCTGCAAAGCTTTTCTAGCGAGAAGAAGTGCTCTAGCATTTCTGAGCATCATAGAAAAGAGTCATTAATTATCATTCTCTAATCTGTTTTTGGAATTTTAACTATCAATAACAGTTGTAATAGCTGTACTAACAGCAGGGGCAGTGCTATTATTGTTTGTATTGTTATGACAACATTATCATCATTATTTAGTCTTTCAGTCTTGGGCGCCAACTCCAGAGATGTTTTCTAGTTGTTGTTTTTTAAAGTTCTGCTTAAATTATTTTAGATTATCAGTTTTGGCTACTGCTCAAAAAAGATTGTGATATGGCAAATTTGCTTAGTTTCAGACTAAATTTTGAGATAATGAAAGATTAGGAAGGTCACATGCCTATTTGCAAAACAGATTGTGTCGTGGAAGAACTCAGTGAACCCAACAATATCCTGTACACAACTTTTCATCTTGTGGGATTGAATTCTAGAATATGTTCCAACTAAGTTGTGGTGGATGCTAGTATGCCTCTGACCAGAAGCTTAATAGTCACAGTTCAATCCACCCAAAGATAATTGAAGAAATTAGCTCTTAAGCATACTAGTATATCCTTACACACAGAAGCACAAACTCTCTCACACTCTGTAGAAGGAGCTTAACTGGAATTTAACCTGTGGCATTGATTCTTCACACCTGCATACATACTAGTGCTAATGACTAGATGCCTACAAAGAATATAAATGTATACAAATATAAACCCACCATTCAGAATTGAAGAAGCTTCTCAAATAAGAAGTGAACTATTTTCAAGGGGAACCCCACCCCCCACCCCAAAAAAAAAAGTCCAGTTACCTTTCCAAAAACCATCTCTGGGACAACATGTGATTTACTTTCTTAGGGCTATGGGAAAATTAAAAATTGGGACTCACTTTGAAGGGGGGGGGGGGCGTCTGTAGTCCCACTACTCTTAAATTGGGCGTTGTCTCAAGAGCTCTGTAGCATTTACATGAAAGCCAGTTGGAAGTAATGCAGTTTTTCTGAATCTCAATAAATTTAAGACCTAGCTGGCTGGGAATTGTGGGAGTTGAAGTCCACATGTCTTAAACTCGCTGAGATTGAGAAATACTGGTGTTATTGCTGAGGTGGCTAGACTAGAAGCAGATGGCTTTATGTCTAAGGTAGGACTAGTCCAGCTTCCTGAACCATCAAACCGGCTCTTCCATAAACACTACAGAGGTCTGGAGCAACACCCATTTAAAAAGCAGTGGGATCCCAGACACCACCTTGAACGCTGAGGCTCGATCATTCCAAAGGAAGAAATAAAAGGATGGGTGCTCAGATGCTGCCTCAAGTTTTTTGGGAAACAAGTAGGCAGTGTGTGCTCTTAAAAAAAGATAACCATGCAAGGAAAAGCTAAGAAATGCACTTCTTAGATCTACAGCTGACAAGCAGGGACAAGTGTGTGAAAAACAAGAGCCAACAATTAAGGTTTTGCAGGGCCCCTCTTAAAAGAATCTCAGTTCAGACGCCTAGTTAGAAGCAAAGGAACCAAATTCAGAATTTGCTTTGCCTGTCAAAAACAGCCTAAGGAGAAAATCCTTAATTTGTTGGACCTCCAAAATAAGGGTAACAAAGCTAAGATCAAAAGAGTCACTCTGTGAGATGGGCAATCTCCAAATTTGATGTATTAAAAATATGGGGGGGTCTGTTTTCTTTCTACGGTCTTACGTTTCTTCTTGGAAAAATGCACATTATTTATTTATTCATTTATTTATTTAACTTACGGTATATGCCACTCATATCATCAAAGGCAACTCTTTCTGGCTAAGGGTCTATATTTTAATATGTATACAACCAAGAATTATTATTATTAAGCCCTCCCTGGCTACCCCTTTGTTGTAGGAAGAGGGTTACAACATACTCTATGAGGTTGAGAGCTATACAGACAAAAGTATCTTATGATGAATGAAGATGGTTAGTTTTATGTAGCTACTGGAAAAATAAAAACCAATTAGCTGAATGCTTACAGTAGTTGCCAAAAAACAAATGAAATATTTAAATGAAAGCAGAGGGAAGTCCCATCTTTCCTCATCTGCTCTCCCAGAAGTCAAATAAACTCCACAGAAGATTAAAAACATTCAGCCTAAAACCAGGCTCCAGGGAAGTTTTTAAACCTTTCAAAGCCAGGTTACTACAGAAAGTCTTTCTGTTAGTGAAGAAAAGGGGGAGCTTTCCTTAAAATGGCTATTGCACTGTTTTGTCCTTATCGTTTTGGGGGAATACATTAAAGACAATCCTTTTTTATCCCCATAAAACACGTTTTCATTATAAATCTCAAGATGCCTTCTGGTTATACCACAGAAAATTCTGCAGCATACACCCAAACATTCAAACAGCAGAAAAGGAAGGGTCCAAAACAGAAACTTGAAATTTCAATTCATTGCAGCAATTTTTCTAGCAATCTAGAAGAACCCCCTGGCTAAAGTCTAATTCTGTTAATTGACACACGTGGATACCAAGACCGTTCAGCTGGGAAGCCTCCCAAGAGATTGTGCCCGGCGCCAGCAATTCCTACTGGAGGCTACTGGGGACAAAAAGCACATTTTCAGTTCCTCGTCAGAAAGTGGGCAATGATATGTCAAAATCCTTCCCTTTTTACTCCTTTTCAGCAAAGATTTCAGGCAAGATTGCAAGACCGATGAAAGGAATGTACCCATCTTCTCTCTCTCACACACACACACAGAGCCAACTTTGTGGACCTGTGTGCCCACTGAAATAAAAGAACCAATTGGAAGCAGGCTGGCAAAACCTAGGGGCAGTTTTTATTGATAAGGAAATAAAAACAATGGTACAGTTTAGGCATGCATCCAATGCCCTTTACTTAGTACAGCTGTTACAGGAAGGCCTTGAATCTGAACCCTTCCCTAAAATCCATTCCTTTGTTTACTGTCAATCCGGGGCTTTGGAGGCATCTTCCTTGTCAAAGGGAGCTTTCGCTCAAGGGCATCCGAAGAAATTAAAATGTCAAATAATAAAAAAAAGAAGGGTTGTTGTTTTTTTGCTTCAGGCAAGCCCATGAAAGCCAGGCCGTTTGGGAGGCCCCCCCTCTCTCTCAGGGAAGGAGGGTGAATTGATGGGCCTACCTTACCCCACCCTGAAAGACAGCCTCCACCTGGGTCGGAGGGCAGCAAAAAAAGGAAGAAAAACAACCAACCCAAACCCTCATCCAATTTGGAGTGAAAGAAACAGGAGGGACAGTGGGAAGCCACCAACGAAGTGCATCTTCTCAGAATCGCCTGAGTCATTGCTTGGATGGGGTGGGGAGCGGGGGGGGGGGTGGCTGGGTGGAGGCAGTCACGCACTACCACGCAAACACACATACACAGCAGATGAAAGCATGCAAACAACAGGTCAAAAAGAGAAGGGAGAGGCTGCCAGAAAGAGATGGAGCGTCACCCCCTGAGAAAATGGACCAGCCTTTCTTTCAGCTTCCCTTCCCACTCGGGGTGTTGTGCAGCCGGCTAGCCTTTTTTTTTTTTTTTTTTAGCAAGAGTTGGCGGGCAAAACCAGCAAGGCTGGCGACCTGAAGTCCGAGGAGCCCAATGCAGCAGCATCGTTCATTGGGGGAGGTGGGGGGGGAGAGAGAGAGAGAGAGAGAGAGAAGAGGCGAGATCTGCCACGGCCAAGCCTTTTGCAACGTCTCCTCCCCGCCCCATCAGCCACAGCCAAGGGGTCCCCAGCATATTGTAAAAGGAGCCGCTCCAGCACCGGAGGCGGAACGAAGACGGGGAAAGACTCCCGACACCAAAAGGGCAACCTCCAGGCGCGGACCGGGAGCGAAGGAAAGACAGAGAAAGAAAGAAAAAGAAAAGAAAAGAAAAGAAAAGAAAAGAAAAGAAAAG
>BLBF01000042.1:19215995-19261629 GCA_015471245.1 Laticauda colubrina | reverse complement strand
AAGGAAGGAAGGAAGGAAGGAAGGAAGGAAGGAAGGAAGGCTTACTCCATTTTTCAGGACTCCGCGGTGCTCCCCTCGGCTACTCCCGGCAGTCTGGCGGTCTTGCAAGGTGCAAGAAAAGGGAGGGGGGAAGAGCCGGTTTAGCGGGATTAATCTTCCTCTCCTCCTCCTCCTCCTCCTCCTCCTCCTCGTCAAGAGCTCTGATTTCCAGAGGCCGTCAGAGAAGGTGGCGGTGACGGCTGCACCTGACGACTCCACATCCCATCCGGCGTTGGTTACCGTCCCGAGCGGATGGGCTGTGCGAGCCGAGGATGCGAAACCTTGGGTATTATGGGCGAGTGTGGGATGGATGTGTGTGTGAGTGAACGTGTGTGCGCGGGTGCAGTTGAGCCGCCCCCCACCCTCCCAAGCCGGCCTTCCTCCAGCATTGCAATAGCGCCCCTTGCTGGTCGCCTCCCGCCACGGCGGGTGTTTTCTCCCCAAAGCAGAGCGGCAGCCGGCGAGGTGAAAGCCGACGAGGCTCCCGAGGGAGCCGAGCGGCGGCCGGTGGGGGGTGGGTGGGTGTGTGTGTGTGTGTGTGTGCGCGTGTGTGGGTGCGCGACGGCTGGTGGGAGTCGCCCGGTTGCTCCGGCGCCTCTGCCCTCGCCCCGCTCGCTGCGGCGGGCTGCGCTGCTTTCTCCGATCCGGGTGGGAAAGGAGATGCGGTTTGGTTTGCTCATCGCGCTCGATTTTTATTTATTTTATTTTATTTTATTTTTTAAAAAAAAACGGCTTCGGTTTGGGCACTTTCTGGTCTTGAGAAAGGGCGCGCAATGTCGGGCTTCGCTTTATCAGGGCTCCCTGGCTGGCTCGACAAGCCACGGTTAGAATGAACTGTGGCTGAGCGTGAGCCCTGAATGCAACCATGATGAGCCTCGGTCGGGGCACAAACAGCCCGAGAAATCCGCGAAAGAGGATGGGTTTCGCGGAAAAGCCGAGAAATTCGCCTTCCGGGGGCGAAAGGAACCCTTCTGAATGGAAGAAAAAGAAAAAACAATTCGACAAGACCCGTTCCTAGCCTAGAGGAAACCCCAAAGCAAATTACTGGCTTGCTTGGTTGCATTTATAGGTTGTGTCGTTGTGGGGCAAAGGCACTCTGGGCATACGCAGAGTGTTTTCCCCTCTGGAACAAAAGACAAAATAGCGAGATCGCGGCAACAGATACAGGCTAGGATTTCCGGAGAAACACAATGAACTTAGTTTCTCACCCTCAGCTGTTTTAAAAAGTGGGATAATTCCCAGACTTCTGCAGCCATTCTGGGAGATGAAGTCTGCACATCTAAAAGTCGCCCAGGTTGGGAAACACCAGTTCAGACCAAAATGAACTGAAAACTGAGGAGGGAGAGGGAGAAACAACTGAGCAGGTTGGATAAGTGATCCACTCATATTTACTCCTTGCAGAATATGCTCTCCAGTGAGCGAAGGAGTTTCCTTATAATCACATATTCTCACAAAAATACTGAATCCAACTCTGGTTGATGAACACCAAATCTGTTCCCATAATCTTCTGGGCCCAGGCAGATAAATTACCTTATTGTATTCGGAGATGGCATGGTTTGCTTCTGTCACCTAAGACAATATATGGAAGTAGAGGGGCCCTCAGAGACAATCTGTTCAGCCTCATCTGTTCAGCCAATACCCAAATTCAACACAATGACTATTCTGATTGGGGACTATCTAGTGCCTCTTCAGGGTGAGGTACATACAACCCTTTGTCCCAGTGGTGCTTTTTCCACAAGGCAACTGGACTTGGTGTTTTTTTTTTTTCTTTGAAAATGTAAAAATTGAAAATTCTTTGTTTCTCATCCAAAATGTTTCTTCAGTTCTTTCTGGGTTGAGATAGGAAATGTTTTCAAAAGAAAAAAAAGGAAGTTCAGATGCCTTTTGGAATAAAGAATCTTTGGGACAACCATGAACCTAGATAATTGACTCTCCATAGATATACAACCCTTGTCAAAGATTTATCCGTTGCCTGTGTTCACCCCTCTGGCTTAACTCGAAGGAGGTGAAAAATACATCACACCAACCACATGAGCTGCACTTGTACAACATGCTAAGCTAAAACCAAAGGGATGAGCAGTGCCATCCCATCCAAGATGAATATTAACTGAGCTTAGTATGTTGTGTGAATGCATCAGATAGATTTATAGCTGGCTTAGCGTGCTGTGTAGATGTGGTCCATTTTTCACAATTCCTTTTCGGTAATAAATTCACCTGCCTCTTTTAACCTTTTGTGAAATTAGACTGCTATTACAGGTAGTCTTTGACTTCTGACTGGTCACTTAGTGACTGTTAATATTACAACTCAAATCTGAAAAAGCTGCTTCCAATCTATTTTGAATTACCTAGAGGTGGTTTTTTCAAAAGACATCTGGATTGGTTATTTTTTCCCTGAGGAAGATGTTTCATTTCTCATCCAAGACACCTCTTCTTCCTCCTCCTCAGGGAAAAAGCAGTCCAGTTGCCCTTTGAAAAAGCATCTTTGAGACAACTATGACCTGAAAAACGGAGAATCTCCACAGACATTTTTGGAGTTCTGACATGCTCCCCACAGAGTCACCATTTTGAGTGCTCAGCCACCTGCACAAATCTATAACCGTTTGCAGCACCCCTCAGTCACATGATTCATTTATGATGCTTTTTCCAAAAACTGACTTTTACTCCGTTTCCTGCAAAAAAAAAAATACCCCATAGCAAACAATACCCTCGCTTAACAACCATTGCATTCACTCTATGATCATGCCATTTGTGTGATGATGATCAGTCTATGATCATCATTTTAATGACCACAAAAAAAATCATAAAATCAGGCATGGTCACATGGTAACCCACTGAATGACCATTACAACTCAGCCAAAATTGCAAACTCGGTCATAAATCAAGGACTATCTGTTACTGAAGTCTCCTTCAAGATGAATTTTTTTCTGCTGGCTATAGTGACATGGCAATAATAAATAAAGTTGTTTGTCATGGCTTCCTCGTCTGGTCCTCTTTAATTTTTTTCTAATCTGCCAAAATCAGCCAGGTGCTGCCACCAGTTGGCATTATTTAGAGAATTCTTGCCAAATCCATTCAATATATTTCAGGTGTGATATGGCTAACTTGTTTGTGTGAGAACCATCAGAGTTAAAATAAGACACACTATACAACAGAGCCTTTAAAATATAAAAGACAAGATTAAAATATGTACAAGAATTTGTCCAGAAACTAACAACATTAATTGTGCTCTGTTGTACTGCCGTGTTATCCACAAGTATGCACTGATCAAGACATAAAGGGCAGGTATACATATGTGTTGTTGTCTGCATGTCACCACAATCGCAAAGGGCAGAAGCCACTATAGCAGCAAATCTTGCTTCCAAATCAGGACACAAGACCACGAAAGGTTGGAGAATACAGGTTTTATTTGTGCAAAGCGTTCAGAGCATTAACGTGGCAAATTCTGAACCTCCAGTTCCTCTTGAGACAGTATTTTTATACCTGTTATGACCTCAGCTCAGACCTGGGCATTCCTTATATTACATTTTACCAAATATGGATAATATTGTATACATTTCTACTAAGGAAGTACAAAAAGGGAATAACAATTATATTTTTGATCAGTTATCTTACAACACCAGTTATTTTCCATGTCCACCCCTGTTTACAATACCGTGGTTACTTCCAATTCCCGAGTTCAGCAACATTGTGGGTTGTCATAATGTTATGTTAAGCAAGACTTCAGAGAAATGGGGACTTTAAGCAAGACTTCGGGGAACTGGGGACTTTTGCTAAATATGACCTGCTGACTTGTGCTAAATATGAAAAGTACTTTATATGTTTTATCTCATCCGCTTCACCACCAGATAGTCCCATTTGTTCAGAGTGTCTCTGGACCTTGTACCTGTGTGCAGTCTATTTAATGATTTCCATACTTCCTACTTTTCATCAGATCCAGGTGCCAAATCCTTTGTTGGTTCCACCCAGTGTTGGTTGTTTGTATAGTCAGTTGTCAACTTACAACAGTTCATTTAGCGACCGTTTGAAGTAAAAATGGCACCAAAAGAAGTGACTTATGGTCATTTTTCAAACGGCCACTACGGCATCACCATGGTCATGTGATCAAAATTCAGATGCTTGGCAACTGGTTCATACTTGTTGAGGTAATTCCCCGTTAGGAGAATGAACGCATACAGGGAGACATATTTGAGAGAAGTGTTTGAATAGTACACACACAGTACACAGATACACTGTACAGTAAATGTAGGTTTTTACTTCCAGAAAGGTTTAAGCAAAGTCCAAAATAGGCAGTCCAAAGTCATTCACAGGTAAAATTAGTCAGTTTTCATCCAGGGATAATCCAAATATCAAATTCCAGTGTCAAAAACAGTTCAGTATCAGACTTATATTAAATCCAGTAATATCAATCAATTAGGAAAAATGGAACAACGGCAATACTTTCCAACAGATACACTCACACTCTCTTCTGAGACTCAGACTAAACAACCCAGGTTTCTGGCTCCATCTTATGGCCGTTTGATAAACCACACCCAATTGCATGCTCTTGCATTCCCTTAAAAAGACAGTATTAAAATGTCTATCCTGGTTTATATATTTCTAACCCAAATACCTGTTAGGTGACTTATATTCCTAACAATACTTATGGCTACTGCTATGTCCCCTGGGGGTCATGTGATCCCCTTTTGTCACCTTCTGACAAACAAAGTCAGTGGGGAAGCCAGATTCACTTAACAACCACATTACTAACTTAAAACTGCAGTGATTCAACTAACAACTGCAGAAAGAAAGGTTATAAAATGGGGCAAAACTCAACATCTCAGCATCAGAAATGTTGAGCTCAGATTTGATCGTAAGTTGAGGATTGTTCATAGATCCTCTCTGCTTACAAATTCTTCAAAATCTTCTGTCAACCTAAAGAAACTTTTCCTGGATTTTAATCTGTGATGAGCTGGTTGTAGGCCATAGAGAGGGTATCGTTCAGATATTGAGCCTCTCTCTGTATACTGCTGCTTCTCTACAAACAGCAGGTGGGGCAATGCTGGCTAGATGGTAGATCTTATCTAGAGGGGTCGGTTTAAGGCATCCGGTAAATAACTGTTTAGACGTCAAACCAGCCTCTTTCCTCCAGCCCCTTTTGCAGTGATCACAGTCCACCTCCCAAATTTTACTGCTGAAATCCTACTTCAAAATACTAAATTCCAGTGGAACACTTTTTTTTTGTTTTCTTTAAATAGTAATAAGAAGCAAAATAAGTGATTTAGGCCTCTGCTAGGTGTAGCTGTTTGATTTTAAAAGCCCTTCAAAAGCCCTTCAAAATATAATATTATGAAAGAAAAATAATCATAAAGGAAAAAAAAGATTGATCCAGCCAACCCCTTCTGAAAATGCCAGTGTTCCTTTCATTTTGCCAGCAACCATGAACTTCAGATTTCTTTTTTAAAAATTAGGGGAGGGGGCAGGACATGACTTGAAAAACAAATCCACTCCTAAGAAAAAAAATCCGTCTTTAGATGGCAACATAATAGGCCACATTTTCCTGAAAATATTGGTGATTCAAGGACTGTTTTTGCATATCACAAGATTGATATGGTATTGAGCAGAATTTTCATTGACAACAATGTATTGAAGCCTCAATTACTAACCAAACACCTCCAGCAAACCCACAAACCAAATCAAAAGTAATATTTTAAATATTTATTTTTTAATAAATAATTCAAAGCTGTGAACATATCTAATGCTTCTTCCTCCTGCTATTTGCCCCACAACAACAACCCGGTAAGGTGGATTGGACAGAAAGAGTGATTGACCTAAAGCCAGTCAGCCAGCTTTCATGCCCAAGGTGGGACTAGAATTCAGAGTCTCCTAGTGATTGGCCCAAAGTCACCAAACTGGATTTCATGACTAAGGTGAGACTGGAACCCATAGTCTCTTAGTTTCTAACCTGGTGCATTAACCATTAGATCAAACTGTCTCACCATAATAATTTTCATAGTGTTCATTTATTCAAAAGGAGAACACTTGTAAGGATGAAAGACTCACTGACTCTTAGAAATACAGTATTTGCCTTGTGGCCAAAGTGGACTGACTAGTTCATGTCCAGCTGTGATGTTTTTAGCAAATCTTTGTGGAATTATTTTACAGTATTTCTGTTTTAAAAAACTTAATTACACATATTGGCTCAGTCTACCTAGCTGTCTTTAATAACCCACAACCAATCTGAATTCAAGAACTTCACAGATTTTATTTTGATTTACAGATCATTCACTTTTAATATTTTTGTATTATTATCAATTTTATATTAAAAATGCTCTGAGAAGATGAACATTGTTCATATAATTAAATTGACCTATTACATCATTAGTTAATTAATAGGTACAAATAAAGGTCAAGGGGATTTTTGTTTCATTTCCTGGAGCATTTTTTTTAATTCAGTTTTAAAAAATGTTTCTGTAGCTTCTCAAATTGAACTCTGTTGAATTCAGGACTGGGTGGAGATTTAACCCCAAATTTCTACAATCAAGGCAAGCAGAATGCAAATTGGGATGAACATTTTTTTTAATTGAAGAGAATATTAGAGGATTATTATAATGGGTGATTAGTTCTAGCAAAATAGATGTGCTAAATATAGTGGAGACATTCACAATCCCCATTAATCCTAATTTATCATAAAAAACGTACAGAATTGGTAGTTTGTCTTTGATTTTCTTGAACTGTCTTGGACTCTGCAGTGATAGTCAGCAGAAAATCATAGGACTGGAAGAGACCTTGTTCTGATCCAATCTTGTTCCAAGAAAAGAAACACAAAACAGAGGTAACAGCAAAACTTTTTAATGATTCTTCACTAATTCCGTTCCTTCACGGTTAAAAGACTGTATCAAATTAATTGTCTCTGATAAGAACGAGTGCTGCCAAGGTTGTGCAAGGCTGCCAAAAATACGAGATAAAGTTACTAAGAAATATTTCAAACACAAAGAGTCTCCAAGCACCAACCAAGATACTCCAAATGTCCACAAGGCTTGAGTGCAAAATTTTTTTTGCTTCCTGCAAAGTACTCCGGTTTCTCAGCTGGCTTTTATCCCTTAAGGGAGGGGCCATTACTTTGCAACCTTAATCCCGAGTTACCCATGCTGCTGTAGCTGCTTTTTCCTTCAAGCAGCCCTGCACGCACGCCATTGGGCACAGGCTCCTCAGGGACCTCTATATCACTGCTGCCAGCCTCCACAATCTCCGAAGGCAGCACTCCACTCCCTGAGTCCTGGCCACATCCCTTCATCACACACAGGCCCCTACTCTGAGTCCTCCCTCTCCGAGACCTCAGCCATCCGCACCTGCTGCCGGCGAGCCACAATAGACCTTATCTTCTAGTCCAACCCCTTGTTCAAGACATAAGACCTTATAACATCCCAATTAAATTGTTGTTTAGTCTATTTTTGAACACTTCCAGCGGTGGAACACCCACAACTCCAGGAGGCAAGCTATTCCATTGATGAATTGTCAGAACATTTATTCTTACTTAGATTGGATCTCTCTTTAACAAACATCCATCCATTACTTCTTGTCCTGCCCTCTGGTGCTTTGGAGAATAAGTCAATTCCCTCTTCTTTCTCACAGCCCCTCAAGTACTGGAAGACAACTATTTATCATATGATTTAGCCCCCAGATCCTTTATCATCTCTGTTGTTCTTCTCGGCACACTTTCTGGAATCTCAGCATCATGCAGAAACAGATCTGTAAGCAGTCTGAGTTTTTCACCACTTCCTGTCCAACACATAAGCTAAGCACTTAAGGCCCGGTCCCACTGCACTTACGGATGCAAAAGAGGATGTAAAATGTTAAAAAAAGCTTGCCATCCATTGGAAAACGCTATGCATCCATTGTGTACTCACTGCATATGTGTTTCATACGCTCTATCCGTCGAGCATCCATCCACTGCAATTTCATCCACGCAAGAAGTTTTGAGCTGTACAAAACTTTGTGAACGAAAGAACCTTCCGCCATGTATGATGTACATCCGCGACATATACAGGCAACAAACGTTCTATGTCCATTATCATCCATTAAACGTCTGTTGTATCCTCTCTGCATCCTCTGTCCATCCCCTCAACTCACATTCACTGCAGCTGAAAACAGAAAGTGGGAGGAAACAAAAGGTACACGGAACATCTACACAGCGTTAGTAGCACGGAAATAGACAAAACGTTTGTGTCTGGGATGTATCTCGTATATTTAGGATGTCTGGAGTACGTCTAGAGTATATAGGACACCTAGTGGACAACCAATATTTTCTATAAAAAGGGGGAGGAAATCATCTGGATCGCTGGGATGGTGGACCATACAGTCCCACTATGGTTGCACTGGAGGTTTATCTATCCCACAACTATCCTTATCTATCCCACAAGCATGCAAAGGCCTAACCTTTTTTTCAAAGTTTTCACCAACACTTTATTAAGTAAACAAAATGAACCAAGTAAACTAAGTGTCTTAAGCAAAGATAAACTTTATTAACTTTCTTAGATAAACTTTATGACTTTATTAAATAAGCAAAATGAACCAAGTAAACTGTATTAAGTGTCTTAAGCAAAGATAAACTTTATTAAACAAGTAAACAACTCAGTCTCTGACACTATTCTGAGTCACTCCGAGTCCTGTCCATGGTCTCAGCTGTGAAGTGGGCAGTGACTGTGGATGTGGCTGTGACTTGAGTGCTGGTCTGAGGCGCCATTGGGGTGCTTGGCCCCGAGGGTACAACAGGTGGTGATGTGTTCAGGAAGCTATCTGAGAGCTGACTCAGTCCCGTGAGGTTGAGAGGCCCTTCATCAAGGACTTGAGATGTCAGGCCCAAGACTGATGACAGATTGTTCTTCGACGGGCTTGGCTGTGGGGTGGAGGAAGGGTTGGGAGGAGTGTAGTGGGGCTGTCTGGTCTGCAGCTGGGTGAGGACTGGCATCTGTGGCGTCCGATGAACCTGGGCCTGGACTGGGAAGTTCTGCTTGTGCTGTGGGAAGTCCTGGTAGTCATAGCCTTGGTAGGTTAGGGGCAGTTGAAAGCCGTGGAAGGGCTGTGACATCACCTGGGGTGGAGGAACAGACCTGGACTGGGTAGGAGCAGCTTCAGCTGGGCCTTGAGGGTTGTGCAGAAGTGCTGTGATCTTCTGCTTCATCACCTGGTACTCGGCCTCGGGCAGGTCCCTCAGGGTCTGGCTCACGTAGGTGATGAAGGTGTTCTGGCCCAAGGATGCTCTGTCCAAGTGGGCCAACTGAGAGAGAAGTTCTGTGCTGGTCTTCATTGTGTCCCTGATCTCCAACAGCACACTGTGATCCTGGCCCTCCAGTCTGCCTCTCTGCCTGCATCCTCTGGAGCTGGGGGTGGGGGGTAGGGGCAGGTTGGCTGCTGGTGGCTGCCGCTTCTTCCTCCATTTGTGACAGCAGGGCGTCATCCTCCACGGGATCCTCCAAGTCTGCCGGCATGGGGAGTGCAGCTGTTGGGGGGGGGGGGGTCTCTGCTTTGGGGCCTTCTGAAGACACCTGCCTAGACAGGGTAGTTGGCTCCTGGCTGGAAAAGGACTGGCTGTCTGTGGGCTGTCTGAGGGAGAGAGGTGTCAGAGGGGCTGCTCCTCGGTGGCGGATCTCACCCTCCAGGAAACTGCACTTCAGAGTCAGTGCCAGGGGGTGGGATACTGGTTCTGCCCTTCTTCACCTTGCCAGGGCTTGAACGAGTAGGCATGGACTTCCTCTTCTTGCCTGACTGACGAACCATGGTGTTCCTGCAAGATGTATCTGGCAGCACGTCTTTCCCCTGTATCCTGACTGCGTGCATGCTGCATCCTTTTATAACTGTGGAGTGGACGCAATTCATACCCCCCGCATACGCCGTGAACGCTTTGCACCCAGTATACATCCACATGGCATCCCCTTTGTTTCCTATAGGTGTACGTGATGCATCCACTTCATCCGCTATGCATCCACCCCTTCCGCTATGCGTCCTCTTCGAAATTCTCCTCGGAACCCCTTCGGAGGTGTCATCCGCTTCTATCTGCTTTCATCCACTAGGCTTCCAATGAACATCCGTTTATCATCCCCGCTACATACTACCAACGTCCATTCTTTTCTGTTCTGTTTATGCAAATTTTCATCACTTTTGGGAGCAGATGAAAACGGATGGAGCCACCCCTGAAATTTTGCTCGTCCGCTGTGTCCTTTCTGCATACATTTTGCGTCCATTGGCCAGTGGGACCTAGCCTTTAGAAAGTACCTCTCTCTCTGACACCTCTCTTCCTCAATTCTCAGTCTGCCATCCTGTGCAACTTGGGGCTTAAGTACTGGGAGAGAGATAGGCATGTAGGGACTATGCACGGGCACACAAACAACACTGCAGCTGCTTCTCCCAAATGTCCTTTGTGAAGAACAGCTGGGAAAAGCAGAAGGATCTGATTATTTTGGAACTTCCATGACCTGAAGCACTCCATCTTCAAATACCAGTTATTCTTTGTACGATATGGGAGGGATATAGCAATTGTTCTATGCTCAAAGTTCTTAATTGGCCTCGGTTGGAAACAGGATCTGATGTTTATCTGATTTTGAACTAAGATTTTGAAAAAGGATTTTAAAGAAAGGTAGCTATGTACATCAAAGGCATCAGGTAAGGAAAAATGAATCTGTGTAAAGGTAATTTACCTTGAGAATCACCTCAAACAATGGGACAAAGTTGCTAACACGGAGGTTTGGGAAAGTCCATTATATTGTTTGTTCAAAGGAGACATGCAAGTTTTGGGGCAGAGAGAGAAAATGGGGATGGAGGTAGTCCATGCTGCTCATGATTTTTTTCATCTGGCTTAGAAGGAAACAGTGTGAGGAATGTGTCCTAGCTGAAATCATTTGTCCATCTAACTCAATATTATGTATCTACTCCAGCTTTTTTAGATCAACAATTTCCTGATAAAGGAAGTTTCAGTTCTTCAGCTTAGTGAATATTTTTCCTCTTGAACCTAGAACCTAGGTTCAGGTTATTCTAGCAGAATAACAGAATTGGAAGGGACCTGGGAGGTCTTCTAATCCAACCCCTGAAGCAGGAGATTTGGTATCATTATGGACAAATGACTGTCCAATCTCTTTTTAAAAAACTACAGTTCTGTCCCCACTATACGTTAGTCTGTGTGTAGCTTGACAGGTCTGTACATAGATCTGAATGTTTTATTGAAAGAACAGGATATGGTGAAACTAGGGAAAATAGGGATACATACAATGAAAACCAAAGATAAGACAGACAATATTGAGTTACTGCTGAACATAGCAATTAATAAATACAAGCAATTTAAATCTCATCAGTGATGCTCTGTGTGGGATGGGTTTGTCCTTGGATTACTATGTGCCGCAGATTAAGATGGATTCTTCTTTGTGCTTCTGCCTTCTCTAAATGCTGAAGGAAATGGAATCTGGATTCCCAGCATACACTTGTTTTGAGAGTGCAGGCTGATGGGTAATGAGATGGGGTCAGCTTCAAACAATATACTTGGTATTTGTTTCTATGGCCACTAGATGGTATTTGTTTCTCTGGCTAGAGAGCAAGAACAGTATATAAAAGTTATATGGTGCGGCATGACACCAGTGATGGAGCACCCACAATTTTTGAAGGCAAACCATTCCAGTGGTTTATTGTTATTTTATCAATGTTCTGCCATCGGCAAGCATGCCAAAGAAGTGGGATGAAAATCTACTGTACCATCCTCACCAAACAAAGGCTACAACAACAAAAGTTATCAGGATGGGCCTCAGCTTAAGCACCTCTCTTGCTCTTCCTCTTGAAACAGTTGCTTTATCTTGTTGCAGAAAAGAGGGGTCACACCAGTTCTTTGTCTCAGGGAAAGATTTATTGCACAAGGTTCAGCAGCATTAGCAAGCTTGAAGTCTGAACCCCGAAGGGTAGTTACACACAATTTTTATATCTTGCAAACCAGGATATTGATAGTTGTGTAAAAATACACCCTCTTCCTGGGTCACAAAGGCCAGGGGTTTCTTACATTTGGTCACATTTACATTAACCCCTGGTGATAATAGAACAGGATATATTAGCCATGCCTGACTAACATATAAGGATATAAGTTTGCCAATTACCTGGTCACTTTGTTTCTGCCTATTAAGGTAGATAGGGTAATTTATCTCCTTGTCGCATGGTCAATGGAGTCTGGCCGTTGTTGTCCAGTCCAATCTTATCTGGATGCTGTAGAAAGGGAACTTCATGAGGACAGTGGTGTCACCCAGAAGGGAAAAGGCCCAGGGGGAACATTAGGCCAGCCATGGAACAGGCTTGCATAGGAAAAGAAATCTAATAAAAGAAATTGAGACACGCTCCTAGACAAAAGCCAAGCATTTAAGAACATACCAAACCAGCCAAAAGGCAGGAATTACAAATAGAAGATTACAAAAAAGCCATAAAAAACTAAAAGAGATCAGAGGAAAAAACTGGTAATACAGGAAGCTGCCCCGCAGAGTTTGTTTTCGCACCTCGTTGAAGTTGCCTTTTGGCAGAAAGAAAAACAAACTTTGACAGGATGTTAGTGTCTAAACCTTATACACAAAGGGAGGGAAAAAGGTTTAAAATTGGGAACTTATCCTTAAAAGTTAGCTAGCTAGCCCCAGGAACGCAGGAACGCTGTTTCTAGCCTTCCTGAAAACAAAAGATCCAGCTTTCAAGCAGTTGTCTGTATCCTTGCACCAGAGCTCTCCCAGCGGGAAAATTTGAACCCTCAGAGAAAGGTACTTTCAGCCTTTCTACAATGCCAACATTCTACTTTAATCTCCTGGTATGGTCAAATGTGATAGAAGAGATTAGAAAGATTCTCTTTTGGGATCACTTCAAAACAAGCTTAAATGGGATACTCCCATGAACTTTAGAATTTTTTTGTTACAGCTGTAACAGTGAATCACATAGTCGTTAGCAATTTGGCTTCTCCCATAGGATTTACTTATCAGAAGCTGGCTGGAAAGATCACAAATGGGATCACATGATCCCAAGGCACTGCAACTGCCTAAATCAGGATGAATTCCTGAGGAATTTTGGGAGTTGAAGTTCACAGATCATAAAAGGGCCATAGTTCCCCATTCCTGGTCTAAAAACATGCCAGTTGCCAAGTGCCCAAATTTTGATCACATAAATGTGGCAACTCTGAAAGTTGCTGAGGTTGAGAAATATTTATTTGAAATAATTCAATCCCCAGGACAGAATTGGGAAGGCGCCTATCCTGCAACAGAACTGGCTATCTAGAACAAACAGCACTGTGATGATAAGTCAGAGTTTCTCAACATTAACAGAGGAATTTTGGCAGTTGAAATCCATACATCTTAAAAGTTGCAGAGGTTGAGAATCACTGAGAGGTTTTGTTAAACAAATCTGAGTCTTCTCTTATCTTGTTCCCTGCTTCCAGAAGTAACTTAGCCAAGGCCAGGAAGATATCTGGTTTTATTTATTTTCCCCCGCTCCTACTGTACTGTAGAATTAAAATTGCAATGACACAGCTGTTTTTGCTTGTTTCAGGAAATGAATTTGCAGCTTTGCTTGATCCAATGTTCACAGTGTGTCAAAGTCAGTAGGGCAAGAAATATTCCTGGTAGAAAGTGAGCCACAAAATATTCCTGTTTGGTAAACTGCTTTGCCAATGTTGTCACTTTCAAGGCTATATGAATTTGCTGATTGCAAATGTTGACTTTGAAGGCTATATAAAACCTGTTGAATGCTGGGAGTTGAAGCCCTCACATTTTACTGACTTTAGAGAGTATATGACATCTGTTGACTGCATACATTCTTTAAAGAGGTCACAATGCATTTCTTTCATCAACCTCTCAAATAAACCTTTTCTTCACTTGCCACTTGAATTTTGAGAGCGACAATCTATTTTCTTCCACATCATTGTATTATTTTCTTCTGGGGCGGATTCAAGGAAGCTAATAAAATATAAACAAACCAAAACAAACAATAGAACTGGAAGGTTAATAATGTAAAACACAATTCATAGTGAAATGAAATCCTGCTCAAGAGTGAAGAAGGCTGAAGTTGACTGGTCATTTTCAACAAAAGAAACTTCTTTGTGTCTGTTATTTTAGGTGGCATCGTTGGATTGGTTGCTATTCCTCACTCAAAAGTGAGAGACAGTACCCTGTTCCTTCCCTTTTGAGAAAGAGGGAGAGAGAGATCAAAAGGGAACAGTATGGTATGGAGCTAGTTTTCATTATAATTAAATACTGTCATTTTAAAATTAAAATACAGTAAAATCAAAAGTTAGAAAACTAGGAAAAAAGTAAAAAGTGGGAAAAATGGCGACATCTGACTTTTTTCACTGCATGAAAAAAGAAAATACAACCTCAACCTTTTTGAGAGCATTTACACCAAGACAAATTCCTTGTGTGTCTAATCACACTTGGCCAATAAAGTATTCTATCTATCTATTTACATTTCACAACATTTCAAGGCATTTCATAATAACAAATATCAGTCTAATGCACAAAACCTAAAATCAAATGTTCTTTTTTTGTTTTCAGTTTTGAGAAAAAAAGTCCAGAAATGGTTTCCAAGTAGAAATAAAATGAGATAACTTCTCTTTAATTAAAAAACAGTCTCCACTAACTCTAAATCCTTCTTCCTTCCTAACTTCGCATTCAAACTCTATTCAGGACAAGAATTCTAATTAAAGCATCTGTCCGGCTTCTGCTCAAACAGATCAGTAAAAGAGAGTCAGTACTTATATGAATAATTGCTTCAAACTATTTCAGTCTCTTCCTGTACTGTTACCAGGTTTTTCTTAGCAGCCAGAACTCCCAGATTGAGCAACCAAAAGAACTTTGCAAGCTGAAATCAAACTTGAAAGACTGGGGAGATTGATGTGTTTCCTTTCAGGCTCAAAGGTGCAAAATCATGGTCTTCCAAATGGTGAAATGGTGTAGGGTCTCATGCTTGGGGGGGGGGGGGAATTGGACTAGATGACCTATAAAGTCCCTTCCAACTCTGATTATCTGCTATCTGTTATTAAGACAGTACAACAGCATGAATTGTTGCTGAATGATCTTGTGGTAAAGGCCCGGTTCCACTGGCCGATGGATGCAAAACGTATGCATAAAGGACACAGTGGACGAGCAAAATTTCGGGGGTTGTCATCCGCTCCATTGTCATCCGCTCCAAAAAGTGGCAAAAATTTGCATAAACAGAATGGAAAAGAATGGAAAAGAATGGACGTGGGTAGTATGTAGCGGGGATGTTAAATGGATGTTCATAGGAAGCCAAGCGGATGAAAGCGGATGGAAGCAGATGACACCTCCGAAGGGGTTCCGGGGGAGAATTTCAAAGCGGACGCATAGCGGAAGGGGTGGATGCATAGCGGATGAAGTGGATGCATCATGGATGCCTATAGGAAACAAAGGGGATGCTGCGAGGATGTATATCGGATGCAAAGCGTTCACTGTGCATGTGGGGAGTATGAATTGCGTCAGCTCCATGGATATAAAAGGATGCAGCACGCATGCAGTCAGCATACAGGGGAAAGATGTGCTGCCACATACATCTTGCAGGAACAGCATGGTTCATCAGTCAGGCAAGAAGAGGAAGCCCATACCTACTTGTTCAAGCCCTGGCAAGGTGAAGAAGGGCAGAACCAGCATCCCACTCCCTGGCACTGACTCTGAAGCTGCTGCTACTGCTGCTGTGGTGGACCAGCCCCAAGGCCCTCAAAGCCATGCTGCTGAAGGCCCTGCTGCTCAAGCCCCTGAAGGCCCTGCTGAAGCCCCTGCCAGAGGGAGGAAGAGGCAAGGGAAGGAGAAGGGAGAGAGGAAACAGTACACCGTTTTTGAGGAGCATGAGGATGAGGTGCTGGAATGGCTGAGGTAGAACGAGTACCTCTGGATAAAAGGCCACAGACTATATTGGGACACCAAGAAGCAGGCAGCTTGGAGAGACAAGGCAGAGAGCCTGGGGTACACTGCAGAAGGACTCCTTGGATGGTGGAAGCATATGCACACCTGGTATGGCAAGCTACACCTCAAGAAATCTGGGAAGGCCGCTGTCAAGCTCACTGACCGGGAGATGTATGTCATGGCCAAGTGCAGTTTCCTGGAGGGTGGATCTGCCACCGAGGAGTAGCCCCTCTGAGACCCCTCTCCCTCAGACAGCCAGTCCTCTTCCAGCCAGGAGCCAGCTACCCTGTCCAGGCAGGTGTCTTCAGAGGGCCCCACAGCAGAGACCCCCCCAACAGCTGCACTCTCCATGCCGGCAGACTTGGAGGATCCCATGGAGGATGACGCCCTGCTGTCACAAATGGAGGAAGAAGCGGCAGCCACCAGCAGCCAACCTGCCCCTACCCCCCACCCCCAGCTCCAGAGGATGCAGGCAGAGAGGCAGACTGGAGGGCCAGGATCACAGTGTGCTGTTGGAGATTAGGGACACAATGAAGACCAGCACAGAACTTCTCTCTCAGTTGGCCCACTTGGACAGAGCATCCTTGGGCCAGAACACCTTCATCACCTACGTGAGCCAGACCCTGAGGGACCTGCCCGAGGCCGAGTACCAGGTGATGAAGCAGAAGATCACAGCACTTCTGCACAACCCTCAAGGCCCGGCTGAAGCTGCTCCTACCCAGTCCAGGTCTGCTCCTCCACCCCAGGTGATGTCACAGCCCTTCCACGGCTTTCAACAGCCCCTTACCTACCAAGGCTACAACTACCAGGACTTCCCACAGCACAAGCAGAACTTCCCAGTCCAGGCCCAGGTTCATCGGATACCACAGACACCACTTCTCATCCAGCTGCAGACCAGACAGCCCCACTACACTCCTCCTTCCTCCACCCCACAGCCAAGCCCGTCAACGGACAAACTGTCATCAGTCTTGGGCCTGACATCTCAAGTCCTTGATGAAGGGCCTCTCAACCTCACGGGACTGAATCAGCTCTCGGATAGCTTCCTGAACACACCACCACCTGTTCTACCCTCGGGGCCGAGCACCCCAATGACACCACAGACCAGCACTCAAGCCACAGCCATCTCCACAGTCCCTGCCCGCTTAACAGCTGAGACCATGGGCATGACTCAGAGTGACTGAGAATAGTGTCAGAGACTGAGTTGTTTACTTGTTAAGTTTATCTTTGCTTAAGACACTTTACTTGGTTCATTTTGCTTGTTTAATATAGTCATAAAGTTTACCTAAGAAAGTTTACCTTTGCTTAAGACACTTAATACAGTTTACTTGGTTCATTTTGCTTATTTAATTAAGTCATAAAGTTTACCTAAGAAAGTTAATAAAGTTTATCTTTGCTTAAGACACTTAGTTTACTTGGTTCGTTTTTTTTACTAAATAAAGTGTTGGTGAAAACTTTGAAAAAATGGTTAAGCCTTTGCATGCTTGTGGGATAGATAAGGATAGTTGTGGATAGATAAGCCTCCAGTGCAAGCATATTGGGACTGTATGGTCCACCATCCCAGCTGCCACACATATGGACCTTTATTATCAATAACAATTTATTCATTGATCAACACATTTTAAAATAAA
The DNA here is from genome assembly GCA_015471245.1 of Laticauda colubrina. Classification (NCBI taxonomy): domain Eukaryota; kingdom Metazoa; phylum Chordata; class Lepidosauria; order Squamata; family Elapidae; genus Laticauda; species Laticauda colubrina. The sequence continues at coordinate 19,244,066 of BLBF01000042.1, read as the reverse complement.
CAAAGCTCTTTATTCATGCCCTATTCATTGTAGGGACACTCAGCATACATGGCACAATCTCATCAGTGTTATGGGACAGCCTCAAGGAAGCATCCATTAATCATCTCTCATCCTGTCTTGCCACTCCACTGCTACAGCTGGGGAGTTGCACCAGTGTTTCAGAAGGTTGCGCTGCTTCTTCCCTTTACGTGAAGCTCTGTTGGGGCCTTGTACATCCACAGTCTATCAGGTTATGTCCTTGCCTCCATTCACCAGGCTCCATGTCCCCATTCCCTTGTTGACTGTCGACAAGTCTGTTCTGCAACATTGGGTAGCGGGTGCGCATGAGATTGTGCAGGATGCAGCAAGCTTCCACAATGCTTCTCACAGTCTCTGGGTCATGCTGCATGGTGGTGAGAAGTATCTGGAACCTGTTGGCCAGGATGCCAAAGGCATTCTCCACCACCTGTCTTGCCCTGGACAGCCTGTAGTTGAAGATCCTCTCTTCACGGGTGAGGTATCTTGAAGTGTAGGGCTTCATGAGGTAGGTTCTGAGGGAGAAGGCGTCATCACCCACGATGAAGTAGGGCACATCTTGTGTGTCATTGGGTAGGGGGTCTGGATCTGGAAAACCCATGAGGTGGTTGCGTTCCAGCCCATCCTTGAGGTCACTGGCATTGTATACCTGGCTATCTGAAGCTGACCCGTTGCCTGAAGCATCGATGTACATGAACTTGTAGTCAGCATCAACCTTGGCAAAGAGGACGATACTGAAGAAGCCCTTGTAGTTGTAATCAGTGGACCCTGAGTTGGCTGGAGCTTTGCAGGCCACGTGCTTCCCATCCATGGCTCCAATGGTGTGGGGAAAGTTCCACCTCTGATACCACTCTTCTGCAAGTTTTCTCCAGCCTTGTTCATTGGTGGGGCACCTGAGGAGCTCCTCCACATATCCTTTAATGATGGCCTGTACCACTTCTCTGACCACTTTGCTGATGCTGTTGTGTGGCACCCTCCATGCATACTGCATGTTTCTGTATGTGGTTCCAGAGGCCAAGTGCCGCAGAGTCAGTACCACCTTCAGTCTGGGGTCCAGGTTGGGATGGAAGTTGGTGCTAGGCTTGGTCAACCTGGGTCTCAGATGCTCTACAAGTTCGTCAAACATGGCTGGTGGCATCCTCATGAAGCAATGGAATGCATGAGAGTCTTTATTCCTCAGCTCTACCATCAACTGGTCATACAGTCCAAACTCCATTCTTCTCACAATCCATCCTCAGACCCACACAACTCTTGGACGTCTCCTTCTTCTCCTTCTGTGTAAAACTTGATACAGTCTGAACAGGTTTTGGTTCTGGTGATGAATGAGTGCAGCTATCATACGGACTGTGTCATCATCCATGGTGGAGAACAATTGATGATGTTGAAGACCAAGACCAAGACCAAGGGTGAAGAGGTCTGTACACCATGGCTGCTGGACTCATACTGAGACCCAGATGATTTTCTCCCCCTTTTTATAGAAAATATCGCTTGTCCACTAGGTGTCCTTCTACATTCTCTAGACATACTCCAGACATCCTAAATATATGAGATACATCCCAGACACAAACGTTTAATACTTTATACACGAGATGCATATGCTTACATCCTTTCTATTTCCGCGCTACTAACGCTGTGTAGATGTTCCGTGTACCTTTTGTTTCCTCCCTCTTTCCATTTTCAGCTGCAGCGGATGTGAGTTGAGGGGATGGACAGAGGATGCAGAGAGGATACAGCGGACGTTTAACGGATGATAACGGACATAGAACGTTTGTTGCCCATATATGTCGTGGATGTACATCGTACGCGGTGGAAAGTTCATCCATTCACAAAGTTTTGTGCAGCTCAAAACTTCTTGCATGGATGAAATTGCAGTGGACAGATGCTCGATGGATAGAGCGTATGAAACACATATGCAATGAGTACACAACGGATGCATAGCGTTTTCCAATGGATGGCAAGCTTTTTTTAATGTTTTACATCCTCTTTGCATCCATAAGTGCAGTGGGACCGGGCCTTAAGCTGCTTCTGAACATAGGGGTTCTATTTTGTTTTTATGGGAGAAGCATCAATTTAAAAGTCCCTTTATCGATGCAGAAAATGAATGATCATTCAGCATTCTTGATAGATAATTATTTAGTTGCTTGTGCACGCGGGGATGCATATACTCGCCCACTGTTTCTGAGGCCCAGTTGCAAACAGCTCATGGCTCAGAGATGCAGTACTCCTGCTCTAGGTGGTTTACCAATATTCAAAGCCAGTAAAACATTACATCATAAATAACAATAACAACAGTTTACAATTAAAAGGTGGGGAGGAGGAAGGGAGCAAGATGCACACCGGGAGAGATGGAATAAATCGATAGCCACCTCCAGAGTGATGAACTACAGTTGGGGATTTGGCCGGCTGGAGGACTCAGGTCTTCAGGCCTTTAAGGAAGATCAGCAAAGTGGGTGGGAATCTTTTTTATTTTTTATTTTATTTATTTATTTGTCAATTGATTATAAGATAACAGGTACAAGTATAAACATAGTTATGAATATATGAAATGGATACATACAAGAAAAATAAAAAGAAGCAATAGGACAGGGACAGTAGACACATTGGTGTGCTTATACACACCTCCTTATCTCACCTTACCTAATCTCATCTCAGGGGGGCGCAATGTTCCAAAGGACAGAAGCTATGGCAGAATTCTTTGGCGGATGGGTCCCACAGCACGCCCCTCCTGCCAGCGGCAGGTGGAGTGAGGCAATCCCATTGGGTTGAGACCTGTGGGAAATAGTAAAGTATTGTTATTGCACCAAGCATGTCTGACAGTCTTTAGGAACATGTACATGACCAAGAGCAGTGAAAAGAGCAAAGGTTAAGTAACAGGAAACATCTGCAACTCTAAGAACGGTTGGTTTAACCACATTAGCTTGTAGAAAAGCTTCACTTTATGACTCTGTCTACTCTCAGAGTGGTGAGTGAGTTTCTCACAGATGGTTCCTCAGATAGTCTGGAGTTTTATATAAGATTGAAAAACCTGCATTGCCATGAGCCAATCATGGAGACACACCACATTATTAATCAATCATTAAGAACAGAATCATTAAGGCATATCAAGAATCATAAGAATAGAAGGTATGGATCTGTTCATAAGATTCCACAGAACAATGATTCAACAGAATCATAAGGATCATGAAGGAATGTCTAGTTTAATGAAAAGAAGGACTAGGGGTGATATGATAGCAGTACTCCAATAGCTAAGGGACTGCCAAAAAGAAGAGGGCATCAACCTATTTTCCAAAGCACTGAAAGTAGGATAAGAAGCAATGGATTGAAAACTAATCAAGGAGAGAAATTATGGGTGCTCCAGCACTAGACATTTTTGAGAAGAGATTGGACAACAATTTGTCTGAAATGGTACAGGGTTGGATTAGTAACAGAGTTCATTTGAAGGTTACAAGATAGAGGGTAGAGGGTGGTAGAGGGTAGGTCAAGACCTCTGTCCTTTCAGTCTTATCAGTAAAAACCTTCCTAACCAACTTGGTGCCAGGGCCTCATCAATCATTCTAGGAACCAGGTATTCCTGAGCAGGAAGACAGATGTTTTATCTCCAAGTGTTGTTATCTCTGCCTAACAAAACAGTTAAATCCATGCAAATTGATGCTGACTTGTTTCTTCTTTATTTCTATGTGCCAAATAATGTGCTAAATAATAATACCTTAATACCTGAACTAACAAGCAGTTTATTAATACATAAATGCAATTGGACTAAGGATAAATAAATGGATAGATAAATTGGTCCATCTTAGCAACAAAAGATGCATACCCCCTTCACTAACTGCAATAAAAAGAAACTTGCTCCAAAACAAATATTTTCCACTTTGATTAAAAATCTTTCAATCCTTATCAAATCAAGACAAAAGCTTCCTTATCTGTCTTTGAATGGATCAATGTAACTCTTATTAACACATTCTTTCTGGTGCTGCTTGCTAAAAAAAAAACAGTGTTAAACTGACAATGAAAAGTATTATCTGTAATCCTTTTGAAATTAATAACTTCACCAGCAAAACTTTTCCTTAACTTGCTGCACACAACCATTTCCTAGAAAATGGTGGGCCTTTTTAGGCAAAATACAGTAAAAACCTATCAATGTGAAACTCATGGAATTCATAACCAGTTGTGTTATTCCTACTGTGAATGCAATTTGCTAAGAAGTTAATCTTTTTTTACTATAGCATGTTCTACTTTCCCACAATTTGGATCCTGAAAATCCTTCATACAGTATATATACCAGTAGTCCTCAACTTACAACCACAATTAAGCCCAGAATTTATGTTGCTAAGTGAGAAGTTTGTTAAGTGAGTTTTGCCCCATTTTATAACTTTTCTTGCCAAGTTGTTAAGTAATCTGTTGTTAAATAAGTAACATGGTTGTTAAGTGAATCTGGCTTCCTCATTGCCTTTGCTTGTCAGAAGGTTGCAAAAGATGATCACATGACCCCAGGACACTGCAACTGTCATAAATATGAACCAGTTGTCAAGCATCCACATGCAAATCACCTGACCATGGGATGATGCAATGGTGAATGGATGATGCAATGTGAAAAATATTCATAAGTTAGTTTTTTCAGTGCCATTGTAACTTCAAAGGGTCACGAAATGAATTGTTGTAAATCAAGGACTATCTGTACATTGTTAGCTTTCCTTCTCAGTTTTGTAGTCTGTTCTTCTCCCCCAGCAATGCAATCAAGCTAATTCAATAGAGAGGCTAGAAAGAGGGCAAAAAATCTATATATTACATAGAGAATATAACACAATATATTTCAATATTACTATAGTGGTGGTAATAGTGGTTATCCAATTTTCCTTCCTGTGAGAATGCATTCTGAAATAAGTTCTGAATGCATTCTTGGATTAAACTCACAAAGCAGATATGCAATGCTACATTTTTATTTATTTTATTATTTCACAACCAAAACTTGCCTAGTTCTCTTTTTCAAGAATCTTTACCACCTTTAAAAAGAGTTTCATTTTATTTTTTACTCCATCCAAAATAGTTCATGCCCTCTTGAGATGATATCATTTTGTTAAGTCCTGGTTTCTTCCCAAGAAAACTGTCCAACTTTTTTTTAAACTTACTTTTGTAGCCTGCTGTGGAAATTGTGACTGACCTAAATTAATTGTTCATGATCTCTAAGGCTGCAAAAGCTTCTCTTTAAGTTTAAAGAGGAACCAGAAGCAATTGTTGGTTTAACTCTAATCTGCTTTGTCCACAGGAGCCTTCAACCAGCTCACTCTCCCAGGCCTTCTTTTCTCCACTTCTTCAGTCATCTGCAATTTCCTGCCACTTTTTTTTAACCAGCTTTAACTCTTTCTGGCCTGCTGGAAGCCAGGCAGCCTTTCTCCAATTTAGGATCTAAGAGCTTAATGACTGTGGAGATTCTCAGTCATCCAGGTTATAGTCCTTGAGGAAGAATAAATGGATAAGAAATAATGAAAGTTCAAGTTTCTTGCATGAGAAGCTAAATGTTTTCTTCTTCCTCCTCCTCAAGGAAAATCAATCCAGTTGCCTTTTGAAAAAGCACCTTTAAGAAATCTAAGAGCTTACTTCTTTAGCCCCATGTTTAGCATCAGAAATCAACAAGATCAGCTCCTTCTCATAATGATGAGGGCAATTTCTTAATATATCACTTGGATTACTAACTCAGCTTTGCTTAACTACCAGATTTTTATTCATTTTTTAAAGTTTTATTTAATTTCTATACAGTTCTGCCCATCCCACTTGCGTATTAAAACAGTAAAAAGATATAAAAGTTATAATTAAAAACAAGTTTAAAAAACCAGATGAAAACAAAGTGGAAAGGAACAATTGCAACATTCAATACCGTGCTGTGCATTTACTCTTTTTATATTAAAGTTGATGTAGCAGTTAAATATGGCATCAGCCTGGTTTAGTTACAGGCAGTCCTTGTTTAGTGAACAAAGTTGGGGCCAACATTTCAGTCATAAGTGCAACCATGACTGTATCTACAATCTTCCTTCAAGCTTTGCTTTGCTGACCTGCAACGGTTATATATTCAAGATGTTGCATTTCAGCTCTTTCACCCATCTTGCATTGGATTATTATTACAATATATTAGCAATAGCAATAGCACTTAGACTTATATACCGCTCCATAGCCCTCTCTAAGCAGTTTACAGAATCGGCATATTGTCCCCAACAACCTTGAGCCGGTCAGGATTGAACTGCTGGCAGTTGGCAGAATTAGCCTGCAATACTGCATTCTAACCACTGAGCCACCACAACTCTATATATAAAACACAGTTTGGAGAGGAGCCTAGCTATCTTTCACTTTTCATGCCCTAACTCTTAGTACATTTGTTTGCTGGTTTGTTTTATTAAATTTCTAGGCTGCTCATCTCACCAAGGCAACTCTTTTATCTATCAGTCTTACTTTGATCTTCTCCTGGTCTTCGGCACCTCATTATTTCAATCTACCCAAGCATGCTGTTATTCCCTCGCCCCCTACACCTGTGCATTCAGATAGATGATATGGCCTTTATTAGACCAAGCATTCATCATACACTTCATTAAACTCATGTTCCATCATGATCACAAAAAATGCCATTTGCAGGGCAAGGCTGGAAACAGATTATATTCATTCAAAACTGGATTCTGTCTGGTTAAGCTAGCTTTTGGTTCCTGTATGTCTAATGAACTTTGTGCTTAAAAAAAAACAAACAGTAGTTAAATTGAGAAAAAATATTTTATCTTGCCAACACTCCAGATGGACAATCCAAAGACTGGGCAGTTATGGCCCCTTTACAATCTATGGGCTTCAATTCCCAGAATTCCTGAGCCTTGGTGTAAATTGAAAAATATATGCCGATTGCTGTCATAAATACAAGCACCCAAATTTTAAATATGTGACCATGGGGATGCTGCAACAGTCATAATTGCACCAAGCAGTTGCAAGCCCTTCTTTTTTGTGGCATTGTAAGTTCAAACAATCAGCAAACAAATGGTTGTAAGTCAATTGCGAGTTTGAACAGTGGCCAGAAAAAATGGTTGTTAAGTCAAGGACTACCTGTAATAAATTTCTCTTATGAAAATTGTTGTTTGTTGGGAGATTTGCAGGGATGAGCTTCAAAAATGTTAGCAAATGTTTTCTGCCTGGTTGCTGGGTGGGCGTGGCCCTGGTGGGTGTGGCCTAGTCAGCTTCTGCACCAAGGGAGGGGGCATTTTTGCCCTCCCTGCACTCCAGAGGCTTTCTTCGAGCCCCTGGGAGGGCAAAAAAGGCCTCCCTGGGCTCTGGAGACTCTCTGGAAGCCGGAAACAGGCCCATTTCCAGCCTTCCCGAGCTTCTGGGAGGGCCGTTTTTTGCTCTCCCTGAAACTCCATGCGCGCCCTGCACTTACCTGCATCCAAAACTGGCTGCATGGGGACTCCTGGGAGGGGTGGGGCAGGGTGGGTGGGATCAGCCAGGAGTGGGATTTGGGTGTCCTCTGAACTGCACAGAATCTTAACTAGGGGCTCTCCTGAACCCCTGCGGACCCCCAGCAGCCCTACACCTGGAGATTGGAATGCACTGATATTCTCACAACTGGATAAAGTTCCAGAGAAAAATATTAAAATCACTCAAAGCAAATCACCAATGGTTTGATGGACAGTTTAGGGCTGGTTCAAGGGTGATATTCAGCAGGTTCTGACCAGTTCTGGAGAACTGGGAGTGGAAGTTTGGAGTAGTTTGGAGAACCAGCCAATACCACCTCTGACTGGCCCCACCTACATCTATTCTCTGCCTCCCGAGTCCCAGCTGATTGGCTGGGTCTTCTTTTGTTGCCCTGCACAGGAGAACGGAGCTGGAAAGCAGGTTAGTAGTGTGCGGAGGGCATGGGGATTTTGCAGTAACCTTCCCCCAGGAGTGGGGAGAGAATGGGGATTTTATAGTATCCTTCCCCTGCCATGACCACCAAGCCACGCCCACAGAACCAGTAGTAAAAATTTTTGAAAACCACCACTGGGCTGGTTGATATATGGAGACCGAAAAATGTCAATTCAAGAGAATGCACCTATTTTTCTGAAAGACTGTTGTCATTGGGGTGAATGGGGTGAATCCCCCCAACCCAGTAATATCATACACTCGTGAAAAGAACACATTCAGACGACAGAAAATAACTTCCCCCTACCATATCTGATGTAACTTTAGATGGTGAGGCACAAGAAAATAATACATTTAAGCACTTTTTTTCTTGCATGACTGAAACATGTTTGCAAATTCTACAGCTGGGTTCAACCTTTCTGACCAGCGTGGAGAAAGTGAGGGGATGGTTCTGCAGGAGTGGCCAGCAAGCAGGGGTGGGATTCTACCAGTTCACCCCTATTCACTAGAACCGGCTGTTAACATTCTAAGCAGTTCGGAGAACCGGTTGTCAGAAGAAATTACTGGCCTAATCCTGTAAGGAAGGCAGGAAGGAAACATTCTGGTGTTGCTTACAGAAACTGCCTCTCCGTTCACCCTTATTACATTCTTGGTAGGACTAGACTTCCTGTCTCAGGAACATCCCTGGAGTTTCTTTTTCCCTCCTTTGCTGGTACTTTGCTTGTGTGGAGCGGCCATTCAAAGTTACAATGGCACTGAAAAAAGTGACTTATGACCATTTTTTACACTTACGACTGTTGCAGCATCCCCACGGTCATGAGAGGCCAGGCGAGGAGGTGCGTGCCTCGATGTGAGTGATATTGAGTTGGCTACGCCCAGCCAATAACATGGCCACCGAGCCATGTCCACCCAGTCACATGACCACCAAGCCATGCCCACCACCTAAGCCATGCCCACAGAACCAGTTGTTAAAAATTTTGAATCCCACCCCTGCTGACAAACACACCCACAGCTCTATCTGTGTGAGCGGTAGGCACATACACACTCTCCCACCACTTCTGTGGCCTGGTTCCAAACAGAGAACCAACCAAGAATTAAGGCAAAATTTAACAATTAATCAGTGGAATGGCTTGCTACCAGAAGTTGTGGGTGCTCCACCCCTGGAGGCTTTTAAGTAGACATTGGACAACCATTTGAAATGGCATAGATTTTCCTACTTGAGGTTGGACTAGAAGACGTCCAAGGTCCCTTCCAACTTTGTTATTCTGTTAAAGCTCAGGGCCCAGTAGTGGGCTGTGGCTCAGGGGACCCTTGGTTTACAGTATAAGCATGTGACTCATAAGAAATAGGCAATGCATGTTATTAGCATAAGAATGCATCAAGATGCAGATAGAAGAGTCCGATGTATTTAGGATCAGACAAGGCTTCAGCCTGGTTGGGAAAAGGTCACAGCAGGAAAAAATTTAAAAAAAGCAAGAAAACACTAAAAAAATCCATGAGAAAGGTCAAGACATAAATCAGGAGCTGGAGGATAAAGCTCTCTCTGTCAGACTGTCCTTTTAAATCCTCAAAAATCCTCATGGTATTTAAAGTTCTTTGGTTCCAATTCATCCTCTCCTTGGTTATTTAGCTATTCTGGATTGGATTCAGTCCCGTTTAAGACTGGATGCTTCGGGATGTGTCCCAATTTTGGGGACTCCATGACTGGAGCAGAAGAATGACAGTTCTTGGTCATCCATGGTCTCATGCCTTCTGAACATGAGACAGACCTCAGTCTTTCTTATCCCTTCATACTTAGAACATAGAATAACAGAGTTGGAAAGGGCTTTGTAGGTCTTGTAGTCAACATCCCTGCTCAAGCAGGAGGCCCTGTACCAGTGGTGGGATATAAAATTGTTTACTAATGGTTCTGTGGGTGTGGCATGGTGGGTGTGGCAGGGGAAGGATGCTGCAAAGCCTCCATTTCCTCCCCACCTCACTAACCTGCTTTCCAGCTCCATTCTCCTGTGCAGGGCAACAAAAGAAGACCCAGCTGATCAGATGGGACTCGGGAAGCAGAGAATAGATGGGGGCAGGGCCAGTCAGAGGTGGCATTTGCCGATTCTTTTAACTGCTCAAAATTTCTGCTACCGGTTCTCCAGAACTGGTCAGAACCTGCTGAATACTATCTCTGCCCTATACCATTTTGGACAAATGGCTGTCTAGTCTCTTCTTGAACACTTTCTGTAATGGAACAGCCAAAATTTCCAGAAGCCATTCCATTGATTAATTGTTCTTGCTGTCAGGAAATGTCTCCTTAGTTCGAGGTTGGATCTCTCTTTAATGATCTATTCTTATGTACATTCTCTAGGTCGAACCCAGCATGGACAAAAACACATACTCCAATCCTTCCTAAGCATACATTTATTCAGATGCAAGTAAAGGTAGGTCCTTCCATATGGCTGGGAAAGAACCCTGTATAATATTCCAGCAAGCAATTATACTTTATTTGGTTACATAAGTAAGGAATGTTGATGCAATCTGGGACTGCATAAGCGTTTTCAGCAGCTGCTCATATTTCCTGAGAAGGATACAGAGTCCTAAACAGAACACATTCACTCCATAGTTGGTTTCTGTTTCATAAAACCGCAATAACAGTAATGATGCTGACAGAAGTAGTAATGATAGCAATAATGATAATACTAGTCACACTATTATTAGTATCATGAGTCAATATTCATCAGAGATAACATAAAGCTAATCATTTTACTCCCAAGCTGGTGTAGGAAAAGAGTTGGGAAAGATTTTCAAATGCTATGATGCGTCTTTGACAAAGAACAGAATTGTGCAAGTCAGCACATATAGGGTATTCCCTATAACACTCTATAGAAGTGAAAATTGGACTTTGAAAAATGCAGGACAATGTTAAGGGAGCTCTCATGTATGACTTATGATAACACAATCACAGCCTGTTGAGGCACACAGTTCTTGTATGTCCTTCTTGTTTTCCATTTGGGTTCACCAGATAGGTGTGGCTACAGCAGATAAGATACAGATAGTTCTCAACTTACAACCACAAGTGGGGTCAGAATTTTTGTTGCTAAGCAAAGTGGTTATTAAGTAAGTCATGGCCCATTTTTGTGACAGTTGTTAAGCAAATCACTGTATTTGTTAAACGAATCACACAGTCATTAAGTGAATCCAGCTTTACCCATTAACTTTGCTTTTCGGAAGCTACTGGGAAGATTGCAAATGGAAACATGCCCCCAGGATGCTGCAGCCGTCATAAATACAGGACAGCCCCCGAATTCCAATTATATGATCATGGGGCTGCTGCGACAGTTGTAACTACGAGTACCAGTCATAATTCTTTTCTTTTTCAATACCGTTCTAACTTTGAATGTTAGTGAATAGTTGAGGGCTACCTGTACACAATCCTCCTAATTGACAGTCAGAAAATAGTTTTGGACACACACAAATCACTTCCAATCAAATGAAGTATTTTGGAATACACAGATTTTTGGAATACACAGAGACCCAGTGAATTTAAAGTATCAGCAAAACTTTATTAGTTACAATGTACATATGTACCTTGTAATTACAATGTATAATATAAATGAGCCCTAGTGGCACAATGGTTAGAAGGCAGCATTGCAGGTAAGTTCTGCCCACAGCCTGGAGTTTGATCCTGAGCAATTCAAAGGTTGACTCAGCCTTCCATCCTTCCAAGGTCAGTAAAATGAGGACCCTGATTATTGGGGGCAATATGAAAATAATGTTTACATTGTAACCCACCCAGGGAGTACTGTAAACCAAAGCACTATGGGGCAATATACAAATATAAATGCTATTGCTATTTGTTCTCTCTCTCTTCATCTCTATTTCTGTCTCTCTGTCTCTCTCTCTCACGCACACACTTACCCTTGACCTTCTCAAACTATATGCATGTGTGTGTATGTATGTATGTATGTATGTATGTATGTATGTATGTATGTATGATGCATGTCTCAAATATAGTTTAGATCGGGTGTCAGCAACCCGCAGCTCTGGACCCACATGCGGCTCTTTGGGCTCTCTGCTGTGGCTCCCTATTGGGTGATCCCACCACTGAGTGGCCCCGCCCCTCACCCTCCCCTCCCAGTCACTCCTTGCCTGGCCTGAGAAGGTAAAATACAAAAAACAGAAATGAGAGGAAGGGAGGAAGGGAGAGGGACCCTTTTCCCACAGAACATACAGGGAGCCACAAAACCTGAGTAGGTGTGGGAGGGGGTATCATGTGACTGGGTGGGAGTGACGTTGAGTTGGCCATGCCCACCCAGGTTTTGTGGCTCCCGGTGTTTTCTTTTCTGTGGGAAACGGGTCCAAATGGCTCTTCAAGTGTTTAAGGTTGCAGACCCCTGGTTTAGATATAAGCAGTGCAATAAGTATAATCTAGCAAAGCCAAATGTACCAAATTCAGCCTTTCCTTAATTTGGTTATCTATGGATGTACAATATAAGTAAGACAGCACCTTTCATCTGGTCTCCCTACATTTGCAGAAGGATTGACAATATGCCAACATATCTTATGCTGGCATACTTTTCTGCAAAGGGGTCAGGGGATGGCAATTTAATGTGGCCAAAGGCTAGATAGGTTATCAAGGGCCAACTGTCTTCTGTGTTTGCAAAATATCAATTCCTTCTTTCATTAACATGGGAGGGAAAAAAGGGAAGTTTAATTTTCTTGCAAATGTGACATCACCTACCAGAAAGCCATCGGAAAGTCCCTTTCTGAGAAAATTTTCAAGCATGCCTATTTTTTTGTACCTCAGGGAACTCTTTTTATTTGAATATCTTCTTAGACCAGCCACAACAAAAAGGAAAAAGAAAATGATCCTTTATAAAAGCCAAACATTATAGATGTCAAAATGCACTTTTGCTTTCAATTTATGCATCATTATTTTTTTTTTTAAAAAAGAGCATTCTGCAAATTGGTAGAGTACAGTCAAGAAAGAAAGAGGGGGAAAAAAACCTTCACCATTGCTGGGTTCCTGAAAAACATCCCTGTAAAGGGAAGTCCCTATCCAGGAGCTGTGGTAAACATTGAGATCTAAGGTACTTGGTGAGTCCCTTAAAACCACCTGAAATGGAAAAAAAAAAATACTCTACTTTTGTCAGGTTCACCGGTTAATAATCCTAATGTCCAGTCCAGAGCTAAGGTGGGTGGGCTTTATGCTGGCTGAAGAATTATAAGAATTCAAGTTCACCTATTTTAAGTCCACTTATCTTAAAGAAGTCAAGGCTGAGGAACATGGGTCTAAACCCTTAATTAATCAGATAACAGATAACAGATAATCAGAGTTGGAAGGGACCCTATAGGTTATTTAGTCTAACCCCCTGCCCAAACAGGAGACCCTACACCATTTCTGACAGTCCAATATCTTCTTGAAAATCTCAAGTGATGATGCTTCCACAACTCCTGAGGGAAAGCTCTTCCATTGGTTGATGGTTCTCACTGTCAGAAAGTTTATCCTTATTTCCAGGTTAAGTCTCTCCTTGTTCAGTTTCCATCCATTGTTCCTTGTCTGGCCTTCAGGTGCTTTGGAAAATAGCTTGACCCCCTCCTCTCTATGGCAGCCCCTCAGATATTGGAAGACTGCTATCCTGTCTCCCCTGGTCCTTTTCTTCACTAAATTAGCCATGCCCTATTCCTGCAACCGTTCTTCATATGTTTTAGTCTCCAGTCCCCTAATCATCGTGGTTGCTCTTCTCTGTACTTTTTCTAGAGTCGCAACATCTTTTTTATAGTGTGGTGACCAAAACTGGATGCAGTACTCTCGGTGTGGCCTTACTAGGGCTTTATAGAGTGGTATTAGTACCTCATTTGATCTTGACTGTATCCCTCTGTTAATGCAACTTAAGATTGCATTAGCTTTTTTGGCTGTTGCTGCACATATTTAGCTGGTTGTCCACTAAGACTCCAATCAATGGCCTAATAAATTCTGAGGTTTATTAGGTTGCAATTGAAAATTCAGTTTGTCACCCACCAAAATGTCTAGGACAGTGTTTTTCAAACTGAGCAACTTTAAGATGTATGGACTTCAACTCCCAGAATTCTCCAGCCAGCCAGCTGAACTCCACGCATCTTAAAGTTGCTCAGGTTGAGAAACACTGATGTAGGAAAATGATGATAATCTTTATTCCTTAGATATAATAGAAACACACACATGCATGCATTGAAGGCACACTCCTTGTTGTCTATGTGGCTTATAGTATTTTGTTTGGTCGCTACATGTTTATGTGCTACATGGTTTTTTTAAAGGTGACAGATCTATCAAAATGTTTGATTAGCCTCCTCCTGCCTATCACAGAAAATGCAAAAATGTTTATTGTGCTGGTGCAATCAAACCACTGGTTGTTTGGGGTGTGTGTGTGTGTGTGTGTTTTATGTGTATGATCTGCTCTGGCACAACTTCTGCATTCAGGCTTTGGAAATCTTTAATCAAGTTTCCCTTTTATGGCTAAAAGGTGAACAAGAATAATACTGGGGACTGTAAAACCAGAAGTGTTCGTTCTTTGAAGAAACAGCAATCAGGAAATCTTAAGATAATTTCAGAGCACTAAAGCAGGTGACAAGTACATAGCTGATCAAAGTGTCTCATCTACCAGGCAAACAGAAGAGTTTACATTATCTTCTCGAATTAAGGAATGGGTTCAAAAAAATTGACTGTTGTTGATTAAAAAAAAAGTCTTTACATTCTAAAAGTGAGGAGATAGAAAATAGCTGTTTAAGTGCTTTATATTTAATCATACCGGAGCTATGCAGGAAATACACCATTGTAGTAATGGGGGACATCAATTGGGAAACAAATTCTGCAGAAAGATTATTGACATTCCTAGCTGATAACTTTATCATATAAAAGGTGGAGGAAGGGACTGTGCAGGGCCAGCTGTACGGGACTTCTTACCAATAGGCACAAAATAGTTGAAGGAGTAGGAGTTACAGGAATTTGGGGGGAGAGGGACCATGAGGTACTTGAATTCACCATAATGCAATTACAGGTAACTAAACCAAGTCAATTGAATGTTTAGATTTCAAGAGAGCTGACTTTAGCAAACTCAGAAACAGACAAAGAAAGAAAGAAAGAAACAGAGAAATTAAGTTTGGGAATCCCTGAAAAATGAGATAATGAAAGCCTAATCACAAACAATACTATAAAGGAAGAAAAACTAAATGAGACAAGACCAGTATGGCTGTACAAAGAGCTCTCTGACAAATTGAGGGACAAAAAGATCAAATTAAAAAATGGATACTTAGCAAAAGCAGAATACCAACAAACAGCCTGAATCTGCAAGGAGGGAATCATGAAAGCTAAGGCCCAGAATGAGATAAAACTAGCAACCAATGTCAAAAATAATTTAAAACATTTCTTGCAATATGAACAAGAAAAAAAGTCAAGGTCCACTAATGGGAGCAGATGACCAGAAGATGACAGGTGACAGGCAGCTGGGAGAAAGCAGAACTGCTCATTTCCTTCTTTACATCTGTTTTTATGTAAAAAGGAAAAAGGAGCCCAACCAAAATAGAATAGAGGGAGATAGTAGAAGTATACAAGTCAAAATAGGTAAGGAATTAAGACAATACCTATCCACCCTGGATGAGTACAGATCACTTGGACCAGACGGTTTACATCCCAGAGTTTTGAAGGAGCTGGAGGAGCTCATGTAGCAAAGGAGAAATACCAGAGGACTGGAAAAGAGCTGATGTAGTTCCAATCTAGAAAAAAAAAGAGGGGAGTAAATTTAGGAAATATAGGCCAATCAGCTTGACATCAATATTTGGAAAAATCCTGCAAAAGAGAATCAAGTGAGGATTTGTAGGCACCTAGAAATAAAGAAGCTTGAGTTTGTTAAAAACAGATCATGCCAGACAAACATTATTGCTTTTTTTTTTTGTCAAATTAACTAAATTAAGAGGATAGGGAAACACTATGGACATAGTATGCTTAGATCTCAGTAAGGCATTTGACAAAGTAGACTACTTCTTGATAAGATAGAACAATGTGGGATCCACCACCAGAGGGATTCGCAATTGACTGACCAGCTGCCCTCAGTGGGTGGTCCTCAATGGAATGACATCTGCATGGAAGGAAGCATGCAGTGGGGTACCTCAAGGATTGGTCTTGAGCCAGTACTCTTCAACATCTTCATAAATAATCTGGATGAGAGGATAGAAGGGGAACTCATCAAATTTGCAGATTACACGAAGCTGGGAGAATAGCGAACACTTTGGAAGATAGACTCAAGATTTAGAAGGATTTTGGTAGACTTGAGCACTGGGCCTTATCCAACTAGATGCAGTTCAGTGGTGAGAAGTGACATCCTGCACTTAAGGAAGGAAAAACCAAATGCATAGGGATAGAATAGATGGCATCTGGCTCAACAGTAGTAACTGTCATGGATCTAGTTGTCCTAGTGGACCACCACTTAAGTATGTGCTGCAGCTGCCAAAAAAACCCAATTCTGTCCTGGACTGTATCAACAGAAGGATAGTGTCAAGAGAATGAGGAGAAGTGATAGTATCTCTTTTACGCCATACTTGGTGTAAAACCACACTTGGAATACTGAGTCTAGTACTGGTCACTATGATAGAAGAAAGATGTTGAGATCCTGGAAAGTGTACAGAGAAGAGCAACAAAGATGATAAAATTGTATGAAACCCCAAACCCCCAAAACTTTAACCGTAGACTGTCTACTATTGACCTCACCCCTTTCCTAAGAGGTCTGTAGGGGGCATGCATAAGCTCACCAATGTGCCTACCATCCCTGTCCTATTGTTGTTGTTGTTATTATTATTTTGTTTTATTTGTTTTATTTTTCTTATATGTATCCATTTCATGTATTCATAACCAGGGGTGGGATTCTACCAGTTCACACCTATTCGCTAGAACCATTTGTTAACATTCTAAGTAGTTTGGAGAACCGGTTGTTATAAGAAATTACTGGCCTAATCCTGTAAGGAAGGCAGGAAGGAAACATTCTGGTGT
This sequence comes from Laticauda colubrina, assembly GCA_015471245.1. Lineage (NCBI taxonomy): Eukaryota > Metazoa > Chordata > Lepidosauria > Squamata > Elapidae > Laticauda > Laticauda colubrina. Next base: position 19,227,178 of record BLBF01000042.1, on the reverse strand, counting down.
TGCTTACAGAAACTGCCTCTCCATTAACCCTTATTACATTCTTGGCAGGACTAGACTTCCTGTCTCAGGAACGTCTCTGTATTTGCCCTCCTTTCTTGGGACTTTGCTTGTGTGGAGTGACCATTCAAAGTTACAATGGCTCTGAAAAAAGTGACTTATGACTGTTTTTCACACTTACGATTGTTACAGCATCCCCACAGTCATGAGAGGCCAGGTGAGGAGATACATGCCTCGATGTGAGTGATATTGAGTTGGCCACACCCAGCCAATAACATGACCATCAAGGCATGCCCACCCAGTCACATGACCACCAAGCCATGCCACCACCTAAGCCACGCCCACAGAACCGGTTGTTAAAAAATTGAATCCAACTCCTATTCATAACAATGTTTATACTTATACCTGTTATCTTATACTCGCTTGACAAAATAAATAAATAAATAAATAAATATAAATAAATAAAATTATATGACAGATGGCTGAGGGAGTTAGGTAGGTCTAGCACAGTGATGGCTAACTTTTTTCACACTGTGTTCCAAAAGTGTGCGCCTGCGCTCGCTCGCAGGCCTGCACCCATGATGCAATGCACGTGCAACTCCCCTGCCTCTGTGCATGCACACGCAACTCCCTGCATGTGCACCGTGTGCCTCTGTTCATGCGCATGTGATCCCCCTGCACTGCATGCCTCTGCACATGTTCACGCAACCCCCTCATGCTGCATACCTCTGTGCATGTGTGTTAGGGATAACATTGTTTACCCTAACTGGTTTAGGTGAAATAATAACTATGAATCATAGTTAGTGTATGTTAGAGTGTATACAGCTTTAACTGGGAAATAGCAATTAAAGGAGTGGTTAAGAAAACAATATAAAAGTAGCAAGACTACGGCTTGCTCTCACTCTCTCTGGATTTGATGATCCCTGATTACTGCTTGGAATCAAGACTGCATTGCTCGAACGGGAGAGACAACAAAGGACTGATTTTGTAAGTGAACTGACATTGGATATTCTACATGGACTTTGCTAAATGAATACCCCTGAATGGACTGACTACATGGTAAATGAATATTGGACTGATATTTGACTAAGCCATAAACTTATACTGGAATAAAATATATTCTTGATAGCACAAGCGTATCTGTTATTTTTACTGTATGTTAATAAACATACAAACTTAGTTTACTCATTTATCTGTGTGCCTATCTGACTAACGCTGCACATTCTGTTTAGCTTGTCTACCTAACCCTGGTTGGGGAACCCAGGCTTAACAATGTGCATGTGTCTCTCATACACACACGTCTCCCCCTGCGCATGCAGAGCAGATACCTGACAATCATCTGGCTGGTGGGACGCGCGCATTCATGTACACTGGCGTTTTTCCAGGCGACCTCTCGCATGCTGGCAGAAATGGCTCTGTGTGCCACTTCTGGCACGTATGCCATAGATTCACCATCACGGGTCTAGTCTATCAAAGAGAAGAATTAGCTGGACATGATAACTGTCTTCCATAGTTGAAGGACTGTCACAGAGAAGAGGGGATTCATTTTATTTATTTTAATTTTATTTCATTTGGTTTGTCAATTGCTTACAAGATAATAAGTATAAGTAAAAACATAGTTGTGTGCTGTTCAGCTTCCTTCGGGTATTATCCCACGTCATTGTAGTTCTGTTAAAGTTGTAGCAACGTTTCAGCAGAATCTCATCTGCCATCATCAGGCTTCTGTATGGATGTGGGTCTTACAGCTCCTGGTTTTTAAATTTGAGGCTGGTTCATTCTGATTGGCTGGGAGCCTGGACCTATTTCATTGGACTTGGAGTTTGATTGATTGGTGTTCCTGGTTTCTTCTGTCTGTTTTGTGGCTTTGATTGGCTGGCAAAAAAAAAAAACAAAAAAAAACATAGTTATGGATACATATAAGGAAAAAAAAAACAATAGGACAGGGACGGTAGGCATATTGGTGCGCTTGTACACAACCCCTACAGACCTCTTAGGGAAGGGGTGAGGTCAATAGTAGAAAGTCTAAGGTTAAATTTTTTGGGGTTTGGGGAAGAAACCACAGAGTCAGATAGAGTATTCCAGACATTGACCACTCTGTTGCTGAAGTCATATTTCTTGCAATAAAGTTTAGTGCGATTAACCTTGAGTTCGTATCTATTGTTTCTCTCGTGTTGTTATGGTTGAAGCTGAAGTATTCATTGACTGGTAGGACATTGCAATGTATGATTTTATATACCATACTTAGATCAGACCGAAGGCAGCGTAGTTCTAGGTTTTCTAGGTCTAGAATTTCAGGTCTGGTGACATAAGGTATTCTGCAATGAGTAAAGGAGTGGAGAACTCATCTTGTGAAATATTTCTGGATTTTCTCAACTGTGTTAATATCAGATACGTAATGTGGGTTCCAGACTGATGAGCTGTATTGAAGTATTGGTCTAGCAAATGTTTTGTAAGCTCTAGTTAGTAGTGTAATTCACTTCTTCTATAATGCACTAGAAGGAAGAGCAAGAAGTAATAGGTGGAAGCTTGTTAAGGAGAGATTCAACTTAGAAGTAAGAAGAAATTTTCTTTTTTCTTTTCAAAGATTTTATTGGTTTTTAAGACAAACATAGACAAACAAAACATAAAAACATCAAGCCATCTTCCATATATATATACATACAGTGTGTCGATTGGTTTACAAATTGTTTTGTGCTTCCATTTCGTAATCTTCAGTTACAATTACATTGTATATATTCTCATATTTTCAATCAAATATTAAATACATTAATATCATTGTTAGTTAATCATTTGTCCATACTTTTATTCATTTATGTTTTACGAAATAATCCATATTTTACTTAATTTGTTTTATGACAGTTCATATTATCATCTCAAATCTATCCTATAATCATTTTGTAGATATAATAAGAAAAGAATACATCTTTATATATTTATTATTTTCTAAAAATCTACATATTTCATTACCATTTTATTGTCTAACCATTGACAGAATAGATCCCAAATTTCATAAAATTGTTTATCATCTTGTTCTCTGATTTCAAATGTCTATCTACTCATTTCATCACATTCCAATATTTTCTTAATGATTTCCTCCTGTAATGGTATTTTCTCATTTTTCCAGTTTTTGGCAAATACAATCCCAGCCGCTATTAATACATTTACAATCAGGTATTTCAATTCTTTACTATATATTTCAGGTAAAATTCCCAATAATAATATCTCTGGTTTCAAATCTATTTTGTCATTTTTACCAACCACGTGTGAATTTTAGTCCAATATTTTTTGGCATCCGCACACGTATGGTAATATGAGCCAGGTATCTGATGACATTTCCAACATTTTTCAGATTTGTTCTTGAATATTCTTGCTATTCTTGTCAGGAGAAAATGCTACCTGTAAAACATCTTATACAAATTTTCTTTATATGCTATTGACATTGTCATTTTATAATTTTGAGACCACAATTTTTGCCATTTCTCTAGATCAATCCCATATCCAAAATTCTTCCCCCAAGCAATCATAGTTTCTTCAACTGTGGAATGTTGTTATTGATAACGTAAAAGATTTAGTATACCTCCTAACCTTTAGCTGAACTATGTAACAATGGCTACTGAGAATGCATGCATGACATCATTTTTTTCATGAATGGTTTATAGTGAAATGTACATGTTCAAAATTGTATAAATGAGGTTCGTTCCAAAAGAGGGAGAATCTACTCTGGGCAATTTTTTATTTGGAAATAAAAGTTCCACCGTTTTAGAAAGGTCTGTTCTATTGGGCCCAAAGGCCAGGTAAAGGATCTGATCTTTCTGAGATTACAAAATCTCCCATGAGCTCTCTCCTCTGTCTTTTGGCTCTGACAGTTGGCTTGGAGACCCTATGGAAGCGCTCCATGTTGGGAATGGCTGGTGGAGTAATAGAAAAGCCAACAGTCCTAAGGCTGTATCACCAAAGGGCCAGAATCAAAATCACATGAAGTACCACTTAATAATGCCTTGGTAAGGCCACACTTGAAATATTGCATCCAGTTTTGGACACCACGATATGAAAAAGATGTTGAGACTCTAGAAAGAGTGCACAGAAGAGCAACAAAAATAATTAGGGGACTGAAGGCTAAAACATAAAAAGAACGGTTGCTAGAACTGGGTATGTTTAGTTTGCTGAAAAGAAGGACCAGGGGTGACATGGCAGCAGTGTCCCAATATCTGAGGGGCTGCCACAAAGAAGAGGGAGTCAAGCTATTCTGCAAAGCACCTGAGGGCAGGGCAAGAAGCAATGGGTGAAAACGAATCAAGGAGAGAAGCAACTTAGATCTAAAGAGAAATTTCCAGACTGTTAGAACAATTAATCAGTGGAACAACTTGCACCCAGAAGTTGTAAACGCTCTAACACTGGAAGTTTTTAAGAATTTGTCTGAAATGTTATAGGGTCTCCTGATTGAGGAGAGGGTTAGACTAGAAGACCTCCAAGACTCCATTATTCTGTTATTTCACTGCCATACTCTTTGTACTTTTGGTGTACAGTTTTTGAGTCCTGTTATTTTAATTTTTCTATATTTATGAGCCTCCCAAAGTTGCTTTGGAAAGGGAGATCAATGTAACAAATAAGTATATAAACAAACCATGACCAGGATAAACAAACAAAACATAAAAACATTAAGCCATCTTCCTTATATATACATACTGTGTGCTGGTTGGTGTATAAATTGTTTTGTGCTACCATTTCATAGTCTTCAATTACAATTACATAATATACCCTCTCATACTTTCAATCAAGTACATTAATATTTTTATTAATTAATCATTTACTATACTTTTATTCATGTTTTATAAAATAATTATATTTTACTTAGTTTATTTTATAACAATTCATATTATCCTCCCAGATCTATCCTAGAATCATTTTGTAGATATAATTAAAAAAAGAAAAAAAAGAAAATACATCTTTATATATTTATTATTTTCTAAAAATCTAACATATTTCATTACAATGTTTTGTTATCTATCTATTGATAGAATAGATCCCAAATTTTATAAAATTGTTTATCATCTTGCTCTCTAATTTCAAATGTAAGTCTACTCATTTTAGCACATTCCAATATTTTCTTAATGATCTTCTCCTGTGATGGTGTCTTCTCATTTTTCCAGTTTTTAGCAAATACAATCCTAGCCGCTGCTAATACATTTACAATCAGATATTTCAAATCTTTACTATAAATTTCAGGTAAAATTCCCAATAAAAAAATTTCTGGTTTCAAGTCTATATGCTTATTTGTCATTTTTTCCAGCCACATGTAGATTTTAGTCCAATATTTTTTAGCGTCCGAACATGCCCACCATATATGATGATATGAGCCAGGTATCTGATGACATTTCCAACACTTTTTGGACTTATTCTTGAACATTCTTGCTATTCTTGTCGGGGGAAAGTGCCACCTGTAAAACATCTTATACAAATTTTCTTTATATGCTGTTGACATTGTCATTTTATAATTTTGCGACCACAATTTTTGCCATTTCTCTAAATCAGTCCCATATCCAAAATTCTTCCCCCACAATCATAGTTTCTTTAACTTGTTCTTCTTCTAATTTTATTTCTAATAAATATCCACATAATTTTTAATCACCTCTTCATCAGCACCTGTCAAAATCTTATCTAAATCAGTCACTTTATCATAAAAACCTTCTTTTTTAAAATCTTTATCATACCTTGATTGTATTTGCGCATATGAAAACCAATTCATCTTTATACCTTGTTCCTCTAATTTTTGCATAGATTTAAATTCACCCTTTTCATTCAGTATCTAACTGTTTGTTCCTTTTTGTATATTATAGGATAAGAAAATGCTTCAATTGTCGATAACCAGACTGGAATTTTCAAATAACATTGTCTTTTAGTCTTCTCCCAATTTAACCACAGAGACTCCCATGTATAATGTCTTCTAAAGTACCTGTGTGTTTTCATTCCTTTATATCATAAAAAAGCATGCCACCCCAACAACAGATCTAATGTCAACAATCTAGTATTTCTTAATGTTATCCATTCCTTAACCTACATCTATTTCGTAGCTTGATAGTACAACTCCCATTTAGCAAACCAAATCCTCCTCTTATTCTAGTGTCTTGCAAAAGTTTTAACTTTATTCTCGCCTTCTTACTTTGCCATATATATTTCAACACGATTGTATTTAAATCTTCAAAACAATCTTTTCCAAGCCTAATTGGAATTGTTTGAAACAAATATAAAACTCTGGGTAATATATTCATCTTGATTGTTGTTATTCTCTCTATTAATGACAGTTGTAAATTTTTCCATTTTGCCAGATCTAGCGCTATCTGCTGCTTAAGTTTAATATAATTATTCTCTTTTAGTGTACTGCATCTTGCTGTCAAATATATCCCCCAGTATTTGATCTTATTCGTGACCTGGATTTTCAATAGGTCTGCTAATTCTTCCTTTTGTCTTGATAACATGTTCTTTGTCAGTATCTTATCTTTATTTATTTTCAAGCCAGCCACCTTTTCATACGTGTCTATCTTTTCTATCAATTTTGATGCTGTGTCTAGTGGATTTTCTAAGATGAAAACCAAGTAATCTGCAAAAGCTTGCAGTTTAAATTCTTCCTTTTTAATTTTCATTCCTTTTATATCCTTTTCTTCTCAAATATTTCTGTTTAACACTTCCAAGGCTAACGCAAATAACAAGGGTGACAGTGGGCATCCTTGTCTTGTTCCTTTTCTTATATCAAAAGAGTCTCCCTCTATCATTACCTTTGCTGTTTGCTTATGATATATATCTTCTATTACTTGAGTAATTTTTTTTAGTAAAGCCCATCTGTTCCAGTAGTAACAACATAAATCACCAGTTCACATTATCAAATGCCTTCTGTGCATCTAGAAATATCAAAGCCATTTGTTTTTCAGGATGAGCCTCTTAGTATTCCAAAGTGTCCAAAATTTCTCTCATATTGTCTTTAATTTGTCTCTTTGGTAGAAATCCATTTTGATCAGGATGAATAAAACTGTTTAAATATTTTTTAAGTCTTTCTGCCAATATTGAAGCAAAAATTTTTATAATCTACATTTAGTAAAGAAATAGGATTATAGTTCTTAATTTGTAATGGATCGGCCTCCTCTTTTGGAATAAGTGTAATATAAGCTTCTAACCATGTTTTAAGTATCCTCTTCTTTAACATAACTTCATGACTTCTAAGAATGAAAGATTCAACAATTCTTGTAATGTTTTATAAAATTCTGCAGGAAGTCCATCTGGGTCTGGTGCCTTTCCATTATTTTGCTTCTTGAGTGCTTCAGTTAACTCAATCATTGTTATGTTGCTTTCTAACATTGTTTCAATCTCTTTAAGGCTAGGTCACACTGGCTGACAGATGCAAAATGTATGCAAAAAGGACACAGCGGACGAGCAAAATTTCAGGGGTGGCCCCCATCCGTTGTTATCCGCTCTCAAAAGTACCCCAAATTTGCATAAACAGAATGGACAACAACGGAAAGGAACGGACGTGGGGAGGATGTAGCAGGAATGTAAAGCGGAAGAGGCAAGGCAAGGAGAAGGGAGAGAGGAAACAGTACTCCGTTTCCGAGGACCATGAGGAGGAAGTGCTGGAATGGCTGAGGGAGAATGAGTACCTGTGGAGGAAGGGTCACAGGCTCTATCGTGACACCAAGAGAAAGCAGGCACCTTGGAGAGAGAAGGTGGAGAGCCTGGGCTACACTTCAGATGAACTCCTTGGATAGTGGAAGCACATGCACACCTGGTATGGCAAGCTGCACCTGAAGAAATCCGGGCAGGCCACTGTCAAGTTCATTGACTGGAAGACCTATGTCATGGCCAAGTGCAACTTCCTTGAGGGTGAGATCCGCCACCGAGGAGCAGCCCCTCTGTCAACCCTCTCCCTCAGACAGCCCACAGACAGCCAGTCCTCTTCCAGCCAGGAGACAGCTACCATGTCCAGGCAGGTGTCTTTGGCCCCACGACAGAGACTCCCCCGACAGCTGCACTCCCCGTGCCAGAGGACATGGAGGATACCCTGTCTCAGATGGAGCAAGAAGAAGCAGCCACCAGAGACCAACCCACACCCACACCCAGCTCCACCTCCACAGAAAGCAGGCAGAGAGACAGACCGGAGGGACAGAGCCACACTGTTCTCTTGGAGATCAGGGACACAATCAAATCCAGCACAGAACTTCTCTCCCAGCTGGTCCACTTCGACATACCATCCTCGAACTGCAAGCCCTTCATCACCTACATGAGCCAGACCCTCATGGACATGCCCGAGGCCCAGTACCAGGTGATAAAGGAGAGGATCACAGCTCTTCTGCACCACCCTCCAGGCCCAGCTGAACCTGCTCCTACCCACCAGGTCTGCTCCCCCACCCCAGGCGATGTCACAGTCCTTCCATGGATTTCAACAGCCCCTCACCTACCAAACCTACCACTACCAGGACTTCCCACAGCAGAGGCAGCCCTTCCCAGTCCAGGCACAGGTTCCTCGGATGCCACAGATGCCTCACCTGACCCAGCTGCAGACCAGACAGCCCCACTACACTCCTCCTTCCTCCACCCCACAGCCAAGCCCTTCTTTAGAACATCTGTTATCAGTCTTGGGCCTCACATCCCAGGTCCTTAAGGAAGTGCCTCTCAACCTCACAGGACTGAATCAGCTGTCTGAGAGCTTCCTGCACACACCGTCTCCTGTTGTACTCTCGGGGCCAGGCACCCCAATGGTGGCTCAGACCAGCACTCCAGCAACAGCCACCTCCACAGGGCCTCCCTGGCCCCTTTACATCTGAGACCATGGGCATGCCTCAGAGTGACTGAGAAGAGTGCCAGAGACTGAGTTTTTACCTGCTCACTTTATCCTTGCTTAAAGACACTTTACTTGGGTCATTTTGCTTTTTAATAAAGTCATACAGTTTGTTATTAATAAAGGTTATCTTTGCTTCACATACTTGGTTCATTTTTTTTACTTAATAAAGTGTTGGTGAAAACTTTGAAAAAAGGGTTAAGCCTTTGCATGCTTGTGGGATGGGTAAGGATAGCTGTGGGATAGATAAGCCTCCAGTGCAAGCATAGTGGGACTGTATGGTCCACCCTCCCAGCTGCCATACACATGGCCCTTTATTATCAACAACAATTTATTCATTGATCAACACATTTCAAAATAAACAAAACTCTTTATTAATGCCCTATTCATTGTAGGGCCACTCAACATACATGGCACAATCTCATCAGTATGATGAGACAGGCTCAAGGAAGCATCCATTAAGCATCTACCATCCTGTCTTGCCACCTCCACTGCTCCAGCTGGGGAGTTGCACCAGTATTTCAGGAGGTTGCGCTGCTTCTTCCCTTCACGTGAAGCTCTGTTGGGGCCTTACACATCCACAGTGTCTATCAGGTTTAGTCCTTGCCTCCATTCACCAGGCCACATGCTTCCCATCTATGGCTCCAACGGTGTGGGGAAAGTTTCACCTCTGATACCACTCTTCTGCAACTTTGCTCCAGCCTTCTTCAGTGGTGGGGCACTTGAGGAGCTCCTCCACGTATTCTTTGATGATGGCCTGCACCACTTCTCTGACCACAATGCTGATGGTGTTGTGTGGCACCCTCCAGGCATACTGCATGTTTCTGTATGTGGTCCCAGAGGCCAGGTGGCGCAGAGTCAGTGCCACCTTCAGTCCAGGGTCCAGGCTGGGATGAAAGTTGGTGTTCGCCTTGGTCAACCTGGGTCTCAGACGCTTCACAACTTTGTCAAACGTGGCTGGTGGCATCCTCGTGAAGCGCTGGAATGCACGAGGGTCTTCATTCCTCAGCTCCACCATCAGCTTGTCATAGAATCCAAACTCCACTCTTCTCCCGATCCATCTTCAAACCCAGACAGCTCTTGGACGTCTCCTTCTTCTCCTTGCGTAGAAAAGGTGAAACAGTCTGAAGAGGGCTTGGTTCTGGTGTTGAATGATCGCGGCTACCAAAAGGAGTGTGCGATGATCCATGGTGGAGATCAGTGGATGATGTGGAAGAGAAAGACCAAGGCTGACGAGGTCCGCACACCACGGCTGCTGGACTGATAGTGAGATCCAGGTGATTGATTTCCTCCCCCTTTTTAAAGGAAATGTCGGTTTTCCGCTAGGTGTCCTTCCACATACTCTAGACATCCTCCAGACATCCTAAATATCCGAAATACATCCCATATACAAACGTTTTGTCCGTTTTAATGCTTTATATCCAAGCTGCATCTGCTTTCATCCTTTCTATGTCCGTGCTACTAACGCTGTGTGGACATTCCGTGTATCTTTCGCTTCCTCCCTCTTTCTGCTTTCCGTTGGAGCGGATGTGAGTTGCGTGGATGTCCAGAGGATGCCGAGAGGATACAGCGGACGTGTAACGGATGACAATGGATGTAGAACGTTTGTTGCCCATATGTGTTGCAGATGTAGATCGTACGTGGCGGAAAGTTCATCCGCTCAAAAAGTTTTGTGCAGCTCAAAACTTTTTGAGCGGATGAAATAGCAGTAGACGGATGTTTGATGGATAGAGCGTATGAAAGACGTGCGCAGTGAGTACACAATGGATGCATCGCGTTTTCCAACAGATGGCAAGCTTTTTTGTCCGTTTTACATCCTCTTTGCATCCGTTGGTGCAGTGTGACATGGGCTTCAGGTATCTGGGGTAGATTAGCATTCTGTAGATACTGTTTAACTCTTTTCTCATCAATAATCTGTTGTGTGTATAATTTCTCATAATAGTCTCATATTATTTCCTTCTTCTCTTTGCTACCATAGCAAACTTGGCCTTGTTCATCTATTAATTGCAATATTTTCCTTGATTCTTTCTCCTTTCTCAATTTATATGATAACCATATACCTGGTTTATTTGCATCTTCAAAATAGTCCTGTTTAGCACCTCTAATTTTTTGTGCTAGCTCTTCTTTTTCTATTAGACCCATTTTATGTTTGGTTATATCCATTTTTAACTTGATATTCTTTTTCTGTGGCATTTTCTGTAGCTCTTTTTCAGGTCCTTTATACTCATTCTCTAATGCCTTAGAGGCTAATCTTTTCATAGTATTTCTTTTCCTTGTATAGTCTATTATCAAGCCTCTGGCATATGCCTTCATTGTATCCCATACATTCTGAATTGATGTATCTTCTTTTTTGTTTTCT
>BLBF01000042.1:19181577-19195995 GCA_015471245.1 Laticauda colubrina | reverse complement strand
GTGCGATTAACCTTGAGTTCGTATCTATTGTTTCTCTCGTGTTGTTATGGTTGAAGCTGAAGTATTCATTGACTGGTAGGACATTGCAATGTATGATTTTATATACCATACTTAGATCAGACCGAAGGCAGCGTAGTTCTAGGTTTTCTAGGTCTAGAATTTCAGGTCTGGTGACATAAGGTATTCTGCAATGAGTAAAGGAGTGGAGAACTCATCTTGTGAAATATTTCTGGATTTTCTCAACTGTGTTAATATCAGATACGTAATGTGGGTTCCAGACTGATGAGCTGTATTGAAGTATTGGTCTAGCAAATGTTTTGTAAGCTCTAGTTAGTAGTGTAATTCACTTCTTCTATAATGCACTAGAAGGAAGAGCAAGAAGTAATAGGTGGAAGCTTGTTAAGGAGAGATTCAACTTAGAAGTAAGAAGAAATTTTCTTTTTTCTTTTCAAAGATTTTATTGGTTTTTAAGACAAACATAGACAAACAAAACATAAAAACATCAAGCCATCTTCCATATATATATACATACAGTGTGTCGATTGGTTTACAAATTGTTTTGTGCTTCCATTTCGTAATCTTCAGTTACAATTACATTGTATATATTCTCATATTTTCAATCAAATATTAAATACATTAATATCATTGTTAGTTAATCATTTGTCCATACTTTTATTCATTTATGTTTTACGAAATAATCCATATTTTACTTAATTTGTTTTATGACAGTTCATATTATCATCTCAAATCTATCCTATAATCATTTTGTAGATATAATAAGAAAAGAATACATCTTTATATATTTATTATTTTCTAAAAATCTACATATTTCATTACCATTTTATTGTCTAACCATTGACAGAATAGATCCCAAATTTCATAAAATTGTTTATCATCTTGTTCTCTGATTTCAAATGTCTATCTACTCATTTCATCACATTCCAATATTTTCTTAATGATTTCCTCCTGTAATGGTATTTTCTCATTTTTCCAGTTTTTGGCAAATACAATCCCAGCCGCTATTAATACATTTACAATCAGGTATTTCAATTCTTTACTATATATTTCAGGTAAAATTCCCAATAATAATATCTCTGGTTTCAAATCTATTTTGTCATTTTTACCAACCACGTGTGAATTTTAGTCCAATATTTTTTGGCATCCGCACACGTATGGTAATATGAGCCAGGTATCTGATGACATTTCCAACATTTTTCAGATTTGTTCTTGAATATTCTTGCTATTCTTGTCAGGAGAAAATGCTACCTGTAAAACATCTTATACAAATTTTCTTTATATGCTATTGACATTGTCATTTTATAATTTTGAGACCACAATTTTTGCCATTTCTCTAGATCAATCCCATATCCAAAATTCTTCCCCCAAGCAATCATAGTTTCTTCAACTGTGGAATGTTGTTATTGATAACGTAAAAGATTTAGTATACCTCCTAACCTTTAGCTGAACTATGTAACAATGGCTACTGAGAATGCATGCATGACATCATTTTTTTCATGAATGGTTTATAGTGAAATGTACATGTTCAAAATTGTATAAATGAGGTTCGTTCCAAAAGAGGGAGAATCTACTCTGGGCAATTTTTTATTTGGAAATAAAAGTTCCACCGTTTTAGAAAGGTCTGTTCTATTGGGCCCAAAGGCCAGGTAAAGGATCTGATCTTTCTGAGATTACAAAATCTCCCATGAGCTCTCTCCTCTCTCTTTTGGCTCTGACAGTTGGCTTGGAGACCCTATGGAAGCGCTCCATGTTGGGAATGGCTGGTGGAGTAATAGAAAAGCCAACAGTCCTAAGGCTGTATCACCAAAGGGCTAGAATCAAAATCACATGAAGTACCACTTAATAATGCCTTGGTAAGGCCACACTTGAAATATTGCATCCAGTTTTGGACACCACGATATGAAAAAGATGTTGAGACTCTAGAAAGAGTGCACAGAAGAGCAACAAAAATAATTAGGGGACTGAAGGCTAAAACATAAAAAGAACGGTTGCTAGAACTGGGTATGTTTAGTTTGCTGAAAAGAAGGACCAGGGGTGACATGGCAGCAGTGTCCCAATATCTGAGGGGCTGCCACAAAGAAGAGGGAGTCAAGCTATTCTGCAAAGCATCCGATGGCAGGGCAAGAAGCAATGGGTGAAAACGAATCAAGGAGAGAAGCAACTTAGAACTAAAGAGAAATTTCCAGACTGTTAGAACAATTAATCAGTGGAACAACTTGCACCCAGAAGTTGTAAACGCTCTAACACTGGAAGTTTTTAAGAATTTGTCTGAAATGTTATAGGGTCTCCTGATTGAGGAGAGGGTTAGACTAGAAGACCTCCAAGACTCCATTATTCTGTTATTCCACTGCCATACTCTTTGTACTTTTGGTGTACAGTTTTTGAGTCCTGTTATTTTAATTTTTCTATATTTATGAGCCTCCCAAAGTTGCTTTGGAAAGGGAGATCAATGTAACAAATAAGTATATAAACAAACCATGACCAGGATAAACAAACAAAACATAAAAACATTAAGCCATCTTCCTTATATATACATACTGTGTGCTGGTTGGTGTATAAATTGTTTTGTGCTACCATTTCATAGTCTTCAATTACAATTACATAATATACCCTCTCATACTTTCAATCAAGTACATTAATATTTTTATTAATTAATCATTTACTATACTTTTATTCATGTTTTATAAAATAATTATATTTTACTTAGTTTATTTTATAACAATTCATATTATCCTCCCAGATCTATCCTAGAATCATTTTGTAGATATAATTAAAAAAAGAAAAAAAAGAAAATACATCTTTATATATTTATTATTTTCTAAAAATCTAACATATTTCATTACAATGTTTTGTTATCTATCCATTGATAGAATAGATCCCAAATTTTATAAAATTGTTTATCATCTTGCTCTCTAATTTCAAATGTAAGTCTACTCATTTTAGCACATTCCAATATTTTCTTAATGATCTTCTCCTGTGATGGTGTCTTCTCATTTTTCCAGTTTTTAGCAAATACAATCCTAGCCGCTGCTAATACATTTACAATCAGATATTTCAAATCTTTACTATAAATTTCAGGTAAAATTCCCAATAAAAAAATTTCTGGTTTCAAGTCTATATGCTTATTTGTCATTTTTTCCAGCCACATGTAGATTTTAGTCCAATATTTTTTAGCGTCCGAACATGCCCACCATATATGGTGATATGAGCCAGGTATCTGATGACATTTCCAACACTTTTTGGACTTATTCTTGAACATTCTTGCTATTCTTGTCGGGGGAAAGTGCCACCTGTAAAACATCTTATACAAATTTTCTTTATATGCTGTTGACATTGTCATTTTATAATTTTGCGACCACAATTTTTGCCATTTCTCTAAATCAGTCCCATATCCAAAATTCTTCCCCCACAATCATAGTTTCTTTAACTTGTTCTTCTTCTAATTTTATTTCTAATAAATATCCATATAATTTTTTAATCACCTCTTCATCAGCACCTGTCAAAATCTTATCTAAATCAGTCACTTTATCATAAAAATCTTCTTTTTTAAAATCTTTATCATACCTTGATTGTATTTGCGCATATGAAAACCAATTCATCTTTATACCTTGTTCCTCTAATTTTTGCATAGATTTAAATTCACCCTTTTCATTCAGTATCTAACTGTTTGTTCCTTTTTGTATATTATAGGATAAGAAAATGCTTCAATTGTCGATAACCAGACTGGAATTTTCAAATAACATTGTCTTTTAGTCTTCTCCCAATTTAACCACAGAGACTCCCATGTATAATGTCTTCTAAAGTACCCGTGTGTTTTCATTCCTTTATATCATAAAAAAGCATGCCACCCCAACAACAGATCTAATGTCAACAATCTAGTATTTCTTAATGTTATCCATTCCTTAACCTACATCTATTTCGTAGCTTGATAGTACAACTCCCATTTAGGCAAACCAAATCCTCCTCTTATTCTAGTGTCTTGCAAAAGTTTTAACTTTATTCTCGCCTTCTTACTTTGCCATATATATTTCAACACGATTTTATTTAAATCTTCAAAACAATCTTTTCCAAGCCTAATTGGAATTGTTTGAAACAAATATAAAACTCTGGGTAATATATTCATCTTGATTGTTGTTATTCTCTCTATTAATGACAGTTGTAAATTTTTCCATTTTGCCAGATCTAGCGCTATCTGCTGCTTAAGTTTAATATAATTATTCTCTTTTAGTGTACTGCATCTTGCTGTCAAATATATCCCCCAGTATTTGATCTTATTCGTGACCTGGATTTTCAATAGGTCTGCTAATTCTTCCTTTTGTCTTGATAACATGTTCTTTGTCAGTATCTTATCTTTATTTATTTTCAAGCCAGCCACCTTTTCATACGTGTCTATCTTTTCTATCAATTTTGATGCTGTGTCTAGTGGATTTTCTAAGATGAAAACCAAGTAATTCTTAAATTCTTCCTTTTTAATTTTCATTCCTTTTATATCCTTTTCTTCTCAAATATTTCTGTTTAACACTTCCAAGGCTAACGCAAATAACAAGGGTGACAGTGGGCATCCTTGTCTTGTTCCTTTTCTTATATTCTTATATCAAAAGAGTCTCCCTCTATCATTACCTTTGCTGTTTGCTTATGATATATATCTTCTATTACTTGAGTAATTTTTTTTAGTAAAGCCCATCTGTTCCAGTAGTAACAACATAAATCACCAGTTCACATTATCAAATGCCTTCTGTGCATCTAGAAATATCAAAGCCATTTGTTTTTCAGGATGAGCCTCTTAGTATTCCAAAGTGTCCAAAATTTCTCTCATATTGTCTTTAATTTGTCTCTTTGGTAGAAATCCATTTTGATCAGGATGAATAAAACTGTTTAAATATTTTTTAAGTCTTTCTGCCAATATTGAAGCAAAAATTTTTATAATCTACATTTAGTAAAGAAATAGGATTATAGTTCTTAATTTGTAATGGATCAGCCTCCTCTTTTGGAATAAGTGTAATATAAGCTTCTAACCATGTTTTAAGTATCCTCTTCTTTAACATAACTTCATGACTTCTAAGAATGAAAGATTCAACAATTCTTGTAATGTTTTATAAAATTCTGCAGGAAGTCCATCTGGGTCTGGTGCCTTTCCATTATTTTGCTTCTTGAGTGCTTCAGTTAACTCAATCATTGTTATGTTGCTTTCTAACATTGTTTCAATCTCTTTAAGGCTAGGTCACACTGGCTGACAGATGCAAAATGTATGCAAAAAGGACACAGCGGACGAGCAAAATTTCAGGGGTGGCCCCCATCCGTTGTTATCCGCTCTCAAAAGTGCCCCAAATTTGCATAAACAGAATGGACAACAACGGAAAGGAACGGACGTGGGGAGGATGTAGCAGGAATGTAAAGCGGAAGAGGCAAGGCAAGGAGAAGGGAGAGAGGAAACAGTACTCCGTTTCCGAGGACCATGAGGAGGAAGTGCTGGAATGGCTGAGGGAGAATGAGTACCTGTGGAGGAAGGGTCACAGGCTCTATCGTGACACCAAGAGAAAGCAGGCACCTTGGAGAGAGAAGGTGGAGAGCCTGGGCTACACTTCAGATGAACTCCTTGGATAGTGGAAGCACATGCACACCTGGTATGGCAAGCTGCACCTGAAGAAATCCGGGCAGGCCACTGTCAAGCTCATTGACTGGAAGACCTATGTCATGGCCAAGTGCAACTTCCTTGAGGGTGAGATCCGCCACCGAGGAGCAGCCCCTCTGTCAACCCTCTCCCTCAGACAGCCCACAGACAGCCAGTCCTCTTCCAGCCAGGAGACAGCTACCATGTCCAGGCAGGTGTCTTTGGCCCCACGACAGAGACTCCCCCGACAGCTGCACTCCCTGTGCCAGAGGACATGGAGGATACCCTGTCTCAGATGGAGCAAGAAGAAGCAGCCACCAGAGACCAACCCACACCCACACCCAGCTCCACCTCCACAGAAAGCAGGCAGAGAGACAGACCGGAGGGACAGAGCCACACTGTTCTCTTGGAGATCAGGGACACAATCAAATCCAGCACAGAACTTCTCTCCCAGCTGGTCCACTTCGACATACCATCCTCGAACTGCAAGCCCTTCATCACCTACATGAGCCAGACCCTCATGGACATGCCCGAGGCCCAGTACCAGGTGATAAAGGAGAGGATCACAGCTCTTCTGCACCACCCTCCAGGCCCAGCTGAACCTGCTCCTACCCACCAGGTCTGCTCCCCCACCCCAGGCGATGTCACAGTCCTTCCATGGATTTCAACAGCCCCTCACCTACCAAACCTACCACTACCAGGACTTCCCACAGCAGAGGCAGCCCTTCCCAGTCCAGGCTCAGGTTCCTCGGATGCCACAGATGCCTCACCTGACCCAGCTGCAGACCAGACAGCCCCACTACACTCCTCCTTCCTCCACCCCACAGCCAAGCCCTTCTTTAGAACATCTGTTATCAGTCTTGGGCCTCACATCCCAGGTCCTTAAGGAAGTGCCTCTCAACCTCACAGGACTGAATCAGCTGTCTGAGAGCTTCCTGCACACACCGTCTCCTGTTGTACTCTCGGGGCCAGGCACCCCAATGGTGGCTCAGACCAGCACTCCAGCAACAGCCACCTCCACAGGGCCTCCCTGGCCCCTTTACATCTGAGACCATGGGCATGCCTCAGAGTGACTGAGAAGAGTGCCAGAGACTGAGTTGTTACCTGCTCACTTTATCCTTGCTTAAAGACACTTTACTTGGGTCATTTTGCTTTTTAATAAAGTCATACAGTTTGTTATTAATAAAGGTTATCTTTGCTTCACATACTTGGTTCATTTTTTTTACTTAATAAAGTGTTGGTGAAAACTTTGAAAAAAGGGTTAAGCCTTTGCATGCTTGTGGGATAGGTAAGGATAGTTGTGGGATGGGTAAGGATAGCTGTGGGATAGATAAACCTCCAGTGCAAGCATAGTGGGACTGTATGGTCCACCCTTCCAGCTGCCATACACATGGCCCTTTATTATCAACAACAATTTATTCATTGATCAACACATTTCAAAATAAACAAAACTCTTTATTAATGCCCTATTCATTGTAGGGCCACTCAACATACATGGCACAATCTCATCAGTATGATGAGACAGGCTCAAGGAAGCATCCATTAAGCATCTACCATCCTGTCTTGCCACCTCCACTGCTCCAGCTGGGGAGTTGCACCAGTGTTTCAGGAGGTTGCGCTGCTTCTTCCCTTCACGTGAAGCTCTGTTGGGGCCTTACACATCCACAGTGTCTATCAGGTTTAGTCCTTGCCTCCATTCACCAGGCCACATGCTTCCCATCTATGGCTCCAACGGTGTGGGGAAAGTTTCACCTCTGATACCACTCTTCTGCAACTTTGCTCCAGCCTTCTTCAGTGGTGGGGCACTTGAGGAGCTCCTCCACGTATTCTTTGATGATGGCCTGCACCACTTCTCTGACCACAATGCTGATGGTGTTGTGTGGCACCCTCCAGGCATACTGCATGTTTCTGTATGTGGTCCCAGAGGCCAGGTGGCGCAGAGTCAGTGCCACCTTCAGTCCAGGGTCCAGGCTGGGATGAAAGTTGGTGTTCGCCTTGGTCAACCTGGGTCTCAGACGCTTCACAACTTTGTCAAACGTGGCTGGTGGCATCCTCGTGAAGCGCTGGAATGCACGAGGGTCTTCATTCCTCAGCTCCACCATCAGCTTGTCATAGAATCCAAACTCCACTCTTCTCCCGATCCATCTTCAAACCCAGACAGCTCTTGGACGTCTCCTTCTTCTCCTTGCGTAGAAAAGGTGAAACAGTCTGAAGAGGGCTTGGTTCTGGTGTTGAATGATCGCGGCTACCAAAAGGAGTGTGCGATGATCCATGGTGGAGATCAGTGGATGATGTGGAAGAGAAAGACCAAGGCTGACGAGGTCCGCACACCACGGCTGCTGGACTGATAGTGAGATCCAGGTGATTGATTTCCTCCCCCTTTTTAAAGGAAATGTCGGTTTTCCGCTAGGTGTCCTTCCACATACTCTAGACATCCTCCAGACATCCTAAATATCCGAAATACATCCCATATACAAACGTTTTGTCCGTTTTAATGCTTTATATCCAAGCTGCATCTGCTT
This sequence comes from Laticauda colubrina, assembly GCA_015471245.1. Classification (NCBI taxonomy): domain Eukaryota; kingdom Metazoa; phylum Chordata; class Lepidosauria; order Squamata; family Elapidae; genus Laticauda; species Laticauda colubrina. The sequence goes on along the minus strand of BLBF01000042.1, from coordinate 19,187,844 downwards.
TCATCCTTTCTATGTCCGTGCTACTAACGCTGTGTGGACATTCCGTGTATCTTTCGCTTCCTCCCTCTTTCTGCTTTCCGTTGGAGCGGATGTGAGTTGCGTGGATGTCCAGAGGATGCCGAGAGGATACAGCGGACGTGTAACGGATGACAATGGACGTAGAACGTTTGTTGCCCATATGTGTTGCAGATGTAGATCGTACGTGGCGGAAAGTTCATCCGCTCAAAAAGTTTTGTGCAGCTCAAAACTTTTTGAGCGGATGAAATAGCAGTAGACGGATGTTTGATGGATAGAGCGTATGAAAGACGTGCGCAGTGAGTACACAATGGATGCATCGCGTTTTCCAACAGATGGCAAGCTTTTTTGTCCGTTTTACATCCTCTTTGCATCCGTTGGTGCAGTGTGACATGGGCTTCAGGTATCTGGGGTAGATTAGCATTCTGTAGATACTGTTTAACTCTTTTCTCATCAATAATCTGTTGTGTGTATAATTTCTCATAATAGTCTCATATTATTTCCTTCTTCTCTTTGCTACCATAGCAAACTTGGCCTTGTTCATCTATTAATTGCAATATTTTCCTTGATTCTTTCTCCTTTCTCAATTTATATGATAACCATATACCTGGTTTATTTGCATCTTCGAAATAGTCCTCTTTAGCACCTCTAATTTTTTGTGCTAGCTCTTCTTTTTCTATTAGACCCATTTTATGTTTGGTTATATCCATTTTTAACTTGATATTCTTTTTCTGTGGCATTTTCTGTAGCTCTTTTTCAAGTCCTTTATACTCATTCTGTAATGCCTTAGAGGCTAATCTTTTCATAGTATTTCTTTTCCTTGTATAGTCTATTATCAAGCCTCTGGCATATGCCTTCATTGTATCCCATACATTCTGAATTGATGTATCTTCTTTTTTGTTTTCTATAAAGAAAAAAGCCAGTTCTTTCTCCATCCACTGTATAAAGTCTTTTTCCTTTAGAATAGTGTTATTTAACGTCCATCTAAATCTTCTTCTTTGTCCTTTCCATTTAATTGTCATTGGATTATGATATGCCCAAGTATGTTTACTTCTTGAATATTGGTTAACAATTCTGTTGACATCCATATCATATCTGTTCTGGACTATGATAAATGTCTATTTGAATAGAAAGTGTATTGTTTGGTTTTCGCATTTCTTTCTCTCCATGTATCTTTTAAGTTTATTTCATCCACCATTTTAAAAAAGGATTTAGCGAGGATCTTTCTGCTTTGCTTTGTTGTTTTCTGTGTTGTATAATCCAGTTTATTGTCTACAATTCTGTAAAAATATCCCATCAAAACTGTATTAGCATAGTCCAGTTCAATTATTTTTATGTGTAATTTTTTATAAAATTCTTCTTGATTGTCATTTGGGGCATAAATTACAATCAGGAGTGTTTTTATATTATTATCTATTATTTCCACCATTAGTATTCTTCCATCATCATCAGTATATATCAATTTCATTGGGATAATATCTTCAATATATAGGACCACTCCTCTTTTCTTGCATTGTGTCAAAGAAGTAAATATTTTCCCTAATTTTGGCTGTCTCAGCAATTGTTCATGTTGCTTTTTAATGTGTACTTCTTGTAGACAAATTATATCAAATTTTAATTACTCTAATTTATGAAAAAAATTTCCTTCTTTTAACAGCTGAATTAAGTCCATTTATGTTGATTGTAATTAATTTTTTTTCTTCCATGGTTACATTTTGTAGTTAGATTTAACAGCTCTTGTAGATCTTGGTTCGCGTTGTTCTTTATTCTCCTTCTTTCTGCCTACTGCACCTTCTTCTTTTCCAGTTGTCATTTGGTAGTCCTCTTGGAATTCAATTAGTGAGATTTCTTTTTCTGCCTCTTTCTCCTCTTTAAAAAATTCTGTGTAAAATGATTCAGTTTTCTCAATTGAGTCAATTCTATATATCTTTTCTTGCCATGTGAACATTAAACCTTCTGGAATCAGCCACCTATAATTCACCTCTTTTTTAAGTAACAATTTGGTCAATAATTGATATTCTCTTCTCATCTCTCTCACTCTTCTGGGCACTTGTTTCAAGACCACAATCTCCTTATCTTTGTATTTCAATGTTTTCTCTCTTGCCACTTACAATATTTGCGTTTTAATGGCTTTCTTTTTAAATCTGATGTGAACTTCTCTTGGTAAACTATTTCTCATTGCATATCTTGTAACGACTCGATAAACTTCGTCTATTCCATCCATCATCTTCTCTCAAGTTGTTTCCAAAGCTTCAGCCAGTATTTCTATCATTATCTCAGCTAGGTTTTGTCCTTTTTCTTCCTCTATGTTTTGAAATCTGAGATAAAATTCTGATCTGTCCATCTCCCATCTCAGCATACCACTTTTATCTTGTTCAACCACAGTTAATCTGTTATCAATGTCTCCAATCTTCTTATCTCTTTGTTTACCTTCTTCTTCAATTTCTTGGAGCCTCTCATCATACTTCATCACCATTTGTTGGATGCTCTCCACTTTTTCATCGGTTTTTCATGTTCTTTGTTCAGTGTTCTCTGTTCTTTGTTCAATATTCTCTGTTCTTTGTTCAATGTTCTCTATTCTCTTTTCAATAGTCTCTGATCTTGTTTGAGTAGTTTGAATTCCTTGCATAATCATCTGCAGGGTCACTTTTTCTTGTTCTTTTTCTTGCTTTAACATTGTCTGTATTGAGTGTTGTCCTCCAGATGGTAGAGAGGAGGAAGCAGAAGTTGAAGAGCCAGGAGTTGTTAACTCCCTACTCATTTTGAGAGATTCAGGATCTTTCAAATTCTTGTAGACCTTAATCCAGTTGTAAAATAACCAATTCCAATTCCAAGTAAAAATAGTAGAAAAAAAGAAAAAACAAATTGGTAATAATAATTAAAAAGGAAAAAAAAATTATTCAGGCTCTTGTATACCTTAATCCAATCAATTAATTAGATAACAATAAAAATTCAAAAGTAAAGAAAAAGGGCATAAGCACACCATAAACAGACATGAAAAAAAGAAAAATTGTAAAATCCCAAAAAAAGGCAAAGAGATGAGAAAAAAGACTAAAAAAAAAGGAAAAGAAAAAGATTCTTCAGGTTCTTCAACACCTTAATCCAATTAAGAGATCTCAAATATAAAAAGATACATAAAAGGAAGCCATTAAAAAAAAAACAATATGAAATGTAGACAAGTTCCAAAATGCCAAAAAGCCAAATATCTATTACAAAGGAAAAAGAAAAAATGAGAAATAAACTGATGAGTGGGGGTAGCACAGCTTAGAAAAAATGAAAAAAAAAAAAAAAGCACACTGCACTTTGTTTAATTATCCAAGGCTCTTATTATAGTTTTCTTCTCCAAAGGCTTATCACCTTTTCTTTTCCCAAGTTTCAACACCAAACTCCAGCTGCTAATAGAAACTCAGAAGAGCACCTGCAATAATATTCTCCCGTGCTCTTCCCTCTATCTTATCAACCAGGTAATGTCCTTGAAACAAAGTCTCAACTCCTTCTCAGCCTTGTCTGGTAAAGAAAAAACAGGATACTTCCAAGCCTCCTCTAGTTAGCAGTGTTACAAAGTTTCTTTAGCTTTCACTTTCCCCCTCTCCTTTTCCAAGCAAAATATGATAAGAATTAATTTAAAAAGAAAAAAGGTATTTAAAAAATAACTATATGGGAATCTCTGGCTTAAAATATTACAAAATCAAAAAGGAGAAAAGAATAAATAACAAGAAAAAAAGAGAAGTCAGTCCAGTTTCAAAATATAAGATCCAGCAATGAAAAAAATAAAATAAAAATACTTTGACATTGTTAAGCCTGGGTTCCCCAACCAGGGTTAGGTAGACAAGCTAAACAGAATGTGCAGCGTTAGTCAGATAGGCACACAGATAAATGAGTGAGCTAAGCTTGTATGCTTATTAACATACAGTAAAAATAACAGATACGCTTGTGCTATCAAGAATATAGTTTATTCCAGTATAAGTTTATGGCATAGTCAAATAACAGTCCAATATTCATTTACCATGTAGTCAGTCCATTCAGGGGTATTCAGTTAGCAAAGTCCATGTAGAATATCCTATGTCAGTTCACTTACAAAATCAGTCCTTTGTTGTCTCTCCCGTTCGAGCAATGCAGTCTTGATTCCAAGCAGTAATCAGGGATCATCAAAGCCAGAGAGAGAGAGAGCAAGCCGTAGTCTTGCTACTTTTATATTGTTTTCTTAACCACTCCTTTAATTGCTATTTCACAGTTAAAGCTGTATACACTCTAACATACACTAACTATGATTCATAGTTATTATTTCACCTAAACCAGTTAGGGTGAACAATGTTATCCCTAACAGACATTCTTGTTTAAAATCGCTGCTGAGTCACTTCTGTCAAAACTTTTACAGATTCTTTCTTCCCTTTAGGGTGTCCTTTCAAATCTTAAGATATAAAAAAAAGTTATCACCAAACTGGCACACTCTCTCTTTCTGTTCTCTTCCATTTTGGAGTTGTCCCAACTTCAGCAGCTTTAATGGCTGCCTCTTTGCCGCTGGCAAAAAAAAAGCTTCTCCTGGATCTACCAGGGACTTTGCGGTATCCCTGGGATCGTCAGGTTGCGCTCTTTACATTCGCCATCTCTTCGGGATGGTTTAGATCCGATTGGACCGTCCAGGAGCAAAGATATCAGCAGCGATCTGAAGAGGCTCAGGATCCAAAGAAAGCATTGTTTCTCTCCAGTCTACATTGGTCTGACTGTATCTTGAACACTGTGTCTCCTGGTCCTTTCTGACAGTGATTTTGATTTTTGGGAAAATCATTTGCTTCAAGACCTTTGGAGTTAAGTTTGGCCCAGACCATTCCGACTAAAAAGCCACTTCAACTTGCCCTTCCCTCTTTCCATCCTAAGTTATAGGCCTGCTCAATACTCCTGGGTTGGCCCCCTGGAAATCGGATTTCGCTCTGAGGTGCCCCCCCGAAACTTTTTGGGACTATGCTGTATGTCAGTCCACCTGACAAAGTGGGGAAATGTGGGCATTGCGCGGTGCCAAAATCTCAGCAGAAAAAGAGATTGGACTGCCATCTCCCGCTTGGTGGTGGTGGTGGTGGTGGTGGTGGTTGGGGGGGGGGGGGTTGGACTAGATGACCTCCAAGGTCCCTTCCAACTCTTGATTATCTGTTATCTGTTGCCAGCAGCACCAGGTGGCCCATCTCCAAAGAGGAACGAACAGTCGCCCTCTCGCCCACGCACCCCCTCCCTCACTTTCCCTGCCGCGCCGTCCAATCGCTCTCCCCGCCTCGGAATGTGGTTTTCGCTCACTTTCGTTTCTCCCCCGGCTTTGCTCTGGTGCAAAGGCTCCTCCGGCTCCAGTGCGGGAAGAGAGAGAGAGAGAGGGAGGGAGAGAAGGGCGAAGCGTTTCTGTTGGGGTTTGCCGCCGATTCCTCCCCGATGCCTAAACAGATCCCCGACGTCTGCGGGCCCCTGTCCCCAAAGGCGAAACTGCAGGCTGACCCAAAGGACGCGACTTGTTACACGGGCATGAAACTTAGGATTGGCTGCGCGGTCTTCTTCGCCCTCCCTTGCGTCTTATCCGTCGTTTTCCTGAGCTTATACCTGGCGAGCCTGTATTCGGATCCGGCTTACCAGCTGAAGGAATGCAACGTGGAGTTGCACAACCAAACTTCCCAGATGCGGGCCAGCCTCGGCGCCCTGGAGAAGCGCGTGGAAGAGACGGGGAGAGACCTGGAGGCGGCGAGGGTCGAAAGGGATGGACTGCGAGCCGAACTGACGGCCGCTAACCGGAGCCTGGAGAAGACCAGGAAGGACTGGGGGTCCTGTCAGGAACAGCTGGTAAAGCAATCTCATCGCCTGATGATCTTATTACGATTATTAGCACAGTCAGCCAGATGTTTCAGACTGGGTTAGGCATTTTTGTCTACCTATCCAGTCCTTCCCAAGGACCTGGGACAGGCAAATCAGGAAGTTTGATGGTATGACAGATATCTGTGCAGGATAGAAGCTGTTCCAAGTAAAGCTGTCTTCTGCAATTGATTGATGGCAAATGTGTCAATGCCAATGATGTTCAAGTGGTGCTCTAGTTGTTTTGGGACTGCACCCAGGGCGCCTATTACTATTGGTACTACCCTTGCTTGCCTTTGCCATAATCGTTCTATTTCTATCTGTAGATCTTTGTATTTTGTTATCTTGTCCAGTTCTTTCTCTTCTATACTGCTGTTTATTATTATTATTATTATTATTATTATTATTATTATTATTATTATT
>BLBF01000042.1:19126295-19179697 GCA_015471245.1 Laticauda colubrina | reverse complement strand
TAGATAGATAGATAGATAGATAGATAGATAGATAGATAGATAGATAGATAGATGATAGGCAGACAAGCAAGCAGACATACAGATTTCAAGCATAATTTCAAGAATGCAGCAGAGCAATTTTAAGTTTCTCAAAATGTTCTTGGTACAAACTTCAGTAGGTTTACAACAATGGTGAAATTAATTATAGTGAGTCATGGCAGGGAGAATAGGCATATGTGGAAGGGAAGGTCAAGTAAACAATCTCTGGGCCTCTTGGTATGTGAAAAAATTCCCTTTTGTCTCCCCCCCCTTCCCCACCACAGACACACAGACACACACACACAGAGTTTTCCTAAACAAATATTTCAAAAAAGTCAATCTTTAGTTGTCCTTTATAGACACCAGAAACTGCAGTTCTGCTAAACATGTAACTTCCTGAGAAGCCTCTCAGGCCATTTTCTCATTCAGAATTCCAAGAACCAAAATACTTAGACCAGAGGTGTCAAACTCAGGACCCGTGGGCCGTAGGTGGGGTGCTTAGATCTGGCCTGTGGGGCCACCCTGGAAACAGGAAAGGACTGGGCCACGTTGCCTCTGCAAGTGAAAAAGGAGTTCGGGAGGACCAGGTGTGGCCCTCCTGAGCTCAGTTTTCACTGTCAGAGTGCTTGGGCTGCCACAGGTGCCCCCAACACATGACATCGAGCTGGCCACACACACTCTGGCCACACCTCGCAACCCCTCAGGGTTAAACACAACCCTGATGCGGCCCTCAATAAAATCGAGTTTGACATCCTGACTTAAACTATCTCAAAGGTGTTTTTCCAAAGGCAACTGGGCTTTCTTTGTTTTTTCCTTGAAGATGTCTTCAAGGAAAAACAAAAGCAAAGAAAGTGAGTTGCCTTTGGAAAAAGCACCATTGAGACAACCACGACCTGTATGAATGAGAATTTCCACATAATCCAAAATACAGTACTTAAAAGTATTACCATTGTGCTATAAATGCTACTGAGCAGAAGGAGACACTATGCAACTAGTTTCCATTGGTTGCATGGCTCTTGGTCAGTAAGATTTATAGCATTTATAAATCATAGAAGCCCCTCTTTGAGAGGGAAGATCTTGAAGCTTCTAGTATTAATTCAGAAGTGTCAGTACTCTTTCTCTCTTGTTTCTTCAACTCCCAAATTTGCTCCTGTGGCTTGTGCAATTCTGACCTTCTGCTCTGATACATCACAGCACTATTAGACTTTAGGACACTAGTCATGTTTTAAAGAGAAGGTGCCACACGACAATGTTGGAGTTGACAGATACCTTTCCTTTTGGTCTCCATCTAGAAAAGTGTGGAAAAAAATGCCACATCCCAAGTGAAGGAAGCTGTCCAGCAAGAAAGGGAGAAAAACAAAGTTGCTGAAGGTGAGGTGGACCAATGGGGACCAGGGTGGGTGATAATAGATTGAATTTTGGAAGAGAACTCATGGATAGTGTAGATTAAGACAATGGGGAAAAGCTTTGTCTCTGCTTAGAACACGATTTGCTCCCAAGTGACATTTTCATCAGTACCTTGAGTCATACAAGGTATTAGATTAGAGCCATGGTGGTGCAGTGGCTAGAATGTAGTATGACAGGCTAACTCTGCCCACTGTCTGGAATTCAATTCTCACTGGCTTAAGGTTGACACAGCCTTCCATCCTTTGTGAGGACCCAGATTGTTGGGGACAATATGCTAACTCTATAAACTGCTTAGAGAGGGCTGTAAAGCACTGCGAAACAGTACATTTGTTTAAGTGCTATTGCTATTCTGGAATTCATGTTACTTCCTGAATCAGCACCGTTGTTGGGGTCTTTATGAAGACAAAATTCATCAACACTCTTTTTTTAATCCATGAAGATATATAGCTGCAAGGTACCTTCACCTCATTAAAACCTGATTTTAATTTTAACATTCTGCAAGATTGCATACAATAATGTGGGAAGTATTAGAAGTAAAGAATTGGATAATGAGGGCTGCCATTATGCAGTTTCTGAGCCCCATTGCAAAAGGGAAGATGTTTAGATTTTAAAAAGACTTAAGAACCATATTGCTGAAGGTGATTTAGTGACAGACTCCCAATAAAAATAATGATAGTGGGTCACCCTCTAGGCTGTTCAACTGGAGAGTTCTTTGCCTTTTTAAATTTTGGAAACTTTAATTTGTGCCAATGCTGAAAAAGAAGAGGTAACTATATAACCCCTGGGCACGTAAGGAAACTTTTCATGATAAATTATGTTACAAAATCTATGAAAACATATCCAGATCTTTTTTTTTAAGTGTTTATCGGAGAAAGGAAAATACAGGGGAAATGAGGGGGTTGCAACTAGTCAGACAGGGCGATATCTTAAATTATGGAAACCAGAGGCTCTATTTGGCGAATGCTAATAGAGAATAAAGCTGTAGAACAACACTGTTTGGCAAGAATACCCACCAAGATGCACAACAAACCCATAACAGGGTGTAGAACAATGGTGGCTAACTTTTTGGGCTCCTGTGCCCCCCACGCCCCTTGCTCATGTGCACGCAATTCCGCCCTCCCACCACCCCCTTACCTCCACTGCACCTCGCAGCTGATTTTCGGCCTGTTTGAGGCCTTTCAGTCTGCCAGAGGTTTGAGGGAATCCTCTGCAGGCTTTTCAGGCCAAAAAATGGGCCTGTTTCATCATTTTCGGTATTTCTAAAAATACAGGAAGTGACAAAATGGGCCTATCATCCAGAAAAGCCTGCAGAGGCTTCCCTCAAGCCTCTGGCAGGCCCAAAAAGGTGCAAAAATTACCTGGGAGACACGTGCATGTACAGTGAGGTAAGTTTGTCTGAGACTCACATTACCCACACAAATGGCTCTCCGTGCCACCACACCTCAGAGGTATAGAACAATCCTCTTTGAAGAAATGGTGGGAATGCATGCAGAAGCAAAGCAGATTTTAATCAATTAGTGAGAGTCATAAGAGCCTCATTTGACTGGATTTTCATAGATGAAATTATAATAAAACTATGACAAATTTTTTAAAAAAGAATTTTTGAGAGGACCCTTTGAACTGCAAGGCTGTGTAGCTTGCTTAGCTTATGCCTACAAAAACACTTAGAAACAGGAACAATTAACAAGGAAGGGTCAGTGGACATCAATGTTCAGAGTTCAAAACATATCTCTCTCTCCTATGATCTCTCAGTGAAAGCTTACTCAGGGAGGTATTGTAGTTAACTAGTTTCAAAAGAAATGGATATTTGGAATTCAGGGATAATCTGTGGGGTCCTTGGTGCTCTCTGAGCTTGGCTGTTGTTTTTTTGAAGATGCTTAATTACCCAGCTAGGTAGCATCATTAGCACTGATGATGTTACATAGTTGGGTAATGAAACGTCTGCAAGAAAATAGCCAAGTTTAGAAGTCACCAAGGATGCCACAGTAACTAATTTAGCTTAGCTGATGGTGTCCGCTGCAAGAGGAATTTTGTGTATGTGTGCAATTGCAACCTTCTTTTGTTTTCCCTTTATTTCCCTTTCACCGATACATTCCTTTTTTGATCCCCAGTCTTATAGCATCTATTTAAGGGGAAAGACTTTTCTTGGACAATCAAAGTCAGAGCCCTTCTTCGGTTGCCCTTTTGATATATTTGACAAATCAGAAATGATCTAAGGGATGAACCCATCTTTTTATGGAATTGTAGTCTGATTTTTACTTGCTCTACCTTGATATTAATAACTTGGAGAGGCTCCGGTATCATTTGACTTTGGGGGCATCAAAACTGAATTGTATCTCTTCAGATCTCTAATCCCTGGGTCAATTTATCGGATGCTTAAGGGGCATTATGATGTGCTGTATGAAAGTTTGGAGGGAAAGCGTTTAAGCCCAACCTTTCAATAATGTCAAGAAAACTCTAAGTCATGCTTGAATATAAAGGAAAGAAATTGCAGAGAGTGAGGAAAGATACTGCAATATTATCTTACTTTAAGAAGCAGAAGATAATTTGTGACTCTTGGTTCCTTTCTTTAGAGGAGATTAAACAGCTTAAGCAACAACTCTCCAACTTACAACAGATGAAGGAGCAACAACAGTAAGAACACAAAATTATAATTCTATATGTTCACCTTTAAGTTTTGAAGAATTTCCCTGCTAGGAATACTCAAGTAGACAACTAGGAGGTTCCAGAAAATGTAGAACCAGGTAAGAGGGTGATGTTCCTGTCCTGGTTCTATTTTTAGCCTCAGGTATTCAGAAGTAGATTGTCTCCAGATGGGTAAGTTCCTTTCTTAGCTACTATGGCTAACTTTCTTGAATAGCCTGGTCACCATTTCATTGACCTATTAATCTATTACCTACTACAGTCTGCATAAATTGACAATCATAAATTGAAAGTTCACCCAAGACCCTCTTGGAGGGTCCACAAATTCAACATTATTTGCCAGACACTGAAAATATTTTCAAATTGTAAAATGGTGTCAGTTTCTCATTATTATTTTGCATTATTAAAAATTCAGTTTTCTCATGAAATTTTTTTTTTATTTAAACTTCATTCAGAAAATATGGATAACTGTAACCCATACAAATCAAAGCTCTTTTGGACTCATCCATAATTTTTAAGGGCATAATTTTTAAGAGGTGCTGAGTGCAAATGTTTAAAAAATACTCTTCTAATCAGTGATGGGATTCATTTTTTTTTTTTTACAATTGGTTCGGTGGGCATGGCTTGGTGGGTGTAGCAGGGAAAGAATACTGTAAAATTTCCATTCCCACCCCAGTCCAGGGGGCATTATGATGTGCCCATTTCCATTCCCTCCCCACCCCACCAACCTGCTTTCCAGCTCTGTTCTCCTGTGCAGGGCAACCAAAAGAGACCCAGCCGATCAGCTGGGACTCAGGAGACAGAGAATAGATGGGGGCGGGGCCAGTCAGAGGTGGGATTTGCCGGTTCTCTGAACTACTCAAAATTTACACTACCGGTTCTCCAGAACTGGTCAGAACCTGCTGAATACCACCTCTGCTTCTAATGTGACAGTGTTCTCTTTCCACAGAATGGACATTCAGCATCTGAAGGATCAGCTTATGATACATGAACCTCTTGAGCGCTCCAAGGGAGGCCTACTCCTTGGGCCTTCTTTGGTCCTTCTCCCACTTCTCCTTGCTAGTCTCCCCCTCTAGTCCATTTGGATACTGCCAAGTTTGGGTGGAGGCAAGTGTCAACTCGCACCTTACTTCATCTGCATAACCTCACTCCTTCTGCATGTGGTTTTGGAGACTTCTGAGCTGCACCCTGTTGGGACAAGAACCTGATTCGGATGCCAGTCTTGGACATTTATTTACTGTGATGAAAACTGAAATTTTGGCCACAGCAGTGGATTTGTTAGAGCTTGTATTACATTGCACTGTTACACAGAACTTGGCAAATAAAGTTCAGTCTTGATTAATCTGTACCTGGTGAATGTCAAATTGGGAAAACTAACTGTCTTTGCTTTCTGATGGTTTGGTGGCTTCTCATGTTAATGTTCAGAAGGCCAAGATGCTTTGATCATGCGGAAGGTCTCGGTTTCAACCTCTGCTAAAGCTAGTCATGGTGGGAAGGAAAGCAACACACACATAAATACATGTAACACACATGCCTGAAAATGTGGAAGGTTGATACAAAGCTGGATCCAATTGTATCCTTTTCCCCAAGATGAAGATTTAATTCCTTTTTAAGAGGTTACTAGTTTCACTCCCTGTGGTCTCCTTTCGTTACCTTCCTTAGAATTCCGAAGTAAAATATATTAAATAATTAGCTATCCAGGAGCTTAATTGGAAATGATATTCTTTCCCCCCCTCTCTTAAGGTGGGAAAACAGATTAAGATCTTTTAAGATGTTTGAATGGTGAAAGAAATATACCAAGTACAAGTTGTCCTAGACTTACAACTATCCGTTTGGTGACTGTTTGAAGTTACAACAGCACTGAAAAAAGTGACTCATGACTTTTTCACACCTAGCACTGTTACAGGATCTCCATGGTCATGTGATCAAAATTAAGATGCTTGGCTCATAATTTATGATGCTTGCTGTGTCCTGAGGTCATGTGATCCTGTCAACTCAAAAATATTCCTCTTGTCTTTTAGAGTTGTCGGCAGAAAGGGAGTAGGGGGAGTAATGCATACCTTAGATAATTGCTAGGCTGCTGAAGCTTCTGGCACACAAAATTATTACTGGAGAGCATGATTGATGGCTCTTGGCTATGGATGCGTCCCATTGGATAATATACATTCAGGGGTGGAAGAAGACGAGGGTCAAGAGTGAGGTCAAGGGAAATTATTTGTCAAAGAATCCTGTAGCACAGGCAACTATGTGCTCCAATCAATAGACTCTAATGAACCCTTTGAGGAGTGCTTATGGCAGGGGTCTTCAAACTTGTCAGCTTTAAGACACGTGGACTCCACTCATCTTTGTTCAGGAATTCTGGGAGCTGAAGTCCACAAGTCTTAAAGCTGTCAAGTTGAAGACCCTTGGTTTATGGGATTGGAACAAAAGAGTCAAGAGGGTCAGTTCAATGACATATTCATTGCCTTGTCTCTGAACCCTTCCTTTTTCTTCTAGAGAGATGCACTACTACAGAATCATGGAGTTATGTGATCAAATTAGACGCCAGCAGAAAAAGTGTTCCATTGAAAATATCTTAGGTGATGGAACTATTGTGGCCTGGGCATTTGAGATTTTGGGGATTTTTCTCCTTTTCATCTGCTGTGTCAAATGTTGCAGGTGTGTGCATTGCCATTCAAGAAGCCCTCAGATAAACTGTGGACATGGCTGCAGCTTAAAAACAAAGTGCTGCTTGCAGGAAAGGAAACACTACTCCTTATTTACCCTTTTGAAATATAAATGTCTTTGACAAGCACTGGGTTTGTTTCCCAACAGAGATATGTGTTTATTTATTTTTAATGTCCTAAATTGTTTAAAGCTGTACTTTAAATGTATTATGGTTGGTAACAGAGTCATTTGAATGTTTGGACTGGATTTGGCATTTTTATCCACCCATCAAGCCCTTGCCAAGGACTTGGGAGACACAGATGTGGAGGTCTGACAGTGTTGTGTCCTGACTGTCACAGGATGTAAGCTGTTCTGAGAAAAGCTGCCTTTTGCAATTGACTGATGGTGATTTTCTCAATGCTGATGGTGTTCAAGGGATGCTCCAACCAAATACAGAGAGCACCAAGGAGCCCTCATTTCAACCCTGAGCTACAAATAATCTCCTTTAATGGTGCTCCAGTTGTTTTGGGATTGCCACCCAGATTCCTATTACAAGTAGTCCTCCACTTACAACAGTCTGTTTAGTAACCATTCAAAGTTCCATCATTGAAAAATAATGACTTAAAACTGCTTTTCACACTTACAACCATTACAGCATCCCTGATCAACTGACTCGTATTTATGACATTTGCAGTGTCACGGGGTCATGCGATCACCTTCTGCAACCTCCTGACAAGCAAAGTCAGTGGGGAAGCCAGATTCATTGAATATTGTGGCACTAACTTCCCAACTGTAGTGATTCCCTTAACAACTGTGACAAGAAAGGCCGTAAAATGGGGCAATGTTCACTTAACAAATGTCTCACTGAACAAAAGAAATGTTGGGCTCCATTGCAGTTGTGAGTCAAAGACTACCTGTATTAATAGTACTATCTTTGCTTTCTTTTGCCACAGCTTCTCTATTTCTATGTCTTTGTATTTTGTCATCTTCTCTGTTCTTTCTCTTCTCTTCTGCTGTCTCCAGATACTGCCACATTCCCTATCCAAACTTTGTTTTTCTTATTACAATTGTTAAGTCTGGCATGTTACGTGGCCGGTGCTTGTCTGTTTGAATTCTTCAGTCCCAGAGAAACTTTAGCTTCTTCATTTTCTGTTACTGTGATTATAAACACAACAATGTGAAATCACAGTTGCCAGTTCTTTAGCTGGCACATTGTGTTCTTCTCAGGAACTAAGGAAGTCATAATATAATGCCATAACATATGTGTGGATCTAAACAGTGTGGCCTTTTGTAATTGACAGAGGAAATTTTTGTCAATGCATAGATGTTGCTTTTCTCATTTTCTATAATGTACTAATATTTCAAGTAAACCACAACATGTGAAATAAAAACACAATGCATACTTATCTATATAACTGTGTTCTCACCTTGAAGGCAAATGTTTGTTGTCTGGGAACTATCCACAATAAGTCTATTTAACCCTTCCCAAATATTTTGGCAACTTTGAATCATTTGTGTCTCTGTGGACTACAAAGTAGGATATCCTAAAATTGGATTGGGTATCCAGCCATTGTCTAGTATGAGCTAAACTTCATGAGCATGGTTTAATTTATTTGGACACAGTCATTCTCTTAGAGTAAAGGATGATATACCAACCCTTCCTTTGGTGAAAGTGATTTCTTCCCATTTCTCTTGTTGTATCTCTAAATTACAGTTATTATAATTAATGGCATACGGGAGGGGGGGGGGTATTTTGGCAAGCAATTTTCCTAATCCAATGGAGCATTTGCATAATTCTCCCATTGTGTGTTTAATTAATTCTTCCATGCTTCTATGCCCCTCCATGGAAGCTTCAGTCAAGCTAACAATTTACAATTCCTTCACATGGCATTAGGTTTAAAACTTATAAAATGCAACAAAACTCTACACTGTCCCTCTCATTCCCATCACATGACACCAACTACATCAGGAGCAACTGTCATATCCACTCTGTGGGCCTTCCAGAAGATTTCCAAAATAATAGCATTTAAACGTATATATACTGCTCCATAGTCCTTTACAGCACTCTCTGAGTGCTTTACAAATATTAGCATATTTCCCCCAACAATCTGGGACCTCATTTTACCAAGGAGATGGGGTCCAGACTAAGGGCCCCATCACCAAGAGAGTTCAGTCCCAAATCCTAGGTGTTGTCATTTCCTTAAAGTAGGGGCTTCTAGCACATTTGCCTTCCTGAATCACACTGGCCTGGCAGATTCCATAAAAGGAAACTAGGCCACCAAAGAACACAATGGCTGGATACCATCAAAGTTGACATCAGCCAGAGCATAGAAAAGCTCAAAAAGTAGTGCAAGAATGGAAGATGTGGAGGGCCCTGGCCCATAGAGTCACCAAGAATCAGATATGACTGAATGGTTAACATCATCATCAGGCAGATTCCACAAGGAACAGACAGTCTTGAAGCTATCTGGATCAGAAGCCATAGTGGGGTTTAAAGGTAAAACTCAACATCTTGAATTGAATCCAGGAGCCTAATGGTATGGAAAGTAGGGTAGTTCCCAAAGCACAGATGACAAAGTGAGTCAAGACCATTTCTACATATGCTTCTGTACTCCATGTCAGTTTCAGCTTCTAAACAATCTTCAAGAACAGCCCCATGCAGAACAAGTGGCAATAAACCAAGCGTTAGACGAGAAGGTTATGCATATCCATCAAAAATGCCTTCTGTTTCAGAAACATCTCCAACCAGTGCACACAATGGAGTTTATAAAGATCATCTTGGTCATAGCTGTCACTTGTTCTTCAAGCTGGAGCTGGGAGTCAAACGGACTCATTGCAGACTAGTCCATTCTGGGGAACACAACCACATCCAGAACCATAATGAACCATTATTCCAGAATCTACTGGCTTCCAAATCCCCAGGCCATCCATAACAGCAATCTGTGTGATCGTAATCACATACCCAGCCTTGAGACCCAACCGAACAGGTTCCAGATAACCAACTTTAATCCAGAGATCTCTGCAACTGCTGTTCCATGTTATCTTATCTTGGAAACTCAGACACAGGCCAACAATTGCCCAAACTCACCAGATGACTTGATAGCTTCTCGAGAAGGGGAACATCATCTCTTCTGAGGCAGCTCTTCCAAATATCATTAATGCCCATACCCAACCTTCCTTTATTTCCAGGTAGCTCTCATCATTTAGATAGGACAGAGGTCTAATCCATTAGTTATAGAACTAACACTACTAGAGGATTATATGCTGTTCTTCAGAATATATAGACTGTGGGGCCCAAAGAACCAAGAATGACACATAGAATTATTTTGAAGTAATTTCTTTATTGTTGTTCACCTACAGACAGAATCTTGCCAAACTAAGGCAAATATCGGCATTACTGTTGTTATACACTGTGAATTGCTGACGAGGAGCCGTCCTTGCCTTCTTCCTTCCTGCCAGACATTCCAAGCTTTGCTGTTGCTTTGCCCACTAGGAAAAATCTTCATCCTGCAACTCTACACTGCATTCCACTACATTGATTCCAGTACCACAAATTGGAATTTCTGCCTCATCAACAGGATTTGTGCAGTTGGCTTCCAGGTGAATATATCTAATCTTATCTCCCAGCTGCCTCACAAGCTCATCACAGTAGCCAATGAATTGCTTCCTGGTCCAACTTTCTATAATACTGTAAAGTCTGATTAACCTAAACCATAAATTCTGGAAAGCAGTCAGGTCAGCTTGAACCTCATGTTCAATTTATGTTTGCTTTTTATTGTTAATCAGCACTGCTCTGGCAGTCTCTTTGGTTGCCTAATCTTCCAGAACGCTTCCGTACCCTAAGGAACACCCCCAGACTGGTCTGTAGGGAAAACTCATCCAGGCATAATCTGTCACAAGCCACCATCAGCTCTGTAGAGGTGATCCTTGTTTAACAACCACTCATTCAGCGATCTTCCAAACTTACAATGGTGCTGAATGAATGGTAGGTGTGACCTGTACATTGATTACCGTGCAGACTGTATCAAAAGAAAGTCACACAAACCACAACTCAGCATCCAAACCTTCTTCAACCAATCCACCATCACTCAAGACTAGGCACGCATGCCCCCAACTACCTCAATTAAAACTATAACTGGACTTAAATGCAAGCTACTCAATGCAAGAAGCCTTGTAAATAAAATACCTGAATTTCTCCTCTTACTAAACACGGCTAAGTTCAACATCATATTTGTCTGTGAAACATGGCTCAATGCATCTCTTAAGCGCACCAATCGTGCCTACCGTCACTGTCCTATTGTTTTTTTATTTTTCTTGTAAGTATCTATCTCATGTATTCAAAACTATATTTATTCTTATACCTGTATCTTGTAAGCAATTGACAAATCAAATATGCAGAAACTTATAACCATCACAGAATCTCTCAGCCTTGTGATTACTATTTGCAACCTTCTCTGCCAGCTTCTGCCAAGCAAAAGGAATAAGGAAGGTAACAGGAAGTCACAAATCATAGTCACGTGAGCGTCTCACTTAACAATGGCAATCAGGACTGCTATAATTGCCATCGCTAAGCACCATGATCATATGATTTTTCAACTTCTGACCACATAGCTTAACAAGTTTCCAGCCTCAATTAGTATTGTTAAGCAAGGGCTACTTGTACTCTCGAGATCAACTAGATCCTCAGGAGAACTGCTGGCCAGAAACTTGACAAAATACTTAACTGCCCTTTGAAAACTAAGAGATCCATTGGAGGTCTGGGTTTTCTGAAGAGATCAGTGACACAAGCATGGGCACTAAAGACAAGGACCTTGACAGAAAAATACAGAAACTGTTATCTAGGTCAGGGGTGTCCAAACTTGGAAACTTTAAGACTTGTGGACTTCAACTCCCAGAATTCCCCAGCCAGCATGAGTTGAAGTCAAGGGTGGGATTCCAAAATCCCAGCAATTGGTTCGATGCCCAGTTGCTGGGTAGGCATGACCATGGTGGACATGGCTTACCAGAACTTCCAGGAGGGCTATTTTTCACCTTCCCAAGGTCCAGAGGTTTCCCTTAGGCCTCTGGGAGAGCAAAAATTGCCTCCCTTGGTCTCTGGAGGCCCCCCGGAAGCTGGAAACAAGCCCATTTCTGGACTTCTGATTGGGCTGTTTTTCGCCTTCCCAAAGGTCCGGAGGCTTCCCTTTGGGAGGGTGCAAAGGGCCTCCTCCTCCAGGCTCTGGAGGTCCTGCGGAAGCCAGAAACAGGCCTGTTTCACAACTTCCATTACTTCTGGTAGGGCCATTTTTCCCCCTCCCAGAGCCTCCGCACAGACCCTGCACTTACTTGCATTGAAAATGGGCCAAGTGGAGACTCCTGGAGGGGAAGGGAGGGGTGGGCGAGACCAGCCGGTCAGCTCAAATACTGATTTGGCAATTCAGATACAAATTTAATATCTGGTTTACTTGAACCAATCCAAACTGAAAGAACCCCATCCCGGGTTGAAGTCCACAAGTCTGAAAGTTTCCAAGTTTAGAGACCCCTGGCCTAGGTAAAAGGAGTTGAACAAAATCACATTCTGAAATGGCTCAGGCAAATGCTTCCCTAATTCACAGAATTATAAAGACGAGGAAGAAGTACAGCAGAATCTGATTTGCACATTTAGAAAACAGACAGGGTAGCTTCAACTGAGTATTCACAGCCATCATCTTAATTTTTTTTTGTTCTCCCACTGGGTAATTGGGTGATCCCTCTTGCTTATCGATGGCACTATCCCTCTGACTGTGGTGCTACTCCCTGTTCTGATCTAGGCTTCACAAAATCATGAAGCCGACTCCTTGTCCTGACAAAACTCCTTTTTATTAGGCTAATGTAAATTCCTATCATTCACATCCAGCAAAGTTCCAGCAAACAGTCTTTCAAGGGTAAATTACAACTACTTATCTTATCAGGCTTGAAGAGTTGCCAGGCTGATAGCTTCCAAGCTCAACACCGTATAAAAAAATACTTGTCAAGGAGTCTCTGAGAGTCACAAACAAATCTTTACACAAATTAAATGAACTAATGGTCTCCTGAAAACACCACTCCCCTTTCCCTCCTCTTTATTCCCTATGGGAGGAGGCATTCACTGTCCACCTGTGCCTTGACTCCCAAGTCGACCCATGTTCCTTAACTGTTCCTTTCTCTTGGCAGCTCTGCACATGCGCACATCAGGAACAGGCTCCAGCTGTTTTTCTGCCCCATTGATTTCTGACTCTGAAGGCAGGTGATAACTGTTGGATGGCCCTGCTCCCATTTCTGCCTCCAATGCAGATCACTCATCAGAGCCTTCCCCAGACTCCAGGACTGGCCCATGTTCCTGTCCAACCTCCTCATTGTCTGATTCTGCCACCAGTGGGCCACAACACTCCCCAACCATCCTTCAGTAAGCAGAAAGCAATGCAATGCAAAAAATAGTGAGATGGATGGGATATAAATTCTATTTAAGGCCCTGTCACACTGCCCAACGGATGCAAAACGTTTGTAAAAAGGACACGGACGAGAAAAATGTTCCATCCGTTGTTATCCACTCTCAAAAGGGGAAAAAATTTGCATAACCAGAGCGGATAACACGGAAAGGAACGGACGGGGGGAGGACGCAGAGCGGATGGAAAGCGGATGCGGAATGGAAGCATCTTTTTGCATCCTCTAGGCATCCTCTAGACATCCTTAATATCCGAGATAGGTCCCCTCTGCGAACGTTTTTTTCCGTTTTAAATGTTTTCTTTGCGTGCTGCATCCGCTTTCATCCTTTCTCCGTCTGTGCTACTAACGCTGCGCGTCCGTTCCGCTTCCTCCCTGCGTCCGTTTACCGCTGGAACGGATGTGAGTTGCGCGGATGCGGAACGGATGCCTAGCGGATATAGCGGATGCGTAACGGATGCAGAACGGACGCGTTTGATACATTTTCCGCTCAAAAGTTTTGAGCAGCTCAAAACCTTCTGAGCGGATGAAATGTCAATAGACGGATGCTGGACGGATAGAGAGGAAGCAAAACGGAGGCAGTGAGTACAGAACGGAAGCATCGCTTTAACCAATGGATGGCAAGTGTTTTTCTCCGTTTTACATCCTCTTTCCATCCGTTGGTGCAGTGTGACAGGGGCTT
Source organism: Laticauda colubrina (assembly GCA_015471245.1). Classification (NCBI taxonomy): domain Eukaryota; kingdom Metazoa; phylum Chordata; class Lepidosauria; order Squamata; family Elapidae; genus Laticauda; species Laticauda colubrina. The sequence continues at coordinate 19,165,860 of BLBF01000042.1, read as the reverse complement.
TACTTATTTGATTTTTTTATCCCACCCCTATTTTTGTGCATAAATCACTCAAGGTGGAGAATATTCCTAATACAGGTAGTCCCCGACTTACATAGTCGAGGACTACTTCATTTAATAACCGTTCAAAATTATAGCCCTGAAAAAAATGACTCATGATCATTTTTCACACTTATGACCATTGCAGCATCCTCAAGGTCACATGATTTACATTCGGATGCTTGACAAATGATTCACATTTACAACAGTTACAGTGTCCCTCAGGGTCATGTGATTTCTGGCAACCAAAGTCAATGGGGAAACTGGATTCCTTTAACCACCGTGTTACTAGCTTAAAAACTGCAGTGACCCACTTAAGAAATGTTTCACTTAGCAACATAAATTTTGGGCTCCATTGTGGTCATAACAGGGGTGGGATTCTACCTGGTCAGACCAGTTCTATAGAACCGGTTGTTACGATTGTGCGCAGTTTGGAGAACCAGCAAATCATGCCACTGGCTGGCCCTACCCTGCCCACTCACTCCTTACCTGGTATGCGCACCATCAAACTTGTATTTGGTAAGTTGCTATTTTTTTCTTTTTTTTCCCAACCATCAGCTGTTCTGAGATTTAGATTAGTTAGAAAGCAGGAAATTGTTGGATTTCTTGCTTTCTAGTTAATCTAAAAGCAGAGATGAACCTTCCTTAGGACCAAAGCTTCTATTTCTCAGTGCAGACTCAGGTAGCAGATTGCAGAAAGATAGACCTCTGAGTGAATCTGTGATTCTGTGAGCAACTTAATCTGCCTACTTTGCCTGATTTTGGGTAAAAGTTGCTCTTTGTTAAAATAAAAAATTCAATAGTTACATAAATATTTATAATATTTGCATACAAGCCACGCCCAGCCAGTCACATGACCACCAAGCCATGCCCAATCAGCAAGCCATGCCCACCCAGTCATGTGACCATCAAGACACACCCACAAATTAGGCCACACCCACAGAACTGGTTGCTAAGAAATTTGAATCCCACTCCTGGGTCATAACTTGAGGACTACCTGTACTCCTTCCTCCTTCTATTTTCCTCACAACAACCACTCTCTCTGTGAACTGGGTTGGACTGAGAGAAAGTGACTGACCCAAAGTCATCCAGCTGGCTTTCAGGCCAAAGGCAGGACTAAACTCACACTCTCCTGAACTTTAACCACAAGACCAAACTGACATAAACAAACAAATAATTAAATCAAGGCACAAAGTTCTTCTCCATGTGTGCTGCCAATCTTTTTCTGCCTCTCTCTTCCTTCTCTTCCCAGTCCCTGCAGTCCCTGACATTGTCCCCCACCCTACCCTGTGACAAAGCCCAACAGATCTTGCCCACTGGAGGATGCCTTTGGATGGCATCAGGGAGAACATTTCTTTGAACAATGGAACAGCTAAAGATGTTTTGGGCTTGTCCCACTCCTGGATTAAAGACAGGGGGCTGGGGGGGGGAAAAGGGCTCATTAAATGCAGGTGGGGACTCAGCAAAAGTACAAGCAGGGAGGTTTCGATATAAAATACTGGCTGCTCTGTGCTTCTGACCTTTCTGCCAAATCCTGAAACTCTTGGAAAGGAAGTCCTGATGAGGTAAGCACTTGAGAGAGGAGGGTCTTTCCAAAGCACACAATTGCAACAAACCTCCAGGGCTGTGGAGTGACAAGGGCAGTGGCTTTGCTGGCTTCCAAGAATCTTCAGTTGCCATGGGCAGAAGAGATATCCCACTCCTATCTGGGAAAGGAAAGACTGGGAAAGCGTGCACCCTTTGCTTGGGAATTGTCACGCTCCTTTTCCTGTTTTGCTTTGTTGTCTTCCTGATTTTGTACACACAGGAGCACCAAGAAAAGATCATGGTCCACGAAGCTCTAGAAAGCAAAGCTCAGGAAAGGGATGCCATGTGGATACAACTGCTGTCTAACAATCAGACCCTGATTGAAACAAAACGTCTTCTGGCGGTAAAGAAGAAGGAAAACAAAGACCTCAAGTCTACCTTGGTCACCACTAACCAGACTTTAGGAGAGAAGATGCGGCTTTTGGAGGAGACACAACAGGAAAGGTCCTGGTTACAGGAGCAACTAGGAATTGTGAAGCACAACCTCACAACAATGGAAGGGCACTGGAACTCCTGCCAGGCTGAACTGGTAAAATATTTTTAATAATATTTAAAGGCAAAGTACGTACCTTAATTGTTTTCCTAAAATAATTGTAATCCTTCAGCCAGGATGCCATCCAGATTCATGGGAATGGCAACTTCCATAAACACCCTGCAGGATAGCCATGGTGTAGTCTGGCTGGGAATTCTGGAAATTGTAGTCTCGGTGTATCAGGAAGGCATGACATTGGGGATGGTAGTTCTCATTGTGTATTTTAGGGTCTTTGTTCACTCTACCTGTCCTTTTAATCAGAAAAAAAAAATTCTACCAGCATGAAATTGTGGTTGATTCTTCTATTCCCAGCTTTTGTAATCTTCTGGTTTTCCTTCAAGATAATGGTGGACAAAACATAACAGTTCTTACACACATCTCAAGGCTATCCTTGGGGTAGGAGAGGGTGTCAGAGAAAGAGAGAAAACATTGCTTTGCAATTTTGCATAGCCAAACATTGCAACCAGTATTGCTAAAGATAACTTAAGCCCACTTCACTCATGAGCCAAGGCAACATGAAGGCAATAATAGGGGAAAGCAGCAGAAAAAGATGTTTCTGGCCCATATTACTTGTGTGATTAGATGTAAATAAGAGAAGGCCTTCAGAATGGTAGTTCATCTCTCAGAAAAGCAGATGAATGCAAATCTACAGAAAAGCCTGGAATGTCCTACTCTACATATTCTACAGATACAGTATATCTCAACATGGGGCCCTTCTGAAGTTTTTCATCCTAATTTGTTTATCCTTTGCCATTTGGCTGGGGATGATGGAAATGTTTGTTCAAAACATCTGAACAGGGTCAATTTAGTTCCTTCCTTCCTTCCTTCCTTCCTTCCTTACTTACTTACTTACTTACTTACTTACTTCCTTACTTATCTGAAACATCAGGAACTTACACACAGAAATCCATCAGGAGACAATAGCTGTAAAGCAAAAGTAACAGTCTTGACAAGGTCACAACAAGGCCAGAAGACACAGAATTGCCTTTAATGTTGGATTCCAAGCATAGTTTTTCTCCAGCTCCAAGCCTGCAGCCCATAGCACATGTTAGGTTTGCTGCCAATTTGGGGCAGGGCAAGGAATGGTTTCTGGGACCCCCCCCTCCCCAAACTATAAAATGTTTTGCACTTTAACCCTCACCACAGGGATTTCAGGAAAGGGGCCAAAAATATTGATTTATTCCTGGTGACACCAGTGCATCATTGATTACTCTCCTGATCAATCATCAAAGGTTGGGGGAGGGGGGAGAAATTGGTGGAAATGTTTGGTGCTCTAGTAGTTGAATTGACAGCTGAAAAAGGCATTTATTGTCCTGGTAGATAAAGACCTTAAGACCCTATCCCAAATTGTCTACTTGGGTTAAATTTTAGGATGAATGGTTTAAGTGCTCTATTGTGGATTTCTAAATATATTGTGCTTGCTGACACATGATATAACCCCACTATATATCACAGGACAAGGCAAACACAGACATAAAAATGGAACTTAGATATGGGAAAGAGGAAAATGGTGGCTTGGATGCTGTTTTTAACAACAAATGTATATATGGCAAACATCAACGTTTTTATTCATAACAAAATTTGGTAAAAGCAGCATAAATCACCCTTATAATATATTGGCACAAGAATATGACTCAGCCCCATTGTTTCTATGCAGACTGAAAGTTGTACTATCACTCTCCAGCCAATTTTTTCCCAACTATGAAATAAGCATTTGTTTGTTTGCTAATCAAATTTATATCATTCAGAGCCACCCAGAGTTGCTTCTTAATGAGATAGGCATCACATAAATCTAATAAATAGATAAATAACCATAGCTCTTTCCAATTTCCAGCATGGTAAGTTGGTTAATCTTTATTTTCATTTCTAGTACATTGTTCAAGAAAACATTACATCTTTCATGGCAACAATCACTCAACAAGCTGCAGAAGGACAGAAACTCAAAGGTGAGGCAAGAAAAGGAATATGAAAGATGTTCCTTCCAGAATTAGATCAATGGAGTGTGAAAACAATCCTGCAAATATGAACAAACCTTCATCCATCAAAATGAAGAATTTGGCTCTGGGTTTTGGTTCTATCTTCCTGGGCTGGAAATGAAAGTCTCGTGTTCTGATTTCACCTTTTATCAGTCATGTTTGCTCATAAATGCATGAGTTTTCATGAAGGTGATCATTAGACATAATTGAATAAAAATGGAACATGTTCACTTTCTTTTTTAAACTTGGGTGCGCTGGAATTTAGTCAAGCTCTGGATGTACTTATTTTATTTATTAGAGTTTTGTTATCCAATCTTTATTACTCATTCCCTCCTATTTTCTCCACAACAACAACCCTGTAGGTGAGTTGGCCTAAGAGAGAGTGTCTAGCTCAAAGTCTCCTAGCTGGCTTTCATGCCTCAGACAGGATTAGAACTCACAATCTCCTGGTTTCCATACCAGTATCATGCATTAAAGTTTTGTCTTTTCAACAATCCATGTACCTTCCCAATTACCTCTAAACACAATTTCTAGAACTCAGCAACAAAGTTTTCCATCTTCAGTTGTGAGAAACAAATGTATTCCAGTTTTGATTTCTTATAGTTTAAGAAAAATCAGAAAATCAGGTCCAATTCCCAAAACATAGAAATCTCAGATGCTGCAAGGCTCTTCCCATTTCACCTCCTCTCCCATTCTGTAGTGATTCTCGCTTCTCAAACATGTTAGAAGATTGTAATAGACTTAATTTAAAATAATTTTACCTTTTTAACAGGACAGAAAAAAGCCCTCTAAAGTGAGGGATCTTTCAATCTTGTTGGATTGGATACAGGTCCCTGACCAAAGCAACAGCCTCAATTTCTGGCACATGGCTGCTAACCAGCGGTGGGATTCTACCAGTTTGCACCTATTCACTAGAACCGGCTGTTAACATTCTAAGCAGTTTGGAGAACCGGTTGTCAGAAGAAATTACTGGCCTAATCCTGTAAGGAAGGCAGGAAGGAAACATTCTGGTGTTGCTTACAGAAACTGCCTCTCCGTTAACCCTTATTACATTCTTGGCAGGATTAGACTTCCTGTCTCAGGAACGTCTCTGGAGTTTTTTCCCCTCCTTTGCTGGTTCTTTGCTTGGGTGGAGTGACCATTCAAAGTTACAATGGCACTGAAAAAAGTGACTTATGACCATTTTTCACATGACTATGGCAGCATCCCCACAGTCACAAGAGGCCAGGAGAGGAGATGTGTGCCTCGATGTGAGTGATATTGAGTTGGCCACACCCAGCCAATAACATGACCACCAAGCCATGTCCACCCAGTCACATGAGCATCAAGCCATGCCCACCACCTAAGCCACACCCACAGAACCAGTTGTTAAAAAATTTGAATCCCACCCTTGCTGCTCACTTTTCAGGCAAGAATTTGGAAGTAAGTTGCCATTGCCTTGTTCTGAGGTTCTGCACATTCCCAGTGCACAGTATAATAGCGTTGGAAGGGACCTTGGAGGTCTTCTAATCTAACCCTCTGCTCAAGCAAGAGCTCCTATATCATTTCAGAAAAATAATTGTCCTCTTTAAAACCTCCAGTGTTGGAGCACCCACAACTTCTAGGGGTGAGTTGTTCTACTGATTAATTGTTCATTGTCAGGAAATTCCTCCTCAGTTCTAGGTTGGATCTCTCTTTGATTAGTTTCCAAACATTGTTTCCTGCCTTTTCTTCAAGTGCTTTGAAGAATAGCTTGATTCCCTCTTCTTTGTGGCAGCCCCTTAGATACTAGAGCACTGTTATCATATCACCCTTAGTCCTTGTTTTCATTAGATTAAACATACCTAACAATGTAGTTTACATTGTTGCTGGTTTCCTTGCCAAGAAGTCAACTCCTTAGTCTTTTGGAATAGGGGAAGTTAGCTAAGTACTTACAAGGTTGACTGCAAGATGTGATCAAAAAGTCAAGATGGCAGCCACCACAGTGTGGTCAAACTTTCATTTTTTAAAAAGTACTAGTCCAGTAAAAGAACTAGCTGTTGAATGCACTGATTTAGAAACGTACACTTCAGGGAAGGGGAGGAGATAAGGAAGGGATATAAAGCAATTATCCATATGGAAATCTGATGGGCACTTTCTTGCCTGCCTTAGATCTGATTGAACACCTTCTGGAGCAGGTCAGCAGCAAAAAAACGCAGTTGGCAGATGCAAAGCGTGAATTCCAGGAGGAACGGTAAGACCAACTAGATAAAACAGGGTGCGTTTACCTTTATCTCCATAAAAATACAAAGATTTACTTGCTGGGTGGGGTCAAAATTCCATCCACCTTATGATCAGATTTCCAGCAATGCTCATCCAGATGTTTCCACAAAGTCTACAAGTGAATGACAGAACCACAGTCTTCTCCTACTGCTGGTCCCCACAATTGTCTGAAGGTAGATTGCTCCTGTTTATGGGAGCTCTACTTTTCTAAAACAAAAATTCTCATGTCTGCAGGTTTCTCTTAAACCTGTAACAAATCCTATATAGATGTTGTTAGGTTAGCTACCATCATCATGACCTTAGACCACTTGATTGTGTCACATGACGTATCGTGAGGTATCATGTTTTTTGCCTTTGTGGAGCTGGGGTGGGTGTGGCCTGTGTGTGACACATCTGGCCCGTGGGCTGCCAGTTTGACACCCCTGCCTTAGACCATAGGAATATTGTTGAAAAATTGACGACATGAAGGCAAGAACCCTTTGCAATTTGTATTCCCAGAAAATTTGTATTTTGAGTTTCACTGCCTTCAATGTGGCAATCCCATTTAGCCATTATATTTACAGTAGAACCTCTGGTCACAAACACTTCTGACCACAACCAAATCGGGTTCTGACCAAAAAATTCACAATTTTTTTTTTGCAGCCAATTTTTCCTTCTGCACCATTTTTTTGGTAAGCGCCAAATTTCCAAAATTAGGTTTAGGTCATGGTTGAGACCAAAGTTATGGAACAAATTATGGTTGTGACCAGAGGTTCTACTGTATATGTCTGTAGTATTAAGGGAGAGAGGGATGAAGTCATTACTTCATCCTAATGCTATACAATCTTCCTCAGGGCCTAACTGGTGTTTAGGACTACAACTCTCATAATTCCCAGCCTGTATGGCCAAAATAATATGCTAGAAAGAGCCTTCATTCAGGGTGCCTCTTTCAGATGTCTCACACTGGAGTAAGAAATTCAACTCTACTGTATTTATAAAATTTAGCAATATGTATAAATTTCAAAGGAATAGAAAGTATAGGATCTGTCATTTTTTTCATGAGCTTGGATACTCAGAGAGATTTTGTCATACTGGCCATTCTGGCTGGGCGTTATGAAAGCTGTTGACTTTTCCTTCAAGTCTCCATTTCACAAAAGTTTTACCACTCCCTGTAGTTTTGTGTTTCATTTTCCACTGACTTCATTGTTTCTTCTTTCAGCCATCCTCCTATTGTGTGAATATGCAAATCAGCTCTAACAGGAAGGAGGTTGGCAGTTCTTAGAAATTTATTTTGGCAACTACCAGAACCTCTCAAATTCACATCTGAGAAAATTGTCCAACACATTGGACATTTTCAAATAGACCCTAAATGGTGGGTAATTAGTGCAGTGTAGTGTAGTGTAACCTTAGCAATTTTAAGAGGAGTGGACTTTAATCCGCAGAATTCCCAAGTTAGGAAAGCTGGCTGGGAAATTCTGGGAGTTGAAATACCTCATCTTAAAATTGCCAAGATTGAGAAACACTGGTTTAGTGGATTTTGGAACTGACCCAGGGGCTGGACTAGATGGTCTCTAAGCTCCCTTCTAGCTCAGGCATTGGATGACTCTGCTTCTAGCCTCCTCCTCAATTCCTGAAGTGATAGGAACTTCCTTCATTTCTCTTCTCTGATAACTACTGCAAAAATAAATGCGGAATCTTGCTGACAATCTCTTGGTGACTGTGTCTTTACCATGTTCACTTTCACATCTAATTTGACTAATTATTTATTTCCTCAGAAACAATTTTGACAGATATCAGCAGGAGGTTGCAAAGCAGGCAAAAGGAAATGATATTCCATGTGACAAAGGCATCCTTGGTGATTTCAATCTGGTTTTTCTGCCCTTCATCCTTGTTGAGCTTCTTCTCTTCCTATAGCTTGATGGACAAGAGATGGACATTTCAACCTCTTTTATCTACACTTCTGTGGTGGACAATTGGTTTGGGGGTTTCTCTTCTGCTCTTCAAAGCTTTTCCAACTGTTGGAGGTGGAACTGTGGGTTCAAATGGCTCGTCATCATTTTAACACTAAAATACTTTGTATTCACTTAAGGACCAGCATTTACCTGTCTCTTTCGCATTCCTGGAAAACAAAAACTTTTCATGGTTTCTCATTTCTCCTCATGGGTTTCCTATATTTTGGTTTTGATATATACTGGAGTCTCTTATTGGGTGCAAAAAGTTGGAAAAGTTGTCCATAAAGTACAAAAATGCAGAAAACTATTAAGCATCAAAGAAATCAGGAGTTTCAGGCAGTTCAAATAAGTATAAAGATTCACTACAAGCTGAAGCTCTCTACAAGGACCTGACCAATTAACAGTCAAAGAAAATGGGCGGGAGATAAGAGAGGCATTCAAGCTGGGCAGGACTTAGACTCTTGCAAGTGCACAAGGACTTGTGACTTATGATTCATTTGACGCCTCCCTCAAGCTAGCTTGGTCGTCTCCTACAGAAACATTGTTCATGGACCATTGGCAAACTGTTGCTGAATTTGTGTCTACTATGTGATGGGAAAGGAGAGAGTGAGAATGTGTGTGTTGGAGCTCGGGACATTTGCACATTGACTTCTAAGCAGGCAATAGGGGCATGGGGGCACTGTTCCATCTCCAAATGTCTTGTATCTGGTGCACTGATGATGTAACCTAGTTGATAATGAAACACCTGCAAGAGAACCACCAAGCTCAGAGAGCACCAAGGACCTTTAAATTCAATCCTATTTGTAAAGCTTTGAAGCCACATTTTGCCACTTGAAGATCAAGCTGCATAGCAGAATCTGCTCATAAAGAAAATATAAAGAAAACTTGTACAAGATGTTTTACAAATGGCGCTTAGCATCAACAAAACTAACAAAAATGTTTAAAGGTAAATCAACCAAATGCTGGAAGTGCCATGAAACACCGGGAACATATTATCATCTGTGGTGGACTTGTATAGAAGCTAAAAGATATTGGGCAAAAATACACACATAGTTGGAAAAAATGATTAAACAACATATAGATTTGAAACCTGAAATATTTTTATTAGAAATGGTATCTGAAGGTTACAGTAAAGAAAAAACATATTTAATTATACATATATTAATCGCAGCTAGAATTGTATTTGCTCAGAATTGGAAAAGCGACAAGATACCGATAGAGGGAAAAGTAATTGAGAAAATATTTGAATGTGCAGAAATGAATAGATTAACATTGGTAATTAAAGAAAATGAAGAATCTGAATATTACATGGTATGGGACTTATTTTATCAATGGTTAGAAAATAAATTAAAATGGATGAGATGAATACATGAATCAATAAGAGACGATTGTTAAAAATAGATATATTGGATATGACTTATGTGAAAATGTGATTATTGTTATATTGATAAAGAAAGTATTAATCATAAACTGTAAGCACACGAAATATGTACCTGGTTGACACATAGTTGAAAAGGAATTGATTTATTGTGTATAAAAAATAAAATAAAAAATAAAAAAAAAAGAACCTGTTCAATGGCTGCATTAAATATAGCTGAATATTCTGTATTTTGGCTGCTGATTACATTATATGGTTTTAATATATTTAATATGGCATTTATGTTTTATAATGCTCTTTCAATATATTTTGTTTATTGTTTGGGGTTGTGTTTTAGCAATTGTGAACTGTCCAAAATCATATAGTTGAGCTAGACATTTATACAAATTGATATAATATATAAATAAACCAGGACTACTTGAAATAGCCATACAATACCAATACTTCAGGAGCTACGCTGTTGATGGTTTGTTTGCTGGTACTGGTTTGTTGTGAGTGATTGTTGTTCTTATTTGCCTTTTCCAATCTGTAAGGATGAAAGAAAGAAAAAAATCAGCAAGAAATAATTACAAAACAATCCAGTCAAGGGAGCCCAGAATCCAGTAAGCAAGTACTTACCCCGAAACAATTAAAACAATGTACTTTTTAAGATGGAAAGATTATCATTTTTATAGACTCCCTGCCTTATGGAACTTGGCTATTGGTCAGTTTCTGCTCCAGCTTCAAGGCAGAGCTATATGGTTACCAGAAGTGGTATCCAGTGGGTTCTGACCAGTTCTGGACAACCAGTAGCGGAAATTTTGAATAGTTTGGAACAGGGATCGCCAACCTTTTGGACCTCAGGGACCACCAAACTCATAATTTTAACTCCCACGGATCAGAAACCCTGGGAAAATCCCCCAAAAAGGCTGCAGGAAAATTCCCCACCCCATTTTCCTACCAATTGATCATTCTTTGGGATCGCAGGGTACCATCTCCACTTCTGTTCTCGGGGAGGGTTGGGAGAGAGACTTTTGGCTTCATGCAAGGAAAGCAGCAGAAGCAGCAGAAGTCTTTCTCTCCCCCAAACTCCACCAGAATGGCGCAGCCCTTGCAGGGTCCCAAAGACTCGCTTCTGGCAGAGGTTGGGAGAGAGAAAGAAAGACTTTTGCTGCTTTTCTTGCATGCAGCCAAAAGCAGAAGAAGAAAGAAGCAGAAAGAAGCAGCCTGGTGGCCACGCCAGGCACATGGGGCAAGTTCCCCCCCCCCTCCGCCCTTTCCCGCCTCCCCTCACAACCTCATGTTGTTTGCAATGCAAGCAACATAAACCTTGTGTTCCTGCGGGCCCTGTGGGTGGTGCAGCCTTGTGTTCCCATGCATCCTGGATTGCTTTGGGGGTGACATTTCTCTGCGGACTACCAAAATTTTCTCACGGACCACCAGTGGTCCCCAGCCCATTGGTTGGCAACTACTGGTTTGGAGAACCGGCAAATACCACCTCTGACTGGAGATTTTACAAGTTTCCTTCCCCTGCCATGCCCACCAAACCACGTAGTAGCTTGGTAGTAAAAAAAATTGAATCCCACCACTGATGGTTACCAAATGAAAAGAGGACAGGTCCTCCTTTTTCTCTTCATATCCTCCGTCTGGTAGTCATAGCCTTGAAATTGAATAGAGTCTGGCATTTAAGAAGAGCCGTTCTCAATCTTTTGAGCCTAGAAGAACCCTTTCAAACCTTGGGGAATCTCTCTGCATATTCAGGCTCAAATATAAGCCAAAAGTTACCAAATTTTCATGTTCATTGTATAGGAGGCCTGTAAATATGCATTAGTAGCATTCTTAAACTAAAGATAAAGAAACTTTTTCCTTGCCTCTGCTTCCTTCTCCCTACCCCCAGACTCTGTGGATGGCTACCTGAGCTGGGCCAGCCCAGCCCCAGTTCTCTTGCACCTGCCCTGAGATGGAGCCTTCCAGGCCACTGCAGCAGCAGAAAGGCTGCCATGCAAAGCTGGCAGGCAGGTTTGGAGGCTCTGGTGGCATTGGTGTCTCTCCCTTGCATGTGCTGTCTTACCAACTGTTGTTCCTCTCTCTTCTTCCCTCCTCTCCTCCTCCCTCACTCTTCAGCTCAGCTCCAATAATTCCTCACACCTCAGCCTGGATTTTGCTTACCTCCCTGCTTGCATGTGAATAGCCCCTGCTCCCACTCCCCATGTTTGCACATTCTTGCACACTCTAATGGGGAAACCCAGAGTTGGAGGGTTTTTGTTTGGTCTCTGCTTTTTTAAAATAAATCAAGATCTCTCAAGGAGCTCATAGTGACATCTCACAGAAACCTAGAGTACCTTGGAATCCAGGTTGAGAAACCCTGTTTTAATATCCAACTGAGCATCTTTTCCCAGGGTAAATGTCAGATGATGCTCCATTCAAAATCCAAGAAAGAAATATTTAGATTCCATTAACTAGAGAAAAGATATATTTTACTGGAAGTCAAGTGGTAGCAACAAAAGAATTCTGAATTTGAGAAAATGAGTGCATAAATCACATATACAAAGTGATGGCAACGTTCCCACCCCCAATAGTTCAATTGGCTCATCCAATTAAAAGTTGTATATAGCATCATGTGGGCATCTCCAGGTGGTGATGAGGCCTCTGTCCATTGACCTTGACTAGTTTTGATAAAGAGTTGTGGCTGTGCATAGCATAGGATAGAAGCCTAAGCAAGAACCTCCCCCCGCAACTTATACAGTTCTGTTTTGTAACACCTCCAGCTAGCTTCCCATAACCATGTCCTCCCTCCTCCCCCCGTTACTTATGACAGCCGAAAGATGCAAAGCAAAGGAAGAATATCTTGAAGGCTGACATTAAGTTAATAAGCACCACCTGAAATTGACCTTAATTAATTGCACACTGAAGCCTTTACCTCCCAACCCACTCCAACACCTTAGGGCAGGGGTGTCAAATTCACATTGTCATGGCGGCGTCATGTGATGCTAAACCAGGTGTGGGCATGGCCAGTGTGTGACACATCCAGCCCACGGGCCAGAAGTTTGACAGGCTTGCTCTAGGTTAACAGGTCCTGCTAGCAGGTTTTGTGTGTTCCCTGTGGTGTGCTTGTTTACTCTCTTGTAAACCCTTTCTCTCCAGTGAATGTAAATACAAATAATGAATAATGTGTCCTCCTTCCCCCTCCCCCATTTGTCTTCTTTTCCAATGAGCCATGTCCTGCTTTGCCTATTCAATATCTGGTGGCCCTAGACAGATCTGCAGAGCATGTGCTCTGTCTCCAGAAAATAGGACAGGGAGGGACTTTGCAGCAGGCATTTTCAACATAGCCTCCCTGCCATGAGAACTTCCTAACCCTGGATTCAAGAATAGCATCTTTACTCCTGACATTTAAGAAATTGTTAAAACCTTTTGAAGAATATTTGGGCCATGAAAATAAGGGATGTACATACTGGAGGTAAAGTATGGCATGGAATGGGTGTAATGCTGTTAATGATCATTTTGAGAGAGTTTGTACTGTAAGTTATGAGCCATGGTGGCACAGCGGTCAGAGTGCAGTACTGCAGGTTACTTCTGCCTGACTGCCGGCTGCCTGCAATTTGGCAATTCAAATCTCACCAGGCTCCAGGTTGACTCAGCCTTCCATCCTTCCGAGGTGGGTAAAAGTAGGACCCAGCTTGTTGGGGGCAATATGTTGACTCTGTGAACTGCTTAGAGAGGGCTGTAAAGGACTGCAAAGTGTTATATAAGTCTAAGTGCTATTGTTATGTGCTATGTTATATAAGTCTAAGTGCTGTCATTAGAATGACATTTGAGATACATTATTGCATTTTAGAAAAAAAAAGAGTATATTTATGGCTGACTGGATACCCCTTATAGACTTTTTCATGAAGTAGAAAAAACACACTTAAGATTTGTGGTTTTCAGGATTAGAGAAAAATGGGTAATAGAAAAAAATAGCCTTTTCTGGAATCTTAGAGTAAGACATACAGTAATATTGTAATTTTGTATTTGCTGCAAAAGAAATTGGGAGCTCTTCATTCTATTCCTTTTTACCCCTTTTCTGCACTTTTTCTTTTAATTATTATGTGTTATTTTATATTCTTAGTAAGACTTTAAAATATTTTAAAAGGTGCACAATTGGGTGGAGGCTGCTTAGATTTGTACCAATTGAAATATCACACCAGCCTATGTAATATAAACTCTTGCCGTTGTGAATTGTGAATCATTATTTTATTTAGTTATTGAATTTATATTGCCGCCTATTTGCCCATGGCGACTCAAGGTAGCTTACAGAATATAAAACCACATTTAAAACAATAAAAACTAAAAAAAGAATGAAATAAATTAATATCACAGAAATGATCACATGAGCCATTTAATGTACTGCATCCCATCCATTATGGTGTCCTCTGCTGTGTGAATCCAATTGTGTTTTGTACAGTAAGCCATTGTTTTGTCACTATGCTTGAACTCGGTCTGCAAGAAAGAAATGTAGGAGAAAGAACCTGAGGGGAAATATAAACCATGGGAAATGGTTAATGTGAGAAATGAAGCTCACACTTGAATTGTTGGAAATAACAAAGTGTTTTATTAGAACTTCTGCAAAAACTGATGGATCTCCAAGTATGCAAGCAAGTGAGACCACACCGGTTACAGATTTCAGCATATTTTATACATTCCTAACCTATCTCTGGCTGCTTGTCCACCTTCTCAGGCCCAGTTGATAGGCTCAGGTCAGTCACATGCTAACAGTCCGCCTATAATCTATCACACCTAAATGTTTAAAATAAGTTAAGCCTTTGCTGTCACCAAAACTTGCTAAGCCCTCAGCCCCTTCATTTCTTTGGTATTCCCTTATCACGTTCCTTGTTTATCTGAACAATGTAGTACCTGGTACATATCTCAAGCCAGAAGCTGTGCATGTCATTGCCTGGCAGAGTTCATGATTGGGACCGTGGTGGTGCAGTGGTTAGAATGCAGTACTGACTCGGTACTGTTGGAAGAAATATCTTTCTGGGTTCAGTTCCAAGTGGGGAAAAAGACACTGGATTCATGGAAGTTGCTTGGAAGGAAGGTTTAATGGTGGACAGGACCACATGCCTTGAAACTCCTGGGTGAAAAGGGAAGAGATGCTGAGAATCCCTTGGTTTTATATCCTCTGTTGGGTCCCACCTTAGCGTTTCCTGTTCCTGTGTAAGAAATGTACCCCGCTGGCTGTCAGACTCCCAGGGGTGGGGTGGGGGTCTTAGCTAACTTTGTAGACGTTGTCTGGACCACGTAGCTTCACCTGAGTGCTGGCAGATGTAGTCTTCCCAGGTGCCTTGTGGTGAGATGGGTAATCCTATCATCTCCTGAGGGCCATATCTTAATCCCATCACCATAGAGCTGAAGGGGGGGAGGGCAGGGAGCTGCAGGAAGCTGCTTTGTCTTTAAAACATGTTTCTCTTTTTCTCATCCAGGGAAATATAATATTCTGCCTTTCTAATATTTCCGAGAATATTTCGTTCTTCTAGGAGAGGGGTGGGTGCTAACTTTCTACAGTACTCAGGTTGACTCAGCCTTCCATCCTTGCAAAGTGAGTAAAATGAGGACCCAGATTGTTGGGGGCAATAGGTTGACACTGTAAACTGCTCAGAGAGGGCCCTAAAGCAGGGGTGTATCCAACCTTGGCAACTTTCAGATTTGTGGACTTCAGTTTATACCTACAGTTTATCTAGGTATAATATATATCTAGGTATATATCTAGGTATATATATCTAGGTATATATCTATAATCTTGTAAGCAACTGACAAATCAAATCAGATCAAATCAAATCAAATCAAATCAATCAATAAATAAGAATTCCTCAGCCAGCCAAGTTTGCTATTGGGCAAACATGGCAGTGCTTCAGATATTCAGCAGCATGGCTTTAAAACACTAACTCAAGGTAGCTTGAACAAAGAATACACCTTATGTAAATTGTAAAATATGTTGTTCATAAGCTTTATGCTAGTCTATATTAAGGAAAATTACACCTTATTATATTGTAATTCACATTAGAAAGGGAAAAGAAAGGCTTTCCTTTGGCTGTGTATTTCTAGACTCAAAAATACACAACCTCACCTAACTATCTTTAGTTGTCCAGTATGAATTTAGCATACTGTCAGTTCATAAACCCCACCGTCATGGAATAGTGTGGAATAAGCCAAGGACTACAGCTTAGTCCAGAGTTTCCCTCACCTGGATAAATTATCCCAAATTGTCTAGAACAGGGGAACAGCTGGCTGGGGAATTCTGGGAGTTGAAGTCCTCCAGTCTTAAAGTTGCTAAGGTTGGAGAACCCCCCCCCCCCGTCTATAAAGTGTTTTTTTTCTCCCCTTTAGGGAACGACACCCAGCCCATTACACAATCACAACAGCGACTTCCCGAGAAGCGGTTCTGGATAACTGAAGCCCCTGTCACACTGCACTTACGGGTGCAAAGAGGATGTAAAACGTTAAAAAAAGCTTGCCATCCGTTGGAAAACGCTATGCATCCGTCGTGTACTCACTGCATACGTGTTTCATCTGCTCTATCCGTCGAGCATCTGTCCACTGAGATTTCATCCGCTCAAGAAGTTTTGAGCTGCACAAAACTTGGTGAGCGGATGAACTTTCCGCCGTGTACGATGTAAATCCGCGACATCTGAGCAACAAACGTTCTATGTCCTTTTATCATCCGTTAAACGTCCTCTGTATCCTCTCTGCATCCTCTGGGCATCCTCTCAACTCACATCCGTTGCAGCTGAAAACGGAAAGAGGGAGGAAAGAAAAGGTACACGGAACGTCTACACAGCGTTCGTAGCACGGAAATAGAAAGGATGCGCGGTGAACGGTTTGCATCCGATATACATCCGCTAGGCTTCCTGTGAACATCCCTTTAACACCCCCGCTACATACTACCCACGTCCGTTCTTTTCTGTTCTGTTTATGCAAATTTTTGCCACTTTTAGGAGCGGATGACAACAGATGGAGCCAACCCCCGAAATTTTGCTCGTCCGCTGTGTCCTTTATGCATCCGTTTTGCGTCCGTCGGCCAGTGGGACCTAGAAGGAAAAACTTCCCTTCCCCAGATCTCAGCCGCTGAAAGGCAAGCCGGCTTGACACCCGCACAGACCAAGAGGAGGCGAGGAAGGGACGCGGGAGGCGGACCCCTGACCAAAGCCCCGGCAGAACTTCATTTCCCAGAAGCGATTGCGGGCGGCTCCCATCCCTCCCAATCTCAGGCTCAGGGAGCAGGTGGGCGGGAGAGCCGGGAGGGGTTGCAGCTGCGGGCGCTTTCCGTTTAAATTGGCCGGAGCGCCTCTCCGCTGCGCTTGGTTGAGCTTTTCGTGTGTCTCCGCCGAGGAGGAGGAGGAGGAGGAGGAGGAGGAGGAGGAGGTTCTGGGGGCGCGGAAGAGGTTCCGGGGTTCTGGGAAGAGAACGGAAAGCAAGGTCCACCCCTCCAGGCGCGCCCCGGGAAGCCTCCTGCCCACGAGCCGCCCTTCTCCTGCTCTTTGCGGGACCATCTCGGAGGCTGCGAGCTGTTTGGGCGGGGCGGGTCCTGCCGCCGCTTGCCCCGCCCCTAAAGCAGGATTTTCAATTGACCGAGCTTGGGGTCGTAATTGTCCCAAACCTGCCAATATTGCAGAGGGAGGAGGGAGGGTTCCTGGGGGGGGGGGGGGGTCAGGGGGGAACATGCCTTCTTAGCCTCTTGTCTCTCTCGCCTCTCAGAAGACAGAAATCAAACCCAACCGGGATGGGAAGGCGGAATCGCCTCACGGTGCCCTTTTGAGCTCAAGTCTTCAGGTCCGTTTGGATGACCTCACCACCCCCTCAAAAAAAAAACAAAAAAGCCCTAGGGCTTTTTAATCTGGTTTCTTCCCCCCTCCCCTTGACCGAAGGGTTCCGTTCCAGGCGAAGGGGCATCCGCCGGGGATCGGCCACCCCCACCAGCCATGGCCACGGAGGAAGAAGGAGGCCAGCCCGGATTCCGCTGGGATAACTGGAAGGCGTGGGCCGCTTTTTCCACAGCCGAGTTTGCGATCATCCTCATTTTAGCGGCCGGACTAGCTCACTTGGCATTTCAACAAGAAGGGGAGGCCTGGCCGGATGGAGACGTGTTGTCCCCCTTGCAGAGAGCGAACCAAACCATCCAAGTGACCGCAAAGCGCTGGGAATCTTGTCGAAACCACACGGTAGGAGCGGACTGCGAGTGACCGGGTGGGAAGTCGGGGAAGGGAGCGGATCCCGGGCGTCTGCATCCCAAAAGGACCGTTGGATTTAAGAAAGCGAATTGCACTCCCATTTATGTCTATTCTTTGTACCATCAGCCAGGATTCAGTTTCTTTTTCCAAAACTCCTCCTGAGGTCATGATACGCCCAGCTAATTAACTTGCACGTCTGTCACCACTTATCCTCAAGGTCGGGAAGTTTGGCCTCGGTTTTAAAAGTGTTTTTCTTTACACGGTTACTTATAAGTAAACCTTGTTAAGGTTACTGGGGGTTGGGGGGCTCTTACTCGCGTCAAAGCACGCAAAGCAATCCAGTTTTTCGGTTGATGATAAGGACTTTTGTGCGAAAGTTAGAATGCGGCTTTCCTTGCTTGTTAGCTTTTTAAATGAGATGGGAAGCAACTGAAATGCATCTTTGATCATCAGGTGCCATCGAACCACGAATTATTTTGCCACTGGGAATGTTTCCCAATCATTTTAAAAATTGGAAATTGTGGAAAGCCTGACACTACAGTTGCTACATGGCTACAGTGGTCTGTTTGGGCAATAAACATGCTGAATCCTGATTCTCTACTTGAACTGGATCATTTTTATGTATCAAACACCAGAGGGAGGCAGAACAGCATCTCCAGAAATGGCTTCCTTTAGTTACTATTTCCCAGTAAAATTCCAGAGGAATGAATGACAGGTGTTCCTTCCAACCACAATAAAGTATTAGGAAATATTGGAAATCAACTGAGAGGATGTTAGCTATTGCTTGCAATACCATTGAACTTTGAAATCTCAAACTCCAGTTATCTTTGAAGACATTTTCATAGACACAAAACCAAGAGCAAAGTCTACAACTTTTCTTCTTATGATTTTATAATCCTGCAAAATTCTTTAAAACTGAGCTTTTGTGTACTTTGCCTCTATCAAATCCCTAAAACCAAGATCCAAATCTCTAAATCCAAACAATTCAAAACTTTTAAAAAACCTTAACCAAAATAGTTGAAATTTAGACAGGGATTAGGCCACTAACACAAACAGAAAAACTGTGACGTTTTTGTTATCTTGATAATAGCTTGCTTATATTTCAGAAACAATGTTTCCCCAGTTTTGTTTTGAGTAACTCAGCTAAGCAAATTGGGGTGGGGTGGGGGGACAGAGGCAGAAGAGGGGCTTGCGATTTAGTGCTACAAAGTGGTGGTGGATAATGGAATATGTAGTTTCTATGAGGAAAAATGAAATAAAAATGTTTCATCTTGAGAAGACTGGAAAAGGGAGGTAAGTTAAAATAGTGTAACCCTGTAGTACCAACACATGGGGAGGAAATAGGAAACTCACAGGTCCATGTGTAGCTGGATTTTGAAAATGTAGTGACAGTCATGATGGTTTTGCCTTTCACTGAACAAGATATTTATATCCCATCTTTATTTTTCAATTCAAAATTGAAAATTCAATTCAAGTTGGCAGAAATACTCTCCTCTTTCTCCCATTTTCTCCTTTTCAGCAATTCTGTGGGATAGTTGGGCTAAGAGAGTGACTGCACCAAGGTCACCCAATTGGCTTTCATAGTTAAGGTGGGACCAGAACCTCGCAGTCTTCTGATGATTGGCCCAAAGTTACCCAGCTGGCTTTTATGTTTAAGGCAGGATTAGAACTCTCACTCTCCTGGTTGCATTAATCGCTAGCCAAACCTGGTTTCTTAAGAGTTTCTAAACTGACAATTTCGGTAGGAAGGAGATAAACTGAGAACAAGCTAATTGCAGGTTCCTATTTAACTTTTTGCAGAGAGACAGTAAAACTTCTAACTTTACTGTGATCAGGGACCTAATAATTTATGACTGCTTTCTTTTAATTTTGTTTCCCTACGAAACCCTCCCTGAGAGGAGATGTGCCTTACAAGAAATATACAAAAGGAACTTACATTGAAGGGGGGGGGGGGTGCCATGCTTATTTTGGACGCTTCCCAAGCATGCAGAATAACATTTTAAAATGATATCTACATCTAGTGTAACAAAACCCCAGTATTCCTGGAACAACTGTCTCAGTCGGTAGCTCAGGTAAAAGCTGTGTTGCCTAGTGGAATTTGGAAAAAAGGCACAGGGATGTCAATGGCTTATCCCCCTCCCCCACCCTAAAGAATGAAGAAAATTGGGGGGATCTGTTGGTATTCTATTAAAGGAAACCTCAAAATCCAGATAAGTCTATTTGTATAGGCAAGGGGGTATGTATCTTCAGGCTTTGTTGGAAAGAAGAGAAAACATTGCGAAAAGCCAGAGGCAGATATGGGGAGCAGCTTAGATTATAAAAAGCACACAACAAATCTGTTTTAGGGACTCTTCTTGCTTCATTCCTTTATTTTACATCATCCTTTTATGTATAACTAGCTCGATACCTGTGCTTAGCTATGAAACTATGTGGTTGTGCTTAGTTTTTGGGGAGGAAAATGAGGGGGGTGGATTTTGCTTCTGCCTGCCAGCATCCATCAATATTCATCTGGCTAGCATCCTGTCAGTGTGTGAGAGAGTTGAGGGCTATTTGGAAACTGAAAGTATTTGCTGTGTGGACAAGGAGACAGCAAGGAACGTGGGCACGGCTTAGCTCAACTGTTTTAAACCAACTAAAGCTGGTTGCTGCTGTGAAACTAAAACTGAAACTCCTCTGCTTGTGTTTTGCATTTGGAACAGATTTCTTTTCAGGTGGGGAGGGGGAGTAAAACTCCTTAGCATCAGAGCATGTTAATAATATGCGAAATAACTAATGCTCTGATGGTCATTTGGAAAAATCCTTTCTGAGCATCTAAAAATCCTTAGTGAGCATCTAGAAGCCAAGAGAAACATAAGTACCAAATTTCAAGTTTAGACTGATTGGTCCAAAATCATCCAGCTGGTTTTAAAAATACACTGCTCAAAAAAATAAAGGGAACACTTAAACAACACAATGTAACTCCAAGGCAATCACACTTCTACTAAATCAAACTGTCCACTTAAGTAGCAACACTGACTGACAATCAGTTTCACATGCTGTTGTGCAAATGGAATAGACAACAGGTGGAAAGCAGAGGCAGTTAGCAAGACATCCCCAATAAAGGAGTGGTTCTGCAGGTGGTGATCACAGACCACTTCTCAGTCCCTATGCTTTCTGGCTGATGGTTTGGTCACTTTTGAATGCTGGCAGTGCTGTCACTCTAGTGGTAGCATGAGACGGAGTCTACAACCCACACAAGTGGCTCAGGTAGTGCAGCTCATCCAGGATGGCACATCAATGCAAGCTGTGGCAAGAAGGTTTGCTGTGTCTGTCAGTGTAGGGTCCAGAGCATGGAGGTGCTACCAGGAGACAGGCCAGTACATCAGGAGACCTGGAGGAGGCCGTAGGAGAGCAACAACCCAGCACCAGGACCGCTACCTCTGCCTTTGTGCAAGGAGGGACAGGAGGACCACTGACAGAGCCCTGCAAAATGACCTCCAACGGGCCACAAATGGGCATATGGCTGCTTAAATGGTCAGAAACAGACTCCATGAGGGTGGTACGAGGGCCCAATGTCCACAGGTGGGGGTTGTGCTTCCAGCCCAACACCTTGCAGGATTTTTGGCATTTGCCAGAGAACACCAAGATTGGCAAATTCGCCACTGGCACCCTGTGCTCTTCACAGATGAAAGCAGGTTCACACTGAGCACATGTGACAGACATGACAGGGTCTGGAGATGCTGTGGAGAACGTTCTTTTGCCTGCAACATCCTCCAGCATGACCGGTTTGGCAGTGGGTCAGTAATGGTGTGGGGTGGCATTTCTTTAGGGGGGCCGCACAGCCCTCCATGTGCTCGCCAGAGGTAGCCTGACTGCCATTAGGTACAGAGATGAGAACCTCAGACCTCTTGTGAGACCATATGCTGGTGCGGTTGGCCCTGGGTTCCTCCTAATGCAAGACCTCATGTGGCTGGAGTGCATCAGCAGTTCTTGCAAGACAAAGGCATTGATGCTATGGACTGGCCCGTCCGTTCCCCAGACCTGAATCCAATTGAGCACATCTGGGACATCATGTCTCGCTCCATCCACCAATGCCACGTTGCACCACAGACTGTCCAGGAGTTGGGGGATGCTTTAGTCCAGGTGTGGGAGGAGATCCCTCAGGAGACCATCCGCCACCTCATCAAGACCATGCCCAGGCATTGTAGGGAGGTCATACAGGCACGTGGAGGCCACTACTGAGCTTCATTTTGACTTGCTTTAAGGACATTACATCAAAGTTGGATCAGCCTGTAGTGTTTTTTTTCCACTTTGAGTGTAACTCCAAATCCAGACTTCCATGGGTTGCTAAATTTGATTTCCATTGGTAATTTTAGTGTGATTTAGTTGTCAGCACATTCAACTATGCAATGAACAAAGTATTTAATAAGAATATTTCATTTATTCAGATCTAGGATGCTTTATTTTTGTGTTCCTTTTATTTTTTTGAGCAGCGTATATATACTGATGTTGATCTTGGAGTGCTTTTCTTTTTTGTAACAGACTGTGAAGTTCAATAAAATTCTTTCAATTTTTGTATGGAACCCAGCCCTGATCTGGGCATAAGGGCCACTAAAGTAGCATATAGAATTGGTCAAAATCTCTGTGATTCATGGTTGCACTCAACACAGATGTAGAAAACATCCTCCTTAGTAGAACATCTTTGAAGCTTGTTTGTAAGAGATGGGTGGGTCTCTGATTGTGTGTTTTATTTCTTTTTCCTCCTCTGTCTGCTACAGAGAACGCTAGAAGCAAATGCATCCAACCTGACCTCCCAGGTGACTGAACTAAACACTCGCCTGCGTCTGAAAGAATTAGAAAATAAAGTTCTAGAAGGTGAGAAGAGTTGGGGGGGGGTTGTTTTCATACTTCCCAACTCAGTGCAATGGTGGAATGAAATTACAAATAGGGAGTCCTTGACTTACTACTATAACTGTGCCCTGAATTACAGTTGTAAGTTGTGCTTGTCATTGAGCAGGTCATCATTTGACCTACCTGATTTTACCACATTTTTTGCAGAGGTCATTAAAAGAATGCCACCAACATTAATCAAATGCCACAGTCATTAAGCAAATCCTTTGTCCTCAATAGGTGGTGTTTTTTTTTAACTGCAAACCAGTAGTAAACCAGTTTCCAGCCAAAAAATAATAATACATCTTAAATTACAGTCAGATAACTGCAGGGTGCTTCAAATGGACATAAATGTGAGCCGGTTGCCAAGTATTCAAGTATGATCACAAGACAGCGGGGTGAAGATGGTGATGTCAGAACTATGAATCTGGGTCATAAGTTTCTTTTTTGGGGTCAGTCATAACTTCAAATGGTTGCTAAGAGACCGATTGTACGGGTGATCATGGTCTTTGCCCATCAATATGATTGCTCTGCTAAACTGAGTAGAACTGAACCAAATTTGGAAAGTAGGAAGAAACTGGCAGAAGAAAGTTTGTGTTAGAAAATAGGTCTGGATCCAGCCAGGGGCTTTTGAGGGGGTGGGATGCCCCAATACATCACTATAAAAGTAGAAGGGAATGGTAGCTTAAGAGTCTCCAAACTTGTCAAGTTGACAAGCATGGTTGACTGAGGAATTCTGGGAGTTAAAATCCACAAGTCTTAAGGTTGAGAAGTTGGAGATATCTGGTGTACTATTCCAGTCTTAAATCTCTCTCTTCTGGTCACATGACTCAGAACAGAGCTATTGGAGAGAATTCCAAAAAGTTTCTGCATCTTTACTTCTTTTTTCTAAGAATAAAAAACTCTCTGTTGATAAGAATGGGGTTTTTAAGAAGAGATTGGACAGCCATTTGTCTGGAATAATATAGGGCCGTAATGGCGAACCTATGACATACATGTCAGAAATGGCACGCAGAGCCATTTCTGCCAGCATGCAAGCTGTCGCCCAGAACAGATCCACTACACATGTGTGCATGCCTCCCACCAGCCAGCTGATTGTCGATATTATAGGCTCTCCTGCTTGAGTAGGCAGTTGGACTAGAACTGGGTATGTCTGGTCTAATGAAAAGGACTAGAGAAGGCATGATAGCAGTGTCCCAATATCTCAGGGGCTGCCACAAAGAAGAGGGAGTCAAGCTATTCTCCAAAGCACCTGAGGGCAGGACAAGAAGCAATGGGTGGAAACTAATCAAGGAGAGAAGCAACTTTGAACGAAGGAGAAATTTCCTGACAGAACAATTAATCAGTGGAATGATTTGCCTCCAGAAGTTGTGAATTCTCCAGCACTGGAATTTTTAAAAAAGATGTTGGATAACCATTTGTCTGAAGTGGTGTAGGGTTTCCTGCCTAATTGGGGTTGGACTAGAAAATCTCCAAGGTCCCTTCCAAGTCTGGTATTCTATATTCTGTACTATGAGAAAAAAAATTGATTTCAGTTTCTGAATGCTGTCCTGTTCCTTATGGTCCAGATGTTTGGACTGAAACATTGTGATTCGCGCTAGATTCCATTTTGTAAGACTGCAAATTTTAATTGGTCAATTATTTAAGCATATGCTAACAAGATGCTCAAGATAATGGGGAAAATCTTTCTAATTGAAATGTTGATATCACTTGCTCACTTAAAATGCAGGATAGGAGGTGTGCCCTACAAACAGACATTTCCATTCTTCCCCAGAATGCCTCTTTTTCAGGATGATGCATGCAATTGCTAAAACAAGGATTAGAAGATGGGGAGGGACAGACAGATTTGACTGACTCTTTTCTGGGATGGTAGTGGGAAAAAAATTGATATGTGGTCAGTTGATTTGGGGCTTCTTATCTAGCTTAGTTTCTGCCTGGAAACTATTTTTGGACTTTTTGCTTGAAACCTTAAGAAATGAAACTTTTATTTGTTTATTAAATTTATACAAGACAACTCTGGACTGGTCTGATTTGGAGACTTGGAGATTAGAACTATGTATGATTATAGAAATACTGTTTTATATTTGAATCTAATGATGCACTAATAGTAGGAAATCAATAGAACTTCATAATAAAAATACTGTTTTATGTTTGAATCTGTCCTGAAGAAAGTTGGAAGTTATTTTTTTATTTCCTATCCTTTTTTCCCTCTTCTCAACTCCTAATTTTGTTATTTTTCTGATATTTTCTTTCTCTAATTCCCTTTTTTCTGTTTCTTTATATTTTATCTTTTATTGAAATTTTTTTTTTAATTGCTTAGTAAGTTATGGTAGCTCTTCTTTTTTTACAGTAGCTCTTATTATAGTAGCTATAATAGTATACAGTTGTTCTTTATAGCAGCTTTTTTCTCCCTCTATCTGGCAGATGAGCTTGCACTCTTGAAAAGTTGGACTCAGAAGCTTCAGGATTTAATGTAAGTAAATTTTGCATCTACAGATAGTCCTCAACTTACAACCATTCACTTAGTGATTCTTTGGAGTTACAGTGGCTCTGAACAAAGTGACCAGTTTTCATACTTATAACTGTTGCAACATCCCCATAGTCACATGATCAAAATTTGGACACTTGACAATTGACTCATATTTATGACTGTTTCAGTGTCCCGTGATCTTAAGGTCATATGATCACCTTTTGTGAACTTTTGACAAGCAAAGTCAAGGAAAGTCGGATTAATTTAACAACTATGTTTTACTAACTTCACAACTGCAGTGATTCACTTAACAACTGCAGCAAAATAGGTCACAAAATGGGGCAAAACTCACAGCCTCCTAGTTTCTCGACTGGTGCTTTTTAACCCACTACACAAGGTGGTGCTCAATCACCTTCAAGACATAATTACCATGCAACAGTTCATCCTGAGGGCGTTCACATCATTGCTGGAGATTTCAACAGAGCATGATTAAAAACTGCGCTCCCCAAACTTTACCAACATGTTAAGTGTCCAACCTGGGGAAAAAACACACTTGATCATGTGTACTCAAATATTAAGCATGCTTATAGAGCATAACCTCTTCCCCACTTAGGATAATCAGACCACTTCACCCTGCTTTTACTATCAGCCTACACTCCCCTTAGGAAGAGAATAAAACCTAGCAGTCAAACTATTAGATGCTTGCCTGAAAACACCCTCTCCCAGCTTCAGGATTGTTTTGCCCGCACAGATTAGAGCATCTTCAAAAACAGGACTTCGAGTTATACACAGAGACTGTGCTTTTCTACATGAAGACCTGTGTAGAAAATGTCACTGTGGATAAACGTATATGGACCTTCCCAAACAGGAAACCCTGGATGATCCTCACAATACAGTACTGCCAGAGCTGAGCTGAGAAGGGGCATCAAACATGCTAAGAAGATGTATAGGAGGAAGGTCGAGGGCCACTTTACTGACAGCAGCCCATGGCAGATGTGGAGGGGGATACAGGCCCTGACCAACTATAAAGGCCAGGGCCCAACAAACAGCGAGAGCAGTAGCACTCTGGCAGAGGAGCTAAACAGTTTTTTCGCACGCTTTGAGACCACCAAGAACCTGGACATACTGCCTCACGAGGACCACAACGCTGCACCTCTCTCTCTTTAGGTACATGAGGTGAGAAAAACACTGAGAGCAATAAATCCCAGGAAAGCTGCAGGGCCTGATGGCATTCCTGGTGCAGTAGTTAAAGTGTGTGCTGACCAGTTGCAGAAATGCTTAGAGCTGTTCAATCTGTCTTTAACACATGCCATCATCTCACAATGCCTGAAGGCTGAAACCATCATCCCTGTTCCCAAAAAAACAAATATAAACAATCTCAATGACTATTGGCCAATAGCGTTAACAAGCTCCATTATGAAGGTTTTTGAGTGACTAGTTTCACAGCACATCAAAGACTGCCTCCCACCCTCCTCTGATCAACATCAGTTTGCTTATAGAGCAAACCGATCTACAGAGGATGCTGTGGCCATCACACTTCATAGAGTGCTGAGTCATCTGGAGAACAGAGCTATGTGAGGATGCTCTTTGTGGACTACAGCTCTACGTTTAACACTATCATCCCAGATATACTAGTAACAAACTGTATAATCTGCAAGTCCCCACCCCCACGTACTTCTGGATTAAGAACTTTTTGACAGACAGATCACAGTCTGTTAGACTTGGGCCCCACTTTTCTTCCACTATTACACTCAGTACTGGTTCCCCCCAGGGTTGTGTCTTGAGCCCCCTGCTATATGCCTTGTACACCTTTGGCTGCTCACCAAGTCACGCAACAAACACCATCATAAAGTTTGGACAACACGACTGTGATTGGTCTCATCTCCGGAGAGGATGAGACGGCATATAGGGCAGAAGTAGAGAACTGTCTGTCTGGTGTTCACAGAACAATGTGTCACTGAATGTCCATAAAACCAAAGAACTGATTATGGACTTCAGGAAACGTGGACAGGACCACGCCCCACTCATCAATGGAGAACAAGTAGAAACTGTCCCTATAATCAGATTCCTTGGCATCCAAATTTCAGCTGATATTCCTGGTCCCCTTACACCAAGGCCTAGTGAAGGCTCAGCAGCGGCTGCACTTCCTGCGGGTTCTGAGGAAAAACAATCTGGATAAGAAGCTGTTGCTGGCTTTCTACAAAGCCTCTGTGGAGAGCACTCTGACATACTGTCTGGGTGTGTGGTATACAGGCTCCACAGCTGAGGAGAGGAAAACTGTACAGAAGGTGATAAACACAGCTCAAAAGATCATTGGTTGCCCTCTGCCCTCCTTGGAAGACTTAGCCAGGTCCCGCTGCCAAAGCAGAATCAAGGCCATCATAGAAGACCCCTTACACCCTGGCAATTATCTTTTTGACCTGCTGCCGTCTGGAGGGTACTTTAGGTCAATAAAATCCCACACCACTAGACTAACAAGCAGTTTCTTTTCCTGAGCCATCTGAACTGCAAATAAACACAAAGTCACCACCTTATTAAGATATGAAAAGGTGTGAAATCTCAATACTTCATTCAGATGTATAGCATATTATAGTACAGTCCATCTCTTGTGTCAGTGTTGGATGTATATTTTGTGTATATTTGTAGATATTGTGCTCTCTAATTGCAAATGGAGACATGAGTATATTTTTTTTATCTCCGTTTTTAAGTGCTCTGGTTTTATTTTATTGCAAACAGTTGCTGGGTACATCTATAGTTTCATTGTACTTGTACAATGACAAAGTTCTCTTCTCTCAAATTGTCTGTTAACAACTGTCTTGGTTAACGCCGACGGATGCAAAAAGTATGTAAAAAGGACACACTGGACAAGAAAATTTTCCATCCATTGTTATCCGCTCTCAAAAGTGCTGCAAATTTGCATAAACAGAGCGGACAACAACGGACAGGAACGGACGGGGGGAGGACGTAGCCAGGATGTTAAGCCAGGATGTTCCACGGAAGCCTAGCGGATGGAAGCAGATGGAAGCGGATGGCACATCCGCAGGGCTTCCGGGGGAGCACAGCGAAGCGGACGCGCAGCGGAAGGAGTGGATGCAGAGCAGATGCCTAGCAGATGACGCGGATGCATCACGGAAGCCTAGCGGATGCCTAGTGGATGCCTAGCGGATGCAAAGCGTTCATTGCACATGCGGTGAAGATGCATTGCGTCAGCCCCGCGGATATAAAGGGAAGCAGCTCGCAAGCAGGTCACCATTCAGAGGAAAGACCTGCTGCCAGACACATCTCCAGCCAACAACCATGGGGGGGAAGAAGAAGCCTGTGCCATCTTCTGCCAGCCCTGGCAAGAAGGACAGGGCCACCATCCCACCCCCTGGCGCTGACTCTGCTTCTGCTGGGGCTTCTGCTGCTGGGGCTGACTCTGCTGGTGCTGGGGCTTCTGCTGGTGCTGCTCCTGGTGCTGGGGCTTCTGCTGGGGCTTACTCTGCTGGCGCTGCTCCTGGTGCTGGTGCTTCTGCTGGTGCTTACTCTGCTGGTGGTGCTCCTGGTGCTGCTGGTGCTCCTGGTGCTGCTGGTGCTGCTGGTGCTTACTCTGCTGCTGCTGATCCTGGTGCTGCTGGTCCTGCTGGTCCTGCTTTTGCTGCTGCTGTTGTTGTTGCTGGTGGTGGTGGTGGTGGTGTGGTGGAGCAGCCCCTAGAATCTCGAAGCCCCTCTGATGAGGGCCCAGAAGGCCCTGCCAGAGGGAGGAAGAGGCATACGCGAGATAGGGAGAGGAGGCAATACTCCATCGAAGAGGAACATGAGGATGAGGTGCTCGAATGGCTGAGGGAGAACGAGTACCTATGGCGGAAGGGACACAGGCTCTATCGAGACACCAAGAGGAAGCAGGCAGCTTGGAGAGAGAAGGCGGAGAGCCTGGGCTACACTTCGGAGGTCCTCCTCGGGTGGTGAAAGCACATGCACACCTGGTACGGGAAGCTACACCTCAAGAAGTCTGGCCAGGCCGTGGTCAAGCTCACCGACTGGGAGACCTACGTGATGGCCAAGTGCAGCTTCTTGGAGGGTGAGATCCGCCACCGAGGAGCAGCCCCTCTGTCTACCCTCTCTCTCAGGCAGCCTACAGAGAGCCAGTCCTCTTCTGGCCAAGAGTCAGCTCCTGTGTCCAGGCAGGTATCTGTGGAGCGTCCCACGATGGAGACCCCCCCAACAGCTGCACTCCCCGTGGCGGAGCGCGTGGAGGACCCCCTGATGCAGTGGGAGCAAGGAGAGGGCACTTCCACCAGAGACCAACCCACACACACGCCCAGCTCCACCTCCACAGAAAGCAGGCAGAGAGCCAGACCGGAGGGGCAGAGCCACACTGTCCTGCTGGAGATCAGGGACACTATCAAAAGCAGCGTAGATCTCCTCTCTCAGCTGGTACACACCGACATACCATCCTCAAACTGCAAGCCCTTCCTCACCTACATCAACCAGACCCTCATGGACATGTCCGAATCACAGTACCAGGTGATAAAGGAGAGGATCACCAGTCTTCTGCACAACCCTCCAGGCCCAGCTGAACCTGTTCCAACCCAGTCCAGGTCTGCTCCTCCACCCCAGGTGTTGTCACAGCCCTTCCAAGGCTTTCCACAGGCCCTCACCTACCAAGGCTACGGCTACCAGGAGTTCCAGCAGCACAGGCAGCCCTTTCCAGTCCAGGCACAGGTTCATTGAACACCACCGATGCCACCGACGCCACAGATGCCATCCACGCCACAGAAGTCACCCATGCCACAGATGCCACCCACGCCTCACCTCGCTCAGCTGCAGACCAGACAGCCCCACTACACTCCTCCTTCCTCCACCCCACAGCCAAGCCCGGCCTCAGAACATCTGTCATCGGTCTTGGGACTGACACCCCATATCATGGAGGAAGGGGCTCTCAACATCACAGGACTGAGCCAGCTCTCTGAGACCTTCCTCCACACACCATCCCCTGTTGTCCTCTCGGGGCCAGGCACCCCAATGGCGCCTCAGACCAGCACTCCAGCAGCAGCCACCTCCACAGCACCTGGACCCTTCACCCCCGAGACTATGGGCATGCCTCAGAGTGACTGAGAAGATTGCCAGAGACTGGGTTGCTACCTGTT
The DNA here is from genome assembly GCA_015471245.1 of Laticauda colubrina. NCBI lineage: Eukaryota > Metazoa > Chordata > Lepidosauria > Squamata > Elapidae > Laticauda > Laticauda colubrina. Next base: position 19,135,522 of record BLBF01000042.1, on the reverse strand, counting down.
GACTTTATTTTTGCTTGGGACACTTTACTTGGGTCATTTTACTTTTACAGTTTGTTATTAATAAAGTTTATCTTTGCTTCACACACTTGGTTCAGTTCTTTTAGTAAATAAAGTCTTGGTGGAAACTTTTAGAAATGGTTTAAGCCTTTGCATGCTTGTGGGATGGGTAAGGATAGCAGTGGGATAGATAAGCCTCCAGTGCAAGCATAGTGGGACTGTATGGTCCACACTCCCAGGTGCCACACCTATGGTCCTTTATTATCAATAACAATTTAATCATTCATCAACACATTTCAACATAAACACAACAATTTATTAAATGCCCTGTTCATTGTAGGGCCACTCAACATACATGGCACAATCTCATCAGTGTGATGAGACAGGCTGAAGGAAGCATCCATTAAGCATCTACCATCCTGTCTTGCCATTCCACTGCTCCAGCTGGGGAGTTGCACCAGTGTTTCAGGAGGTTGCGCTGCTTCTTCCCTTCACATGAAGCTCTGTTGGGGCCTTGCACTTCCACAGTATCTATGAGGTTTCACTCTTGCCTCCATTCCCCAGGCTCCATGTCCCCATTGCCTTGTTGGTGGTCCACAAGCCTGTTCTGCAACACTGGGTAGCGGGTGCGCATGAGATTGTGCAGGATGCAGCAAGCTTCCACGATGTTCCTCATAGTCTCTGGGCGATGCTGCATGGTGGTGAGAAGTACCTGGAACCTGTTGGCCAGGATGCCAAAGGCATTCTCCACCACCCGTCTTGCCCTGGACAGCCTGTAGTTGAAGATCCTCTCTTCAAGGGTGAGGCATCTGGAAGTGTAGGGCTTCATGAGGTAGGTTCTGAGGGAGAAGGCATCATCCCCCACAATGAAGTAGGGCACATCTTGTGTGTCGTTGGGCAGGGGGTCTGGATCTGGTAAGCCCATGATGAGGTTGTGTTCCAGCCCCTCCTTGAGGTGACTGGCATTGTATACCTGGGCATCTGAAGCGGACCCGTTGCCTGAAGCATCGATGTACATGAACTTGTAGTCAGCATCGACCATGGCGAAGAGGATGATACTGAAGAAGCCCTTGTAGTTGTGATAATTGGACCCTGACTTGGCTGGAGCTTTGCAGGCCACGTGCTTCCCATCTATGGCTCCAACGGTGTGGGGGAAGTTCCACTTCTGATACCACTGCTCTGCAACTTTCTTCCAGCCTTCTTCAGTGGAGGGGTACTGGAGGAGCTCCTCCAGGTATTCTTCGATGATGGCCTGCACCACTTCTCTGACCACAATGCTGATGGTGTTGTGTGGCACCCTCCAGGCATACTGCATGCTCCTGTACGTGGTCCCGGAGGCCAGGTGGCAGAGTCAGTGCCACCTTCAGCCCAGGGTCCAGGCTGGGCCTGAAGTTGGTGTTTGCCTTGGTCAACCTGGATCTCAGCCGCTCCACAACTTCGTCAAACATGGCTGGCGGCATCCTCATGAAGTTCTGGAATGCACGAGAGTCTTCGTTCCTCAGCTCCACCATCAGCTTGTTATACAGTCCGTACTCGGCTCTTCTCGCGATCCATCTTTGGACCCAGACACTTCTTGGACGCCTCCTTTTCTTCGCGTAGAACAGGTGAAAGAGCCTGTAGAGGGCTTCGCACTGTTGTGGAACGATGGCGGCTACCAAAAGGAGTGTGTGATGATCCATGGTGGAGATGACTGGATGCTGTGGAAGAGCAAGAGCAAGATGAAGGCTGAAGAGGTCTGCACCGCAGGGCTGCTGGACTGAAAGTGAGATCCAGGTGATTTCTCCCCCTTTTTATAGGAAATATAGGTTTTCCGCTAGGTGTCCTTTTGCATCCTCTAGGCATCCTGCAGACATCCTAAATATCCGAGATACGTCCCCTATACGAACGTTTTTTTCCATTTGAATGCTTTGTATGTGAGCTGCATCCGCTTTCATCCTTTCTACGTCTGTGCTACTAACGCTGTGTGTCCGTTCCGCGTCCGTTTCGCTTCCTCCCTGTGTCCGTTTTCCACTGGAGCGGATGCAAGTTGTGCGGATGCGCAGCGGATGCCTAGCGGATATAGTGGATGCATAACAGATGATGGCAGACGTATAACGGATGTTCCCCATATGCATTGCGGATGCAGAACGGATGCGTTGGATACATTTTCTGCTCAAAAAGTTTTGTGTAGCTCAAAACTTTTTGAGCGGATGAAATGTCAGTAGACAGATGCTGGACGGATAGAGAGTATGAAAAACGGACGCAGTGAGTACAGAATGGATGCATCGCGTTAACCAATGGATGGCAAGTGTTTCTCTCCGTTTTACATCCTCTTTCCATCCGTTGGTGCTGTGTGACAGGGGCTTTAGCAAGTAGAAATTTTCGGCTCCATTGTGGTCATAAGTCTACCTATAATTTATGGATAATATGACAATTGGGGCGGGGTAGGATTCTGTTCTGAATGAAAAGATCCAACTTAAGATTTAATCAGCATTGTACTGTCTGAGTTATGTTCTGCAATTAAGGTGAGATGTGTGGCAAATAAATAAATTTATTAACTAATTCATTTAATTTAATGCATATACTGTAACTACTGAACTGAAAAATGGCCTTCATATATATTTATTATTAAATTATTTATTTATTAAATTTATATACCATGCATTTCACTACCCAGAGCAGCTTTGGATACTTTACAAATATTTACCTTATCAATATCCGGATCAACAAAACAAAGGTGAGGAGGACTATTCTATAAATCAGGTTAGCTTTTCAGGAGCATCTGTGGGCGATGTCAAAGAAGTCCCTCTCCCCTTTTCCACACAATGTGGAGCTTCAATTGTATGGCTGCAATCTTAAACTTTTTTGGCCCCTTTTCCCCATACAAGGATGCCCTGTATCCCTTCATTTACCCAGCCCAAACTCTTCTCCATAGACTTGCTTGACTGACTTTCTGTTTTTGTCTTTTTTATAGTAATCGCCAAAAGGAAGTGATTGCCCATTTGCAAGAGCAGCAATTGTTGATACCCGACTCTGTTGATTCCCGTCACCAAATCTATCTCCATATTGGCCTAGTCTCCATGTTGATCATCACTATTGTCACCCTTCAGGTTTAAGGAGCACAGTTGGATGTTACATGGCACAATGTGAAAACAACCAATGCTTTGCTTTTTCATATCAGCGGCCTCCTTGGTGCAGTCTGATGCCATATCTATCATATCATCTGGGGGATAAGGGTGTTAATATTATTTAGAATAATGGTTCTCAACCTTGGCCACTTGAAGAAATGTGGACTTCAACTCCCAGAATTCCCCACCCAGCCATGTGATCATGCTGGCTGAGGAATTTTGGGAGTTGAAGTCCACACTTCTTCAAGTGGCCAAGATTGAGAAACACTGATCTACAATACAGTAGTGTCTGCAGCATGTGGTTAAAAAAATAAGCATGATGGCCATAGTCACAAATCCACTTCATGTATTTGCAATACCATCTGGCTACCATTTTGATTTTTTTTTAACCACGCCTTGCAGACATCCCTGCTATATAACCAAAATTTGGAGCAAGTCTTTGATAAAAAATTTTAAGGACTATCCAGAAATGTACCTTTCTTAACCCAACAATGTGATTCCTCCCCTATAACCCTTCCCAAATCTTCAGCCATGCTTAAAATATTATTTTATTTCTCCTGAAATTAAGGAAAGGCAATAAGTATTTTCATTATACTTTATTCATGTTAAAGTGTCTACCCAGAATTAAGAAAGAAAGGGATGAAACAGTTGTGATTTCTGACAGCTTTGAGATTTGAATTCCACTATATTCACTTTCTGCCTTACTTTTGATTTTTTTTTTAAATATTAAAGTTTATGTGCAGCTTTATGTGCATGTCATGTAACATGCATAATTTTGCCTGATCTGCAGAGCTTGCACCTTAATTGTAATTTTATGTTATTTTAACCCTCTTGTGCACTATGACATTTACTTTGCCTTTTGGATTGTTTTGTATCAAGCGGGTAAGAAATTTAAATAAAACAAACAAATGTGCTCAGTGCCTTCTTGGAGAGAAGTGTATTGCAAAGTTTAAGGTTTGTGCAAACATAAAAAGAAGATGGTGTTTTCAGGTAGCTAAAAGCTTTGGAAAATGCAAAACTAAGATGGTTCCCTGAAAGTTGCAAGCCAAATGTGTGCCTTAAATTGTGAGACAGGCATTCTAGAAAATGCAGCTTTTCCCAAAATCAGGTAGTCCAAAAGAAAGAGAGTTTCCATGGGTCTGTGTCAATTTGCCATAGTCAGCTCACTAAAGCCAACTGACCACAGCCAACTTGCCACAGGACAATTCGCTGTGAGACAAGAGTTACACCAATATCAAAGAAATGGTGGAACAATATTGTTAAAGAATGCAAAAGGAGGGATTGAATTAAATTTGAACGACAAAAAATAAAATATTTTTTATTTATTTTGAATAATTAAATTTTATTGTTAAATTGTCCTGCGGCTAGTAAGCTGGCCGAGGAATTCTGGGAGTTGAAGTCTACAAGTTTAACGTTGCCAAGGTTGGAAGTACCCCTGTTCTAAATAATGATGCCCCAAACTTGTCCATCAGGTTTTCAGTGAGGTGCATATCACTGGTATCATTGAGACCATCCATCTTGTTAGTCCTCCTCCATTTCTCTTTCCTTCCACTTTTCCCAGCATCACTGATGTCTCCAGAAAACACAGTCATACTTCAGTTACAGCTGTCTTCAAGTTACAACCATTAGTTTAGTGACCATTCAAAGTAACAACAGCATTGAAAAAAGTAACTTATGACTGGCTTTTACACTTAACAGCATAGCCATTGTCATGTGTCTGCATAGTTCAGTTAACAACTGCAGTGTTATTTGCAAATAAAAGGTTACCCAGAAGCAGATTCCAAAATGGGCACACAACTGCTTAGAGTAGACGCCCTGCCTTTTATGCAATTTTGAAAAGCGTATATTGCCATGAACCAATCATGGAACTATATACATTGGTATAAGCTAATCGTAAGCAACATCATGCTTATATTTTCAGAATTTGACTTGCAACCGGTCACTTAATGAGTGTTGGATTACAAGAGACCTGAAAAAAGGTACTAAAGACCCAGATTTGAAGTTACAAAGGCATTGAAAAAAGTTACTTATGACTGTTTTTCACATTCACTACCATCCCCGTGGTCATACAATCAAAATCCATATGCTTGGAAACTGGTTCATATTTATGACCATTGCAGTGTCTTGAGGTCATGTCATCACATGTTGTGACCTCCTGACAAGCAAGGGACACTGCAAACGTCATAAACACATATGATCCAGTTGCCAAGATGCTACTTTCGTGCCTAAGACGGTGCTAGAACTCAGTCTCCTGGGAATTGGTCCAAAGTCACCCAGCCAGCTTTCATGCATAAGGTCAGACTAGAACTCTCAATCCAAGTATCTGGTTTCTAAGCCAGTACTTTAAACACTGTACCAAACTGGCTGTCAAAAGGATGTTTACCATCACTTTTGCCAGTTAGGAAAGAGGTTGGCAACATTAGGACTGGTACACAAGTTCAAAAGCATGACTCCTAGGTTTAGGGTCTAAAATTGGCCAAAACAAAACAAAGAAATTGTACTCTACACTTTGGATAAAAAAAGGCAGAAAAAATGTGGGTTATCACTTAACAAGAAGTTACATTTGAGTTTCTCTGGACTCTTAAGATGATCTTTCTGACAGATGCTAGTCTGCTCATAGCTGAACATATTGCAACAAACACTACTGTGATCTGTTTATTGTGGTTTGTGGTAAGCCACAAATGACCAGTTTCTTTTACTTTGGGGAGGCCCACGCAGAGCAACTTTAGCAAACAAAAAGCAGGCAGAGTTCGTAGTACATCAACAGAGAGCGGTTGTAAGAAACCTCACCTGAGCGAGCCATGGAGCCCTCGGCCACACGAGCCACACTGAAAGTGCTGGGTTTGTGTGCCCTGTTGCTGTTCCTGGTGGCTGCGGTGACCATCTCGGTGGCTGTGATGGTGAGGCAGTCTGAAGCGGCTCGCCAGCTGAGAGGATGCCAGGAGCGGGCATCGAACGAGACGGCAGCCCTGACATTGCGGGTGGCTGAGCTGGAGCAGGAAAGAGCCAGGCGAGAGAAACAACTGGAGAAATTGGCAGAGAGGGAGAAAGACCTGCAGAAGCAACTGAACCAAGCCAAAGAGGGCAAGAAGAGACTTAATGCCACTTTGATGGGCTGCTTAGATAACATGGTATGTGTGGGGGCAATGGGGAATGAATGATCTTTGGGGGCAGGTGGTATGCTGGAATGCTGATTACTTTCATGGTAGCTAAAGCCCTAGGAATGCGGAGCCCTGGTGCATCAGTTTAAAGCAGTGTCTCCCCACCGTGACAATTGTAAGGTGTAGACTTCAGCTCCCAGAATTCCCCAGCCATCCACTATGTTAGGAATTCTTAGAACTGTAATGCCAAAAGAAGGCAGGGGACATCCCATTTGATCCAGCAACCTTCAAATTGGGTTAGGAATAGCAATTTAATAGTTGTATTGAGATGGGTGGCATATAACTTTCATAAATAAGTAAAAATAACATAAAATTTCTGCAAGATTCAATCTAACTTGATCACTGGGACCAGAGGTTTATTCTTGCAAGCTTTCAGACTCATGTTGGAGCAATTTTTTCATGCCATCTGTTCCCATTCTGTTGGTACTTGCCAGTGTCTTAGAAAACTATGATAGACCGTCCCTGTATAGGAAGGTTCTGTTCTAGCTACCGTGGCTAATAGATGCTGACAAATCTCCCAAAATAAAAGTAGTTCATTTGGTTTATTGATCCTTACTATAACATACCAAGGGAAGGACCTTTAGTTTGTGCCTTTTGAATTTACTGCCTCCCCAGGTTCTGTGGGTTCCCATTGTGCCACCCATTGGGCATGGCTAGTCTAGTGAAGAGAAGGACCAGGGGAGACATGATAGTAGTGTTCCAATATTTGAGGGGCTGCCACAGAGAGGAAGCGGTCAAGCTATTTTCTAAAGCACTGAAGGCCAGACAAGGAATAATGAATGGAAACTGAACAAGGAGAGATTCAACCTGGAACTAAAGAGAAAATTTCTGACAGTGAGAACCATCAACCATTGGAATAGCTGTCCTCAGTAGCTGTGGGAGCATCATCACTTGAGACCTTCAAGAAGAGATTGGACTGCCATTTGTGAGAGAAATGGTATAAGGTCTCCCGCTTGGGCAGGGGTTGGACTAGATGACCTACAAGGTCACTTCCAACTCTGATTATCTGTTATCTGTTAAGCCAATTGGGGCGCTGGATAGGTGAATTAAAGAGCCAAGTACTCTGGATCCCAGACTCCAAAGTAGCCCACTCTCTCAGTCCAACCAACCTGACAGGATTGTTGAGGGGAACATAATAATAATTAAATAATAGGTATGTTCATCGCCTTGAGTTACTTATAAAGAAATAAGGGTGGGATAAAAATATATAATAAATAAAACTCAAATGTAAGATTATTTCTTCAATTCAAAAACATAGATGTCATTCTTTTTGAGGCCTTGTTTTGTTTTAATGTGTCAGCGTGTTTAATTATAGTTAAACGGCTTTAAAAGTTGAAAGTCGCCCAGGCCAGCTTGGCTCTGAAAGGTTCCTGACACTGAGTGATATGTTTCCCTTTTAATGGCCTGTAATTTGCTTTTCTGCTTTTCTGGTCCTTTAAAGTCAAGATAATGTTACAACGGTGCAACCAAAGTTATGCCATTTTGATGTGCTTCTATTGTGCCGCTATAGCTGCCATCTTGATTATTTTGACACAGCCTTGATTTCTACTACACAGGTCTCCCAACCTTGGTAATTTTAAGATAGGTGAACTTCAGCTCCCACAATTTCCCAGCCAACATGGAAGTTGAAGTCCACCTATCTTAAAGTTGCTAAATTGGGACCTCTGTGCTACATTAAACTTTTCTCCTTAATTTTATGCTCTAATCCTTAGGATTATGCCCTTTTCCAAAGCTGTGATTCCCATTTTAAGAAGGTATTGTTAATATATAGAAAAGCATTAACTGGTCCCAAAATGAAATAAGCAGGAGATTTTCCATCTGTTCTGGAACAGGGTTGTACAAGCCTTAGGAAATTATAAGCCTATAAGGCTGAGAACTCCAGATACACAAAATGAGATTTTTCAATATCTTCTTGCCACCATGTACAGTAATTGGTACCTCAAATATAGTATAAATAAGCCCTCTTTCCAGGAGGTATCTCAATAGGGACTGGTTGGCCATCAATGAAGAATGTTTAAGATATCTCCTGCACTGCAGATCGGTTGGACTTGTTTGAACTTGTTTTTTCAAACCTGGCAAATTTAAGATTCCATGTTGATTGGGGAATTCTGGAAGTTGAAGTCTACACATCTTTAAATTGGCAGGTGTGAAAAACACTGGACTAGATAATATTTGTAGTATACTAGTTTCATTCTTTGAATTGTCCCAAAGAATCTTGCAAATAATCCTTTTTGCAAAGAATGCATATATCCTTTGTTTAGGAAACCTAGTTTTAAAACAGTACTGTAGGTGAGAGAGAGCGAAAAGGTCATAAAATGGAGGCCACAACTGCTTATTCCTAGCCTGGCAAAGAAACCCTCTGGAGACTTTTTCAGCTAAACCTATAATTTAGCAACGCCTCCAGGTAGACATTAAAAGGCTAGTCCCATTTTAAAAAGACTAAAAAAGAAAAACTCTGACCAGCCCTAGCTGGAAGAAAATGCAGTTGCCAGAAAGAGATTGTGGGCCTGCATCTGTTAAAGAAGTATAAGCAGACACAATTATCAAGTTTGCTGAGAAAAACAAAGGGCAAGCAAGACTGTAAGGATTGACCAGGAAAATCAATCTTCTCCCTTCATTGCTTTCCAAAGAGATAAAATAAGAAGAGGAAGGGACTTTCCAGATGTAAAAGGAGTTGATAGCAGATATATGCAATCATCAAAAGGATCTCTTTCTGTTTGCATTGATTTTCATTTGGGGGCAGTTTCCTAGCCAATGAGTCACTTAACATTAAAAAAGGAAGCTTACTCTGTGTGGCATTTCCATCAGTATTGTTGTTCTGCAGCTCAGAAATCATCCATCCCTCTTTTCTGCTTGAGGTTGTCTTCCTTTGCCCACAGATTAAGTTAAATGTCAATTTACCTTATAATAGAATAGAATGGAATGGAATGGAATGGAATGGAATGGAATGGAATGGAATGGA
>BLBF01000042.1:19096766-19126285 GCA_015471245.1 Laticauda colubrina | reverse complement strand
GAATAGAATAGAATAGAATAGAATAGAATAGAATAGAATAGAATAGAATAGAATAGAATTCTTTCTTGGCCAAGTGTGATTGGACACACAAGGAATTTGTCTTGGTAAAAATTCAGTGTATATAAAAGAAAAGATACTTTCGTCAAGAGTCGAGAATCATAAGGTACAACTTAATGATAGTCATAGGGTACAAGAAGCAATCAAATCATACTCGGAAACAGTCAATTTAAATCATCAGGCTACAAATGACAAAGTTACCTTCCTTTATTCCAAATAGCGGGCTGACTTGCAATATTTCTTAAGCCCAGAACAAACTTCTGGAGCATTACTGCACACCTGTCATTCAGAGGCTGTTGCATTTATCCTTAAACCCTCCAGCTGCTCCATTTTGTCGCTTGAATGTACCTTGACTTCTGCCTGCCTCCCAAGAAGAAGTCGAAGAATCAATCTGCATTAGGATGCACATCTCCATACAACATATAGTTGTGATTTGGGAGGAGCATCGGTGGTGGTATTCAAATTTGTTTACTACTGGTTGTGGGTGTGGCAGGGGAAGGATACTGCAAAATCTTCATTCCCGCCCCACCCCACTAACCTACTTTCCAGCTCTGTTCTCCTGTGCAGGGCAACAAAAGAAGACCCAGCCGATCAGCTGGGACTCAGGAGGCAGAGAATAGATGGGGGCAAGGCCAGTCAAAGGTGGTATTTGCTGGTTCTCCGAACTACTCAAACTTTCCGCTACCGGTTCTTCAGAACCGGTCAGAACTGGCTGAATACCACCTATGGCGTGCATGTTGGCCTGTCTGCAACCATCTGCAACCTATGCTTATCTATCAACCCCTCTGGAGCATAGGTATGCATTAAAATGCCTATGTGCAGTTGCAGACAAGTCTAAATCAAGCTCTAGAAACATTCCCCGACCATATACCTTCATCAAACTAATAGCCCCTTTATGTCGTTTATGGCCACAGCATTTTCTAGCAAGCATCTTTGCTAACTCTTATGTGTGGTTAACATTATTGTTTTCTGTTGGCAGCCTGGTTGTTGGTTTATCTGATCCAGGTTGCTAAATCTTATCTGATCCAGGTTGCTGAATCTTAGCACATGATAAGCTTCTGGGTATCCAGCACTAATTCACTATGCCATAACTTGTGGCATAGCTCTTTCATAAGCTGAAGTGAAAGTACCAGCCCTTCAATAGTGCAGGTAGTAAAGCAGGGGTAGGCAGCTATGGCTCTTTTAAGACCTGTGAACTTCAACTCCCAGAATATCTGAGCCAGTCATGGAATTCTGGGAATTGAAGTCCATTGGTCCTAAAAAGGGCCATAACAGCCCACTCATGTGTTAAAGGATTTGCTTGAGGTGGGTCTGGAGAACTTACAGAGAATCTCACTTGAACGTAGAGCAGCCTTGACTAGTGTTTGAGGGAATGGCTAATTCTCTCCAGCCCAGCTAAAATACAGCCTTGTCAGGGGCAGGGAAATGACGTGGAGAGCTACTCTGTACCTACTGTCTTGTGCTGTCAGGAAAAAAAATCACAATCAGGTATGTCTGCTTTGGTCAAAAGGGTCAAGATGGAAAATGCGATGTCGTGAAGAAGCCCGGCCTTTTTTTAATGTGCGGTTTAACTTCCATTGTACTGTCACAGCCACCATTTTGACTTTTTTTTACCATATGCCCCTGGCCATAGTAAATAAACGAAGGCCTGGACAGAGTGGAATTACACTGATCCTGGGTGGAGTCAAAGCTAACAGTAGTCCAAGACAGACAAAAATGAGTGGGGAAAATTTCTTTTTGTTATACTCCAGAACAGTGTTTCTCAATCTTGGCAACTTGAAGATGGGTGGACTTCAAGTCCCATTGAGCCTGATTTTATTACTTTTCAATGCCAGAGTTGTGAAGCAAATCACTGCAGTCTTTAAGTAAATCAGATGGTTGTTCAGCAAAGCTGGCTTTCTCTATTGACTTGTTTGTCGGAAGTTGGCTGGGAAGGTCGGAAATGTTGATCATGTGACTCTGGGATGCTGCAACGGTTATGTATACATACTGCTTGCCAAGGGCCCAAATTTTGATTACATGACAGTGGAGATTCTATGACAGTTGTAAGTGCAAGGACCGGTCATAAGTCCTGTTTTTCAGTGCTGTTGTAACTTCAAATGGTCGCTAAACAAACAGTTGTAAGTCAAGCACCACCTGTAATTATTAACAGCAAAGAAACAGAGGATTTTTTTGAACCTGTGATAATTTATTCTTAGATGAAAGGAATATATCTGTGCATGATTAGGATATTCTTGCCCAGAAACAGAAGGTAGAAATCTGTGACTTAATACATACACCTGATTATGCAGTAGATTATTAACGACAATGGTTTATTAACGACTCATCTCGGGGGGGGGGGGGGAATGAGTCTGCCTATTGACATAAGGTGGACCGGTTGTTTTCGTGGTGTGGAGACAATAACTTGGTCCTCAACACCAATAAGACCAAGGAGCTTATAGTGGACTATACAAGGAACAGATCAGACATCCAGCACTTGCTTATCTATGGAGACCGAGTGGAGCAAATGGCCTGATTTAAGTTTCTGGGTATTACCATAACACAGGACCTGACCTGGGGTGCCCACATTGCAGCCCTGGTCAATAAGGCCCAGCAGAGATTATACTACCTGAGACTTCTGAGAAAACAACTGAATGAAAAACTGCTGGTGACCTTCTACCACTGCACCATAGAGAGTACCTTAACTTACTATACCTCTTTATGGTTTGCCAATTGCCCAGTGGCAGATAGGAAAGCACTCCAGAAAGGTTAACATCATTGCCCAGAAAATCCTTGGTTCCCCTCTCCCCTTCTTTGGAAGAGCTTTATACTTCCTGCTGCCTTAAGAAAGTTCAAAACATTCACAAAGATCCATCTTATCCTGGGCACCCTTTTTTGAACTATTACCCTCTGATAGATAGTACAGAATAAAAACTTCAATTTAAATTCTATGGATGTTTCTGGCAATAATATGGCTATGGATTTCCATCTTTTTCTGGGATATTTTTTCAATTCCCAAATTTGCAGCCCAGGGATTCCCAGGAAGTCCAAACACAACTCTGCTTAAGTTTGGGGAAATTTGCTAAGGTTTGATGGTTGTGCTACATTAAAAATAGTTCTCCTCCCCTCCCTCCCTCAGATTTTATACCATTAACTTCTGTCTGTCTTGCAGATCCACTTGAATGCTAACCTGTCAGCTCTTCACAATGAAATGTCCACCCTTCAGGCAGAAGGCATGAAGATGGACAGCCAGAATGGTGCCTTGCTAGGTAAAGTGTTAGATTATTATTATTATGGTTCACTGCATAGTCAGTGAGATGTTTAGACTAGATTTGGCATTTTTATCCACCTATTGAATCCTTCCCAGCACAGGCAAATGTTATTGTTTGATTATGTATTATTACTATTATTAAATTTTATTTGTTTACCCATCTCATTGCCAGGACTCTGGGCAGTGTACAATGTTTTTAAAAAGTGACTAAAAATATAACTACAGAAAGCCATTAAAGACATTAAAATGCCTTTTTGTATTTATGCTATGGATTCATGTTAAAAATCATTAAAAAAACAAGTTGCAAAGTTCTTGGACAATGAAATACATGCAGAGAATAAGTGCGAACTGGTAAAAGATTCTATCCCGGAATATATTACTCCAATTTTTCTGCCTACCTGACTATAGTTCTTTTTTTTTTTTTCATTTAAAAAGTAAAATGGGACTTTGACAAGATTTTGAAAAATAGAGATGACCTTCTGCTACATATCCATCAGCCTTTACAACTTTAGTGTGGCCAAGAGTGGATACAGAACATCAACTAACATTCCAGTTACTTAATTCACCCATTTGTGGATTCACACAATACATGGAACTATGAATTTATTGCATGGCCTGGTTTCATAAAACATTCAAAGGCACAAAAAACTGAGGAATGTTCGAATCCTAGGCCTGAAGGGTGTGATGTGGTCTACTCACTGCTCTGTGCAGAAAGCCAGATGAATATAACCCTGGTCTATCTGTCTATCCCAATGTTTTTCAATCTTGGCAGCTTTCAGATGTATGGACTCCAACTCACAGAATTCCCCAGGGAAAACCACTTTTTTAGAAGTGGTTTGCCATTGTTTCCTTTCTAGGGCTGAGAGAATGTGTCTGACTTAAAGTGACTCAGGTGTCTTGTGCCTAAAAAGACTAGGAGAATTCACAGCCTCCTGGTTTCTTAACCACTAATCACTTTAATCAATCTGAACCAAAGCAGTTAAGTTTCTCTTTCCTACCCCCTGAAGTGGAGATGACCAAACTTGAAGAGAAACTGGATGAAGCTATTGGAGCACGAGATGTTGTAGAGGCAGAGAAAGGACACTGTGAAGCACGGGAGAAGGCCCTCCATGAAAGCATGTGAGTAAAATGATTAGCTCTAAGTCAGGGTGTCCAACCTTGGCAACTTTAAGACGTAGACTTCAATTCCCAGAATTCCCCAGCTGACATGGCTGACTGGAGGATTCTGGGAATTGAAGTACACAAGCCTTAAAGGTGTCAAGGTTAGACATCCCTGCTCTAAGTGAACTCAGAAAAATCAAAATTTCTCCATGAAGAGCCTTTCTTGTGTCATCACACAAAAGGGTTTGTAAAAGAAAACCTTAAACAATTTTAGTTCTCCTTCATCCTTTGCCCAAAAAGATTCCATTGCAGAGCACTGGAGTAGGAAATGAAAGACAACTCCAAATCAGTGGTGGGATTCAAAAACTTTTACTACCAGTTCTGTGGGCGTGGCTTTGTGGGCGTGGCCATGTGACTGGGTGGGTGTGGCTTTTTTGCAGCTCCCACCTGTTTTTAGGAGCTTCTTAGCTACAGAGGAGCTGGGGTGTGTGTGCATTTTTGCTCCCCTAAGGCTCCTCTGGGGCTCAGGAAGGAACACAGCATGGGAGGGGCACGCAGCATCCCTCCAAGCTCCATTTAGGGAGTTTCCAACCTCAGAAGAGCCTCTGGGGGGAAATTTTTGCTCCCCTAAGGTGGCTCTGGAAGGCAAAAATTGGAGGGGGGGGCTGAGCTCGTCCCTCCATTTTTTGCCTTCCTGGGCCTCATTCAGCAAGGGAAATCTTGGCACAGCTGATCTTATCTACAGCTGATTATCAGGGAAGGGAAAAAAAGAAAGAATTACCTTAGGCGAATATCAGGCAGGCGAGTAGGGTGAGTGAGCATCGGGTGGGAGGGCGACCGGGTAGGAGGGCGTGGCCAGCCAGAATTTACTACCAGTTCGGCGACCCATGCCAAATTCTTGCTACGATTCACTTGATCCGGTGAGAACCGGCAGAATACCTCCACTGCTCCAAATATATTCCACTTTTTCAGATAGCAGGTGTTGTGCTGACAAGCATCATTCTTCCTCTTGCAACATGTAAAAATTGTCAAAATATCACAGGATTACTGAATCTCCTGAGAATACAGGAATCTCATCCTGCTTCCTTTTGCCCAGGATTTGCTGGATACACTTAAAATCTTGCAAAATTTCAAGAGGGAACACAATCCCACCTTGTGAGATTTCAGCGAGCTTCTCTCTCTTATTATTTGATTTTGCTTTGGAGAAAGAGTAGAAATCTGGTGGGTTTTTTTTTTTAAATGTCTGCATCCTGAAAAGCCATTAAAGGGCTTATTGTCAGCTGTTCCTTTCAGAAAGTAGGGCAAGCAGTGCAAGGGACAGGAAAGGCAATAGAAATAAGAACACAGAACTGAGTTAAAACTGTGTTTCCTTTCCAGGTTCCAAATTAGAATAAAGACAGACAGACAGACATAGAATATCTGTTGTTCAGGATTGCAATGTGGGATCCCTGTTGCTCTCTGAGCCTGATTATTTGCTTGCAGGTTTTTTCATTGCCCAAGTAGGTTACATCATCATTGTGAGGGAATGTGGGGTTTACTGCTTATTTACATGTATTAGCTTGCCCTGCCACAATGGATGGATTGATGGATGTCCCAAAGGTGCTTTTTCAAGAGGCAACTGGACATTCTTTCTTTTTCCTTGAAGACATTGTCAAAACCTGAAGAAGCTTCTTGGGGGAGAAGCAAAAGGTCTTCAAGGAAAAAGAAGGTCCAGTTGCCTTTTGAAAAAGCCCCTTTCAGACAACCATGACCTGGATGACTGAGAACTTCCATGGATGGATGGATGGATGGATGGATGGATGGATGGATGGATGAATAACAGGGTATTTATATATCAGCAATAGGGAACCTGAAGGTCTCAGGGGCTTTGCCAGTCCCATGCATCATGTGATAGGGAACTTCTTTCTTTGCCTAAGAGCTTGGAGGACTGTTGGCAACCTAAAAAAGGAATCACAGATAAATAGAGAAGTCGAACAATCTGGCTATTGGGGTATCTCCAACTCCTCAAGTGACCAGTTAGAAATCTGGTTGGGCGGCTGACCCCCTTGCAAAGTTCCAGGGGGAAGGTCCACTCATGGCCTTGTCTGAAGGAGCTGCCTCTGGAGCTACTGCAGCAGTCAAGAGCCAGTAGTGTTTCCCCTTTCACTGATACAGATTAACAGAGTTGGAAGGGACCTTGTAGGTCATCTAGTCCAATCCCTCCTACCCAAGCAGATCCATTTTTGACAGATGGCAGTCCAGACTCTTCTTAAAACCTTCCAGTGATGAAGCTCTCACAACTTCTGAAGGCAAGCTGTTCCATTGGTTAATTGTTCTCACTATCAGAAAGTTTCTCCTTATTTCCAGGCTGAATCTCTCCTTGTTCGGTTTCCATCCATTATTCCTTGTCTGGCCTTCAGGTGCTTTAGAAAATAGCTTGACCCCTTCCTCCCTGTGGCAGCCCCTCAAATATTGGAAGACTGCTATCATGTCTGCCCTGGTCCTTCTCTGCACTAGACTAGCCAAGCCCAGTTCCTGTAACCGTTTGTTGTATGTTTTAGCCTCCAATCCCTTAATTATCTTCATTGCTCTTTTCTGTTTTTGTTCGGAAAACACACGAGGTAGACCGGGTTCCAACAACAAATACTTTTATTGTTAACAGCTAGTAACGGAACGCCGGCTGAAGCCGGGGCCAGCCCTTTTATACAGGCTGGCTTGCCTGCTTGCAGCCAATGGCAGCTATTTAGATTTGCCGCCTTTTTGGTATCTCTTTGGATTGGTTCCTAGTGAACCAATCCACTTGTCTTTTCCTTAACCAATCAGAATGGTAGATTTGGAGTCATCCACTTTACATACAGAACACTTTCTACAGTCTCAACATCTTTTTTATAGTGTGGTGACCAGAGATGGGATTCAAAAATCCCAGCAACCCGTTCGCTGCCAGGTTGCTGGGTGGGCATGGCCATAGTGGGCCGGGCCTACAGGAACTTCCCGTTTCTGGCTTCTGGTGGGCCTCCAGAGCCTGGGGGAGGTCATTTTTGCCCTCCCAAGGGTCTAGAGGCCTTACCCAGGCCTCTGGGAGGACGAAAACAGCCTCCCTTGGGCTCTGGAGGCCCTCTGGAAGCCAGAAACAGGCTTGTTTCCGGATTTCCAGAAGACCCATTTTTTTCCCCCTCCGTGAGGAACCTGCACTTACCTGCATTGAAAATGGGGTGTGTGGAGACTCCTGGGAAGGGAGGGGTGGGAAGGGGCAGTCAGTTGAAATACCGGTTCGGTGAACCAGTCCAAACCGGTAGAATCCCACCCCTGGTGGTGACCAGAACTGGATGCAGTCCACTGACGTGTCTTCTTGCCATTTCCTTCCAGGCACAGCTATCTGGCGGAGATCGCTTCCCTCCAGCAACGCCTGCAAGTCCGTTCCTCCTCTGCCCACCGCAGGTGCCCCCCCTTCTGGTACTTATTGTGGGGACTGGCCAGTTTTTGCATTCTTTTCCAGCTTGTAAGTTTGGAAGCAGAGAGAAGGAGTCTCTGGGGCAACATTGCAAGGGTGGTGAGAGTCCCCAGGAGGGGGGGGGGGGAAATCTAAGGAAGGGTAGTTGGAAAGCAGAGGTGACCTCTGTGTTGTTGGGATGCCAATAAGTAGTGAATGGAACTAGAAAGGAACTAGAAGGCCTTGAAGGGAACTAGAACCTGGAGCTCTCAGCTGAAACTTCAAAGCTCTTTGCAAAAGTTTGTTTTGCAAAGGAGTTGTTCATTTCTGTGAAATCTGCTGTTGTGGGAGGGAAAGAGACAGAAAACAGCAAACAGAAAGTTAAAAAAGGGGGAAAAAGGAAACACTAGAAAAAGAGAAGAAATCAGAAAGAAAGGGATCTGCCACCCTTGCTTTGACTCCACCCACCCCTTGCTTTGGCTCCACCCATCCTTGCTTCTGCCCCTCCCATCTTTGCTTTGGCTCTATCTACCCCGACTTTGACCTCACCCACCCTTGTTTTGACTCCACCCACTCCTCATCAACTGATTTTGTCCCACTCAAGACAGCGGTGTGCAATAATTCCAAAATATTTTGTTTGGCAGAAAACAATTTCCCCCCTCCAGGCTGAATAGAACAACTAATTCTGAATGTGATTGGATTAGAGTTGAAGGGGACCACTGAGAACATCAAGCCCACCCCTCAGGAATCCAAGATCCCCTCCTTGAACTCTTCTTCCATTTTGGCTCTCCGTGTTTTCTTGCTCGCTTATTGGAATTTTGTCATTTTTGTCAAAGAACTGACACATTTTTTCCTTCTGGTTTCTAATCCAAAGGCTACACCAAAGTGTCTTTTTTTAGCCTCTTCTGCTCTCATTTTATTTTCACCGCAATTGTGCTTTCAGAGTTTCCTCTTTTAGAAACGCTCTTATTCCAAGTGGTTTTTTTTCCTGTTACCTTCTCCTGCCTTGGAACTCTCCTTATCTTTGCTGTTAGTATGAAAATCTGCTTTTCTGGGGTTCAACATTCGCTGTTGACTGCTCAGTTTTTAATTCGCTTTAAAATCAAGAACTCCAACAGTGTGTGGCCTTTTCTCCCCTGTTCTCCTTCTTTTTCCATTTAATCAATGCAGTCCTCCCTGTAGCTCAGGACCAATTCATATATCCAGATGTCTTATTCCACAATAAATCTTGACAATTAAAAGCCCCTTTTGAAATTAAACCTGGACCAGAAAAGGGGGCTTACATTGACCAAATACCAAAATAAAGGTAGTGAGAGTGTGTAGGTAGGCTAAACTGAAATTAACTGAAATGTAGCTAAAATGAAACTAACCGAGAATAAAAAATCAGTTTCTGGTTACTTCATTATTATAATAACATAATACGCTGCATATGTTCAAAGAAAGTTGAATTAAATTAAATTTAATTGGAATTAAAAATTCCAATTTCTAAGATCTCAGAAGTAATTTCTAATGCATGAGAATACACAACCATAGATTCTGTTTATAATAAAGAAACATATTTCATTATATAAGAAAATCAAACACTGAGAAGGGAGCTATATATATATTGAAAGGAAATCCCATTAAATGGGATTGACTTCTAAGTAGATAGCAGGTATAGGAATGAATAGGCTGCTTATTCTATTCTGATTTTAATACCAAAAATCAATCATCAAAGCTTTCTTTTGGAGTTATTGATTCTAAAAAGAGTAGGAAGTCAAATTAATTCAGGGAAAGGTTTTTAAGCTCTTCATTTTTGCTAATATTTATTTTTATCTATATATATAAAAGTGAAATACCACTCATGCATCATCATGAAAACTCCAGAAGTGTAAAGCCTACAAACTTGAAGTTTGGCACTTATGTTCCTCTTGGCTTCTAGGTGCTCACCAAGAAAGGATTTTTCAAAATGACCATCAGAGCATCAGTATTTTGTATATTATTATTCACACGCTCTGATGCTAAGGAGTTCTACTCCCCCTCACCACCTGAAAAGAAATCTGTTCCAAATGCAAAACAGAAACAGAGAAAAGGAGTTTCGGTTTCGGTTTCACTTTCACAGCAGCAATCAGCTTTAGTACCAGCTTTAGTACCGAACTGTTGAGCCACGCCCAAGCTCTATGCTGTCTCCTTCTTGCTCACACAGCAAATACTCTTTCAGTTTCTAAACAGCCCTCAACTCACACACACTGACAGGATGGATACTGAGGATGTTGGTAAGCAGAAGCAGAATTCCCCCCCCCTCTTATTTTCTTCCCCAAAAAATAAGCCCAACCACATAGTTTTGTAGTGAAGCATGGATATAGAGCTGTATATCCATGTATACACGGATACTGTATATTAATATATACAGTACAGTAATGATATTTTAGCTCCTAACCATCTAGTACCTTTGTCAGGCTCACTAAGGTGTGAATTCAAGAAAACTGATTTATGCCATCATAAATGTATGCAAGGTGCTGAGAAAACCTGCTTTTCTGTTATTAGCTCTTGTTATTTTACTTCTGTTTCCTTCTGATTAAACACATTTTTATTATGTTTCAGGAAGGGCTGATCTTTTTCTTCTAAAGCAACTAACCAGCACCTTGAAAAAGATGGGAACCGATGGAAGATTTTTTTTTTCAACCCCTTTCCCCATACTTTAAAAGGAGGAGATCAGAGAGACCCTAACAAGACTGAACTGCAATGCGGCTCTTACACATAGTCCTTGATTTAAAACAGCCAGTTTAGTGACCTGTTTCAAATTTACAATAGCATTGAAAAAAAGTGACTTATGACCATTTTTCACACTTACGACCTTTGCAGCATCCCCATGGTCATGTGATCAAAATTCTGATGCTTGGCAACTGACTCGTACTTATGACAGTTGCAGTGCCCCTCCAGGAGCCATGGGACCACCGTTTGTGACCTTCTGACAAACAAAGTCAATGGGGAAGCCAGATTCAACCGTGTCACTAACTTAAGAACTGCAATGATTCACTTAACAATTATGGCAAGAAAGGTGGTAAAATGGGGCAAAAATGCATTTAACATATGTCTCATTTAGCAATAAAAATGTTGGGCTCAATTCTGGTTGTAAGTCGAGGATTACCTGTATCATGCTTTCAGGGAGATAGCAAACAGATACAAATGTTTATCTGTTTAAAATGTTTATCTGTTTATCTAAAGATGTTTAAACTGGTGGATAAAAATATATCAGTCTGAAGTTTTACACTGAATTAAAATCATTTTCTACTTAGCTGACTACTTTGTTATATAATTTAATTTCAGAATTTCAGGCCCACTGAGCTCTGTATGTCTATGGAGAGTCTCAATCATCCAGGTGATGATTGTCCCAAAGAATTCAAAAGGCAACTGAACTTTCTTTGCTTTTCTTGCAGACGTTTCGCTTCTCATCCAAGAAGCTCCTTCAGTTCTTTTCCACCATTCTGCCAGAACTAAAGAAGCTTCTTGGATGAGAAGCGAAACGTCTGCAAGAAAAGCAAAGAAAGTTCAGTTGTTCAAAGAAAGTTCAGCAAAATGTCTTCAAAGAAAAACAAAGCAAGTCTAGCTGCCTTTTGAAAAAGCACTTTTGGGACTGACTTCTAATTCCCTGCCCAGGGAATTCTGGGAGCTGAAGTCCTCACAACTTATAGTTGCCAAGCAACCTCTTCAACCAATGTTTTTCCAGATGTTTTGCATTCTGATACTCATAATCCTTAAAATTATGACCGGGGATTATGAACTTGAAACCTAAAATGTTTACAGGATAACAGGATGGGAATACTTGTCAAAACTTTCAAAAATTTTAATTGAGGAAAAAAAAACATAAGAGGCCTACACTAGAAACAGTAGAAACTCTAACTAGAAGTTTCTCTAAGTTGAAACTCATATTTGTGTAATGTTTTCCTTTTTTTATTAACATAATAATAGAATCGGGAATTCAACTTTTGAAATTACTGGATGGAACATTCTGGACTAAGAGATTCAAAAAATAAAATAAAATCCATATCATATATCATCCATACTTAATTTAGGAAGCTTCTTTTCATGTCCTGTTATGATAGCCTTCATTTAAATGACCATCAAAAGGAATTAGACAGACTGATAGAAGAAAAAAAAAATTGTCTGTCTGATATCATTAGTTATAAGGAACCTCCAGTTTTAGAGGTAAACTATCTCAGTACAGCGCTTGTTACAGGAAGTCAGTATTCTAGGAGACAGAATACACCAAATACAGGTAGTCCTCAACTTACAACAGTTCATTTAGTGACCATTCAAAGTTACAAGGGCACTGAAAAATTGACTTATGACCGTTTTTCACAGTTATGACCTTTGAAGCATCTCCATGATCATGTGATCAAAATTCAGATGCTTGGCAACTGACTCATTTATGACCGTTGCTATGTCCCAAGGTCATGTAATAACTGTTGCGTCCTTCTGAAAAGCAAAGACAGTGGGGAAGCCAGATTCACTTAACAACTGTGGCAAGAAATATTGTAAAATGAGGTGAAATTTACTTAACAAATGTCTCACTTAACAACAGAAATGTTGACCTCAATTGCAGTCGTAAGTCGAGGACTGTCTGTAGACTTGTTCAGATTTTGTCCGGTTCTCAGTTCATGTTCTCAGTCGTGCAATGCAGGAGCTCTGCAGCAGAGGGCAGTGCATGCTTGTACTATATTCTGTGAATTTATTTTGTGCTTAATTTCCCTTAATCTGATTGCAGCCAGAAACTTTAAAATGACAGGGAATTTGCCTTTGGCTCTGTCATAAATTTCAGCAGGGATGGATTTAAAGATGGGAGACCACCAAGAAGAATCCTAGGGCTGAAGACTAGACTGAAAAGTCAACCATACATCCCAGACAATAGGAATACAAGCTGTAAGGTTGCCAAGAAAAATACAATTCCAGTTCAGCTATAGAGAAGACTTTACCTTCTAACTTTTACCCTGGTAACCTTTAGCAAGAAAAGGATGTTGTTTGGTTAACTTTCTTTATTTGTGTCAACCTCACTTTCTAATTATCGGCATTTAACATTCCACACTGAGCAAGTAAAATAACTATAAAATAGGTCCTTGAAATCTAGCATGTATGAAAAGTATGTAAAATAAATAGGATTAAAGCTAAATATTTTCCCAATATTGGGCCACATCAACAGCATTTTCTCTCACCAGCATGAGGCCTTCCTCCATACGTGTTGTATGCACCATACCATATGTGAGATGGATTGTTCTTCTATGCATTCACACAGAGTATCTTCTGTAGGGAAACTTTTCTTAAGATTGTCCTTTGATCTTCCTATCCGAGCCTGCAGTCTATTTAGCTTCGTTAACTTGAAAAGAAGAATTCATTTAAAGTTCTGGTCTACTCAGAAATTAGGCCATGCTTTCTAATCACTTTCAAAAAGAGCAATTGGGATTTCTAAATTGGTACCAGTAAAAAGGCATCAGTGGGCACTTCCACGTGAAGCCCCTGCCAGCTCCCATCTTATTCTGCACTGTTTCAAGTATCCCTGAGGAAGTAACAGAACATTCTGATCAAAATGGGAAAGGAAAAAAAATGGATGGATGGATGGATGGAAAGGTAACCTTCAGAGATGAGGGGTAAGGCAACACCATTTGGACAACAAAATCTTCCCACCAGTTCTGATTTAGAAGCCTAATTACAATTTGCCTAGGCTTTTGAATCTTTTCCCATAGCCACACGAGGCCAAGATTCCATTAAAGAAGTTTTTTTTCAATGAAATAGAGACGTGAAAATAAGGAAAGCTAAAATTACTTACTGCCCCTGTTTTTTATTCATTCACTCAAGCAAAATTGAGGGAACAGTTTTTGATGGATTTGTGTTGGAAAAGATGAAGAGATTATGCCACCTTGCTTGCAACCATAAGGGACATTAAGTTCACAAGCCTCATTTTCTAATCACTTTTGGAAATTGCCTGTTAACCATCTTTTAACTACAGTATTAGAGATCTTTAGAACAACAAGCTTGAAAAAATCTTCATTGACTAAGTCTATCTTGAATTCTGAACAAAAGCAAAAAAGATATGCTGAAAAACAAAGAATTTGAAATAAACAACAAAAAGGTGAATAAGAATTGGATCCAGATAAATTTATAAATAGATTAAAGATCCAGATAAATGTAGAATATTAACTTTGCTATAAGATTTTGGAATTTACTATAAAAAGTAAAATGTCTTTTTTCTTTCTCTTTTTACTGTACTTTTTGTTCTTTTTTCATCTTCTTTAAGTTCTTTAATAAGCTGCCCCTTGATTTTTTAACCAAGATAACATGAAAATGTGCCACCCACAAATAAGAATTGATATATCTGGAAATGGGACTGTGCAAGTATATACGAGAAATATGAGTAGCATAAGAAAAGCATAAGATAAACCTATCTGCAGATACCTCAAGCTCATTTCTCTGTGCGCGTGACGATCTGTGTGGTTTAGTGCTTAATATATGTTCAGCTTATTTGCAAGTATAAACAGGAACAATTTAGAGGCCACTAACCACAATTGAAAATGGATGGCTGACAGTTAAGAAAAAGTAAACGCAAAGAGAGAAACAGATCATAAGCAACCAGAAGACAAATTCCACACAACAATAAAAACATCCTAAAGGGTTAAATCATCCCTTTTCTCCCAGCCATGGGATGTAGAAAATCAAATCAGTGCATACTAATGATAGACATGAAAATTCAGCTTCCATTGTAGATAAGCTAATATGCTGTTGTCTGATTGACCTCCATCCTATCAGTGTCTTACCAAATAATATAGCCATACCAGATGTTGATTTTCTAGTGTTTATATCAGTTGCAAAACTTGCATCTGCATAAGCACTAAGACTCAAATCACCCTTTGGCTCTATATATAATGCATGGTTTATAGTTCCCTTCAGATATCTCAATATTCGTTTTAAAGATGTCCAATGATATTCTTTTGGATCTGAATTAAAACGTGCCAGCTGATTTACACTATAAGCTATATCTGGCCTTGACCAATTGCTTATATATGATAAGCTACCTATCAAAGATTGATATATGGACTTATCAAATTTGGGACTTTTATCATTAATTTGGCAAACTTCTTGACTCATTGGAGTCTTTGCCGGTTTACAAAGTTCCATCTTATAATTTTTAATTAATTGGCAAATTTTATCTTCTTGAGATATTTTAAAACCATGATTTGTTTTATTTATTGTCAATCCTAGATATCTTTTAATGTCACCTAGATGCTTTATTTTTATCTTCTTGGCTAATAATGATATTATCTCATTAGCCTCATTATTAGTCTTAGTTATTAAAGCAATATCATCAGTGAATAACAATAATAATGACACCGTTCCATTATTTTCTCTTTTAAATACACAAGGATCTGCTAAACCAGATTTAAAACCTATATTGTTTAACTCTTTCACAATATATTGGTTCCACTCAAACCCAGATTGTTTTAACCCATAAAGACTCTTTTTGAGTTTCCAACAATCATTGCTATTTACATTATTTTCTTTTATGCCAATTGGTTTTCTTAAATATATAGTGTGCTGCAATGGTGCATGTAGATAAGCAGTTTCTACATCTAAATGATTAATAATATAGTTTTTCTTAGCTGCCCACACTAATGCTGTTCTTAACGATGTAGCTTTAAGGCTTGGTGCAAAAACTTCATCGTAATCAGATGCAGTTTGATTAAATCCTTGAGCTACTAACCTAGCTTTATGGGTAACAGTCCCATCATTTTCAGTTTTTACTTTAAATATCCATTTGCACCCAATGGATTTTTCTCCTGGAGGTAATTTGGCATCTTCATACACTTTCAATACCTTTAATGAATTTAGTTCTTTTTCCATTGCCTTTTGCCAATTCTCCTGATCCTTAGCAGGATACATCCTAAGTTCATCTACACTAGTTGGAACTTTAGTTACTTGGCAAACTATACTTGCTTGATACCTATCAGGTGGTCTAGTTACACGTGTAGTACGTCTAGGTATTATAGGACTTACAGGTGGACTTTCCTCTACTAATTGTTCTTGATC
Source organism: Laticauda colubrina (assembly GCA_015471245.1). NCBI lineage: Eukaryota > Metazoa > Chordata > Lepidosauria > Squamata > Elapidae > Laticauda > Laticauda colubrina. Next base: position 19,110,410 of record BLBF01000042.1, on the reverse strand, counting down.
ATGTAATTCTTCCTGATCAACTATTTCCTCTTGTTCTGGTCCTATTTGCTCTTCGTGGACTTCTTCTTTAATTGGACTCTTCTTACAGCTAATCTCATCTTTCTGTCTTTTGTAGGGTTCAATAAATATTTCATTATTTAAATCTTGCTCTAATCTATTCCATCCTACATGTTCTAGGAATTTTGCACTAGCACTGGTGTAAACTCTAGATGTACCTGGTTCCCAGAATCTATAGGATCGATGATTAGAGGTGTAACCTACAAAAATCAATCTTTTTGCTCTATGCTGTCCTTTGTATCTAAGTTGTTTAGGGATATGCACCCATGCTGGTGCTCCAAATGTGTGCATGTAACTTAAATCAGGTTTTGTACCATGCCACAGTGTGAATGGTAATTCACCTGTTGTTGAATTAACAACATTATTTAATATATGATTACCACACATTATTGCTTCTCCCCATAAATTGTCAGGTAATCCTGAATCAGACATCATAGTTTGTGCCATTGATTGTAATGTTTGGCCTCTTCTCTCTATAAAGGCATTATGTTGTGGCCTATATGGTGCAGACATTTTATGTTGAATCCCCAATTGTCTTATTCTGTTTTTAAATTTGTTATTTGTGAATTCAGTGCCATTATCAGTGATGAGAGTTACTAATTTTCTTTTGGTTTTTCTCTCAGCGTATTTTAGCCAATTAAATATATTTTGATATGTTTCAGTTTTGCTCTTCATTAAATAGCAAAACCCATATCTAGAATAGTGATCCATTATACTTAGTATATAGCGAGCTCCTCCTACACTTGGTTTTTTCGGACCTATTAAATCAGCAAATACTACTTCTAAAGGCTCTTTAGTAGTAAATCCATCAACTCTATTAGCTGGTATAACCCTGCTCTTATTTTGATTACAGGCATTACATTGCAAATACTTATCACAAGGTTTCAAACTTATTCCCTTAGACAATTCAACAGTTTTCTTAAGCATTTTAAAATTTAAATGCCCTAGCCTTCTATGTAACAAGTGAATACATTCATCATGAGGTTTCTGGTTTTCATAAATTGTGTTAGCCACCTTTAAACCATCATCATTTAACACATATAATCCATTTCTTAAAGATGCAGTAATTTTCTTATCATCTTTTGTAATTAAGCAGTTATCTCCCTTAAATGTAACTACATATCCTAGTTTAACCAAAATTCTAACTGAAATTAAATTAAACTTAAGTTGTGGTACATATAACATTTTTACATTCTCTTTTATAAAAGAACAATATGCTATACCTTCACCTTTAGCTTTCAGTTTCCAGCCATTGGCTAACGATATCTGCTGTTTACTCTGGGTCATTTTTATAAACTTTTTGTTATCATTTGTTATACAATGGGATGCCCCACTGTCAACCACCCATAAATTATTTTTTACAGCTCCGTTAGAATACATGGCTAACTGTAAATGTTTATTTATCTTTTGATGATTTGTAGTATTCTGGCCAGCGTTCTGGCTCTTTGCCTTTTTATAAAATCTTGCCAAATGTCCTCTTCCTCCACAATTAAAGCACCTTTTAATTGCGTATGCAGTAGGAGGTTTATTATCTTCTTTTTGAGGTTGCTCCCTCCTTAATTCATCTCTTTCATGCCTTCTTCTGGCCTCTTCAATCAATCTGCCAGTTATATCAGTTAAAGTTAAATTTTCCTTTGGCAAAATTTCAAGTGAAGTTACGTAGTTATCATAACTTTCATCAAGGGAAGATAGAATTATATAAATTTGATGTTGTTCAGAGAATATAAGCTCTTTTTCATTTAATTCCTGGAAAATGCTTTGTATAGTTTTCAAATGACTCTGCATATCACCATTTGTTTGGAGATGTGTCCTGAAAAGCTTCCGTGTTAGATTTATATGTGCACCAACCTGAACTCGGACATAAATCCTCTTCAGCTTCTGCCAACAGCCAAAAGCCGTTTTCTCTCCGTGGATATAAACAAGCTGTTGATCAGTTAAGGTTAACGCAATTATGCAAATGGCTTGTTGATTTTTATGCTTAAATTCTTCTATCTTTAGTCTGTCTTCCTCATCCTCTGGATCCCATTCTTCTGCGTTTGGTGGATTTTCAATTATGTTCCACAGACCTTCTCTTTGTAGAAGTAGACTACATTTTGTAGACCATGATACATAGTTTGTTCCATCCAGCTTGGATATAAGGGACAAACTTTGTAAATTGACTTGTGCCATGTTTTCTTATATGGATATAAAAATATAATTAATAAAACACAGCTGTCTGTTTACTGTAATGTATAACAATACAAACTCTCACTTTGTACATAAATCTGTTTAACCTAGTTAAACTGACTTTGCAGCCTCTGGGCCCATAACCAGTGTTAAGCCTGGGTTCCCCAACCAGGGTTAGGTAGACAAGCTAAACAGAATGTGCAGCGTTAGTCAGATAGGCACACAGATAAATGAGTGAGCTAAGCTTGTATGTTTATTAACATACAGTAAAAATAACAGATACGCTTGTGCTATCAAGAATATATTTTATTCCAGTATAAGTTTATAGCATAGTCAAAAACAGTCCTATATTCATTTACCATGTAGTCAGTCCATTCAGGGATATTCAGTTAGCAAAGTCCATGTAGAATATCCTATTGTCAGTTCACATAAATCAGTCCGTTGTTGTCTCTCCCGTTCGAGCAATGCAGTCTTGCTTCCAAGCAGTAATCAGGGATCATCAAAGCCAGAGAGAGAGAGAGCAAGCTGTAGCCTTGCTACTTTTATATGGTTTTCATAACCACACCCACAGTTGCTATTTTACAGTTAAAGCTGCATACACTAACTATGATTTATAGTTAGTATTTCACCTAAAACAGTTAGGGTGAACAATGTTATCCCTAACAGGGAGAACAGCCAAATTTTCAATAACTTCCTGAATGTAAATAGAGCGGGGGCCATATGGATCACTGGGAGATGTATTCCAAAAAACAGCACCAGGACAGAGAAGACAACCTTCCTGTTTCATTCAAGGAATATGCATCAAGGAAAGGCAGCTGCCCAGCTTGTTTTTAAAAACCTCCCAGAGATGGAGGACTCACCATAGGTGGGCTGTTCCACTGTCGCCTAGAATAGTTCAGAGGCCCCCAACCTTTTGGGCACCAGTAACCGGTTCCACGTAGAAGGGTTTTCCGCCGGTGGGAAGAGACATGGTTTTGTGTGCTGCCTATATTCCATGGATGGGCCTTCACTTGTTTGCATGGACCAGTTTCTGGCAAGGCGTGGCCTAGTGCCGGTCCAAGGACTGGGGTTTGGGGACCCCTGGCCAAGATCTCACTCTCAGGGAGCGGCACTTCTTTATATTTAAATGAAATCAGTATTTCTCAACCTCAGCAACTTTTAAGATGGGTGGACTTCCAACTCCCAGAATTTCCCATGGCTGGAGAATTCTGGGAGTTGAAGTCCATCCATCTTAAAGCTGCTCAGATTGAAAAACTATCTGATCCAAGAAGATTTAAACTGATTTAAACATTTAAACTGATTTAAACTATCTGATCCAAGAAGAAATAAACTCTCTGGAGCCTATAATACTAATTAGAGAGCTTATTTAGCTATATTTAAGACAGGATGTTTTTCCAGCTTTGATGCTGCTGTTTTATTGGGGAGAGAAAGAGGGGAATGATCTCAAGGAAGTAGCAGCAAATTGTAGATTAGAGTTATAAAAAGGTAATAGATAGTAAAATACACTGAATTGCAAGGAAATTATTAAAGCAGCAGGACATGAAATGTGAGAACAATAGGGCACTTTCTACAGGATAGAGATAAACAGGGACAATACAGAAAATAAGCTAACTGGAGATCCTATTTAGTGATAACTGGGAAGCAGCAATGGTGGGAACAGACAGGCAGTAAAAGATCTAAGACCTAATGATTTATGATTGTGTATTTCTTTAAGGGGACATGCTTTGTGAGAATTGGAAAAAAAGGAACTTACCCTGAAACAGACAACTTGCTTGATTTGCAATCTATTCCCAAGCATCGTTACTCTGTAGAGAATAAAGCTTTGCGACAATTTATAAGGTTGTTGTAAATTCAATTGGGGGGAAGACATCAGACTAAGAAATCCAAACATTCCTGGGATAATACACACTCTCTCTCTCACACACACACACAAAAGGAGCAGCTTGTTGACTAAATACTGATAAAATTTTCCAAAGCCCGGCTTAATTCTATGTTGGGATTCAAGTTTAGTTATTATATAAGTTGTAAGTTTATTGCTAAACAGGTAGTCCACAGCTTACAACCATTTGTTCAGCAACTGTTCAAGTTACAACGGCACTGAAAAAAAAGTGAATTATGACCGGTCCTCTCACTTACAATTGTCACAGCATCTCTATGGTCATGTGATAAAAATTAGGGTGCTTGGCAACTGACATGTATTTATGAAGTTTGCAGCATCCGAGGGTCCTGTGATGACAAACCAGAAAATCATTAGGGGGAAGCTGGATTCACTTAACAACTACATGATTCACTTAATAACTGCAGCAATTTGCTTAACAACTGTGGCAAAAAGGTCATAAAATTGCAGGTGAGTCATTTAAACAATCCCCTTGATTAGCAATGGAAATTCTGGTCCCGATTGTGGTCATAAGCCAAGGACTAGCTGTACCTGCAGACAGCTGTCAGAGGCATCCTAGTTTGAGGTGTAACATCACAAGCAGCCACCCATTAAAAAAAAAAAAAGACTAAATAAGACCAAGGCCTTTTTTAAGGAGTGATTTCTGACCCTGATTTTCTATACCTGGGGTTCAGTCCAACTGATTTTTGTCAAGACTGGAGGGATTGTTGTTGTTGTTAGTTGCAAAGTTGTGTCCGACCCATCGCAGCCCCCTGGACAATGTTCCTCCAGGCCTTCCTGCCCTCTACCATCTTCTGGAGTCCATTTAAACTCATGCCAACTGCTTCAGTGACTCCATCCAGCCACCTCATTCTCTGCCGTCCCCTTCTTCTATTGTCCTCAATCTTCCCCAGCATTAGGCTCTTCTCCAGTGAGTCCTTCCTTCTCATTAGGGGGCCAAAGTATTTGAGTTTCAACTTCAGGATCTGGCCTTCTAAAGAGCAGTCAGGGTTGATCTCCTCAAGGACTGACTGGTTGGATGGCCTTGCAGTCCAAGGGACTCGCAGGAGTCTCCTCCTTCAGCACCACAGTTCAAAGGCCTCCATTCTTTGGCACTCAGCCTTTCTGATGATCCAACTTTCACAGGGAGGAACAAGCCTTCCAAGGACTTAACATCTTATTCTGAATTTTAAATAGGTTTTCAAAAGACCTCCCCTCCCCAAAAATCACACCACCCAAAATTGCCATGTGGTCCCAGGATATGGCAGTGATTTCCAGAGAGGTCGTGGGTCCATCAAAAGATTGCTTAGGTGGCCAGAAGTGACTGATCAACAGTTCACTTAGTGACTATTTGAAGTTACAACAGCACTGAAAAAAAGTGACTGATGACCATTTTTCACACTTACAACCATTGCAGCATTCCCCATGGTCACATGATTTACATTCGGATGCTTGACAACTGACTCACATTTATGATGGTTGCAGTATCCCTGGAGTCACATGATCACCTTTTGTGACCTGACAAGTCGAGGGACAAACCAGATTCACTTAACAACAGCAGTGATGGACTTAACACCTGTGGCAAGGAAAATCATAAAACAGGGCAAAACTCATATAACAAATTTCTCACTTAGCAACCTAAATGTTGGGCTCAGTGGTAGTCATACGTTGAGGACAACCAGATCTGGTACTGAGGTATCATCCAGATTCTTCCTACCTTTTTACCAGTGGTGGGATTCAATTTTTTTTACTACTGGTTCTTTGGGCATGGCTTGATGGGCGTAGTGTGGCTCGGTGGGCATGATTTAGTGGGTGTGGCAGGGGAAGGAGGATACTGCAAAATCCCATTCCCTCCCCACCCCACTAATCTGCTTTCCAACTCCGTTCTCCTGTGCAGGGCAACCAAAGAAGACCCCGGTCAGCTGGGACTCTGGAGGCAGAGAATAGATGGGGGCAGGGCCAGTCAGAGGTGGTATTTTCCAGTTCTACAAACTACTCAAAATTTCTGCCACCGGTTCTCCAGAAATGGTCAGAACCTGCTGAGGACCACCTCTGCTTTTTATCCATCAGAAACCCATGCCTCAGTGGCTCTCTTGTTCATGACTCCATTTTGGAGGGCAAAGAGACGGGAAAGGGCTGGGCAGGTCATGATCGCTCTAGTCTGTTTGGCTTCTGTGCTGAAAGCAGAAATGGGGGTGTGCTGCTTAGATAACAAGCATTACTTTGGGTTAATCCCATCCTCTGCCAAGAGAGATGTAGCTGACGTCTTCCAGAGGGTCCTCTGAGACCAAGTTAATGAAGGGGAGGCAAGGCTGGCCTTGTTTTGACAGAGGGGGTGAGAGTGGGCCAGCAGAAAGCAAACAAGGAAAGAGGAAGCATTCTTTGATTCACTGATAACAATACTGCTTTCTTGGAATGGCGGCTGTGTTATGTTAACTCATAACCACCAGCTTTTCCAACTAAGCAGGAAGGAAACAAGGAGCCAAGTGGGAGGAAATATTAATCAGATGCAATATAAACAGTGGGAGATGCTTGTCCCCACCCAGTTGAACTCAAAGGCTGAATTGTGAACTAGCCAAGGCAGTTGACAACATGATGGAGAAAAATGCATACACCATGGCCACCTTGGGCCTAAACACCAAGGATGGCCTTCAATCAAAGCGGGATTGTGGCTTCTACATGAAATATTTCTTCCTCTTCCTCTCCCTCATCCAGTTCCTTATCATTCTGGGATTGGTGCTTTTCATGATCTACAGCAACCCCCTAGAAGGCACTGAGAAACACCTCAAGGACTTGACAATCCAGCTGCAGGAGAGTGACAAGAAGATCAAAGCCCTCAATGAAGAGATTGGCAAACTCAAGCGCCAGCTGAATGCCACGGAGAAGGAAGCTCGTCTGGTGCAGACCCAAATGCTCAGGTTGAATACCACCTTGAGGCTTTGCAACAATGAAAAGGTAAGCCCCAGGAGAGGAAGAACATAGAGACTGATGGCCTTCAGGTTGCCATGAGCATCCACCTTTTTTTCTGCATTTATAGACATGAAGTTGAGTTCCTTTTCCAAATGAAGGGAAAAATGATAAGCGTGTGGACAATGAGGATGGACTATGAAGTGCATTGAAAGATTTGTCCATGAAAAAGGGCATTATATATTAATTAAATCTTAAGTTTTAAAATTTAATTTAAATTCAAATTTAATTTAATTGGAGTTACCCTATGGTAACATGGGTGGCCGTAGAGACATGTTTTAATAAAGACACAGGTATTAGTTATGACAGCTACGTTAAATTTCCATATTCAGTCTCTGAAGTAGCAGATACCAGAAAATAAATAGCAAGGAAAAATGCTTTTTTCTTTGTGTTGGATTCTTTCAGTTACAAATGATAGCCCTGGCACTTAACCCACAAAGTAGGTGTTCTGCAACCCTCAAGACTGTTCAGACCTTTTCTGAAGGCTTTCCCCAGTTCCCTAAGAACTGGGAGGGATAGAATTGGGGGTGCTTCACGAGACAGAATTCAAGTAGATTGACTCTAAGAGGACAGATTCATGGAAAGTGACCAACTCCCTTGCAAGAGAAGGAATGGAGTGGCCAGTTTGAGAACAATCTTCTCCCAAGGAATGGAGAAGGACATTCCTTGGGAAAACAGCCCATGATATTGCTTGGGCACTGGAAGGATTGGTGCCCAAGCTGGCCTGGAAGAAACAGTGTGGCAGGTTGTTTCCCATTCCATGCCTCTTGTGACAGTGTAGTTTGTGACAGTTAATTTGTGCGTAGATTGGATATTTTTTTTGAATGAGATTAACCACTTTCACAACCACAATTGTGTTTATGCACCTACTGGAGGCTGACTTAATTTTTTTGAACTGATAGAAGCCATTGGTTAAAATCTATTTAATTAGAGGAGGCTCCGAAGTCGAAAAGGCTGGAAAGCAAGCCAGTGGCTGTTCGTTCTGTTATTCCCCAGCGGCCATTGAAGAAACTTAATCGATTGTTCATCCTTTTCTAGACAAAGCTGAAGGATCAACAGATCAGCAATGCAGCAGCTCTCATAGGGGCAAATGAAAGTAAATTCAACTTGCAGCTCTTGAATATTACTTGTGTTGGTGAGTATTGCAAACTCATCTTTAGTCCTAGCTCTGTATCAAAAAGCCAGCAAAATTTTCAGTGATTTTTTTTCTCTACTTATATCTCTTTCTGATTCCTCCTTCCATTTGCGTTGTTTTTGGGCTGTCCTTAAAAACAGTTCAAAGGTTTATTTGGTGCAAAATGCCAATATTTGGAGGGTGGATGGACCACAAAACCAGAGAACTGATTTCCCATGTAGAAAATGCCTACTGTCCCTGTCCCATTGTATCTTTTATATATATATATAATTTTTCTGATATGTATCCATGTATTCATAACTTTGTTTTTACTTATACCTATTATCTTGTAAGCAATTGACAAATAAAAATAGAGAGAGAGAGAGAGAGAGCTAGCTAAATAAATAGATAAAAATCATCCACTCCCTAACTCTGACCATGCCCTGACCATAGCATTTTAGAATAGAAAACAGGATAGAGTTGGAAGGGACCTTGGAGGTCTTCTAGTCCAATCCCTGCTCAAGCAGGAGACCCTAGACCATTCCAGACAGGTGACTGTCCAGTCTCTTTTTGAAAGTTTCCAGTGATGAAGCACCCCACAACTTCTGAAGGCAAGCTGTTCCACTGGTTAATTGTCCTCACAGTCAGGAAATTTCTCCTTAGTTCTATGTAAGTTGCTTCTGTCCTTGATTAGTTTCCATCCATTGCTTCTTGTCCTGCCTTCAGGTGATTTGGAAAACAAGTTGACCCCCCTCTTCTTTGTGGGAGCCCCTCAAATATTGGAACACTGCTATATGAATACTATTATGGAAAGCTACAGTTCTAAAAATTGACTTAGTTTAATTATATGTACAGTCAGTATTTTTTTTCCTGATTACAATTGCAAAGACATCTGTAGTGGTGTGGGGGAAGAAAAGGGTTCTTTAATGCACACCGTCATGTCCAGTGTTACAATATTGACCGGCTGGCTTTTGTGTTTTGTGTCACTTGGTCTACAGCACAAGTGAGCTCTCTGGAGAAGCAGCTGGTGGCCTTGGAGCTGAAAGGCCAAAGGGAGCGAGAAAGCTTAAACAAGGACAGGAATTCTTGGCAAGGGAAAGCCGAGACGGCAGAGAAAGAGAAGAACGAATGCAATCTCGAGAAACTCCAGCTGCAAACACGGGAACAGAAGTACCAGGAGCTGAAGACCATCATGGTCCAAGAGTTAGAATCTGTCCTTAAGAACTTGAAGACTTCAGCGGAGCAATTTTTAACTTCCTATGAGATCCGTGGCTGTTACCGCCATGAGATTGAAACCACATTCCGCTCTACCTTCAGAAATCTGCAGGGCCAGCTTGATATGATGGCAGAGAAAATTGACCAGAAGGCCAACGAGGTGACTCGAGAGAATGCCCTGTTGCAAAGCCAGAAGGCTGCTTGTAACCAACGCGTGCAGGAACGGGACCAGCAGATCAGCCTCCAGCAGCAGCAGTTTGAGTGGCAGAAGCAGGCCCTCCAAGAAGCCCAAGAAAGCCAAGCTCAGAAAATAAGAGGCGAACACAGGAAGATGCTTGAAGAGAATGAAAACTTGAAGCTGCAGCTCCAGCAGACCAAGCAGGCCTGCATCGGCCTGAGGGTAAACCGAGATCTCAACTTCTGCTCCTCATGGGCAGACTTCATCCCTTGGCGTCTCCACGGGACCAGATCTCAGCAGCCCTGAGATTTTAGGAGCAGCTGCTGCCAGATTGGCCCTGGGCTACAGAAGCATCTTCAAGGGATGTGGGCTGCCCCCCCCCCAAACCACGATGGTGGCTGAGACTGTGTGATAGGAGCCCTGCTCTTTTATATCAGTGGTGCCCACATAACCCATGTAAAAGAGGGGTGGGCTCTCAATTGCACAATTGTAGGCACCATTGGGACCTTCTCATGCAGTGGTGCAGTGGCCTAGAGGTGGAACTCTCACCTCACAATTAGGAGGCTGTGAGTTCAATCCTAGATAGGGGCAGATATTTCTCTATCTGGCCACAATGAGAATATATCTGCTGAACAAAACTCCACATTGGTGACAGGAAGGGCATCCGGCCATTAAAACACTCTGCTAGCTCTATTCAGTTGCCCAACTCCACCCCGCATGGGATTATGGGGTCATTAAAAGAAGGTGATTTGGACCTTCTCATCTGTACCCAGGATACTCCTAGCGAGAAGGACTGGTCTCAGCAGTCCTAATTTAGGGTGGGGGCAGACTAGCATTGAAGAGCTATGCAAGAGATAGTCCTCAACTTACAACCACAACTGAGCCCAAAACTTCAGTTTCTAAGCACAAAAGTTGTTAAATGAGTTTTGCCCCATTTTACAACCTTCCTGGCACAGTTGTTAAGTGAATCACTGCTAGTTGTTAAGTTACTAATACAATTGTTAAGTAAATCTCCCCACTGACTTTGTTTGTCAGAAGGTCGCAACGGGTGATCACACAACCCTGGGAGACTACAACTGTCATAAGTACATGCCAGATGCTAAGCATCCAAATTTTGATCGTCTGATCATGGGGATGCTGCAATGGTCGTAACTCTGAAAAGCTGTCACAAGTCCCTTTTTTCAGTCTTGTTGTAACTTCAAACTGTCACTAAACAAATGGTTGTAAGTCGAGAACTTTTTGTAGATGGTGCGGAGAAAAAAGCAACTCTATTTAAAAATAACTTTTTTACGAAACATCTATTTTGGATGTTTGGGGTTTATGTTAACCCAACATCTCTGTTATCCTCCATCTCCTCTGCATTCCAATCACTTACATTATTTTAAAGACTTGAGAATGTTCTAAACCTGGAAAAGGAGCTTCGTTGTTGCAATAGAGCAAAATGATAATGTGGGGAAAGAAGATCTAGGAGGGTCTGTCTCTGATTTTAGAAAATGTCACAAATTCTTTGTAGGATTTTCAGGATGCGAAATATATCTTCCAATGTTAGTGGTATGGGTGGAAAAGAAAACCTGCAAAATATAAAGCAAGATAACTTTTTCAGAAAATAAGTACTAGGAAGTCAATTAGAAGTTACAGATTATAGAATAACAAAGTTGGAAATGACCTTGGAGGTCTTCTAGTCCAACCCCCTTAAGCAGGAAACCTTACACCACTTCAGACAAATGGTTATCTAATTTTTTCTTTAAAACTTCCAGTGTTGGAGCATTTAAAACTTCTGGAGGCAAGTTGTCCCACTGGTTAATTATTCACTTACTCTTTTCTGTTTAGTCTATTTCTGGAATTAATGGCCAGGTTTAAATTGACTGGCCTGATTTTTTTTTTTATTGGAGTTTTATTGATTTTTAAGGACAAACAAAAACAAACAAAACATAAAAACATCCAGCTTTCTTCCATAAGTATACAAACAATGTGTCGGTTGGTTTACAAATTTTTTGTGCATTGATTTCATAGTCTCAATTACAGTTACATTACATAATAACTCGTCAGAAATTGAATATCCTAGTATTATTATTAATCAATCATTTGATTATAATTTTATTCATTCATACTTTGCGAGATAGCTATACTTAGTTTATTCAGCCAGTTCCTCCCCCTCTGACTGGCCTGATTTTTACAACTACCGGTACATGACCGTGTTGCTGAAATTAGGAGATGCCTTGCCAATTTAGGGGCTGTTATTTTCCATTTTTTAAAACAAAAATATAGGTGGTTCATGGGAGCATTCCGATTTTGGAAAACTCAACAAATTTATTATTTCCATAGACTTCAGCTCCGGGCAACACGGCTTTGAGGAACCCATTAAGTCTGGGCCCACCTAATCCTTTTGGCACCTTTCCGAGAAGTTTGGGGAACACAGGAAGCCTTGGGAATCCTGCAGCAAGCTCTAATGCCTTCAGCAGTCCAAGCCTATGGGGGAGGCCAAGTTCACCAGCTCAGCCAAGTTCTGGATCTCAGCGAAATCTAAGCACTGCTGGTAAGTAATCCATTTTTTGAAAGAATGGGGTTTAGTTCCTTAAGATGCCTGAGAACTCATGTCCTAGCACTCACAGGTGGAGAAATCACACCTTTGAGGGATAAAGCAAAAGGATCGGTGCTTTTAGCTTTGAGTATGTTTAAAACTGTCAGGACATAATTATTGCTTATTACTGGATTATAGTTGCCAGCAAGCTGTCAGATTGCATCGTCTGTCTTTTGACTCTGAGGGGTACCATCTTGTAAAGCAGGGCTGTAAAGCTTGCAGCCAGTGGGCTGGATGCATCAGACACTGGCCACACCCATGTCCAGTTTAGTGAAGAGGGAAAAGGTCACAATATGTCACGTGACGCTGCTGTGACGAAGTGAGTTTGACACCTCTGTTCAGTGGTGGGATTCAAAAAAATTTATTACCGGTTCTGTGGGCATGGCTTGGTAGGCGTGGCAGTGGAAGAACACTGTAAAATCTCCATCTCCTCCTCACTCCTGGGGGAAGATTGTTGCAAAATCCTATTCCCTCCCCACCCCACTAACCTGCTTTCCAGCTCTGTTCTCCTGTGCAGGACAACCAAAGAAGACCCAGCCAATCAGCTGGGACTCAGGATGCAGAGAATAGATGGGGGCAGGCCCAGTCAGAGGTGGTATTTGCTAGTTCCCCGAACTACTCAAAATTTCCACTACTGGGTTTCCAGAACTGGTCAGAACTTGCTGAATACCACCTCTGTTGTAGAGTTAAAAAATCTCCAGTGATGGAGTATCCAAAACTTCTGAAGGCAAGCTGTTCTCATTGTCAGAAAATTTCTCCTTAGTTCTAGACTGCATCTGTCCTTGGTTAGTTTCCATCCATTGCTTCCTGTCTCATCTTCCGGTGCTTTGTAGAATAATTTGACCCCTTCTTCTTTGTGGCAGCCCCTCAAATACTGGAACACTGCTATTATGTCACCCCTAGTCCTTCTTTTCATTCGACTAGAGATACTCAGTTTCTGCAACTGTTCTTCATGTTTTTTAGCCTCTAGCCCCTTAATCATCTGTGTTGCTCTTCTCTGCACTCTTTCCAGAGTCTCAACCTTCATTCAAGCTGCAGATGATTTGAACTCCAGATATTAAAGTCCTTGGCTTATGCTAAACTAGTGTTTCCCAAACTTAGCAAGCTTACAACTTGTGGACTTCAATTCCCAGAATGGATGTGCTAGTTGAGGAATTCTGGGAATTGAAGTCCGCACATCATAAATGTGCAGAGATTGGGAGACTGTTCTAAAGAGATAACTGCTTATTTTCCTGCTGTGACTGCAGTTCACCTTCCTTTTGGTAAACAATGCTTATTTTAAAATAGCTAATGTCCAGTTTTCCTTTATTCCAATATATAGCAAGAGCTTGAAAGCTTCATTTTAAGTTTAGATGTCAAATAGAATAACTGTGTCATTGGCATGTGAATAATAAAGACAATTTCTATCTTTCTTTCTTTCTTTCTTTCTTTCTTTCTTTCTTTCTTTCTTTCTTTCTTTCTTTCTTTCTTTCTTTCTTTCTTTCTTTCTT
>BLBF01000042.1:19068496-19092229 GCA_015471245.1 Laticauda colubrina | reverse complement strand
TTCTTTCTTTCTTTCTTTCTTTCTTTCTTTCTTTCTTTCTTTCTTTCTTTCTTTCTTTCTTTTTATTTTTAAATATACAGCAACATCAATACATGAACAGTGTGGCCTCTGGGTATCCTTTATTTTGATACAAATAGCAATAATAATATTAATAGTATTTGTTGCATTAGTCAAACATGTAATCCTAGTATTAATACATGCTTGTTTTAAAGTAGTTATTCAATATTTCAGTTCTTTCTTAATGTAATATTTAAAACACGTGAGTGTGGATTGCTCGAGTAATAATTCTTCATAATTTATTTTGTTACTTTGACTAGACTGGTCTTCTGCACCCTGGTGTCTTCCACGTGTGTTGGGATGCACCCTCTGAAGAGGATTTTTACCCAAATATTTTAAGTGGGGGAAAATAGATCTTATGCATGTGGTAGGAAGGCTGGTGGCCCTTTCATTACTATGTGCAAATGTGCATGTACTTTGTCTTTAGAACAAAGCAAACTCCAGGAGATCTTGAAGGCTGCTGCAGACAGTGGAAAGTTGTCAAACTTAGTACCGGTGAATCCAGTGGGGCAGCCCAAGTAAGTTTATGAATCTGTGGTTTCCAAGTTTCCCAATCAGAGGGCAGCATCAGTTAATTTAAGTGGGCTGGAGAGCACAGTTTGAGCAAATGCAGACTGATTTTGTACCAGAGGGAGTTGCGTAAACACTTAGCTCCATTTCTCAGTTGAAATATTTGGTCCCCAAGAGCAAAATTTCTGACTCTAAGGTTAAAAACCAAACCAAGAACAGGTAGAATAGAATAGAATTCTTTATTGGCCAAGTGTGATGGTCACACAAGGAATTTGTCTTTGGTGCATATGCTCTCAGTGTACATAAAAGAAAAAATAAAATATATTCAATCAAGAACAGGTAGCCAGTAAGATTTCAAAGAATTAGCTGATGAGAATTAAAGCCATGTAATGGGATGATACCATAATCTCAGAGGCTTTCAAAAGATTGTTGGAAAGGAGGAAGACAAAAAAGGTGGGATCCATTGGAAGGTATTCACCAGGATGGCTGAGCAGGCTGTAAATCACAAGCAGACCATCCCCTTGAGGTATTGAGAAAGGAGAAGCTGTGGAGTGCGCTGTGCACACAATGTTTTTGTGTGCTTCCCAAGAAAATCCAGTTAGTCACTGTGAAGAACAGGATGTGGGATTAATATCAACCTTGACATGTGTCCAAATTCTAATGACTGGTCAAGTTATTTTGATAATCCACTTAATTCTTTCCTTGTATTTTGCTTTTCTCATCCCAGGAGCTAAAGGAAACATTGACAACTAAGAATTCAAAACAGCTCCTAAGAATAAGACTGAAGTGTTGAGTGGGGACAGGAAAACATTTATCTCTGTGGAAAAGACTTCAAGCAGCAATTGAAGAGAGAAGAAGGCCTGGGAGAGCTTTGGAGTGGATCTCAAGTTAGGATCCTGCCCTCTTCTCAAATATAACTGACATTTAATTCTAGCTCAGTCTTGCACCCTGATGTCTTTTACTGATCCAACATTGATTTTTTTCAGTATCTTTGGGTTCATACAAAAATCTTACTCCTTCGTCAGGTTGAGGGTCCATTGATGAAAATTCCACATCACTCCTTCTGTCTCAGGTTTCTTTACTTGTTGAGTTATGGCAAGGATAGAATGTAATCCCTGTGACACTCGCCAGGTGAGATAAGAATGCAATCAGTCAATATTTTCAGGGATTTCATGCCGCTCCTACATTCATTCAAAATGAAAGCAAACAGGATGGAAATTGTAAGTGCACTCTTCACATAAATGAGGAGTTATTGTTCCTGCAGTTTTGTAAGATACTGTGGCATATTTATGTATATAGCTTTATGTAGGCATGCACACATATGTTGGAGAAGTTGTGTTTCTCTTGATTATTAGCTGGGACGAAGGTCCCCTATTCATCACTGGCATCTGATTATCCAGTCCACTCTTGTAAGTTGATTACAATTACTGTGTGTCTGATAGCAAAGGTGAAAAGCTCTCCCTCTACATTAAAACTCTGAAGAATTTTTTTAAAAAACTAAAAGTAACGAGCAAAACAGATTTGTGGTCTATCAGTGATGGCAATTCTCTTTCTCAATATGACTTCATTTTGGGATTTCGGGAGGCATCGTGCTAAAACAGTTTTTAGCCTGTTTAGAAACAATACCATGGTCTATAGATCTTGGTTTGGTCAGTAAACCTATCTTGCATTTGTTCTACTACAATAACAAATCATTATGTGGGGATAAAACTGCTATTTATGAAATATATTCCATTCAATGATTTAAGAGGAGTGGCCTATGGAAGGTGCACAACTAATAAACATCATATGAAAATCTAGCAGGAGCTGTTGTTTTTACTTCTTTTAACACTCCTGGGAAAGTGAGCTATTTATGAGAAGGAAAAAGGGTGATTTAACCTTACATTGCTTTTGTCAACTTCCTCACCTCCCACCCACAAAAGTCTTTGTGGTGTAGGACAGAGTTTCAGTTTTATGCTGGCAAGCAAAATTTCTCAGAGAGAAAGTCAAAATAGGGCAAGTGTAAATTACGAAAAATGCAGACTTCCTTTCTAGGCAATTGAGATGCGTGGATGGCCTTTGCTCTGATTATGCTGGGAAGCAGAGATGATGAATGCTGCCCTGTGTTGTATTTCTTGAAATAATACAGATGATTATAAACTTGACTTACAACCTTTCATTTAGCAACCATTTGAAGTTTCAGCAGCACTGAAAATGTGGTTTACAATGGACCCCCACACAACTATTGCAGTCACATGATCAAAATTTGGGATCTTGACAACTGGGCATGTATTTACAGTGGTTCTGTTGCAACATCTTGGGTTGTGACTTTCCCAGCCATCATCCAACAAGTAAAGTCAAGAGAGGAAACCGGGGTTGGATTCTACCGGTTCTGTCCGGCTCGACAGAACCAGTAGCTCTGAATAGCTCTGCTGTTTTGGCCCATCCGCCCGCCCGGGCTCTTACCTGTCCTTTATTTCCTGCTTTTTCAACTGCAGCTGCTTTGCACGGCATAGTTGTGCTTGAAAAAGCAGGAAAAAAGGGCTTTTCCAACCGCTGCGCACCCACATGCAGCGCTGCTCAGCTGTCCAGGCAGTTCAGCAGGTTGTAAATTGTACTTGTGCGACTCGCACGCGACGCAGAGCGACAGAACCGGTAGTAATACCAGTTGGGTCCCATCCCTGGAAGAAACCTGATTTGCTTAATCACCATGTGATTCATTTAACAGCTGCATTGTTTTGCTTAACAACCATGGCAAAAAAAAAAGTGTGTAAAATCTTTAAAATCTTAAGTGACTCACTTAAACAATTGCCTTACTTACTAATAAAAATTCTGGTCCCAATTTTGCTCCTCTACTACTTTCTCCACACTCTCTTTCCCTTGCCCCACTCCTGATATTAGGAAGCAAAGTTTTGTTGACTGATGGTAAGACAACATCAAGATAATATCTACTATGGGTGAAGAGGATTAAGTTTGCTTCTGATAAAAATTTGAATCTACATGCTCAGATGAAAGCAGTAGGAGGGAAGGAATAGCAGAATAATAGAACTGGAAGCAGGAGACCTAATACCATTAAAGACAAGTGGCTCTTCTTAAAAGCCTCTAGTGAGGGAGCATCCATAACTTCTGAAGGCAAGTCGTTCTCCTATTTTATTATTCTCATTGTTAGGATATTTCCCTTTAGTTCTAGATTGCTTTTCTCCTTGATTTAATCCATTGTTTCTTGTCTTGCCTTCTGGTACTTTGAAAAATAGGTTGAGCCCCCTCTTCTTTGTGGCAGCCCCTCAAATATTGGAACATTGCTACAATGTCACCCCTACTCTTTCTTTTCAGTAAACTGTGTCAGGAGAAAAAAATCTGAATCGGGAGCATAGCTGCATTTAATAGAAATTGAATAGGCAGCTCTCCACAAAAGTCTCACACCAGGAATCAGAGCTTTATTACGATTTAAAACATAGCAAGCATTAAAGCACTTACATTAGCAATAGCACTTAGACTTATATACCACTTTATAGTGCTTTAACAGCCCTCTCTAATTACAGAGTCAGCTTATTACCCCCAACAATCTGGGTCCTCCTTTTACCCACCTCGGAAGGACAGGAGGCTGAGTCAACCTGAAACCTGGTGGGATTTGAACTGCCAAATTGCAGGCAGATGGCAGCCAGCAGAAGTAGCCTGCAGTACTGCACTCTTAACCACTGAGCCACCAAGGTATTAATCACATTGCAATGAGGGTCAATTAAACAAGCAGTCACAAGAGACAGCTTAGGACCAATTGGCCCCGATTCATACTTTAGCATTACCTTATATACCTTCAAACAACATAATTCATAACTTTCCGGACTTTCTGCATTATCATAGCAACCTATCCTTCAGCTCATTGTCACATTTCAACATTTCTGTTTTCATTCATACCGTTACTACCTAGTTCCCCATTTCCCACAGCCATAGCTCCTCTCATCCTGAATTATAAGGAGCTACTGTGGGGGCAAAAAGGAACCATGCACCAAAATACTCATCTCAGCCATCATCATTAATATATTCACGATGATTACAAATTTTCCCTTTATATTAGCAATAGGCAACTGGTGCCAATAATGAACCCAACCCAGCCTTCCAAACCTTATAGTGTTTAAGGGTCTGTGATGTGGGGCACAACAGCAACACTACAGAACTGTGGAATCCTAATATATTTTTCTCACAACTGGACAAACCCAATTCCTGCCACTGTTCTTCATATATTTTAGCCAGGGGTGGGATTCAAATTTCTTAACTGGTTCTGTAGGTGTAGCCTAATTTGTGGGTGTGGCTTAGTGTTCATATGGCTGACTGGGCATGGCTTGCTGATTGGGCGTGGCTTGGTGGTCATGTGACTGGCTGGGCATGGCTTGTATGTAAATATTATAAATATTTATGTAAATATTTAATTTTTTATTAAAAAAATAACAACTTTTACCCCAAATCAGGTAAAACAGGCAGGCAGATTGAGTTGCTCACAGAATCACAGATTCACTCAGAGATCTATCTATAATCTGATACCTGAGTCTGCACTGAAAAATAGAAGCTTCAGTCCTAAGGAAGGTTCAGCTCTGCTTTTAGATTAGCTAGAAAACAAGAAATCCAATGATTTCCTGCTTTCTAGCTAATCCAAACCTCCCGGCACAGCTGATATGTGGAATAGCTGATGATCGGGGTGGAAAAAAAGGAAAAATAGGAACTTAACCATAAATTAGGCAAAGGCACAAGGCAGGCAAGTTGGATGGTGCACATGCCGGGAAAGGAGTGAGTGGGTGGGGCGGGGCCAGCCAGCCAGTGCCGCAATTTGCCGGTTCTCCGAACTGTGCAGAATCGTAACAACCAGTTCTATAGAACCAGTCCGACCAGGTAGAATCTCACTCCTGATTTTAGCCTCCAGCCTCCTAATCATCTTTTCTGCACTCTTTCCAGAGTCAAAATGGAAAAATTGGAGTTAGGATTTTGGAAATAATTTTTCCTAAAGCTTGAGCCTAAGAATTTTGTTTTTTTTTTATTCTTTTACCATGAGCCTGAAAGCATAGAATAAGCTAGTGGAACAGGAAGAAGTTAACCGAGGATGGAGGAATGTGAGATGACAATGCCTAGCTGAAACTAAGCACAGTCTCTTCATACTTGGCCGGAGAATCATCGGAAATACCATGGTGGTTAGCTAAATAAGGAAGGGGGGGAAATATAGAACGAATTGAAAAGGATGCTGGTTTTGTTTTTGCTACATGACTGCACGCACAAACTGATCAGGAACTGAACTTAATTTGAGTTTTCCTTTTTCAGAGAGACATGCCACCAAGGTCCAGCAATTATGACTCCTGAATCCCCAATAGACTCCCCACCCTTAGCCTTTTTTTCCTGAATTTCACATCTATGTCTACCTCTCCAGCTTCTTCTGAATTGCAAAAAAAAAAAAAAAATCTCTTGTGTGAGAATCAGTAGTAGATCTGTCTTGACTCTTGGGAAGAGCCATAGCTCAGCCTGGAGCAGATGAGGGGAAAAAATCATGGCTGCAGTGTGCGGACTCTCAATTTATGTACTCTCATCATTTGGCAGGTGGTGCAGACATAATGGTAGCAATTATTTGATAACCTTAAGCACACATTGTCATTATGACCACAATGTGTTTGTCTGAGGGCTATAATGTGACTTTCTTGGCTTTGATATGATCTTCACTCATTGATTTGACCTCATTCATCGTTGTAGTTTGTCAACCATGATTTATAGTTAAAACATTATATGCACCTAGTTTGGGTTTAGTTGTTGAATAAACCATGGATAATTAAAACAAAGCTTAGAATGTTCTGTGAACATAATTAGAGTGTTTGTCTGTCAAAATGTGATTTATTTATTGGGTTGAATTTATTTCTTGAATCTATATAGCCACCCATCTGGTGCATATGGCTCTGGGAAGTGTACACAATGAAAACAGAAGGCTAAACCAGTGTTTCTCAACCTTGATAGCTTGAAGACAGATGGACTTCAACTCCCAGTATTCTCCTGTCCACATGAGTGGCTGGGGAATTCTGGGAGTTGAATCCACACATCTTAAAGTTGCTGAGGTTGAGAAACACTGAGTTAAGCCACCAACATAATTCAAAGACAAATAAAAACTAGGTAGAAAATGATGGAGGTTGGTTGGGTGGAGAAAGGTTGGGATTGAAGAAAGGAGAAAGATGAGCAGAGAGCAAACACTGCAGGGTGAAGCTGAGCTTCCACTAGCATCACTGTCTGGTTTCTTGTGCTTCACTTAGTGCAGAGGTCTCCAAACTTGGCAACTTTAAGCTTTGCTGGCTAAGGAATTCTGGGAGTTGAAGTCCACAAGTCTTAAAGTTGCCAAGTTTGGGGATCCCTGGCTTAGTGTATCAAAATTTGTAAGATGGCAGGTGCTTTGTCACATTCTGTTTTATTTATCTTGCAATATTTTTCCTTTTTTCCTGTTTTCTTTCTTGTCATATACTTATTAAAATAAAGAGATATTTAAAAACTCTGCCAAGTCAGAATTAAATAGAAAAAAAAACCTTTGTGCATTCAAATATGAATTTTTTAAATATAATTGTTTACTGAAGTAATTTTTAACTAGAAATAACACCAATACTAGAAAAGAAAGAGAAAAAGCAAAAAGTAGTGTACAAGAAAGAAAACAGAAAAAGGAAATCGAACAAAAATTGCATCAATGTTTTTCAGAGTTGTTATATAATTATATTTTATCTCTCTCTCTCTCTAAGGCTACATATTTTTTTTGTTTCCCTAGTTTATTATTTTTAATCTCAAAATCCATAAATCACAAATTCATTTTTCTCCCTTCAGTAAAAATCCATCAATGATTTCCAGTCACTGATAAATGTAGCTGTGTCTTTCTCTAATTAAACAACTTAATTTTGCATAGTTCTGTCATCTTTACCAACCAATCATTCTATGTGGGTATTTCAGAGTCTTTTTATTTTTGCACATAAAATAGTCTCACAGCAGTAACCATTTGGAAACCTTCCTGGATCTTTTCTAATTGACTCTCTAATAATCCCAGCAAAAAGGTTCCGGTTTTGGATGAAAGTTGATCTTTGAAATTTTTTTGTATTTGAACCCAGAAATCTATATCTTTTTACAAGTCCACCAGACATAATAAAATGACCCTTCATATTATCCACATTTCCAGCATAATTTGAAGTACTTTTATACATTTTAATAATTTTCTTACAATCAAGTTGTTCCACTGATTAAGGCCAGGTCACACTGGCCGACGGATGCAAAACATATGCAAAACATATGCAAAAAGGACACAGCGGACAAGCAAAATTTCGGGGGTGGCTCCATTCGTTGTTATCCACTCTCAAAAGTGGCGAAAATTTGCATAAACAGAACGGAAAATAACGGAAAGGAACGGACGGGGGGTAGTACGTAGCGAGGATGGTAAGCGGATGTTTGTAGGAAGCCTAGCGGATGGAAGTGGATGGAAGTGGATGACACATCCGCAGGGCTTCGGGGGAGAATAGCAAAGCAGACGTGTAGCGGAAGGAGCGGATGCGTAGCGGATGATGTGGATGCATCACGGACGCCTATAGGATGCATAGCGGATGCGTAGCAGATGCATAGCAGATGCAAAGCATTCACTGAGCATGCAGGGAAGATGAATTGCAACAGCTCCGCGGATATAAAAGGATGCAGCTCGCAAGCAGTCACCATTCAGAGGAAAGACCTACTGCCAGAGACATCTTGAGAGAACACCATGGGGAAGAAGAGGAAGCCTGTGCCTACTCCTACCAGCCCTGGCAAGAAGGACAGAATCACCATCCCACCCCCTGGCGCTGACTCTGAAGCTGCTGGTGTTTCTGCTGGTGCTGCTGGTGTTGCCGCTACTGGTGCTTCTCCTGCTGCTGGTGCTTCTCCTGCTGCTGCTGTGGTGGACCAGCCCCAACGCCCTCAAAGCCCTGCTGCTGAAGGCCCTGAAGCCCCTGCCAGAGGGAGGAAGAGGCAAGGGAAGGAGAAGGGAGAGAGGAAGCAGTACTCCATTTCCGAGGACCATGAGGAGGAGGTGCTGGAATGGCTGAGGGAGAATGAGTACTTGTGGAGAAAGGGCCACAGACTCTATCATGACACCAAGAGAAAGCAGGCAGCATGGAGAGACAAGGCAGAGAGCCTGGGTGAGCAGATGTACTCCTGGGATGGTGGAAGCACATGCACACCTGGTATGGCAAGCTGCACCTGAAGAAATCTGGCCAGGCCACTGTCAAGCTCACTGACCGGGAGATGTACATCATGGCCAAGTGCAGCTTCCTGGAGGGTGAGGTCCGCCACCGAGGATGAGCCCCTCTGTCAACCCTCTCCCTCAGACAGCCCACAGCCAGTCCTCTTCCAGCCAGGAGACAGCTACTGTGTCCAGGCAGGTGTCTTTGGAGGGCCCCGTGGCAGACCCCCCCGACAGCTGCACTCCCCATGCCAGAGGACGTGGAGGATCCCCTGTCTCAAATGGAGCAAGAAGCAGCAGCAGCCAGAGACCAACCCACACCCACACCCAGCTCCACCTCCACAGAAAGCAGGCAGAGAGGCAGACTGGAGGGCCAGAGCCACACTGTCCTCTTGGAGATCAGGGACACAATCAAAACCAGCACAGAACTTCTCTCTCAGCTGGTCCACAGCGACATACCATCCTCGAACTGCAAGCCGTTTATCACGTACATGAGCCAGACCCTCATGGACCTGCCTGAAGCCCAGTTCCAGGTGATGAAGGAGAAGATCACAGCACTGCTGCACCACCCTCCAGGCCCAGCTGAACCTGCTCCAACCCACTCCAGGACTGCTCCTCCACCCCAGGCGATGTCACAGCCCTTCCACGGCTTTCAACAGCCTCTCACCTACCAAGGCTATGACTACCAGGACTTCCCACAGCAGAGGCAGCCCTTCCCAGTCCAGGTCCAGGTTCATCGCACGCCACAGATGCCTCGCCTGACCCAGCTGCAGACCAGACAGCCCCACTACAATCCTCCTTCTTCCACCCCACAGCCAAGCCCCTCAACAGAAAACCTGTCATCAGTACTGTGCCTGACATCCCAGGTCCTTGAGGAAGGGCCTCTCAACCTTACAGGACTGAGTCAGCTCTCTGAGAGCTTCCTGAACACACCATCCCCTGTTGTACTCTCGGGGCCAAGCACCCCAATGGCACCTCAGACCAGCACTCCAGCCACAGCCACCTCCACAGTCCCTGGCTGCTCAACATCTGAGACCACGGACATGCCTCAGAGTGACTGAGAATAGTGCCAGAGACTGAGTTGTTCCTTGTTCACTTTATCTTTGCTTAAGACACTTTACTTGGGTCATTTTGCTTTATTAATAAAGTCATACAGTTTACTTAAGACAGTTATTAATAAAGGTTATCTTTGCTTCACATACTTGGTTCATTTTATTTACTTCATAAAGTGTTGGTGAAAACTTTGAAAAAACGGTTAAGCCTTTGCATGCTTGTGGGATAGGTAAGGATAGTTGTGGGATGGGTAAGGATAGTTGTGGGATGGGTAAGGATAGTTGTGGGATAGGTAAGGATAGCTGTGGGATGGGTAAAGATAGTTGTGGGATGGGTAAGGATAGCCCTTGTCTCCATTCACCAGGCTCCATGTCCCCATTCTCTTGTTGATGGTCCACAAGCCTGTTCTTGAGCACTAGGTAGCGGGTGCGCATGAGATTGTGCAGGATGCTGCAAGCTTCCACGATGCTCCTCACAGTCCCTGGGTGATGCCACATGGTGGTGAGAAGTACCAGGAACCTGTTGGCTAGGATGCCAAAGGCATTCTCCACCACCCGTCTTGCCCTGAACAGCCTGTAGTTGAAGATCCTCTCTTCACGGGTGAGGCATCTGGAACTGTAGGGCTTCATGAGGTAGGTTCTGAGGGAGAAGGCGTCATCACCCACGATGAAGTAGGGCACATCTTGTGTGTCATTGGGTAGGGGGTCTGGATCTGGAAAACCCATGATGAGGTTGCATTCCAGCCCATCCTTGAGGTCACTGGCGTTGTATACCTGGCTATCTGAAGCTGACCCGTTGCCTGAAGCATCAATGTACATGAACTTGTAGTCAGCATCAACCATGGCAAAGAGGATGATACTGAAGAAGCCCTTGTAGTTGAAATAAGTGGACCCCGACTTGGCTGGTGCTTTGCAGGCCACGTGCTTGCCATCTATGGCTCCAACGGTGTGGGGAAAGTTCCACCTCTGATACTACTATTCTGCAACTTTCCTCCAGCCTTCTTCAGTGGTGGGACAATGGAGGAGCTCCTCCACGTATTCTTCGATGATGGCCTGCACCACTTCTCTGACCACTTGCTGATGGTGTTGTGTGGCACCCCCCACGCATACTGCATGTTTTTGTATGTGGTCCCAGAGGCCAGGTGGCGCAGAGTCAGTGCCACCTTCAGTCCAGGGTCCAGGCTGGGACGGAAGTTGGTGCTCGGCTTGGTCAACCTGGGTCTCAGATGCTCAACAATTTCGTCAAACATGGCTGGTGACATCCTCATGAAGTGCTGGAATGCACGAGGGTCTTCATTCCTCAGCTCCACCCTCAGCTTGTCATACAGTCCAAACTCCACTCTTCTCCCAATCCATCGTTGGACCCACACAACTCTTGGACGTCTCCTTCTCCTTGTGTAGAAAAGGTGAAACAGTCTGAACAGGGCTTGGTTCTGGTGTTGAATGATGGCAGCTACCATAAGGAGTGTGTGATGATCCATGGTGGAGATCAATGGATGATGTGGAAGAGCAAGACCAAGGCTGAAGAGGTCTGTACACCACGGCTGCTGGACTCATACTGAGATCCAGGTGATTTCCTCCCCCTTTTTATAGGAAATATTGGTTTTCCGCTAGGTGTCCTTCCACATACTCTAGGGATACTCCAGACATCCTAAATATCCGAGATACGTCCCATATACAAACGTTTTGTCTGTTTTAATGCTTTATATACGAGATGCATCCACTTACATCCTTTCTATTTCCGTGCTACTAACACTGTGTGGACGTTCCGTGTACCTTTCGCTTCCTCCCTCTTTCCGCTTTCAGCTGCAGCGGATGTGAGTTGAGGGGATGGCCAGAGGATGCCGAGAGGATACAGCGGACGTGTAACAGATGACAACGGACGTAGAACGTTTGTTGCCTGTATGTGTCGTGTGGATGTAGATCGTACGCGGCGGAAAGTTCATCCGCTCAAAAAGTTTTGTGCAGCTCAAAAAGTTTTGTGCAGCTCAAAACTTTTGGAGCGGATGAAATAGCAGTAGACGGATGTTTGACGGATCGAGCATATGAAACACGTACGCAGTGAGTACACAATGGATGCATTGCATTTTCCAATGGATGGCAAGCTTTTTTGTCCGTTTTACATCCTCTTTGCATCTGTTGGTGCAGTGGGACATGGGCTTTAATTGTTCTAACCGTCAGGAAATTCCTCCTTAGTTCTAGGTTGCTTCTCTCCTTGATCAGTTTCCACCCATTGCTTCTCGTCCTACCCTCAGGTGCCTTGGAGAATAGCTTGACTCCCACTTCTTTGTGGCAGCCCCTGAGATACTGGAACAGTGCTATCATGTCACCCCTACTCCTCCTTTTCATTAAATTAGACATACCCAATCCTAGCAGCTGTTCTTTATCTGTTTTAGCCTCCAATCCCATCATCATCTTTGTTGCTCTTCTCTGCACTCTTTCCAGATGGAACAGTTGGCAAATGATGTTGAGACGCTTTCTATGCTGTGCACAAAGTTCTTAGCCCATTTTATCATACAGCTTTTCACTTCTCCTTTTTCTGTTTCAAATTTCATTTTAGCCAGTAATGTGGTTGTCATTTGCACTCTATAGTTCAACTTCAGCTTCTGTCTTCTGTTGAATTCCAAATGTCCTGTTATTTACTTTAAATTTCCCCCTTAATTGAGGAGATGGAATATTTTAAGGAACATTTAATAAGCCACAGACATAAAAATAATAATCCAAATGACGTGCTTGCTACGCGCGTCCTTGCAAATTATTGGCGTCTTGTTCCCTCCTCATAGAAAATTCAACTTATAAGGTTTTCCTCTCCTTCCAGGTTTCAGAGAACTGTAAGGTCAGGCTCCTTAGTAATGTTCATTCTGAATAGTCAGACAGGAAAGAAGTTGATGACCTCCATTGTTCTCCCTTTTGGCAGAAATCTGGTGTGGCCACCAGATAAAGAATGCATTGTCCTGGTTTCTTCTAGAAGGAAAGGTGCAATTCAGAATGATTGATGCCTCCTTTTCAGAGGCCATCAAGTCTGAACAAAGACTAAATACTGGGAAGCCTAGCATAGGGCAAAGCCAGAAGCAAGAAAGTTCTGAGCTTAAATTTTCTGTTTCCCACAATGGATGAACAGATGCAAAAGTTGAAGGAGTTAGCAGAGAGGGCTAAATTGATTGCTTTGGTGAAAGAATGAAAAAAAACCCACAATTACTTTTGTTTCTTGGAAACCACTTCTGGACTTTGTGCCTGAAATGGGAAAAAAATGAAACTTTAATTTTGGGTTTGACTGATTAGATAGGTTTGTGGTTATAGAAATGGCTACTTTATACCATTATGTAAAAATAAAAAAGTTGAGGTTTGATATTATTATCTTATTCTACCATACCAAAGGGAGTCGGAAGTCAATGACTTTTCCTCCTTTTTTTCCCCTTTTCCCTACACTTCTCCCATCCTTTCTCCCTCCCATATTTTTCCTATTATTTTCTGTTGTATTATTTTATATCATATTATAAACTAATAAAAATAAAGTTTCTGTTTCTAGGAGCTTCAGAAACAGAAAACCACATATCCCTGGTTCATCTTATGGGTGCAGTCTCACTTTTGTTACATGCACAATCTTTCAGAAGTCCAATTTTAATGGGAAAAGTACTGCAGACACATTACTGAAGTGCAACTGATTCCTTGTCTCTAGGCTCATTTATAGTTCCCCCCGCCCCCACTACCGTGCAAACAATGTGCAAACATTTATATTTTGGTACCAAGATACTTTTTTTGTTTCGTGTTTCACTGATGCATGTGACATAAATCAAGACTGCTTTTGAAAAATGGACAGTGCTGATACAATAATGTACAATATACATCTGCATTGTGGTTATGTTTGGGTGATATTTTCCTGACCAACCCAGGCATTTCTGCTCCCATAAAACATCACATATGTTTTTTGAACACCTTTGTTCAAAGTTTGCTTTTTATTAACCAAGTTCGTTCCTCAAGCCTTTGGGAGGCCGAAAAAGGCCTCAAACTGGCCAAAAATCAGCTATGAGGCACAGTGCAGGTAAAGGGGCAGGGGGAGGCCTGGATAGGGATTATGCACCCATGCGTAAGGGGCACATACATTGCCTTCTAGGTGCTGGCATGCGAGTGCGAGTATCCAAGCGCGCACACAAATTTTGGCACAGGAGCCCAAAAAGGTTAGCCACCACTGCCCTATACATTCCCACACAAGTGGCTGTCCAGTCTCTTCCTAAAATCCTCCAGTGATGAAGCACCCATAACTTCTGAAGGCAAACTGTTCCACTGGTTAATTGTTCCCATTGTTAGGAAATTTCTCCTTAGTTCAAGGTTGCTTCTCTTCTTGATTAATTTCCATCTATTGTTTCTAGTCTTGCTTTCTGGTGCTTTGGGAAATAGCTTGACCCCCTCTTCTTTGTGACAGCCACTCAGATGTTGGAACGCTGATATCATTGTCATCCCTAGTCCTTCTTTGCATTTAACTAGACATATCCAATTGCTGAAATTGCTCTTCATATGTTTTAGCCTCCAGCTGCCTAATCATCTTTGTTGCTTTTTTTCTGTACTCTTTACAGAATCTCAGCATATTTTTTATCATATGGTGACCAAAACTGGATGCAGTATTCTGGGTATGGTCTTATTAAGACTTCATAAAACGGCACTAATACTTCACATGAACTTGATTCTATCTGTTAACTCAGCCTAGGATTGCATTGGCTTTTAACCTTTTCTTTAAACTGTGCTGAATTTCTCCACCATTCCCCTTTGATGGATGACACCAGTGTTGCGTTCATTTACAGGAAAAAAAAATCAGTTCTTGTGTTTTTCCACCTCTGACATCATCCTACACTTGACTTTCGCCCTTGTTTGTCTTTAGCAGCTGACAGCTGATGAAGAAAGCATGCTGGCCAATTGTTGGCTGAACCTCCAGGACTCTTGTTATGTTTGTAAAACCATGAAAGAGAGAATGTTCCCATCAGATTCTCTCCCCCTACCATGTTTCCTTTTGCATTGTTTGTGACCAAAGATTGTGGAACCAATCAATAGTGCAGGCATCAGTTGAGTAATTAATTAGTTTGCAATTGTGGAAACACACACACCACATTTTTAGTTGTGTCCTGGCAGAGATTTAAGTGATCCTGGAAATCCTTCATTTGTTATTCATCTAACCATGATGAGCCTTTCCTGTTTGTTTGAACTTCTGTCATCTCTGTGTACATGTGGATTCGGTTGTGATATATTGAAATGGAGGTGGTGGGTTTGTTTGGCCCTCCATCTTTTTCCTTTCCAGTGACTCATAAATTGTAGCGATATCTGACTCACCCTGTGATGCCCCAAGATAAAAATAATGGAATGGAACAAAAACCAGGATGTATTTAACGAGGCACATGCTCACGCACTCCCCAACAAAATTGAGAAGTGGCTCAGTTATGGCAAATGTCCTTTTGAGCCACTATAAACAATACTTTACAAGTCTCCATTTCCTCCCCAGAGTTTGCAATGATGGGAAGCGGGAAATGTCTGCTTGGTCTTCATTTCAGAATGCCATCAAATGACCCAAGACAGGGCATACCGGCCTTCATGGAAGCTGCTGCAATCCTAAGCACGCCCCAAGAGATTGTAGGATTGATTCTCAGCTCTATGTGTTCCTTCCCAGAATGGGATGAAAGACTGTAGCAGGGATATGACCCAATACATTAGTAGCATCAAACTAGCCATCAATTACTGTACTACAGCACAACATGCAAAACTAAAGAAACAAAACAACAGCAAAACCATTTTACAGCTGGCCAAAATAATTGGATGCCACTGGCAAATATCAAGACATCCATGTTGAATAGAGACAGAAGCCAAAGATCGTCTAATTGGGGAGTGTTGTTTCACAGAATCATTGACACGGATGTCCAATCCTTGAAGAACATTCAGAAGCTCCAACTGATGCAGCGTATGTGCAATTTTTGGGGTCCCTAGGATTACCCATGTTACACCACTGCTCCGGGAGCTGCACTGACTGTCAGTCTGCTTCTAAGTATAATTCGAGGTGTTCATTATTATTTTCCATCTGTCTCTAAAGGTAAAGGTTCCCCTCACACATATGTGCTAGTCATTTCCACCTCTAGGGGACGGTGCTCATCTCCGTTTCAAAGCCAGAGCCAGCGCTGTCCGAAGACATCTCCGTGGTCATGTGGCCAGCATGACTAAATGCCGAAGGCCCACTGAACGTTGTTACCTTCCCACCAAAGTGGTCCCTATTTTTCTGCTTGCATTTTACATGCTTTCAAACTTCTAGGTTGGCAGAAGCTGGGATAAGTAATGGGAGCTCACTCCGTTATGTGGAGCTAGGGATTCAAACTGCTGAATTGCTGGTCTTTCTGAGCAACAAGCTCAGCGTCTCAGCCACTGAGCCACCGCATCCCTCTACCCCCTCTTTTATTGTTTACTCCTTCAGCTTAACATCCTTTTTTCCAGCAATAAGCAGATTTCCAAACAAAGCACTGGATTGCAAATGTCTTTGGAGATTCTCCATCATGGTTGTCCCAAAGATGCTTTTTCCAAAAGGCATCTGGACTTTGTTTTTCCTTGAAGACTTTTCACTTCTCACCCAAGAAGCTTCTTCAGTTCTAAAGTCAGAACTGAAGAAGCTTGTTGGATGAGAAGTGAAACATCTTTAAAGAAAAACAAAGTCCAGTTGCCTTTTGGAAATGCACCTTGAACACTGGGTTGCAAGTTCCCTATTTTTAGACTTGTTTTTCTTAATAGTCTTTATATTAAAAGTTACAACTAAAAAGATAAAAACTAATACAAACCAAAAAAAAAAGAAGAGAGAAGATGCAGAAATGAAAAAAATAAAAAATAGGAAAAAAATAAGAGTAAAAAATAAAAAGAAATATATAAAGAAATGACTTCTCCCTTCATCACAGGTATACAATTTTTACACAATGATTCCTTCTCTTCATATCTCATCTTTTATAAATTCTTAAAAACTCTTCATTTCAGTCCTGATCAGCAAAAATCCATTAAGAGTTCCTGAGATAACTGTGTTATCTATTTTTATCTTGATCAAATAAACAATAATAATCTTTTCTGTTCTTGATCTTTTATCACTACAAATAATCTCTTAGAACTTGGTTTTTCATTGCTCTTTGTCCTTTTTCACAAAATTCTTCAAAGCATGAACTAATCCTCTTTTCCTCTTTTGTTTTGCTGCATGTATATCCCTTTTAATTATTAAGATATTAGCTAATTCCATTTTTAGTACTTCTGGGGACCCAAGACATTCTCGGAAATAAATATGGAAGTTTTACAATACAACAGATTCTCATTTGTTTATTTTCCTTGATTAAAACAATATAAAATAATACTAATAAATTCAAGAGAGACAAGGGCATCGAGCAGGTGCCTGAAGATACGTTGCTTCCCTTGGGTATTGTGTGAACTATTTCAGGGAAAGTGGAAATGACAAAAACTCCGCCAAGAACAGAGGATAGCGCCAGCTCCCTTCTCATGTCATGATCCAGCTGGAGAGAAAGCCAACTCCATCAAGCCATAAGCTAGGATAGAGCCAGTCTTGCTTCATCGAAACATGAAATGCTCATTTCAGAATAAGTCTGTGTCCCACTGTGAAATGTTGGTGTGAGATGGAGCCTTGACCTTTCGATAAAAGGAAAAAAAATACAGGAAAGAAGAATAGAAACCCTTTGCTTTTCTTGCCTGCTTATTCTGAGATGCTAATAATAATGTAAAAGTTCAAATCATCCAAATAGATTTAAATCAACATTTCTCAACCTTGGCAATTTTAAGAGGGTGGATTTCAATTCCCAGCATGCTGGTTACAGAATTCCGGGAGATGAAATCCACTCATCTTAAAATAACCACTGTTGCTGCTCGACACTGCAAGGAAATCCTTACAAAAACTATTGCTCTTTTAATAATTTGTTAAAACAGTCATGTCTTTTGCAAGACTTGCACAGTTGCTCCAGCTGTTCCCAACTCTATGTGCATGCATTTGGGGAAGCTATTTTCTCTTGCCTGCCATTAAATATTTTATGTATGTGGTGGTTTGCTCCATTGTTGTGGAATGTTAGAAAGACAGCCAACCTTGTTTTTATTTCTTTATGATCAAAGGATAAAGAGAAGGACTAGACTTATATTTACATTCTAAATTAAGCTGCTTTTTGGAGGTTTCCTTCCTCTTCACCTTGAGAAGAAAAGACTAAAATCCTTGAAAGTTTTGTTCGACAGATCACTCAACAACCAGTTAAACTGAATGCCCCTCTCCTGCCTAGGAGGAGGAGGAGGAGGAGGAGAAGAGATAGAGATATCTTCAGAATTGAATTTTCAAGTGGTATAAACTTCTGGAGAGCTGGAAGCAATCAATTCAAACCAGGATGCAAATGAAGATACTCAGTTACTGGTCCTGAAGGCCACTGAAGCTACTGAAAGACAGAAGGCCAAGAGGAAAAACTGGACAGGATCAGGCCTTCTCAAACAGATGATTTAGGCAACATGCAGGTAGTATCCTACCTTGCACATTTAGGCTTGTCCTCTCTCATCCCTGGCTTTGCTTTGAATCCAGAATCCCCTCTGAAGGACTTTTCAAACTGTAATCAGCAATTTAAAGACTAACGGAATAATAGAACAGGAAGAGGCTTTGGAGATCATCTAATCTAACCCCCTGCCCAAGCAGGAACAAGGTCTGGGTGGTCAAATGAGTCGAAAGCAGAAGTGATATTCAGCAGGCTCTGACCAGTTCTGGAAACCCAGTAGCGGAAATTTTGAGCAGTTAGGAGGACTGGCAAATACCACCTCTGACTGGCCCCGACCCCATCTATTCTCTGCCTCCTGAGTCCCAGCTGATTGGCTGGGTCTTCTTTGGTTGCCCTGCACAGGAGAAGGGAGCTGGAAAGCAGGTTAATGGGGTGGGAAGGGAATGGGGATTTTACAGTATCCTTCCCCTGCCACGCCCACCAAGCCATGCTACGCCTACAGAACTGGTAGTAAAAAGTTTTGAATCCCACCACAGCACACACCCAGCTCCATTTTTGGGCCTTCCTGTCCTCAGAGGAGCCTCTGAGGGGGGCTTTTTGCTCTCAGAAGGCTCCTCTGGGGCTCAGGAAAGGAAAAAAAATGGAGGGCTGAGTCCCTCCCTCCGTTTTTTGCCTTCTTGGGCCTCATCAAGGGGAATCCCAGCACAGCTGATCGTACCAACAGCTGATTGTCAGGAGGGGAAATATACCTTAAGGGGCGAGTATCAGGCAGGCAGGGTGAGCGAACATCAGGTGGGTGGAACAAGCGAGCCAGCGGCGACCAACCGGGTCGGGGGCGTGGCCAGTCAGAACTTACTACCAGTTTGGTGACCCACGCCAAAAACTTGCTTTCAGTTCGCCCGATCCAGCGCAAACCAGCTGAATACCATCACTGTTCTGTAGGTTTCACCAGACTCTCAAAGGGATCCATGGCATAGCAAAGAGGATCTCAACCCTCACACAACATTTAAAAATCTCGTTTGTATCTCTTTGGAGCAAATCTCAACTACTAGAATAGAGTAACAGAGTTGGAAGGGGCCTTAGAGGTCTTCCAGTCCAACCCCGTTTAGGCAGGAAACCCTATATCATTTCAGATAAATGGCTGTCCAACCTCTTCTTTAAAAATTCCAGTGTTGGAGCATTCACAACTTTAGGAGGCAATTTGTTCCACTGATTAATGATTCTGTCCGGAAATTTCTCCTTAGTTCTAGGTTGCTTCTCTCCCTTCGTTTTACTTCTTGTCCTGCCTTCACCTGCTTTGGAGAATAGGTTGCCCTCCCCTCTTCTTTGTGGCTTAGACGTTGGAACTGCTACCACTGTCAAACTTCTGGCAGCTGGCAGTCAGCAGAAGCAGCCTGCAGTACTGCATTCAGCTACTGGGCCACCACAGCTCTTAGAATAGTTGATTTATTGACTGTTCAAAGTTACAAGGGCACTGAAAAGAATGACTTTTCACATTTACGACAATTGAAGCATCCCTGCGGTCATGTGATCAAAATTTGGACGCTTGGCAACCGGTATGTAGTTATGATGGTTCATGGTCCTACTGTTATGTGATCACATTTGTGACCTTGTGATAACTTGAGTCAATGAGGAAGCCATTTGACAACTATAGCAAAAAAGGACATAAAATGGGGCAAAACTCACTTAACAGCTATCTTGCTTAGCAATGGAAATTTGAGGCTCGGTTATCGTCATAAATTGAGGACTACCTCTAACAATTGTGACTATGAAACAGGATACCGCCTCATTCAGACTAATAAGGGAAGCACCCAGCACGAAACATCTTGTTTTAAGCTAAGACACTGAGCTTGTCAATCAAAAAGATCGGCAGTTCGAATCCCTAGTGCTGCGTAATGGAGTGAGCTCCCATGACTTGTCCCAGCTTCTGCCAACCTAGCAGTTTGAAAGCATGTAAAATGCAAGCAGAAAAATAGGGACCACTTTGATGGGAAGGTAACAGCGTTCTGTCTGCCTTTGGTGTTTAGTCATGCCGGCCACATGACCACGGAGACGTCTTTAGACAGCGCTGGCTCTTCAGCTTTGTAACGGAGATGAGCACCACGCCCTAGAGGCGCAAACGCGAGGGGAACTTTTAACTTAACTTTGGAGGCATGAAGAATTTGTGGATTCCACACAAATCCTGCAGTTCTGCTGTAGGCTCCCCAACCTGGTTGGGGGGGGGGGTGCATTGAGATCAAAACTCACAAAATCCTTAGCACATCTGGAAGGCACCAGGTTAGGGAAAGCTACTGTACCAGACACTCGACTCCACCGCTCCCAAGGCTGCGTCTGGAAGGAGATGGCGATCGCTCCCCAGGAAGTATCTGCTTCCCAGTTGTCTTTATGATTACAGATGGGCCAAGAGCCGCCTGAGAAGGGAAACTCCAGTCAGCCACTTCCTGAATTGATTTTCCGCTCAGCATCCCGCAGCAGGAAATGTGGCTGTTTTCCCAGTGTGAAACCTCTAGGCAGACAGGTCTGCCAGGAAGGAGAGAGAGGCTGGGGAGTGTTTGGTGCCCATGCTCTTTCTTTTCCCCAGACCAATCATGAGGGATCCCCAATTTGTAGAATGAAAATAGATCAGAAGAAACAACACTCCACCCATGCCTTGTTCAAAACCCTTTCACGCCTCTTCTCCCTCTTGGAGCTTCACTGAAGAGAATCTCAAAGGTGCTTTTTTTCAAGAGGTAATTGGACTTTCTGGTTTTTCCTTGTTTTGCTTCTCATCCAAGAAACTTCTTCAAGAAGCTTTGGGACAATCATGACCTTTGGGACTTCTTCAAGAAGCTTTGGGACAGTCAATGTATGACTGAGAATCTCCATACTCAGTAAGGAGAGTGCTTCAGGATTATTATTTTTTTTCTTGGTGGTCTAGCATCCTGGTTCCTGTAATAGTCACCCAGATTCCCACTCACCCACCCAAAAAGTCAAATGCAAGGTCCAAAGACAATAACTTTTCTTTCATTTCTAGCATTTAATATTCATTAGTGCAATGCTTCTGAGTGAGGTTGCTTTTTTGCTACCAAAAGAACTAATAAATTCAACTATTTCCATGAATTTGCTTGATCTCTTTTGTGACTATTTATCCTTCCTTCAGATAATTGTTGAGAACTTTAATCCAAATGATATTACATTGTAAAGTTGATGGGAGCTGCTTAGTCACTTGTTTAGTGGGAGAAGCTAATTATTACATTTGGCAGGACCTCTTCAACATGTCTTCTACCCTTCTGCCAAAAATCCTCTTTATCACTACCAGTGCAGCTTCCAAACCTCAATCAGTGTTTTTTCAAACTTGACTGGGGAATTCTGGGAATTGAAGTCCCCACGTCTTAAATTTGCCAAGTTTGAAACACAGTGCCTTAAATAATCTCCCATGGCAGCCTCTCCCTTAATCTTCCAGGAGCATTATAAGTGCAGAACCACCTTCAGCCTCTGGATGGCGCCATGTGCTGACTAGTTCACAGCTGGTGGGTCTCCTTCACTTGCCAATACAAAAATCCTTGAAGATGATTGCCAAGAGCTCTTCAGTGCCCACTTGGCCTGTCAACCGCCCTAGTTGTCGCCGTGCCAGTCTCAGCTGCTCTGCAGCCAACACCAGATCTGTAAGCTGGTACTCAGCAAAGGATCTGAGGGCCTCCAAGCACTTCTGCAAGCTGAGCTGGTGACGTGCTTGCGTTGGACTGGGGGAACCAGTACGGGGATCGCCGCACCTGCAGGGTGAGAATATTAAGATTTGCAGTTCTTAAATAGATGATTTATTGGCATGTATGAATTATGCTTGGTTGTCACTTGCATTAATAGGAAATGGGCAGCATCTGAGCAACTACAGTTGAGATACACAGAAGAATGTAGGAAGATAGTCTTCAACTTATGACCATAATTGATCCAGAATCACAATCATAAGTCATGGTGGTCATTAAGCAGATCATCATACTATACCTGTTTTTGCAACTTTTTTTGTGGGAGTTATTAAGCAAACCCATTTTATTCAATGGGTGTCTTTTTTTCCAGAAACTGGGGATAAACACCAGAAATCAGCAAAAATATTGAAAATCACAGTCATTTAAATGTGAACTGGTCATCAAATCATCCAAAATGCAATCATGTTTCGTTGGGGGGGGGGGGGCAGTGAGGCCATCAGAACTTAAGAACTGGGTTGTAAGTAGCTCTTTGGGGAGGTCCATCATACCTGCAAATGGTTGCTAAGTGACTGCTTGTTAAGCAAGGCCTACCTGTATGTACACCTAACGTTAAAGATTCTATCTCTAATTTTCAACAGCTTAAATTAGGATATTATCT
Source organism: Laticauda colubrina (assembly GCA_015471245.1). Classification (NCBI taxonomy): domain Eukaryota; kingdom Metazoa; phylum Chordata; class Lepidosauria; order Squamata; family Elapidae; genus Laticauda; species Laticauda colubrina. The sequence goes on along the minus strand of BLBF01000042.1, from coordinate 19,069,595 downwards.
CAGGTCACATCCACACAACGTCTTTCGTGTGTTCCTCTCTCATTGTGGAGCTGGCAGGAAATATTGTCCTTTATTCTGTAGCCACCACACAACCCCAGTTACTACTGTGTTTCCTCTGAAAATAAGATCCTGTCATATATTCATTCATATGTATGTGTGTATGTATGTATGTATGTATGTATGTATGTATGTTTGTATGTATGTGTGTGTGTGTGTGCTGTTCAGCTTCCTTTGGGTATTATCCCACGTCATTGTAGTGCTTTTAAAGTTGTAGCAACGTTTCAGCAGAATCTCATCTGCCATCATCAGGCTTCTGTATAGAGTTTGTATGTGGGTCAGTGTCTCACAGCGTTGGTTTTAAATTTGAGGCTAGCCTATTATTGTGGCAGGATGGTTTTTTCTACATCCTGATTGGTTGGGAGTCTTGGTCTGTTTTTATTGGACTTGGAGTTTGTTGGATTGGTGTTTCTGGTTTCTTCTGTCTGTTTTGTGGCTTTGATTGGCTGGCAACACTCTGTTCCTGTATTGGAGGCGTTCAGTGCAGCTTGGCTTCATGTGAAAGGACGGCTATTATTTATTAGGAAGCTAGGTTTCATCTGGGTGCCTGGTGGGGGTGTGTTTGAGCTGGAGGTATCAGGGAGAGTCTGTTTGTGCCTAGGTGTTTGCCTGGCTTGCGGTGTGGAGATCTTTCTATTTGAGAGTGCAGGCTTCCAAATGATTGACAGTCTGCTGGAATCATCTCTTCTATTCATGCTTTGAGGTCTTTTTTCAATCTCTATGTCTTCTCTGATGATTCTGTGGCTGGGGTTTTCTATAGTGGCTAGGGTTTTAGTGCCACTGAAGTTGATGCTGTGGCCTCTGGTTTTCATGTGTTGGACTAGTGAGGAGGTGTGTTCCAGCTTTTTTACTGCATTTTGTGTGCTGGAACATACATACATACATACATACATACATACATACATACATACATATATGTATATATATATGGTTTTTTTGTGTGGTTTTTTTTAAATTTTCGCGTGTACTTACATGTGTGCTGTTCAGCTTCCTTCGGGTATTATCCCACGTCATTGTAGTGCTTTTAAAGTTGTAGCAACGT
>BLBF01000042.1:19023511-19058496 GCA_015471245.1 Laticauda colubrina | reverse complement strand
AAGCTAGGACTTACTTTCAGGATAGGTCATATTTTCGAGAAAACACAGTATGTATCCCCAACAAGCCTATGCTGCACTGTTCTCTGTACAGCTTTAATCCACAACATTCTAAGGAACATGGTCGGCAGTTCCCTCATTGGACAGTTCATGCGCCGCCCCACATCATCCACCATGTAAAAAGTGCAAGTCATGGAGGTTTTAAATGTATGTTACTTACAATATATACATCCACCCTCAATTCTCCCCACTGTTTTTCCCCCTTCTGTTCTCACATGTGTGCTAGCTGTTTCTGCAATGCATTCAGGAAGGCCACAATCCCATCTCCAGTTTTGCAGGACAACAAGCAGGCAGGGCCTACACCAAGCCGGTCACAGGTCCTCAAGAGATTTGCTTGGTCTTCTTCTCTGAGTAGGTCCATTTTGTTCAGAACCAGAAAGTAGGTCTGCATCTCATTTAGCTCGTTGGGAGACAGGACATCGACCATGGACATCGTTAAGTGGTCATGCTGTTCAGCTGCAACTTTCCCATCCAGAATGATCAGAACAAGGTCAGCATCGCAGACCCTAAAAGGAAATAATTAAAAAATAATAGTCAAGCCTTAATTGTCTCCTAAGCTGCCTCCTCAAGAATTGTTGTTAATTTCCTAATTATAAACTCCTGTTCTGAGAGCCATCTTAAGGTTTATTTTAAGAGACATCCCCAATGAAAAGATGCAGAAGCTTTCCCCATAATACAGCCTTGATTACTACACGTATAAAACAAGGTGGAAAGGAAAGAAGCTTAAGAAATTCCTCTCTGGATTCCTCCCTTTCCTCTGTTTTGTACATGATGATAGCCAGATGTTCTGTCTGGACTGCATTTATCATGGCTCCAAATTGATGTATTTTTTTCCTACATCCTTATCCTGCACACTTTCTGCTAGGAAAGCAACTACTCACTATCCTTTTGTGGGTGTTTGAGGTCATGTGGTTTTCACTGTCGGCTGGGAACCTCTGACTCCACACATCTTAAAGTTGCCAAAATTGAGAAACATTGGACTAGTTTAAAAAAAAAAAGATGAATCCAGTGTTTTGTTCTTCCGCAAGGGAGCTTATTTTTTTAAAAAATGTCTAGCTTTTCACTGTTAAACTTATTAAAAAAGAAAAACCACCATGGAGAGCAACAACTAGTGACGGCAAGGAAGGGTGCATTCCTGCCACAGTACAAAGTAGTTACAAGTGGTCCTCAGCTTATGACCACAACTGAGCCCAAAATTCATGTTGTTAAGCAAGACATTTGTTAAGTGAGCTTTGCCCCATTTCACGGTTTTCCTTGCCACAATTGTTAAGTGAATCATTGCATTTGCTAGTTAATAACATGGTTGTTAATTGAATCTGGCTCCCTTGTTGTTTGTCAGAAGGTTGCAAAAGAGGATCACATGATTCGCAGATACTGTGACCATCATAAATGTGAACCAGTTGACAAGCATGTGAAATTTGGTCATCTGATCATAGGGGATGCTGCAAAGGTCGTAACTGTGAAAAATGACCATAAGTCACTTTTTTCAGTGCCGTTGTAACTTTGAATGGTCACTAAATGAAGTCAATAACTACCTGTAGTTGTACAGATGGTCCTCAACTTATCACAATTGAGCCCAAAATTTCTGGGGCTAAGCAAGGTGGCTATTAAGTGAGTTTGGCCCCCATTTTACAGCCTTTTTTGGTCACAGTTGGTTAGCAAATCATTGTAGTTGTTAAGTGAATCATGTGGTCATTAAGTGGATCTGGCTCCCCCCCCAGTTTGCTTGTCGGAATCCAGCTATGAAAGTTTCAAATGCTGATCAAAGGACCCCTGGACAGTGCAATTGTCATAAATTTGTTAATTTTGTTATATTTATACTGTGTATATACGTACAATGACAATAAATAATTCAATTCAATTCACTTTATATGCCAGACCAAGGAGAGATTTATATGCCAGACCAAGGAGAGATTCAACCTAGAAATAAGGAAAAATTTTCTGACAGTGAGAATAATCAACCAATGGAACAGCTTGCCTTCAGAAGTTGTGGGAGCTTCATCACTGGAAGCTTGCAAGAAGAGACTGGACGGCTGTCTGTCAGAAATGGTGTAGGATCTCCTGCTTGGGTGGGTGGGGGGTTTAGACTAGATGACCTACAAGGTCCCTTCCAACTCTGTTATACTGTTAAGGTGCCAAGGGCCCAAATTTTGATCCCGTGGCCATGGGGATGCTGCAACAGACATGTGACAACCAGCCATAAGTCAGCTTTTTTTCAGTGCTGTTGTAACTTCAATTGGCACTGAACAAATGGTTGTAAGTTGAGGATTACCTGTAGCAGACATGTTTGCCTGCAATGAAATTAAGTACTGCAGGCAAACTAGACACCATTGCTTTGAATGAACACAGTTAGAGACGTTAGTTTTGATGTGTAGCAGGAAAAGACAGGCTGAGGTGGCCTTCCTGGGAGGAGTGGGGGCCCAGGGATGAGTAGAAGATGAAGTCATGCACCCCAGCCCTCACACTTTTTTGGATAGTTCTTCACCTAAGAAACTTGCTTTCTGGATCTAAATCTGTTTCACTGGGGTCCTAGGCCAGATGTTTGCCTGTGCCTAACCACAGCAGAAGCACACCTCGCTACCTGTTTGTTCAGCTGTGTCCCCATGAGATTGCCTCCATCTCATACCCAGCCCATGAGACAGGAAGATTGTCCATAACAGAATTGCAGTTAAAGTAGGATTTTTCTTCTTACTCTGACACACTCCAAACGCAGCTTCAAAATGCATTAAAATCTATCAGGCTCTGTCAGGCATTTCACAGTGACTGCGGATGGAGGCAATCAAAGCAGGAAAGGGATGGGTGAGAAGTGCAGCCAATTTCATGCCAACACAAGTAGCGTTCAGCTTACAACCATTTGTTTCGTGAAGAAAAGGTTGTAAAATTGGGTGCAACTCACTTATTTCTAGGCCTTGCTTAGTGATGGAAATTGTGATCCCAACTGTAGATGTAAGTTGTGGATTTCTTGTAAAGTATTTTTTGCTTACTCAAGGATGGATGGATAGCACTCTTCCTCAAGAGAGGGGAAAGGCCACTAAGATAACCACAATTAACCAATTAGTTAACCAATTAATCAATTAGTGAAATATCTAGAGATAATTCATCTTTGACTTTTCATAGCCGCATTGCTGACTGCCATGGGAAACTGGGTGCTCCCTCCTTACATTTCCATGTCCTGTGTCAGGGGCTTCCAACCTTGGCCACTTTAAGACTTATGGACTTCAATTCCCAGAATTCCTCAGCCAGCAAAGTTGGCTGAGGAATTCTGGGAGTTGAAGTCCATAAGTCTTAAAGTAGCCAGAGTTGGAGACAGGGGTGGGTTTCTACCAGTTCTGTCCACCTCTGTAGAACTGGTAGCTCTGAAGAGCAGCAAACATAGACTCGGTTCTATGTCTGCTGATGTTTTTGCCTACCCACCCACCTGGGCTCTTACCTGATCTTTATTTCCTGATTTTTCAACTTCAGCTGCGAACGAGGCACAGCTGCAGTTAAAAAAACAAGAAAAGAGGGCTGTTTCAAAGGCTGCTTCTCTGCACACAGCATGCTGATGATGATTTACAGGCCCGCGGCTCTCAGCATGAAGGGACTCTTGTAAATCCCAAACCGGTAGTTAACCCTGTTGTATTCCACCCCTGGTTGGAGACCCCTATCCTATATTGTAATATTTGCTGCATGGTAGAAGGGCGGCTCCCAATGTATAAGCCCCTCCCATTCTGATCCTCCCCTTCCAGAGTTCCTTTCACCTCTGCCGAGCCCGGCTCACTCCTTCCATCTCAACCACGTCTGTGGTCTCTCTCAGGCCTGCCGTGTCACTCAGCACCACAGGGAAGCCACCAATGTTCAAGGCAGTCTCTACCACATCTCGCGTGGTCCCTGCCACCGGAGAGACTATAGCAGTTGGCTTTTGACCTAGAGATTGTATCAGTCAAGACGGGGGAGAAAGACAGTGGGTAAATTCACACGATATTCTTAGCTTAGCTTAGTTACAAAATTTAACTCTCTTGCTCGGTTCTTGCAATACAATGAACCATAATCTAATCCAGGGATCTCCAAACTTGACAAGTTTAAGACTTGTGGACTTCAATTCTAGAATTCCTCAGCCAGGAAATTTGGGGAGTTGAAGTCTACGTGTCTTAAAGTTGCAACTTTGAGTTGCAGCTCAATTGTCTGGATATGCCAATATTCTAAGCCAATACCCCAAACATAAGATTTAGAAAGATTCTCTTTAGAGATCCAGTGATGTAGCAGGGACAATGTTGAACCAGATCCAGTGAGATCCAGGTCTAATCCACCCTCATCCACCAAAGCTCACTGGGTGACTATATGCCAGTCACTCTCTCTCAGCCCAACTTCTGTCCCAAGATTGCAATGAAAAAAATTGGAGGAAGGGGCTATGGTACTCCCTGAGACAAACTTCTAAAGAATGGGTATAATTCTAAGGAACAAATACATTCACTTAAACTCAGCATTTTGTCTGAGGCTGCTAGGTCTTAGCTATCTTGGTTAAAGCTACATAAACTAATCCAAGCCGTAAGTGTAAACTCTTAATTCCCAAAACCCCTGAGACTTTATATGTGATTGTTGGAAATAAATACTATATTATTCTGATTTGTTTTGCAGCATGCTCGTTTCCTTCTAGTTAATTTTTTAAAATTTAAAATAACATTGGAGGAAAGATAAGCTGTGAGGGAATATCCACGAATTGGGAATTCCAGCCATTAAGAGTTTCCTGAACCATAAGTGGTTGCCATAACATTAAAAAGGCCAATGTAGTTAGAGTTTCCCTTAAAGTTAATGGGCAATTTTTTTTCTGAAGGACATCTGAACTGTTATATATGGAAACTTGCCTTATACACCTAAGAATATAAAGAGCAAGATTGAAGCCATGTTTGCTCTCTATCTGACCTGTTAGAGAGTAAACAATCATGAAATTTGTTGTTTTGCTAATGTCCTGTCTGGCTGCGAAATAATATGTCCCTGGGGAATCTTGACATCATTGATGATCTCTTGTGTAAGCTTTCAAGTAGAGAACAGGAAATCTGAAGATAAATGGTGAAGTGAAGAAAGTTGGGGAACTTTCAGGGACGCATGGGAGGAGTTATGGAAAAACATCCATGTCATTCCTATGACAACCTCTATAACTTCTATGTATGGAAAACAGGAAGTGTTATGTAACCATGTAATTATGATAAACCTATATAAACTGTATTTACTAAAAGGGAGGGTCTTTCTCCCAAAATGGTTTTTGGGTTAGGAGTTGTGTACTGCAGTATCTTATGTAATAAAGCAGCCTATGGATTATTAGATTATCATAGTCGATTGTTTTAATTATTTATAGTATATTCTCTCATGAACTCTCCCTAAAACAATTTAAACAAATACAAGTGACGTTCCTTGACTACTTACAGAATAACACAAAGCGAATTAAAACGAGTCTCCACAAAAGGGTAAGAAGGAACAACAGGGAAAGGTCTTAACGTACTTTGGGTGAAAATACATTTGCTTTGCATATTATTGGTTTGTTCGTGGTTTGGTAAATATTCTCACAGCATAGTCACATAGTCATGTTGACCTTTAATATTATGCCCATATGAATCTTCCTCTGATGTGTAGCGGAGAGGATTCATTTGGGCATAATATTAAAAAATATCTTTCCTATCTGACAGCTCGCCTTTACCTGCCTATGATTTTTAATAATTCACGAGACAACCAATGATCCATTGGGTCGTCCTTTGTCAATATTTCTTTATTTAAAGAGATAAACACAGGCAAATGACTTTCAGTTGCCTTCCAGTTTCTCCAATGACATTGCTTGTGGAAAGCAGGCGGAGAGTGTCATCTGACTGTGATAGCATTGCAATGGCCACAAGTTTGCAAATATAATTGGTCTGAGGATTCTAAAAAATTTAATTCTGTAGAAGTAATGGATCTTGGATTTGTACATATTCTTTAAGTTAGCATACTTAAGAAACTCTGATTTAGAAATTGCTGCCCAATGATTCACTGTTTTGACTAATTGAAAGTTCCAAACAGATAGTAGAGTTTGGGTAATATATAAATTGTATTTACCAGTATACCACACTCCAGGGAACAGATTTGAGTGCTATGTCCATTTGCCATTACCATTCCCTTGCAATGTTTACTGATTTGGGACATTTATGCAGTTGAGACATTGTTGAGGGTCCTGTAATTTCTCTTTCTAGCCCAACATTAAAAGCAGCTCATTTTTTTACCTCCATCTAAAAAATTAGTCCAGGTGACAGGCTGCAGTGTTTTTCATTTTTTATCACTGTTAAATGTTTGGATGTCAACTATAAAATTCTCTGGGCTGGAGGACCACTAAGATTTTCACCTGATATTTCTTTTTTATTTCACCAGCCTATCAGCCAGACTATTTTTTGACAGAGGTTTATCTGTCTTGCACAAGACCATTCTCCTTGTGACTTGGGCTTTCAGAAGACCTGTAGACCTGTGTTCACAAACAGCTGTCAAAGAAAGAGATGAGTACCAATAAAGGAGAATATTATAAAGGAGAACATTTGTAGCCCAGGGATGAAATGAGGGGCCCCTGATGCTCCCTGAGCTTAGTTTTTTTTCTTATAGACTAAAAAGTAATAAAAGCCAGTGTATTAAGAAGGATGTACTCTAACAGAAGCAAGAATAGTTTGTAAAAGGAGAAAAGAATGAGAAATATTGTGACAGTAATCAGTGTAAAAATACCTTTAGATTTCCTTTTCTTTTTCTTACTTCATGCTTTAATTATTATTTTTTTGCTTACAATTTCTTATTCTTTTTAATAGTTTTGTGTAACATTGCTAAAGCTATCTTAGGATTGCTCTTTGTTACTCCAAGGACAGTAGTGTTTTTAAAATGGACTTCCTTGTTATTGTTTTATTTCCTTGAATTCTTTCAGAACAAATCGTAGTATTGTTAATAGTCTAACAATATTGTTTTCCTGGGGGAATCTTTTTACATGCTCTATTATTAAACAAAACTAACAGATCGGGAAAAAGACTCTGAACTTTTCATTAGAAGACATATAGTACATACAAAGATACAAATTTGAGTATTTAGAATTACTTGTATTATTGAGAAGGGAAAGGTTATTCAAACATAATCTCAGCCTTGATACGCAATTCTGTCAGTGTTACTTACATCAATTAAATCGTGTCATATACTATTTCTGAAAAATTGGATTTTGAATGTTTTTCAATGCCAAAAGGGTGTTATGGGATAATTAAGGCATTAAAATTGATTTTAAAAATGACAATTAGGAAGATTTAGATAGATGTTGTGATTTTTACTTTAGACCATGATACGGATTTTTTTTAAAAATTATGGTTGGTCACATAGACCAGGGCTGTCAAAATCACAGCCCGCGGGCTGGATGCATCACGTGCTGGCTATGGTAACTCATTCAGCATTGTTATAACATTGAGCAGTTGCTCAACAAGTGGTAATTAAAAGAGAACTAGCCATTAGTCTAGATCAGAGGTGTCAAATTTTCTGGCCATGCTCACACCCGGTTTAGTGAAGGGGAAAAAAGTCCCGATACGTCATGTGATGCTGCTGCGATTATGTGAGTTTGATACCCTAATACATAGACAGCCAGATATTTAGACAGGATTTGGCATTTTTATCCACCTGTCAACTCTTTCTGAAGGACCTAGGACAGGCAGCTGTTGTTGTTTAATGGTGTTGAAAGTACTGTTGCAGGATGAACATTGTTCCAAGTAAAGCTGCCCTTTGCAATGGACCAATGGGGATTTTGTCACTGCCAATGGTGTTCAAATGATGCATTAGTTCAGTGGTGGCTATCCTTTTTAGGCTCCTGTGCCCAAAATTGTGAGCACGCTCGTGCTCACATGCCAAGCACCCAGAAGGCAATGCGTACCCACCACACACATGCGCATGCAATCCCCACTCACCCACTGGCCAGTTTGAGGCCTTTTTTGGCCTCCCAGAGGCTTCAGGAAGGCTTCTGCAGGCTTTTCAGGCCAAAAACTAGGCCTGTTTTGTCACTTAATGATAGTCATAGGGTACAAAAAACAATCAAATCATACTAGGAAACAGTCAAGTGGGAGGGGATGGGTGATAAGGAGTGGTGAGAAGATTAACAGAAATAGTAGTGTACACTTTGTAAATAATTGAACAGTGTTGAGGGAATTATTTGTTTAGCAGAGTGATGGCTGTTTTGTTCGGAAAACACACGAGGTAGACCGGGTTCCAACAACAAATACTTTATTCTTCAACTAGTCAGTAAATAGGAACACTTGGCTGAAGCTGAGGCCAGCCTTTTATACAGGCTGGCTTGCCTGCTTGCAGCCAATGGCAGTTGCTTAAATTTGCCTCCTTTTAGCAGCTCTTTGGATTGGTTCCTAGTGAACCAATCCAATGTTCATTTTATTTGACCAATCAGGTTTCTAGATTTGAAGTCACGCACTTTACATATAGAACACCCCTCCCCCCTTAGTTCAGTCCTACGTGGTGACGTAGTCTCGCAGGTAGGCGGGGCTTTTCCGGACTCGACTTGACTTGCGCGGTTCATTCTTAGTGCAGACTTCGACCGGTTCGGATGGGGCTGCTGTGTCGTCCGTCCTTCTCCCTGGAACCATCTGGAAGGGTGAGTCAGCCATTTTACCGCCGCCTGAGTTTCGTAGGCTGGCGGTTTTGCCGCTCCCTCCTGTTTCCTCCGGGCAGGTCGAGCTGGCCTGGCTGGCCCCTTCCGATGGGCTCTTCACGCAAGTCTCTCCAAACAGTGAGTCTTTTATTTGCTCTTTTTGTTCGTATGTTTCATTGGGTTTGGTTTTAAACAGTTCTTTATTTATTTCTCGCCTTTCCCCCCCTCACCTTGGTTTGCAATTCGCCGGTTTTTTCGGTGAATGTTTGTAAGTCTGTGGTTCTCTCTATAATTCGGGATCGAAGCTGGTCTATGTGCCGCTTCCATTCCCTGCCATCCTCTATTTTTAATCGGTAGGATTTGGGGCCTGTGATTTGGGTAATCTGTCCTGGTAGCCATATCGGGTCCCCGGTGAAGTTTTTAGCGTATACCAAATCGCCTATTTCGAATTGTCTAAACCGTGTAGAGGAGTCAGGGGGGTTTTCTGGGATAAAATTTGGGTGTAACCTATCAAGGTGAGATCTTAACTTTCGCCCCATAAGTAATTCTGCTGGGGACTTATTGGTTATGGTACTGGGCGTTATGTGCTGGAGTGTGAGCAAACGGTTTACTTTCTGTTGGACATCTCCAGCGTCCATTCGTTCTAACCCTTCTTTAGTAAACCGGACCATTCTCTCAGCCCTGCCGTTCGCAGCCGGGTGAGCTGGCGCGGTTAGGGCATGTCTTATACCTAGGGAGGCTAGGTATTGCTCAAATTGTATGCTGGTTAGCTGTGGCCCGTTACCTGAGACAAGAACGTCTGGTATGCCATGGGTGGCAAAAAGGTTGTCCAGCTTTTTAATTACAGTTTCTGTTGTCGTTGATGGCATAACTTTTACTTCAAGCCAATTCGAATAGGCATCAACGACAATCAGAAAGGTAGGACCCGTGAAATCAATGTGTATTCTTGACCAAGGTCCCCGAGGGGTTTCCCAGTCCTTAACGGGTGCTTTTGGTGGGGATGGTCTAATTGCCTGGCATTTGTGGCATGAGCTTACCCAATACTCTATGTCCTTATCAATACCCGGCCACCAAACATAACTTCTAGCAAGGTTTTTCATCTTAACCATTCCCGGGTGCCCTTCATGTAACAACCTAAGTACCCTGGGTTGTAATTTGGCAGGGATTACTACCCGATCACCCCACAACAAACACCCCTTTTGGATTGAAAGTTCAGTCTGTCTGGACCGGAAAGGTTTAAAGTTTTCAGTTTTTTGATTCTCCGGCCAGCCTTTACCTACCCAGCTAAGAACGCGGGCAGTCAATGAGTCTTTCGCGGTGGCTCTGGCGACATCATACGCTGATATGGGTAGGTCGGGGCAAGTCTCAATTTGTAGCGTTGTCATTGCTGGTGCCGGGTCTTCGTCGGTTGCTGGTAAGGGTGCTCTGCTCAGAGCGTCCGCATGGGAAATTTGTTTCCCTGGCCGATGTGTCAGAGTGTAGGAATAAGCTGCTAGGAACTCTGACCATCTCGTCATTCTTGGGGACAGTATATTAGGTATTGGCTTGTTTCCCGCCAAAATCCCCATTAGCGGTTTGTGGTCTGTTATGATTTGAAAAGTCCACCCATATAAGTATTCGTGGAAGCGTTTTACTCCAGCGACAATTGCCAGAGCTTCCCTGTCCAATTGGCTGTAATTCCGCTTGGTTTTTGATAGAGTCCTAGAGTAATATGCGACGGGTGCTTCTCTGCCATCAGGTAGTTGGTGGCTCAGGATGGCACCTACTCCATATGGTGAGGCGTCGCAGGTCACTCTTAATGGCAGAGTGTTGCTAAATTGGATGAGAACGTTTGTTGATGTTAGCAAGCTTTTAATATTTTGGAAGGCTTTTTTTTCTTTGTAACCCCAAGTCCAAGTTGCCTTCTTATCTAGCAGACGGTGTAACGGTTCTGCTATAGTGGCCTTGTTTGGCAGGAACACGTTATAAAAATTAATTAGTCCTAAGAATGCTTGTAGTTCGGTTTTATTTCCTGGTTCAGGAGCGTCTTTGATTGCTTTAACTTTTTTGTCTGTAGGGTGGATACCCTCTCCGTCTATTGAATAGCCCAGGAATTCGACGCTGTTCTTAATTAAACAGCACTTTTCTCTTTTTACCTTGAGGCCAGATTCCCTAAGCTTAGTTAATACTTCTTTGAGTCTGTTCCTTAATTGAGTTTCATCTCTGGCCGAGATTAGGACGTCGTCAAAATAGGGAACGACTCCTTGTATGCCATTTAGAAGACTTTCCATCAGACTCTGGAAGACGCCAGGGGCCACGCTTACTCCAAATTGGAGTCGGTGACATTTGAATGCGCCCTTATGGGTGACTATAGTCTGTGCTTCTGCTGTTTCTGGGTCCACTGGGAGTTGTTGATAGGCTTGTGCCAAGTCGAGTTTGGCGAAAACTTTGCCTTTTCCCAGGGAATGAAGCAAATGCTGGACTACTGGCACTGGGTATGCGCTTGGTTGTAATGTGTGGTTCAGGGTAGCCTTATAGTCACCACAGATTCTAATGGACCCATCAGGTTTTATGGGTGTGACAATAGGCGTTTCCCACTTGGCATGGTCCACAGGTTCTAACACCCCTTGGGCTATTAATTTGTCCAGCTGTTCCTCTATTTTTGCCTTTAGTGCAAAAGGAACTCGCCTGGCTTTTATTCTTCGTGGGGCTATTTGGGGGTTTAGATTGAAAGAAATGGGATTTCCCCGATACTTGCCAAGTGAGCCGTCAAAAATGTCCTGGAATTCTCGGATGAGGTCGTCTTCCCAGCCGGTTGTTGTCACTCGATCGACCCCGGTCATCCCGATGCCCAATGGCGCGAACCATTCGATGCCCAGGAGGCTTGGTCTGTCTTGGTTGACTATGGTCAGCGGAAGCACCTTGACGTGATTTTTGTAGGCGACTCGGAATTGTCCCATGCCAACCACAGGGATTTGGTTTCCCTGATAGTCCTTGAGGGTTAGGTGCTGCTTCTTCAATTCTTTGGGTTTGATACCTGGGACTAGCTGTTTTATTGTGTCCCACGATACCATGGAGAGGAAGGACCCCGAGTTCACTTCCATCTTGCAGTGTTTTCCTTCGATTTTCACGATGACTTTAATTTTTTTTTCAATTTTCCGTCTGAGCGCTCTGTATAATGACAGTTTGGTGTGTATTGGCTCGCTTCTCTTGTTGCCACTTTCTCTCGGCTCGTTTAGGCTCGGCTTGTGTTGGGGAATTTCTGCGTCTCGTCGGGCTGTAGTATTTTTTGTTCCTGCAGACCTTCTCGATGTGCCCTCGTTTTTTGCAATGCCGGCAAATGGCATCGAGAAATCTGCATTCGGCTCGGGGATGGTTTCCTCCGCAGCCAGCGCATTCCCGCCAATTTCTTCTTTCGCGCTCTTTTCTGTTCGTGAGCAAACGGTGGACCTCGTCATCTTCTTCGCTCGATTCAACTGTTTCGCCCGACTCTTCATAGTGAGTTGTGGTGGCAGGCTGCTTTCTGTCTTTGGTTGGTGTTTCTTCGCTGTGTGTGTTCATTTTTTTCATGGCTACGGCAGATTTTTTCGCGGCTTCAGCGGCTGTGGCTTCCGCGATGGCTTCGATAACGGTGATGTTGGGCTTGTTGAGTAATTTACTCTGTGTGGTCGAGTCTCTCAGGCCCAACACCACGCGATCCCTCATTGCTTTGTCAATGTTCAAAAATTCACACTCACTCCCTAATTGTCTAAGGGCAGCGATGAAATCGGCGACGGTCTCTCCCTCTCTCTGGTCTCTGCGGTAAAATTCGTGTCGCTTTATTAAGTTGGACACCATCGGAGCGTAGTGTGCTTTGAGGAGTCTTTGCAATTCTGTCCACGTTAGTTGTTTAACGTCCCGGGGCTTCGGAAGGGCCTTTGCCATCTTGAAAACTGTTGGCCCGCAGTGTGTCAGGAATACGTCTCTCTTGCGTTGCTCTGAAATGCCTTCCATTTCATTGCTCTCCAAATACATTTGGAAGCGATCAGCATAGGAATCCCAATCCTCTTCGTTGGGATTGAAGGGTGCGGGCGGTGCGTTGTTTCCAGGCATCTTGGTTGTCATCTGGACTTCTTATCACCGCGTGCAGGTTTTTCCGTTCAGGACGATCCCACCTTCGTCGCCAGTGTTTTGTTAGGAAAACACACGAGGTAGACCGTGTTCCAACAACAAATACTTTATTCTTCAACTAGTTAGTAAATAGGAACACTTGGCTGAAGCCGAGGCCAGCCTTTTATACAGGCTGGCTTGCCTGCTTGCAGCCAATGGCAGTTGTTTAGATTTGCCGCCTTTTAGCAGCTCTTTGGATTGGTTCCTAGTGAACCAATCCAATGTTCATTTTATTTGACCAATCAGGTTTCTAGATTTGGAGTCACCCACTTTACATATAGAACAATGGCTTTTGGGAAAAAACTGTCCTTGTGTCTAGTTGTTCTGATGTGCAGTGCTCTATAGTGTCGTTCTGAGGGAAGGAGTTGAAACAGTTTATGTCTGGGATGTGAGGGGTCTGTAAATATTTTCACAGCCCTCTTTTTGACTCATGCAGTATACAGGTCCTTGACTGAAGGTGGTGGGTAGTAATTGTTTTTTTCTTCAGTCCTAATTATCCTCTGAAGTCTGTGTCTGTCCAAAACCAAACCAAGTTCTAGAGGTGCAGATGACAGACTCAATAATTCCTCTGTAAAACTGTATCAGCAGATCCTTGGGCAGTTTGAGCTTTCTGAGTTGGCGCAGAAAGAACAATGACGACTATCATTAAGTGTTGTATGTTATGATTCTTGATTCTTAACAAATGTACCTTTTCTTTATGTATACAGAGAGTATTTACACCAAGAAAAATTCCTTGTGTGTCCAATAACACATGGCCAATAAAGTATTCTGTTCTATTCTGTTCTATTCTATTCTATTCTATTCTATTCTATTCTATTCTATTCTTTTTGTCTGGTATTTCCGGAAAAACAGAAAATGATGAAATGGGCCTAGTTTTCAGCCTGAAAAGCCTGCAGAAGCCTTCCTGAAGTCTCTGGGAGGCTGAAAAAGGCCTTAAACTGGCTAAAGATCAACTGTGAGGCGCGCACACATGCAGTGAGGTAAGCTTGCCTGCAGCTCGCGTGCCAGGACAAATGGCTCTGCATGCCACCTGTGGCACGTGTGCCATAGGTTTGCCATCACAGCACTAGTTGTTTTAAAATTGCACCCCACGGTGACTATTACTATTGGTACTTGCTTTCTTTCCTCACAGTTGTTCTATTTGCAGGCCTTTGTACTTTGTGATTTTTCTCCAGTTCTTTCTTTTCTCTTCTAGGCACTACAATGTCCACTAACCAGGTCTTTTTGTCTTGCTAATTCATAACTGTTAAGTCTAGCATGCTTTGTGGCAGGTATTTGAATGAGATGTCTTTATTTATTTATTTGCTACTGTTTCAGTTTGTTCTGTTAATGAAAGAATGCCAAATTCAAACATGATTGCAGCCTTCAGAGGGCTCATGTGGTAACTATTATTTTGTGTTTATGGCCTCAGATTTGTTTTTGGGGTTTTGAGGTTTCTCTTAAAAGGAGATTGATGAACCTTTTGTCAAAATCCTGAAAGACTCCTGCCCTCCTCTCCCTTGACCACTCTCTGACTACCCATCCACCCATTCCACCATTTCACAAGCCCCCAGTGCTACTCACACAACTGGTTGAGAAGGCTGCTCTTCCCAGCATTAGCAGGCCCTGCAATGACTACATGGACTCCATCCCGCAGCCTCTGCCCACGGCGGCCATCTTGCAAATGCTCCGTCAGTTCCTTCTCCAAGGCCTTGACAGCATTTTCCACTATGGAAAAAAAAAAGACCATCATGGTGGATGCATTGAGTATCCCTTCCTCCATCCCTGGCTTCTTTCCCTCCTTGACACTGCTGTGGAAGGCTAGGATCTTGCAAGAAATCCTTTGGTTTCTTTCCTGGAGCTCATATCTATGGAGATTCTCAATCATCCAGGTCATGGTTGTCCCAAAGATGCTTTTCAAAAATCAACTGGACTTTCTTGTTTTTCTTTTTGTTTTCTTCCCTGAAGATGTTTTGCTGCTTTTCATCCAAGGAGCTTCTTCAGTTCTGGCTGAATAGTGGAGAATTCCATATCCTTCAGCCAGAACTGAAGAAACTTCTTGTATAAGAAGTAAAATGCCTTCAAGGAAAATAAAAAGTTGAGTTGCCTATTGAAAGGCACCTTTGGGATTTCCTGGAGTGTGTTCACCAAAAAGCAGCTTGGCCTCAGTGGGTTTCTAATAGTGATTTCCTAAGAAAAGAAAAAATAAACACAGGGATGTACAAGTATTGTAGTACATATGTGCAAGGAGTGATTAAAAACAACTCAAGGGTGGCCACAACTGAGTTATTGACACTCTGGTTGCTTTTTATGTGTGTGAAGGTAAACAGATGCAGCTTGGATTGTGCCACTGTGGCTGACATCTTGCCTTTTTTTAACCACACCCAGAGGATTCCCCCCACCCCAGCAGGAGGACCCACCTTGATCAAGGACATCGTCCTCAATATTGTCATCTTCGCTGAAGTCGATGTAGGCCTCCAGATGAGCCAGGGTCTGCAGAAGAAAAGGACCGAGAGCTATTTTCCTTCAGGGGGAAAAGTGGGGGAAGGGGAGGAGGCTGCAGAGAAAGGATGTTTAAATATTTATGCAATATTTGATGACTTTTCCATATAAATGAGTCTATCTAATAAATGAGCCTGATAGAATTAGCCCGTCAGAAAAGGCCCTATTAAAAGGCATAAGGTTTTATGAGCTAATATGACCTCATACATCAGCCTAGTCACTCAATGCATGAAGTGAGTAGCAGCTCATAGGGCTGGAAGGGACCTTGAAGGTCTTCTAGTCCAACCCTCTTCCCAAGGCAGGAATCATTATATCATCTTGGAAAAGTAGTTATCTACTCTTTACTTGAAAACCTCTTATGATGGAGCACTCACAACTATGGGAAGCAAGCTGCTCCACTGATTAATTGTTCGTGCTGTCAGAAAATTCCTCTTTAGTTCTAGGTTGCTTCTCTCCTTGATTAACTTCCACCCATTGCTTCTTTTTCTGCCTTCAGGTGCTCCCTCTTCTTTGTGGCATCCCCTGAGATACTGGAACACTCCTCTCATGTCACCCCTAGTCCTTCTTTTCATTAAACAAGACATACCCAATTCCTGCAACCATCTCTTTAAATGTTATAGCCTCCGGTCTCCTAATCATCTTTGTTGCTCTTTTCTGCACTCGTTTTCATGGTTAAGGCAGGACTTGAATTCAGACCTCCACTTTCTAGCCTGCTGCTTTAACCACCTGAAGCCAAGATGGCCAAATAAAGGCTATCATACTCTGCCCATGTCATGCAAGCTGACTCACTTGAAAAGTCAATCATGCTTATGATCGTTGCAGCATCTCTGTAGTCAACGTGATCAAAATTCAGATGCTTGGCAACTGCCATGTATTTATGACAGTTGACATATCCCAGGATCCTTAGATCACAACTGAGACCTTCTGACAAGCAAAGTCAATGGAGAAGTCAGATTCATTTAACAACTCGTATTACTAATTTAACATCTGCAGTGGTTCACTTAACAACTATGGCAATGACAGTCATAAAATGGGGCTAAACTTATTTAACTGTCTTGGTTAGCAATGGAAATTTTGGGCTCAACTGTAGTCTTAAGTCAAGGACCACCTGTATTAATAATTATTTTTATTTTTCTATTTTTACTACGTTATAAGGCACCTACCGGCACTTTGAATAGCTTATGTGGGGCAGCATATAAATTCAATAAACAAAATAAACTGTGATGTTCCGGTTTCTAAGACTTCTAAACACACTCTCACACTCCCACACACAGAGACTATTCCTTGCCTTGGTGAGGGTGTCAGTCCAGCGCTGATAGAGATGACCCAACTCCCCATCCATCTGACGTAAGGCCTGCCGACGCTGGCCTTCCGTCTCAGCATGAACCAGGTCTCCTAGGCCTTCAGCTGCTGTGAGGTCTAGCTTGCCATTCTGGAAGGCCCGTTTGGTGAATTCTCCAGGTTCAGCAAAGCGCAGCTCTGGAAATGCCCCTGAAATCAGGAAGAGATTTTCCACAGGGGATACTTTACCTCAGGGGTGTCAAACTCAAGGCCCAGGGGGTGGATCCGGCCTGCAGGGTGCTTAGATTTGGCCTGCAGGGCTGCCCTGCAAACAGCGAAGGACTGGCCCGCGGTGCTTCTGCCAGTGAAAATGTCTGTTTTCAGCTGTCAGGGCCTCCTACAACCGCCTGCCAGTGAAAATGGAGATCAGGAGGGCTGCATGCAGAAGACTGAGCTCCATTTTCACTGGCAGAGGGTTGTAGGATGCCATGGCAACTGAAAACGGAGCTTGGGAGCCCATTTTTGCTGGCAAAATGCTCGGATCACCATAGGTGCTCCCAACAGGAGTTATGTCAAGCTGGCCATGCCTACCCTGGCCCCCTGAGGTAAAACACAACTCTGATGTGGCCCTCAATGAAATCGAGTTTGACATCCCTGCTTTACCGCTTTTCCCCACTAAAGAGATAACCTTCCCTTGCACCCCTAAAAATGGCTGGGAAAGAAGAATTAGCCAAAATATTGTAAGACCTACCCAAAGCCTTCAAGACGCCGCTCACCACAGCTGGGCCACCATGCACATGGAACTCAACGCTGTCCTCGCCTGTGAAACTAGCTGGTCCTAAAGAAAAATAACAAAGTTGGAATTAACTCAATCAGTTACAAGGCCCATTCAGTTCCTCGAAGAGATGCTTCTGCTTCATCCCTTAAGAGAAACTTAGAATCATATAGCTGGAATGGACTTTGGAAGTCTTCTAATCCAACCTTCTGCCCAAGGCAAGAGTCCTTATATCATCCCAGACAAATGGATCTCCAATCTTTTCTTGAAAACCTCCAGCTACGGAACACCCAAAACTCAGGGAGGCAAGCTGATCCATTCATTAATTGTTCTGTCAGGAAATTCTACCTTATTTCCAGGTTGGACCTCCCTCTGAAGTGCTTCCACCCATTGTTTCTTATCTTGCCTTCACGTGACATGGAAAATACATCAATATCCTCTTCCTGAGGTATTAGAAGACGGCTATCATGTCATCCTGAAGGCTGCTCTTTGTTAGGCTAAACATACCTAGTTCCCTTAATCATTCATTGTATGATTTAGCCTCCAAAGCCTTTTATTTTCTTTGTTGCTCTTCTCTGCACTTTTTCAAGGGCCTCAGCATCTTTTTTGTATCATGATAAGCACTTCATAAAAGTGTCCATGATGGGTATTCAAAAATAGACTGTCCTCAATCTGCAGGGCTTAAAGTCTGTAACTTTAGACTATCCTGGCTTAAATCATTCAGACAAGAATGATAAATTCAGGTGGATGATGGCACTTTTTAAGCCAGGGATTAAAAACATATCTTCCGGCAATGATTTAACCACATTAAGTAAAAAGATAATTTCACATATCTTGAATTCATCTCTTTCTGATCAAAAAATACTGACTTCTGAGGGTCCCAAAGGTGCTTTTTCAAAAGGCAATTGGACTTTGTTTTTCCTTCTGCAGAACTGAAGAAGCTTTTTAAATGAAAAATGAAATGTCTTCAAGGAAAAACAAAGTCCAATTGCCTTTTGAAAAAAGATATCTTTTGGACAACCATGACCTGGACGACTGAGAATCTCCATAGACACTGACTTCTGATATTGTAAGAGGAGAAAAATGTCTCTCTTTATATTTTCTTCAAACTGGTTTTACCAGCTTGAACTATTTTTCCATTTGTATTTTCCTTTTCCAAAGATCTTTCCTGAAAAGAAAGAGATTTCCTTTCTTGCTTGTTTTTGGATCCTGTTTTGGAGTATAAATTCAGATCAATCTCAAAAATTGCTTTCAAAGGCTTAGGCTAATCAAAGATAATGAGAGAATAGGAAATGAGCAATGAAATATGGTACTGTTAGCTGAGGCTGAAGCTGCCATACTTAAAGATGAAGCAGGCACATAAGCAGAGTGGACAAAAAGCCAGGAATCTTGTCTAAAAGATCCCTTTGGGAAACAAGAAACAAGTCCTTAAAGGAAACAAAGGAAAATATGTTACTTGAACCAAAGAAAGGCCTAAACACATGGGAATCCCTTCCGCCAAGTCCCATCAATTGCTACCAAATTTGCAAATCAACAAGGCAGCACTAACTGCCAGTCTACAATCTACCCGGTATAAAACAAGCAGCAAACCCCACATTCACTACCACTGAGGATGTTATCTAGGCAGGTAATGAAACATCTGCAAGCAAACAATCAAGTTCAGAAAGCACCAAGGACTCTGTTACCATACAACAAAGTGTAGCATTCTTGGAATCCCTGTTTCTTGACCTTACTATTTCAAAGGGCTGACAGATGATCAATATGTTAAGTATTATTGATGTTCTTTTTATGACCTTGTAATCTCTTAATTGGGGTAGAGTCGAAGCAACTGAATGGAGCTGAGCATTTAATGGCTGGATGCCTTTCCTGATGCCTATTCAGAATTTACAGCAGATATTTTCTTCATCCCCTGCAAGAGAAACATCTGTCACCATTGATGACTGAACTCTCAACCTTCCGAATAGGATGTGAGCATCTTCATCACTAGGCTACCATACTGCTCCAGCCAATACCTTAATTGGACTATAGCAATTAAAGCCCATGTCCCACTGCATCAACGGATGCAAAGAGGATGTAAAATGGACAAAAAAGCTTGCCATCCATTGGAAAATGCGATGCATCCGTTGTGTACTCACTGCGTACGTGTTTCATACGCTCGATCCGTCAAACATCCGTCTACTGCTATTTCATCCGCTCAAAAAGTTTTGAGCTGCACGAAACGTTTTGAGCGGATGAACTTTCCGCCGCATACGATGTACATCCGCGACACATACAGGCAACAAACGTTCTACATCCGTTGTCATCCGTTACACGTCCGCTGTATCCTTTTGGCATCCTCTGGCCATCCCCTCAACTCACATCCGCTGCAGCTAAAAGCGGAAAAAGAGAGGAAGTGAAAGATACACGGAACGTCCACACAGCGTTAGTAGCATGGAAATAGAAAGGATGAAAGCGGATGCATCTCGTATATAAAGCATTAAAACGGACAAAACGTTTGTATATGGGACGTATCTCGGATATTTAGGATGTCTGGAGTATGCCTAGAGTATGTGGAAGGACACCGAGCGGAAAACCAATATTTCCTATAAAAAGGGGGAGGAAATCACCTGGATCTCAGTATGAGTCCAGCAGCCGTGGTGTACAGACCTCTTCAGCCTTGGTCTTGCTCTTCCACATCATCCATTGATCTCCACCATGGATCATCACACACTCCTTATGGTAGCTGCCATCATTCAACACCAGAACCAAGCCCTGTTCAGACTGTTTCACCTTTTCTACGCAAGGAGAAGAAGGAGACGTCCAAGAGCTGTGTGGGTCCGACGATGGATTGGGAGAAGAGTGGAGTTTGGACTGTATGACAAGCTGAGGGTGGAGCTGAGGAATGAAGACCCTCGTGCATTCCAGCACTTCATGAGGATGCCACCAGCCATGTTTGACAAAATTGTTGAGTGTCTGAGACCCAGGTTGACCAAGCAGAGCACCAACTTCCATCCCAGCCTGGACCCTGGCACTGACTCTGCGCCACCTGGCCTCTGGGGCCACATACAAAAACATGCAGTGTGCATGGAGGGTGCCACACAACACCATCAGCAAAGTGGTCAGAGAAGTGGTGCAGGCCATCATCGAAGAATACGTGGAGGAGCTCCTCCATTGTCCCACCACTGAACAAGGCTGGAGGAAAGTTGCAGAAGAGTGGTATCAGAGGTGGAACTTTCCCCACACCATTGGAGCCATAGATGGGAAGCACGTGGCCTGCAAAGCTCCAGCCAACTCAGGGTCCTCTTATCACAACTACAAGGGCTTCTTCAGTATCATCCTCTTTGCCATGGTTGATGCTGACTACAAGTTCATGTACATCGATGCTTCAGGCAACGGGTCAGCTTCAGATAGCCAGGTATACAACGCCAGTGACCTCAAGGATGGGCTGGAACGCAACCTCATCATGGGTTTTCCAGATCCAGACCCCCTACCCAATGACACACAAGGTGTGCCCTACTTCATCGTGGGTGATGACGCCGTCTCCCTCAGAACCTATCTCATGAAGCTCTACACTTCCAGATACCTCACCCGTGAAGAGAGGATCTTCAACTACAGGCTGTCCAGGGCAAGACGGGTGGTGGAGAACGCCTTTGGCATCCTGGCCAACAGGTTCCAGGTACTTCTCACCACCATGCAGCATCACCCATGGACTGTGAGGAGCATCGTGGAAGCTTGCTGCATCCTGCACAATCTCATGTGAACCCGCTACCCAGTGTTGCAGAACAGGCTTGTGGACCGTCAACAAGGGAATGGGGACATGGAGCCTGGTGAATGGAGGCAAGGACAAAACCTGATAGATACTGTGGATGTGCAAGGCCCCAACAGAGCTTCACGTGAAGGGAAGAAGCAGCGCAACCTCCTGAAACACTGGTGCAACTCCCCAGCTGGAGCAGTGGAGTGGCAAGACAGGATGGTAGATGCTTAATGGATGCTTCCTTCAGCCTGTCTCATCACACTGATGTATGTTGAGTGGCCCTACAATGAATAGGACATTAATAAGGAGCTTTGTTTATTTTGAAATGTGTTGATCAATGAATAAATTGTTATTGATAAAAAGGGCCATATGTGTGGCAGCTGGGAGGGTGGACCATACAGTCCCACTATGCTTGCACTGGAGGTTTATCTATCCCACAGCTATCCTTACCTATCCCACAACTAGGCACAGTATTGATGACAGATTTTCTGTTGAGGGGCTTGGCTGTGGGGTGGAGGAAGGAGGAGTGTAGTGGGGCTGTCTGGTCTGCAGCTGGGTCAGGTGAGGCGTCTGTGGCGCGCAATGTATCTGGGCCTGGACTGGGAAGGGCTGCCTCTGCTGTGGGATGTCCTGGTACTCGTAGCCTTGGTAGGTGAGGGGCTGTTGAAAGCCGTGGAAGGGCTGTGACATCGCCTGGGGTGGAGAAGCAGTCCTGGAGTGGATCGGAGCAGGTTCAGCTGGGCCTGGAGGGTGGTGCAGCAGTGCTGTGATCTTCTCCTTCATCACCTGATACTGGGCCTCGGGCAGGTCCATGAGGGTCTGGCTCACATACGTGATGAAGGGCTTGCGGTTCGAGGATGGTATGTCGCTGTGGACCAGCTGAGAGAGAAGATCTGTGCTGATTTTAATTGTGTCCCTGATCTCCAAGAGGACAGTGTGGCTCTGGCCCTCCAGTCTGCCTCTCTGCCTGCTTTCTGTGGAGGTGGAGCTGGGGGTGGGGGTGGGTTGGTCTCTGGCTGCTGCTTCTTCTTGCTCCATTTGAGACAGGGGATCCTCCATGTCCTCTGGCATGGGGAGTGCAGCTGTCAGGGGGGTCTCTGCCGTGGGGCTCTCCAAAGACACCTGCCTGGACACGGTAGCTGTCTCTTGGCTGGAAGAGGACTGGCTGTCTGTGGGCTGTCTGAGGGAGAGGGTTGACAGAGGGGCTGCTTCTCGGTGGCGGACCTCACCTTCCAGGAAGCTTCACTTGGCCATGACGTACATCTCCCGGTCAGTGAGCTTGACAGTGGCTGGCCAGATTTCTTCAGGTACAGCTTGCCATACCAAGTGTGCATGTGCTTCCACCATCCCAGGAGTACATCTGCAGTGTAGCCCAGGCTCTCTGCCTTGTCTCTCCACGCTGCCTGCTTTCTCTTGGTATCAGCCATTCCAGCACCTCCTCCTCATGGTCCTTGGAAATGGAGTACTGTTTCCTCTCTCCCTTCTTCTTCCCTTGCCTCTTCCTCCCTCTGGCAGGGGCTTCAGGGCCCTCAGCAGCAGGGCTTTGAGGGCGTTGGGGCTGGTCCACCACAGCAGCAGCAGCAGGAGGAGGAGAAGCAGCAGCAGCACCACCAGCAGCAGGAGAAGCACCAGCAACACCAGCAGAAGCACCACCATTACCAGCAGCAGCAGCAGCAGCAGCAGCACCAGCAGAAGCACCAGCAGCTTCAGAGTCAGCGCCAGGGGGTGGGATGGTGGTTCTGTCCTTCTTGCCAGGGCTGGCAGGAGTAGGCACAGGCTTCCTCTTCTTCCCTGACTGACGAACCATGGTGTTCATTCAAGATGTCTCTGGCAGCAGGTCTTTCCTCTGAATGGTGACTGCTTGCGAGCTGCATCCTTTTATATCCGCGGAGCTGATGCAATTCATCCTCCCCGCATGCGCAGTGAACGCTTTGCATCCGCTATGCATCCGCTACGCATCCTATAGGCATCCGCGTCATCCGCTACGCATCCGCTCCTTCCGCTACATGTCCGCTTCGCTATTCTCCCCCGGAAGCCCTGCGGATGTGTCATCTGCTTCCATCCGCTAGGCTTCCTATGAACATCCACTTATCATCCTCGGTACGTACTACCCCCGTCCGTTCCTTTCCGTTGTTTTCCATTCTGTTTATGCAAATTTTCACCTCTTTTGAGAGCGGATAACAAAGGATGGAGCCACCCCCAAAATTTTGCTCGTCCGCTGTGTCCTTTTTGCATACGTTTTGCATCCGTCGGCCAGTGTGACCTAGCCTTAAGGTATTGGTCTATATGCAGCTGCCTTTGAAGACCCTATGGAAGCTTGCAGTGGTTCAGCATGCCAGGCAGTGATGAACATGTTTAGTTTGACTAATACAACACCTCTACATTTGGAACTGCATTAGCTTCCAGTCAGTTTCTATGTGCAGTTCAAGACATTAAATTTCCTACTTGCAAAGTCCTACATGGCTTACGATCTGCTTATGCTGCCAATCACCTGCTCCAAAATGAATTTCTCCATCCTGTCAGATTTGGAAGAGAAGACCTGCTATGGTCCTGTCCCCAAGGAGTTCTATCTACAGAATTGCTTTCAACTGTAACATTCCTTTGTGGAAAATCTCTCTCTCTCTCTCTCTCTCTCTCTCTCTCCCTCTCTCTCTCTCTCTCTCTCTCTCCCCCTCCCTCCCTCTGTGTCATTATGCTTTTTTGTTCATCTGTTATTTTAATCCTTATTTTTGCTGCACATTGCTCAGTCATTTGGAATGGAGTAGCATAGAAATATCAATAGTACAAATAAATAAACACAATAAAAGCTATGCATTCCAAAGGGCACCAATGAAAATGATCACCCAGCAGAATTTAAGTCCTAGACTGAGCTAGGGCCAAAAGGAATGCTACTTATTCCTTTATTGTGGCAGGTAATTTGCTCTGTTTTGTAAATTGCTGGGTTCTTGGTGTCCTTTGAGCTTGGGTGGCCTTCTGCAGACATTTCATTACTAAGCTCAATGATATCACCACTCTTGCATGCTCTGATAATCCAACCTAGTAATGAAATGTCTACAGAAAAAGCCAAGTTCCGAGAACACCAAAAAACTCAACAATTCACCCCTGAACTATGTAGAGTCTGTACTACTGGAATTTCTACTATCTGTACTTGCTGTTCAGTCTGAGAAACAACCTCCTTTCAGTCTAATTAAATGTGACATCTTTCATGTGGTAGCCTCATGTAGAAGGTCTTTTCTGTGTTTCATGTTTTCCCTCAAGGGGGGATTATTGCATTAACTGGTTGCTTCAACTGAACTTTATAATAACCATCAATTTTCTTCACAACGATTATGGAATGTGCCTTCTTCCTTCATAGGTTACAAGACCCCACCTGAATGTCTGATTGCTGAGCATAAACAGCAAACAAAAAAGTGCTTATTAGAAATAACAAGGTCTAAAAAGCTAATGAGAGCATAATACCACTGCAGAAAGGTGTGGCTCTATAAACAACTTTTCAAATATAAACAGATATGCTGCTATGAAGGATTTTTTGGGGGAAGGGATCACAATCAGAATAGAGCTAGAAGAGACCTTGGAGGTCTTCTAGTCCAGCCTCCTGGTCAAGCAGGAGATCCTATACCAAGGGTCTTCAAACTTGGCAAGTTTAAGACTTGTGGACTTCAACTCCCAGAATTCCTGAGTTAACATGATTGGAGGAGGAATTTTGGGAGTTGAAGTCCACAAGTCTTAAAGCTGCCAAGTTTGAAGACCCCTGTCTTATACCATTTCAGACAAGTGACTGTCCAGTCTCATCTTAAAAACCTCCAGTGATGAAGCACCCACAACGTCCGAAGCCAAACTGTTTCATTGGTTAATTGTCTTCACTGTAGGTAACAGTGGTAAGGGCATGTTGCTCACTGGAACCTCAATTCCAGGTTGCTTCTCTCCTTGATTAATTTCTATCCACTGTTTCTTGTCCTGACCTCTGGTGCTTTGGAAAATAAATTGACCCTTCCTTTGTGGCAATCACTCAAACACCGGAATACTGCTAGCATGTCCCCCAAGCAGTTAGAACAGAATGATTTATTTTTTTAGCATATCCCAGAGGTCATTTTAAAAACAGCTCTGTTCCATAATAATGGCACTATTCCACCTAAGCATTTTAAGGAAATGTGAAAAGATGAATATTTAGATCTAAAAAGTCATAGATAGAAGACCTTTACCAGCTTGGCACCTGGTCTTGCCTGTAGAAGATAAGAACTTAATTCTTATTTAAGACCAGAAAAGGCTCTAAAATTATTCAATTCCTGTGTTAATTAAAAGTAATTCAACTTGATGGGCACTAATTTTGGCTTTGTTGTTTATATTTATGGATAAATATGCCTATTTACTTGTAATGATAATTCCCATCTTTACAAAAGGGAATTCAACAAATTACAGACTCATCTCTGCTTAATTAACTGCAAATGTGATGCAATGTCAGACATGTGTGTGTGTTTGAGCGACTGAGAAGTGGAGAGATTGATTGGTACAGGGGAGCCTCCTGGTGGAAAAACAAGCTGGCTTCCAAGAGGATTGTTTTTACTTTCAACCAACATCTAATGTTCTAATACGTAATGGAAACATATTAATCATTAGTAGTAGATTTTTTAAATCAACAAAGGGGAATTAATTTCTCTTACCATAATGTAGCTGAAGTAGAATTCCCATATTTCTCATGTATTTATTTCAATACCTGATCTATCTTGAAGGGCTGTTATAGTGCTGAAAGCCTAATCACATTCACTTTTCCTCACTCTGATACCACAGAGCATCAAAGTGAGACAATCTTGAGCTTCTTTCTCACACTCTCATTTTCTCACATTAAGCTCATGTTTTACTAATAGCTTTTCTTCAAAGACAACTTTATAGTCCTCTACAATGTGATAGATCCAGCCTACATTCACTGATTATTTTCAGTTTATAACAAGTTACAGTAACTGCATAACATACAAATAGTTCTTGAATTATCACAGTTGAACCCAGGATTTCACTTTATTTGATCCCTCCAATATGTATCCATAATCTAGTGCTTCCTCATTAGAAATTTGACCCTGCCATTTGGGGGGGAGGGGAGGTGGAATTATTTAACATATCCATCTATTCAGTTGAGAAGGACATTGCCAAGATAATAATTATGTACCAGAAACTTAATAAAGCTTTAATGTTGGATGAGAATCGGTACAATAGATATGCTTAGATACTTTAAAATTCTAACCTGGGAACCATAATACAAGGCCTCGGTCCAGGATTTCAGAAGAGCTGGGATCACAGATCCTACGTAAAGTAGCTGTTCTTGGAAGTGGCGGTTCCTTTGTCCCGGTCATGCAGAGCAAGGCTGAATAGCTAGCTGGGCCACTGGTTCGAATCACAGCCACTCCACATTTTCCTTGGCCAGAAGACAAAGCAAAGATGGTGTCCCTCTTTGCAGCCTGGCAATATAACCTGAAAAACGGGAAGGAAAAAGAAGAGCCAGTTTGGTTTAGTGGTTAAGGCATCAGGCTAAAGAACAAGAGCGTACGAAAATCAGTGCATTTCTTTTGATGACGACAAACGTGTCATCCATATAGTGGCCCAAAAAGGGGAGATAAATCATCTAGCTACTCCAATACAATGGAACCTCAGGTCACGACCATAATCCGTTCCAGGACTATGGTCACAACCTGATTTGATCATGACCGGAAGCATGACCTACTGTGCATGCACAGACAAAAGTTTGAACAGACTGTGCATGTGCAGAAGGGGAAATTGGCATGGAAAGGGAATCTGTCGCAGTGGAGTTTGTTTGCCACCTGATTTTTGAATCATGACCTGAACCTCCTTCACATTCCAAAGAGAAATATGTCAATTAAAAAATATTTCTTTGATCTTTTTAGTTGCCAGCAGAAAAAGAGTGGGGGAAAGTAGTGCATTCCTGAAATGCTTCAGATAATTGCTAGGCAGCCCTGTTGGCGAGTAAGATTGTTACTGGAGAGCATGATTGATGACTCTTGGCTATGGGTGTGTCCCATTGGAGAATATATATCCAAGGGGCATGCTTCTTGTCTAGACTACATTGCAAGACTGACAGTAACACAGTGACCCTGATTTCTGCAAGGCGTTCCAGAGCAGCATATATCATTTATCCTCATTGCTCTGATTGGGAGAGAAGTTAAGAGTGAAAGAACGCCCAGACTACGTATTATGGGCACTCATCAATTTTGTACAAATAGGGTTGCCCAGTCCACTCCATGGAGGCTCTTGAATCTCTTTAAGAACTAGAAAGCTGGCCAACAGAGAAAGTGAAATATGCTCCTGAAACGGTTATAATTTACAGAGGCAACTTTCTCTTCTGTTGGATTCCTGTCTACTTTGCAATTGTTACAAAGGCCTGACTCTTTTAGAAGAGAAGGCAACGGTAAGGCAGGCAGACTTAGCCTTGATAAGATCACATTTGGAATACTGCATTTGGTTTAATCAACAAAGATGATTAGAGACCTGGAGGCCAAAATATAAGAACAGTTGTAGGAATCAGATATGTCTCGTAGTTCAATGAAAGGACAGACTTGGGGTGACATGACAACAGTGTTCCAATATTTGAGGGGCTGCCACAAAAAAAGAGAGGATCAAAGCACCAGAAGGCAGGACAACAAACAATGGATGGAAACTAATCAAGGAGAGAAGCAATCTAGAACTAAGGAGAAATTTCCGACAGAACAATTAATCAGCAGAACAACATGCCTCCAGAAGCTGTGGATGCCCCATCACTGGAAATTTTTAAGAAGAGATTGGACAGGATGCAATCTGGTTGGCCACCAGGACTAGAGGTTTCGTCTTCTGAGCTTTTGGCAGCTCCGGTGGTCTAGAGGTGGAGCTCTTGCCTCACAATCAGAGGCTGTGAGATCATTCCTAGGTAGAGGCTAACATTTGGAATAGACTCTCCTGCTCTAGCAGGGGGTTGGACGAGATCAGTGGTTGCCAACCAGTGGGCCGGAGATCACTGGTGGTCCATGAGAAAATGTTGGTGGTCCCAAAACACCCCCCAAAGAAATTAATCCAGGCTGCACGGGAACACAAAGCTGTGCCACCCACCTGTCCCATGGGAACACAAGGTTTGTGTCCCTTGCATTGTGAACAACACGAGGTAGTGAGGGGAGGAGGGAAAGGGTGGAGTGGGAGGACTCGCCCCACTCGCCTGGCCTGGCCACTAGGCTGCTTCTTTCCGCTTCTTTCTTCTTCTGCTTTTGGCTGCACACAAAGGAAAGCAGCAAAAGTCTTTCTTTCTCTCCCCCAAACTCCACCAGAAATGAGTCTTTGGGACCCTGCAAGGCATCCTGCTCCAAGAGGCTGCACCAGCAGGACAAGTCTCACAAAGACTTGTTTCCAGTGGAGTTTGGGGGAGAGAAAGAAAGACTTCTGCTGTTTTCCTTGCATGAAGCCAAAAGTCTCTCTCTCTCTCTCGCCCCCTGAGAACGGAGCTGGAGGCAATATCCTGTGATCTCAAATAAAGAATGGTCGATCAATTGGAAAACGGGGTGAGGAATTTTCCTGCAGACTTTTTTGGGGATTTTCTCTGATCCGCGGGATTTAAAATTATGAGTTTGGTGGTCCCTGAGGTCCAAAAGGTTGGCGACTCCTGGACTAGATGACCTCCAAGACCCCTTCCAACTCTGTTATTCTATGAAAATTGGGTCTCGTGCAGGGAACTTCTCTCACAGGAGTCCGAAAGCTCGGAAGATGAAACCTCTGGTCCTGGTAACAGAGCCAGATTGGATCTTCCAACATTATTCCAGATACATATATTTCCTTTCATGCGCTAGAAATTGGACAGAATGTTATTTGCCTAAAATTACATAGGTGTTAGGGTCTCCTACTTGTGTCGGGAGATTAGGAGACCTCCAAGGGCCCTTCCACCTCTGTTATTCTAACCCTGTCCGCAGGGAATTGCACACCAAGAACATTACCTCTTTTCACGTGCCTTTTGAAAGGCGAAACTTCGTATTTAGAGTCACCCACCTGCAGAAGAGCTTGCAAACCCTTCGACCTCTTACAGGCAACAGCCTTCTCTGCAAGAAAAGCCACATCGCTCCCCAGCAGGAATCAGAGCAACGCCGTTCCCTTTCCCCCGCGCCAATTGTTCCCCCCCCCCCCGAGTTCCATCCTGCCCAGCCCTCCTCCCCTATGCAAAATCCCCACGCTTCCTTTTGCTACCATGACCTGACGTTCACCTTTGGCTTCAACTGAGGGCGACGTGCCCTTTCGTAACGTGATTGGCCGAGGGGGGAAGGAGGGCGGGGCTTCGGAAAGGGCGGGGCGCCACGTCCCCCCTTTTTCACAGTATCGTGTTGCGGAGTCGATAACTCGCAGCGAGACGCGTCCTCGGTCGATTTCTGTCCGTCCGTTTACATAGGCGATGAACAATACGTAACGCGGAGTAATCTTGCATGACTCCATATAATCTTCAGCCTTTTTTGGGTGAGGTTCTTCTTAGGCGGAGTGTGCAGTATTTAAAAATCAATTAGGGAGGCGAGATGATGATCCAATATTAATATTAAATGATATTAAATATTAAAGGAAACCGAGAAGGAGAATTTTTTTAAACGAGGCCGCTGTTGGGAAGAAGGAGATTTTAACACGCACTCTTGGTATGCTCGGGTGCGGGCTTGTCTTGCAGGGCAGGTAGATCTGAGACTAACTAAACCCCTGTCTGTCGATCGCCTCCCTCGGTGGAAGCGGCATGCACGCATCTGCAAGCTCTGAGATGACGTCGCAGCAGCCTTGGTCCGCGTGGCTCTTGGAAGGACCCTGGCAGCAAGCGGGTCGCCCTAAAATCGGAAGAGTAGAAGCCCGGTATAATTTTTATTGCTGATGAGTTTTAAACCTGTTACTACAATATTACGTTTCTACATTTTTGGTTCGCGCAAACCACATTATAACACCGGCTTCCCCGCACTTCGAGTTGTTTGCGACAAGAAACCGTACCTAAACATCGCCCTTCCGCTAAACACCGCCGCCTAAGAAACATAAATTTTATTCTCCGAGGTTTCCTGTGCTGCTTGGCGCTGCAGGAGGAGGATGCTTTGAATTTTATATATTTTCCCCCCAGATTAAAACCGCGGAAGTGACCGCTTAGGACGTGGCCGAGAGGGAGATGGGATGACAAGGTTTAAAACTGAAAACCTAAAACGGACTTAATCTAGAATTTGCCAAGAATGTTGCTAAGTGGGGGCCCTGGTTAAAATTATACATTTGCAAAAAAAAAAAAAAAAAAAAATCCCACCTGATAAATTCCCACCAAAAGTCATAACACCCTGATTTGGGCATGACCTTCCTCCTAGAAACACAAAACTGGAGAGGCGGGAGGCTGATCATGATTGTACATTTAATAGAGAAGTCAGTGTTTGGTTGCTTAAAACAGCTGTAGGCCCTGATTTAATTGTGATGCAATTCACATATGCTTTTTAGGCTAGCCAACTTTGAAATCTGGAGTCTGTATAAGTTAGAGAAAATGAGCTGATCTGACTATCATAGCTATTTTCATCTGCAGGCTTATTTTGTTTTGCTTATTTGTTTTATTATGTATGTATTTATGCACTCCCAAGGAATTCAAGCCACACCCCAGCTTTTCTACCTCACTGTGTTTTATTTTTACAACCACAGCCTCAGGTAGATTAGATCTGAGAAAAAAGTGATTTGCCCCTAATGAATATCTAGGAGCATAAAAATTTCAGCTGGAATTTCCCTTTTCTACTCCAGCACATCTTTTTAAAACTTGCTGGGTTTCACACAACACCCCCCCCCCTTTCTGGCTTTTATCCTCCTATATTGTACTATTATGATCTTACCTGTGGATGCATTATTTGTCTGAAAAGGATTGGACTAAAGCTGAGCCGAAATTTTTAGAAACTACAACATCTCTATAAGCAAAGATTCTCAGTAGGTGGCAGCACGCAGCCAACCTTGGCCAAACTTTAAAAATCTAAGCAGAATCAGACCTGTGTAGTGCTTGGATGGGGGGCCACAAAGAATCCAGAGTCTACAAGGTTGTTAAGCAAATAAAGACTTCAATAGCTGAATATAAAGGCAAACTGCTTCCTTATTGTTGCCAAGAAAGCAGTGTGACTGTAGCCTTAAAATCACCAGGCAACAAGTATATTATAAGGATGATGTTACATTTTAACCCATTATTTTTTAACCTTGATAACTTTTAAGATATGTGGACATCAACTCCCAGAATTCCCCAACTAGAACCATGGCTTTTAGAAGTTGAAGTTCATACATCTTAAAAGTTGCCAAGGTTAATAAACCCTAACAAAAATCTTGTAAGATGGGCCAGTTATTTCCTTTTTGCAGAAAAATGGGAGTGGGAAGTTTTATGCCTCACAAGGTTTTATGTTTGAATTGGGTATCCATCTTTAACTTTCCAAATTATTTTGAGAGCAGGGTAAAGCTTGAAATGAAGGGAAAGTCAAGGCAATGGAGATGAAACTGTGACATGAAAATTGAGATAAGAATGTATCTAATTTAGGAAAGTGTAAATCCAGTGTCAGGTACAAATAATTAGAGGCAGCTTTTCTTTATAAATCAAATAGAAACTGCAGCCAAGACCACCACTGTACTATTATTTGTATACAGCACTGTCAAAGGTTCTTTTAAATTATAGGTAGTCCTTGACTTATGTCCACAATTGAGCTCAAAATTTATGTTGCTAGTTGAATTCTCCATTTTATGACCTTTCTTACCACAGTTGTGAAGTGAATCACTGCAGTTAATTTTGTAACATAGTTGTTAAATGAATCTGGCTTCCTCACTGACTTGGCTTGTCTACTAGAATAGAATAGAGAATAGAATGGAATGGAACGGAACAAAATTCTTTATTGGCCAAGTGTGACTGACACACAAGGAATTTGTTTTGGTGCAAATGCTCTCAGTATTCATAAAAAAGAAAAAAAAATCATCAAGAATCATAGGTATAACACTTAATAGTAGTCAAAGGGTACAAATAAGCAATCAAATCATACTAGGAAATATAATAAGTGATCAAATCAAATTATACAAGTAAACAGTCAATTTAAAAATCATAAGGATACAAGCAACAAAGTTACATTAATGCAGTCAAGTGGGAGGAGATGAGTGAAAGGAAGGATGAGAAGATGAATAGTATTAGTATAGTATACTATTACTAGTAATAGTAATGCAGACTTAGTGAATAGTTTGACAGCGTTAAGGGAATTAATTATTTGTATAGCAGAGTGATGGCATTCGGGGAAAAATATTCTTGTGTCTGGTTGTTCTGGTGTGCAGTGCTCTATCACTTCATTTTGAGCATAGGAGTTGAAACTGTTTATGTCTGGGATGTGAGGGGTTTGTAAATATTTTCACAGCCCTCTTTTTGACTGGAGCATTATACAGGTTCTCTATTGAAGGCAGGTTGGTAGCAATTGTTTTTTTCTGCAGTTCTAATTGCCCATTGAAGTCTGTGTCTGTCTGGTTGGGTTGCAGAACCAAACCAGACAGTTACAGAGGTGCAGATGACAAGACTCAATAATTACTACAGATAGTCCCTGATTTACAACAGTTCATTTTGTGAACAAAGTTACAATGGCATTGAAAAAAGTGTCTTTAGGACCATTTTTCACACTTAGGACTGTTGCAGCATCCCCATGGTCACATGATCAAAATTCAGATGCTTGGCAGCTGGGATGTATTTATGATGGTTGCAATGTCTCAGGGTCATGTGATCATTTTTTTGCCAACCTTCTGACAAGCAAAGTCAATAGAGAAGCCAGATTTACTTGATAACCATGTGACTAAACAGTTGCAGTGATTCACTTAACAACTGTGGCAAGAAAGGTCAAAAATGGGGCAAAATCCACATAACTGTCTCACTTAGCAACAGAGATGTTGGGCTCAATTGTTGTAAGTCAAGGGCTACTTGTATTCCTTTTGAATCCTACTGCTGGAGAACCTTCTATTTGCCTTAGGCTGCTTCAGGCTTCATTCCCACAACCAAACCACCCTCCCTCCCACTCCAAAACCACCACACCCAGCTGCTTCTGTTCAGCTTTTATAGCCATCAGTTACAATGCTGGCTAGGGAGGTCTTAAAGGAACAGGCCCCCAGCTGCTCAAATGCTGATGGTTTTGCAGGCAGGTTGCCATCTCTCAAATACCCTTTATTTTATGAATGCAATGTCATTACCAAAGAAGAAGCTAGATCTTTTACCTCACCATCTATTTTGGTAGCTTTTCTAATCACTTGTGAAGGAGCAGGATTTATGCGTTCTGCTATTTCATGGTTTGTTTAATCATGGTTATCATATAATCTATGACTGGCCATGCAAAGCCAAAATCAAATGGCATATGTGTCACAGTTTCTGAATCAGGCCTAAAGCCCATGTCACACTGCACCAACGGATGCAAAGAGGATGTAAAACAGACAAGCTTGCCATCCGTTGGTTAACGCGATGTACTCACTGCCTCCGTTTTGCTTCCTCTCTATCTGTCCAAGCATCCGTTTATTGACGTTTCATCCGCTCAGAAAGTTTTGAGCTGCTCAAAACTTTTGCGCGGAAAATGTATCCAATTTGTCCGTTCTGCATCCGCTACACATCCGTTCTGCATCCGTTACGCATCCGCTATATCCGCTAGGCATCCATTCTGCATCCGCGCAACTCGCATCTGCTCGGACGCAGGGAGGAAGCGGAACGGACGCAGAACAGATGCAGAACGGATGCCTAGCGGAAACAAAGCGTTTAAAATGGAAAAAACATTTGCAGAGGGGACCTATCTCAGATATTAAGGATGTCTAGAGGATGCCTAGAGGATGCCTAGAGGATGCAAAGGGACACCTATACTGCCTATAAAAAGGGGGAGCAACTCGTCTGCATCTCACTTTCAGACCAGCAGCCCACCTGTGCAGACCTCTGCAGCCTTCATCCGACTCTTGCTCTTCCACAGCATCCAGTCATGTCCACCGTGGATCGTAACACAGTCCTTTTGGCAGCCACCATCCTTCTGCAACAGTGCGAAGCCATCTACAGGCACTGTGAACTCTACTATGGGAAGAAAAGGAGGTGGCCAAGAAGCGTCTGGGTCTGAAGATGGATCGGGAGAAGAGCAGAGTACAGACTGTACAACAAGCTGATGGTGGAGCTCAGGAACGAAGACCCTCGGGCGTTCCAGAACTTCATGAGGATGCCTCCAGCCATGTTTGACGAAGTTATGCAGCGGCTGACACCCAGGTTGACCAAAGCAAACACCAACTTCCGGCCCAGCCTGGAACCTGGGCTCAAGATGGCACTCACTCTGCGCCACCTGGCCTCAGGGACCACCCACAGGAGCATTTAGTACGGCTGGAGGGTGCCACACAACACCATCAGCATTGTGGTCAGAGAAATGGTGCAGGCCATCATCGAAGAATACATGGAGGAGCTCCTCCAGTGCCCCTCCACTGAAGAAGGCTGGAAGAAAGTTGCAGAGCAGTGGTATCAGAAGTGGAACTTCCCACACACCGTTGGAGCCATCGATGGCAAGCACGTGGCCTGCAAAGCACCACCCAAGTCGGGGTCCACTTATTTCAACTACAAGGGCTTCTTCAGCATCATCCTCTTCGCCATGGTCGATGCTGACTACAAGTTCATGTACATCGATGCTTCAGGCAGCGGCTCATGTTCAGATGCCCAGGTATACAATGCCAGTGACCTCAAGGAGGGGCTGGAAGGCAACCTCATCATGGGCTTCCCAGATCCAGACCCCCTGCCCAACGACACGCAAGATGTGCCCTACTTTATCGTGGGGGATGACGCCTTCTCCCTCAGAACCTACCTCATGAAGCCATACACTTCCAGACTCCTGACCCGTGAAGAGAGGATCTTCAACTACAGGCTGTCCAGGGCAAGGCAGGTGGTGGAGAAC
>BLBF01000042.1:18997993-19023501 GCA_015471245.1 Laticauda colubrina | reverse complement strand
GGATCTTCAACTACAGGCTGTCCAGGGCAAGGCAGGTGGTGGAGAACACCTTTGGCATCCTGGCCAACAGGTTCCAGGTACTTCTCACCACCATGCAGCATCGCCCAGAGACCGTGAGGAGGATCGTGGAAGCTTGCTGCATCCTGCACAATCTCATGCGCACCCGCTACCCGGTCTTGCAGAACAGGCTCATGGACCTCCAACAAGGCAATGGGGACATGGAGCCTGGGGAATGGAGGCAAGGGCGAAACCTGATAGACACTCAGGATGTGCAAGGCCCCAACAGAGCCTCATGTGAAGGGAAGAAGCAGCGCAACCTCCTGAGACACTGGTGCAACTCCCCAGCTGGAGCAGTGGAGTGGCAAGACAGGATGATAGATGATTAATGGGTGCTTCCTTTAGCCTGTCTCATCACACGGATGAGATTGGGCCATGTATGTTGGGTGGGCCTACAATGAACAGGGCGTTTAATAAAGAGTTGTGTTTGTGTTGACATGTGTGGATGATTATTACATTATTATTGATAATAAAGGGCCATAGGTGTGGCACCAGGGAGGGTGGACCATACAGTCCCACTATGCTTGCACTGGAGGCTTATCTATCCCACTTTTATCCTTACCCATCCCACAGCTATTACCCATTCCACAGGTATCCCTGCCCACCCCACTGCTATCTTAACCCATCCCACAAGCATGCAAAGGCCTAAACCAATTCTAAAAGTTTCCACCAAGACTTTATTAAAAAAAAGAAATGAAGCAAGTGTGTGAATCAAAGATAAACTTTATTGAACAACAAGCTGTAAAACAAAAATGACCCAAGTCAAGTGTCCAAATAAAGTCCAGAGGTAGCCAGCTACCCAGTCTCTGGCACTCTTATTGGTCACTCGGAGGTGTGCCCAGTCTCAGGGGTGAAGGGTCCAGGTGCTGTGGAGGTGGGTGGTGCTGGAGTGCTGGTCTGTATCGTCATTGGGGTGCCTGGCCCCGAGAGGACAACATGGGACGGTGTGTTGAGGAAGCTCTCAGACAGCTGGCTCAGACCCGTGATGCTGAGAGGTCCTTCCTCCATGCCATGGGGTGTCAGCCCCAGTACTGATGACAGATGTACTGAGGCCGGGCTTGGCTGTGGGGTGGAGGAAAGAGTAGTGTAGTGGGGCTGTCTGGTCTGCAGCTGGGTGAGGACCGGCGTGGGTGGCATTGGTGGTGTGGGTGGCATCGGTGGTGTGGGTGGCATCGCTGTCGTCGGTGGCATTGGCGTGGCTGGCATCGGTGGCATCAGTGGAACCGGTGGCAAAGGTGTCGCCCGATGACTCTGCCTGGACTGGGAAGGGCTGCTGCCTGTGCTGCTGGACCTCCTGGTAGCCGTAGCCCTGGTAGGTGAGGGGCTGTGAGAAGCCTTGGAATGGGAGGGACATCACCTGGGGTGGAGGAGCAGACCTGGACTGGGTGGGAGCAGGTTCCTCTGGGTCTGGAGGGTTGTGAAGCAGCTCCATGATCTGGTCCTTCACCACCTGGTACTGGGGTTCCTCTATGTTCCTGAGGGTCTGGTTGACATAGGTGAGGAAAGGCTTGCGGTTGGAGGATGAGGAGTCGGTGCTGACCAGCTGAGAGAGGAGATCTATGCTGGTGCGGATGGTATCCCTGATCTCCAGCAGGACAGTGTGGCTCTGCCCCTCCTGCTGTCTGGCTCTCTGCCTTTCTGTGGAGGTGGAGCTGGGGGTGGTGGATGCGGCTACGACTGTGGTGGACTCGATGTCTCCTTTCTCCCACCGCACCAGGGAGTCCTCCACGCGCTCCACCACAGTTACAACAGCTGTCCATGGGTTCTCCGCCGTGGCACGCTCTACAGAAACCTGCCTGGAGACAGGGACTGACTCTCGGCCGGAAGAGGACTGGGTCTCAGCAGGCTGCCGGAGAGAGAGGGTAGACAGAGGGGTTCCTGGTGCTCCTCGGTGGCGGATCTCACCCTCCAGGAAGCTGCACCTGGCCATGACATAGGTCTCTCTGTCCATCAGCTTAACCGTGGCCTGGCCAGATTTCTTCAGGTGCAGCTTCCCGTACCAGGTGTGCATGTGCTTCCACCAGCTGAGGAGCACCTCCGAAGTGTAACCCATACTCTCCGCCCTCTCTCTCCAAGCAGCCTGCTTCCTTTTGGTGTCCCTGTACAGCCGGTGTCCCTTCCGCCACAGATAGTCATTCTCTCTCAGCCACTCCAGCACCTCATCCTCGTGTTCCTCCTCAATGAAGTATTGCCTCCTCTCCCATCCCTGCATACGCCTCTTCCTCCCTTTGGCAGGACCAGATGGGCCCTCATCAGAGGGGCTCCCAGGTGGTAGGGGCTGCTCCTCCACACCAGCAGCACCAGCACCAGCAGGATCATCATCATCATCATCATCATCACCAGCAGGATCATAATCATCATCAGCAGCAGCAGCAGCAGCACGATCAGGAGGACCAGGATCATCAGCAGCAGAGTAAGCACCAGGAGCCCCAGCAGCACCAGCAGCACCAGCACCAGCAGCACCAGCAGGACCAGGAGCACGAGCAGGACCAGGAGCACGAGCAGGATGAGCAAGACCAGGAGCACGAGCAGTACCAGCAAGTCCAGGAGGACCAGCAGGACCAGCAGGACCAGGAGCAGCTTCAGCAGAGTACGCAGCAGCAGAAGCACCACCGCCAGGAGCAGCTTCAGTAGAAGCTCCAGCACCAGAAGAGCGAGCCCCAGCAGCAGAAGCCCCAGCAGAAGCAGAGTCAGGGACAGGGGGCGGGAGGGTGGCCCTGTCCCTCTTGCCAGGGATGGCGGCAGGTTGCTGAGACTTTCGCTTCTTCCCCATGGTTGTGGGGTTGCTGGCTGGCAGGGAGGCTGGCAGGAAGGCTGGCAGGAAGGCTGGCAGGAAGGCTGGCAGGCAGGCAGGCAGGCAGCAAGGCTGGCAGGCAGACTGGCTGGCAGGGAGGCTGGAAGGCAGGCTGGCAGCAAGGCTGGCAGGCAGGCAGAGAGCAAGGCTGGCAGGAAGACTGGCCAGGAGGCTTGGAGGCAGGCTGGCAGGAAGGCTGGCAGCAAGGCTTGCAGGCAGGACAGGCAAGGACTTGATGTACCCTGCAGCAGGTCTTTCCTCCGAATGCTGGCCACGTGCGAGCTGCTTCCCTTTATATCTGCGTGGCTTATGCAATGCATCCCTCCCGCATGCGCAATTAACGCCAGGCATCCGTTCGGCTTCTGCTGTGCATCCGCTAGGCTTCCGCTCTGCATCCGCTTGATCCGCTGTGCATCCGCTGTGCATCCGCTTCATCCGTTCCGCGTCCGCTTTGCTGAGGCCCCCCAGAAGCCCTGCAGATGTGCCATCCGCTTCCATCCACTTCCATCCGCTGGACTTCCGTTCCGCATCCGCTTTCCATCCGCCCTGCGTCCTCCCCCCGTCCGTGTTATCCGCTCCGGTTATGCAAATTTTTGCCCCTTTTGAGAGCGGATAACAACGGATGGAACATTTTGCTCGTCCGTTGTGTCCGTTTTGCATCCGTTGGGCAGTGTGACAGGGCCTTAAATGTGGTGATTCTTGAGAGCATTACTTCAAAAAATGCTCACAGTGACTCTTAACAGGAAGATTAGTCTAGTCATGCCCATTATTTAACTATAATCGTAGTTTTTAAAACTTGGCAACATTAAGATGTTTGGATTTCAATTCCCCAAATTCCCCAGCAACATTTGGGCCATTTTATTAGTGAAATGCCCATTATGAAATCTATAATGTTTTGAGATTTCAGGTAAACGTTCTTTGCTGTTTTAAATGTATTTTTGAGAGCTGCCTGGAGATGTTAAAGACATATGTTGCATCAAGATATTTAATAAATAGTGGGTGCCTATAGAACTACCTAATGAATGTGTAACAAAAGTGATGATGGGAACCAGAATTCTCCAACTAATATTTTTGGAGTAAAGTTTGTAACTAAAATAAGTATGGCTGAAATTTTGTTAGTTTTCCTTCTAATCCTCAAAGATTAGTAGTCACTGATTATATAGGCACTCGGAATGGAACAGCTTGCCACAGCCAACTCTCCCTGGCCAACTAAGGATGCAACAAGTTTTGTAATTGTTCTGTACCAAATATCAGCCTTTCTAATGATAGTTTCTTTGTGTGCAAAAGAAAGGCATACACTGTATATAGGCAGTGGAATTATATACAAAATATATGTGGTTATAATGCTTATTTGTTTCCTAGGGTTTATTCTGCATTTATTGCAGGTAGTCCTCAACTTATGAGCACAGTTGTGCCCAAAATTTCTGTTGCTAAGTGAGACATTTGTCAATTGAAAATGGATAAACCATTTTATGATATTTCTTGCCACAGTTGTTAAGTGACACAGTTAAGTGAATCTGGCTTCCTCTTGACTTTGCTTGTCAGAAAATCACAAAAGGTGATCATATGACCCGGGACACTGCAACCGTCATAAATATGAATCGGTTGCCAAACTGAATTTTGATGGGGATGTTGCAGTGGTAATAAGTGTAAAAAATAGTCAAAAGTCACTTTTTTCAGTGCTATTATAGCTTTGAATAGTTCAACAACTTTGAACTCTTGTGAGTCGAGGGCTACCTGTACTTTTTCAGTAACTCAAGAAGGTAATCATGAATAATAACAAATATAGGTAGCCCTGCCTTTACTTATGATCACAATTGAGCCCAAAATTTATGTTGCTAAGTGAACAGAATGATACTATTACATCATAGCAAACCAGTCTTCATTTGGCTTCCCCCTTAACTCCCACCACGTGTTTTTAAATCACAAACAGATATGTGTTACCTTGACATTTATTAGAGAATATATAGTAGCATAACATGATACTCTAAGCATCAATGAACTGTAATTCACAAAGTTTCATACAATATATTGTCAAAACCATTTCCATATGGTACAGATAGTCCTTAACTTACAATCATTCAGTGACCAAAGTTACAGCAGCAAGGAAAACATGACTTAGGACCTGACCTTGCACTTAAGACCATCATAGCTTCCCTCAGTCACATGATCAAAATTTGGGGCTTGGTACCACCAAATATTTAGGATGACAAGATAATGTGATCATCATTGCAACCTTTCCTGCCATCTTCCAATAAGCAAAGTCAGTGGGGGAAACTGGATGCACTTAATGACTGCATGATTCACTTAACAACTGCAGTGATTTCCTTAATAACCATTGCAAAAAAAAGGTCATAAAATCGGGTGCGATTCACTTAGCATCATTTTACTTAGTAATGGAAATTCTGGTCCTGGCATTGGTTGTAAGTCGAGGACTACCTATAAACACTTCTTTGAGTGATTGCCTGACTCCTGATTAACTGCATAGTCATGGTCATTTAGTTTTCTTGGCAGCAATGCAGGAAGTTCTCGACTTACAACAGTTTGTTTAGTGACAGTTCAGCTACAATGGCACTGAAAAGTGACCTATGACCTTTTTTCACACTTATGACCATTGCAGCATCCCCTTGTTCGCATGATCAAAATTCAGACCCTTGGCAACTGACTCATAATTTATGACAGTTGCAGTGTCCCAGAGTCATGTTGCCACGTCTTACGACCTTCTGACAAGCAGTGGGGGAGCCAGATTCACTTAACAACCATGTTACAAACTTAACAACTGCAGTGATGCACTTAACAACTGTGGGAAGAAAGATTATAAAATGGGGCAAAACTCACTTAACAATGCCAAAAGGTGCTTTTTTTTAGGTGCTGGACTTTTTTGTTTTTTCTTTCGAAGGCACTTCGCTTCTCATCCAAGAAGCTTCTTCAGCTCTGACAGGATAGTGGGGAATGGGGATGCAGATGAACAGCTGTTTGCAAGGAATATAAATCCCTCCATTCCCCACTACCCTGTCAGAGCTGAAGAAGCTTCTGATGAGAAGTGAAACATCTTCAAAAGACAAAAAGAAAAAAACACCAAAAAAAGTCCAATTGCCTCCTGAAAAAGCACCTTTGGGACAACCATGACCTGGATGACTGAGAATCTCTACAGTTACTTCACAACTTTTGCCTAGCAACATAATTTTTTTTTCTCAGTTGTCATCTGTCATCTGTATAGTTAGTTTGCTATTTTTTTTCACAATTTCCCAGACTAGAGATTTTCTGGTGGTCTTCCATCAAACTATTATCTAGGTTCAATTGTGCTTTGCTTTTTTAGTATAAGTTTTAGATCAGTTGGATCTTGACACCGTCTACTCTATGAAGTCAAGTGCCATATATCTGTGGCTTTTGAAATTATCTCTACACCAGATGAGTTTTCCCATTCTTTCCCAGGAACTAGTGTTGTCTAGTTTCCTATCCACCCAAAAATCAATTCCAAAGTCAGTCAGTCTTTGGTGACTTTACTTCCTTCACATTTAAGGCTATTTTTAAAAAAAAATCAGCAAAAGGAATGTTTATCTCTAGTTACACCTGTTCTGGAAGGTGTCTAGAAATAACAACTTGACCTTTAGGATGTGAAGTTATTTGAAGTCAAGACAAGGCAGGGAAATAAGGATGGAGGACATGAAATGTAAGGAAGGGTTCAGAAGGAACCAGGTTAAATTGTGGTACAGATTAAATAATTTCCTGAAAGAATAGAACACTCAGTCCAGTTTTAATTCTAAACTGGGACTAAAAGGCTGTCCTTTTAGGCATCCTCAACCTGTTTTTTTTTTTGTGTGTGTGTGTGTGGATCCAGCCACTTCTTCAAAATCTTTTACTGAAAAGCAAACAACCCACCACAGAAATAGGAAACTCATAAAAGGTTCTAGATCCCTGAAGTGTGTGGAGCATCATTTTTAAAGAGAGAAACCTCCAAATTGCCCCCATCATGCAAGCTTCGTAAACTATAACATGTGGGGTTCGTTCTCACAAGATGTGACGGACACAAATCGAGGGCATTTGACCATGGAAAGTTCAGTATTGTAGCAGGCAAGAGGTCTATCATCAGCTATTTATAGGAAGTGGAGCATCCATATTCAAAGGCAGCCCATCTCTGAACTCCTCAGATATGGGAACAGATTGAGAAAATATCTTCTTTGTCATCATTTGCCATTTCATTGCGTTGCTCGCCATCTTGGATTTACTGTTTTCATTTTGATTGTGGGCCCTGTCCTAATTTAACCTCCTCTTCCTAAAGGCTGCTTTATTTATTACCCTCATTTGACTGTTCTTTTCTTTCAACTTCTGCTAAAACCCCGAAATATCCATTACTAAATACGTTAATCTGGGCGAAGCGTGTGGACCGCGAGGGGGCAAATTCAATGTATAATTAGGAGAAATTATCTCAGATACTGTGTCCGTGTGCTGTGGAGAACTCACAGCAGGGAAAGTATTAAAACAGTTCTGCCAGGGAATCCCCAATTCAACCCCCAGGCACGCTGTTGACAGATGGCGCTCGGGAGTCGCAGGCCAACCAGATTATTAAACGGCTCTTCGCCGTCCCTTCGCTTCCCCCCCCCCCTCCTTTGTCCCTCCGTCTGCACGCTGGCTCGCTCCGAGGCGATTTGGGGCGCTGGATGCGTTAGAAAGAGGCACCCGGGGCAGGTGCCGCTCACCTGGGCCGAGCAGGGAAGCCCCCTTTCAGGCGTCCGTCACTCCAGCCCGGCCCTGATGGCGCGCCGGCTGCCTCTTCAGCCCAGCTCCGGTCCTGCGCTCGCCACCCTCCCGTCCTGGCGGCTGTGAGACCAGCCCCGGCTGCTTTCTTGGCTCGGATGAGCCGGCCGCATCCCGACGCCGCACTGCGATGCTGTTTTCCTGGTGCAGCCCTCAACCTTGAGCTCAGGAGCCACGATGCCAGAGACTGGGGCGGCAGGACCGGCGGCGAGCGGCCAGGAGAACAAGCGAGGCGGAGGCGCGATGGATGGGGAGGCGGCCGCGCCACCTGCCACCGGGGTCCTGGGTGAGTAAGCGCTGCCCCCGGGCGGCTGTCCCGGGCCGTGGGATGGCGGTGGCGGCGCGGGCGCGGAGGACCATGGATAAAGAAGGGTCGCACCGACGGCTTTTCCGCAGCCGCCCGTAGATGTTGGCAAGCGCGGACTTTGACGAAGTTGGGGGAAGACCGGAGGGCGGCTGCCTCCTTTTCCCGGGTGGAAACACCGGCTGCGGGGCGCCGGCTGGGAAGGCGCGCCTCCGTGTGTGTGTGCGTGCGGGCGTGGAAGGGGCTGCAGTCGCGACGCCGCCGCCAAGTCTATTGTCTCGCAAGCGGGCGTGAACTCCCCCGACCCGAGAGCCCACCGGCTTCAGTCGACGGATTGGGGTGGGGTGGGGTGGTGAGGCGTCCTCGAAAGCCTGGTCGGGAGTGGCCGGACACGACGCCCGGCCGCGCAGACACGGGCGCCTCGTGGAATTGTCAGGCGAGCGCCCGGACCGGTCTGACCCCTCGCGTCTCCTCCGGAGGTCAGCCGGTCTTCGGGGTGCAGGTGGG
Organism: Laticauda colubrina; assembly: GCA_015471245.1. Taxonomy (NCBI): domain Eukaryota; kingdom Metazoa; phylum Chordata; class Lepidosauria; order Squamata; family Elapidae; genus Laticauda; species Laticauda colubrina. The sequence goes on along the minus strand of BLBF01000042.1, from coordinate 19,015,081 downwards.
AGCGGCCCTCTTCCGCCCTTCCAAAATTTCCGTCCCGCCGGCGGAGGCCGAAGGAGACCGGGCCCTGCAGGTCCACTGCGGCGGAGGCCATCCGCGCCGTGGCTTTGGATGACGCCGCCGCCGCCGCCGCCGCCATCGGGGGAGGCTGCTTTTCGGCGGGGCCGTGGCGAGAGGACCCTGAAAGGTCGCGAGGGGAGGGAGTCGCAGGGCGCGGCGTCGGCTTCTCCTAAACCCGGGCTTTCTTGACGCGCGGGACGTGGGCTGCGGGTGATGGGACTTGTAGTCGAGCGTTCCTGGAGGGTGGGAAGGAGCCTGAAATCTTCCTTGAGCTGGTGCTGAGAGAACCCAGCCACGGCGGGGGGGGGGGGGGGTAGAGGAGCAGGACAAGGTTGGAAAGGAGGCCTCTCCCCCTCCCTGTGTACCTGTTGGAAACCTCTGGCCAGAGTGAGGTTGTCTTTTTCTTTTTTTTCCCCTCGCTCTTTCTCTTTTGGCCCATTTCGGATAGAAAGAGACTTCAAGAGTTTAGCTTTGTGCGCACACAAATGTATGTGGGAATGGGGTGATATTAGAGCACCTAGTGTTCATACACTGCTTGATATTTTAAAATTTCTCCAAAAGACACTAGGCGTTGGACCTGCAGTCCCAGTGATCTGTTTATACATTGCAACAGGGTTTATGTCCTTGGTCAGTTTTTTTTTAAAAAAATTAATTTAATTTATTCATTCATTCATTATTTATTTATTTGAGCAAGTTTTAGATAGCAGATATAATTAGGAACATGATTATAAGTACATGAATTGGGTACGAATAAAATGGGATATTAGGACAGGGACGGTAGGCCTGTGCTCTTATGTATACCCCTTACAGACATCTTAGGAATAGGGTTTTGCTTCACTACAGTTTAGATGCAACTTACACACACACACACACACACACACACACTCTTATAATTGTCTCCCCCCCCCCCTATGTTTTTATATAAGAGTTCTTCTGAGAGGATAAGCGGGATATAAAACTAAGAAATAAAGCAAAAATCATTATTTCTTTCACAGGCCTAATCTTTCTTCAAGGTTAGCAGTGGAAAAGCTGTGAAGAACCTGGGGCAAATCTGTGGGAAACAGTTTAGGATGTGAATTATCTATTTGAGATAGGATTCCCCCCCCCCCCAAAAAAAAAAAATGAATTGAGAATCCCTGGCTTAAAGTATTGGACTTCAGCTCCCACAAACTAGTTAGTGTTGTACTGAACTGAAATCCATAATTAAAGCGAAGCACATGGCTTGGTTTCATAAACTCAAACCATATTTTTAGCCACAATTTATTGCATAAAGCTCATTTGGCTGGTTTCATACAATACATTAAATTATTAAAGACAGTGTGCTAAACCACTAGTAGTTTTAACCTTTATTAGTTGCCTGAGCCACAGTGGATGGATCCTTACGATGTATTAAGCCCTAAGGCACCGATGGTTGACAAATTGTAATTGTACCTTATGTCTGAAAAACCAAAACCTCACAATTGTGTTATGTTTTAGTGTAATATGTATCTAGAATCTACATGTGGCTAAATTACATTAAATTGCTTAAGCAATTTAAGTACATCTGGATATTAGAGAGAAGAAAGTATTTTATCCCCTTCCCATCAGATGAAGGAAATTCTAGTAACACTAAACAGTTATTTCTGAGGACAGAGCCTCAATAGGAGGTGTGTTAGTGGCTTTCTCTTGCCCAGCTTATTTTTTTTCTAGTAGTTTTTCACCCCTCCGAAGTAACAGGCATGTAGTTAGTTCTATGAGTTAATGAAGGAACTGCAAAACTATTGTCCCTGAATAAAACAGCATAGAATCAACCAAGGTAAAAAAAGAAGTATGATCTCTTAGGCAGAGATTTTGAACCTGAAGATAGTAGTTTGAACAAAAAAAGATAAGTTGTGTACTTTTGGGGAGATTAATTGAATCTCCCAAACCTTTGGATTGATTTGGCCCAGAAATACATCTTATTAATATGTAAATTAATGTCACAAGCTAATTATTGGTGCAAATAGGAGAGAGCTCTCATTTCCTAGATTCTAGCTATTTAAAAGTAGAAAGTGCTTAATTGATAAAAAAAAAAAGCGGGGCAGCTGTCCTGACACATTATGCTGAGCTTGGTTGGTTTTAACCTTGTGTAACATTTTAGCAGCTTAGTGTTTTGTCAGAATTCTAGCTTTTTGGTTCAGTTTAAATTCAATAAATAGTGTGAATCCTGAAAATGAGTAAACTCAGGACTCAGATTCAGCATGTTATATGAATCCAGCTTTGTTCTGGAGACTTTGCATGCTGACATACGTGAGAGTACGTGCATGTGCATATATTTCCACTGTAGTGCCAACCTCAGCCCACACTACAGCTGTGCCAAGAAGATTTTGGGCACCCACAATGCCCAGCCTGTTTCTTTCATTGCCTGGAGTCAGCACCCACAATCCGCAGAGACAGAACTCCTTTGTCAAATTCCCAATTCCCATTGGGTTGGCTGAGATGGGGGAATAATTTTTTCAATCTTGTATCATTTCATCCTTTTTCCAGAATTTTCCCAACAAGCGGAGGCTGCAGTTCTGAATTTGGTTAATTGAAGTTGTGTAACTTCTTAGCATAGCCTAATAGAAAAACCTGAGCAAATTGTTGGTATGGGGAAGAAGAGACGGACACCCTGAAAATTAGGAAAAGATAAGTAGGGGTTTCTATTTTATGCTGCAAATCTTTATAGCCTGGTTCTTTACTCCTTATTTTGTAACTTTATGATGTAGACTACTCTTGCATACGGAAGTTCCATGTGGGTTAGATATCCTGAGGAAAATCTGTAAGGGTAAACACTTCAGTTAAATGGATTAGACCAAATATGAGGTCCTGCTTTTGGGAACGATTAATTTTTTTTCTCTCCCCTCAGTAGTTGGCATTCCAGAATGAAATATAGGATCCATTCTTCACAACTTTAAAAGCAATTCCCTCTAGATATATTGGACAATAATTCCAATTACATATGGGGATGTTGGATTTGTTTTCAAGTACATCTGAAAGGCACCAGATTGGGGAAAATTGGCTTAAAGGATTCCAAAAGGTCTGCCAAGTTAAAATGAATTCAACATACAAAGAACATCTACTCGATCTGTAAACAGGATGTCTTTCATCCTGTTTCCAAAATGACTTGCCAGATGCCTCCAAGAAGCCCATTGGCAAGACATGAAGTTTGCCAAACTTCCCTGTGTTATTTTCCTGCAGGGGTCTATTAACTGGGAATAGATTTCCTTTGAACAGGGAGTTGCTGTTATTCTACAAGCATCAGCTTTATCTCCAGCATGTCCCAATTGTGTACAGTTGATCAGAAACAAGTTTTGCAGCTTCTGACCTTCCTTGAAATGGAGTCCATATTGGCAGTAATCAAATATGTGTGTTGGACTCTCAGAAGTTGGCACATACAAAATGACATATCCTTTAGCATCATAACTCTAAACTGCATAACAATTTCTGAATTGAAATTGTAAAACGAAGAATTTTATACAGCAGCTGATTGCATGCAGCAAACTGAGGAGAGAGGCACCCTAGAGTTCCTAAGAAGTGTAACTATTTAAGGGAGCACATACATTATTTACAACATAATCTGCCATAAGAAGTGATGATGGTTACTATATATAAATAGATAAATCCACATTCACAGTCTAGTTTTCAGTCTTTCTGGTCCTGGATTAGGAAGCCTTTTCATCGAATTTATGGGGGGGCTGCTCTAGTATTCATACAAACGGTTAATATCAATTATTTCAAGGTCGCTAAACAGAACTTCCATGTTTAGACATTGTATACCTTTGAATAATAAACACTAGGAGTTGTGCAAACAATGTGGGGATTGGGTGTGGGGGAAGATGTTGCCCAATACTTTGTTTTTGCTATCTTGGAAGCAAATATAGGTAGTCCTCGACTTACTATCACAGTTGAGTTCCAGATTTCTGTTGCTAAGCAAATCAGTTGTTTAGTAAATTTTGCCCCATTTTACGACCTTCTTTGCAACCGTTGTTAAGAGAATCACTGCAGTTGTTAAGTAAGTAATATGATAGTTAAATGAATCTGGTTTCCCCACTGACTTTGCTTGTCAGATATTCACAAAAGATTATCACGTGGCCAGGGACACTGCAACCATCATAAATATGCGTCAGTTACCAAGGCTCTGAATTTTGATCACGTGATCATGGGGAGGCTATAACGGTTATAAGTGTGAAAGACGGTCATGTCACTTCTTCCAGTGCCGTTGTAAGTTCGAATGGTCACTTAAATGAACTGTTGTAAGTCGAGGACTACCTGTAGTAGTCAACAATCCTCTCAATAGTAGCTAGGTCAGTGATGGCTAACCTTTTTGGCACCAAGTACCCAAAGCAGAAGCACACATGCACACCCCCAAAAATGCAGTGCACCCACTCGCCATGCATGCACCCTGCTCCCCGTGGATGCAACCCCTGTGTACACCCCGCCCCTTGCACATGCACATCAGAGACCAAAAGACCAGCTGGCCAGCAGGAGGCGTGCACGCACATACACAGCAGAGCTGAGCTGGGGCGATGGCTCACATGCCCAGAGAGAGGGCTCTGCGTGCCACCTCCGGCACACGTGCCATACGTTCACCATCACAGAGTTAACAGATAACAGATAATTAGAGTTGGAAGGTATCTTGTAGGACATCTAGTCCAATCCCCTGCCCAAGCAGGAGACCCTACACCATTTCTGACAGATGGCAGTCCAATCTCTTCTTGAAAGTTTCAAGTGATGGCGCTCCCACAACTTCTGAGGGCAAAGCTGTCCCATTGGTTGATTGTTCTCACTGTCAGAAAGTTTCTCCTTATTTCCAGGTTAAAATCTCTCTTTGTTTAGTTTCCATCCATTATTCCTTATCTGGCCTTTGGGTACTTTAGAAAATAGCTGGACCCCTTCCTCTCTGTGGCAGCCCCTCAAATATTGGAAGACTGCTATCCTGTCTCCCCTGGTCCTTCTCTTCACTAGACTAGCCAGGCCCAGTTCCTGTATCTGTTCTTCATATGTTTTAGTTTCCAGTCCCCTAATCATCCTGGTTGCTCTTCTCTGTACTTTTTCTAGAGTCTCAACATCTTTTTTATAATGTGGTGACCAAAGCTAAATGCAGTACTCTAGGTCTAGTCTAGTTAGGTGGTACCGTTCCATAATTTGTGGGTTCCAGTCAAATTGGGACTACAACTCCCATAATTCCAAATTTACGCTGATATTCAGAGAATTGTAATCCAACATAATTAAAGAGCAACAGACTCTGAACATACTCAGAGAGTGGGTAGAATTGAGTTTAGATTTGTCTTTTGACTTCAGGGACTTGTTCTGATGATAGCTACTGTGTAAGACACATTTATTTTAAAACGTCCACGGACAGAGGCTGTATAACTATGCATTTGAAATGGTCATGAATACACAGGAGGTGGTGGAAATAGGCTGATGCCTCTCTCATTTTGTTTTAATTAGAGATAGTCCTCGACTTATGACCACAATTGAACCCAACATTTGTGTTGCTAACCAAGACCTATTTTACAACCTTTCCTGTCACAGTTGCTAAGTGAATCGCCACAGTTGTTAAAACGATTGTTAAGTGGGATCTAGCTTCCCCAATGATTTTGTCTGTCAGAATGTCGCAAAAGTTGATCACACAGCCCTGAGGACACTGCTACCGTCATAAAATGCATATCCGTTGCCAAGTGTCTGAATTTTGATCATGAGGTCACAGGGATGCTGCAACGATTTGTATTTTGAAAAATGGCCCTCGGTCCCTTTTTTTCAGTGCCGTTGTAACTTTGAACGGTCATTAAACAAAAGGGGGCGTGCATAAGCGCACCAACGTGCCTACCGTCCTTGCCCTATTGTTTCTTTTCTATTCTTTTTATTTTTCTTATATGTATCCATGTATTCATAACTATGTTTTTTTTACTTACACCTATTATCTTGTAAGCAATTGACAAAAATAAATAAATAATAAATAAAAATAAAATAGCCCATAATATTTTTCCAACTTCAGAATGTTGTTTGGCAGACCTGGGTATAAATAAAAAAAAAAAAAAAAAAAAGGTTGTTAAGTCAAGGACTACCTGTATGGGCTTGCTTTGGCTTTTCAATGTAGCCATTAGGGTAACCCTGATATGGCTAATCAGGCATGAAAGGCCAGGCTGGTTGTAGTGGATCAGGTAGTGGAGTAGGAACCACAGTTTGTAGTTTTCTCTTAGTCACAGAGACCGAGGGAGGGGTTGGCTGCTGGGGGTTTGCACGGGGTTGGGAGATCCTCTAGCTAAAATTCTGTGCAGGTCGGAGAACCCCCAAATCCCACTCCTGGATGGCCCCGCCCACCCCTCCCCGAAGTCCCCACGTGGCCCGTTTTGGATGCAGTGTGTGCAGAGGCTCGGGGAAGGTGAAAAACAGGCCTCCCAGAAATGGGCCCATTTCTGGCTTCTAGAGAGCCTCTCGAGCCTGGGAGGGCATTTTTGCTCTCCCAGAGGCTCAAGGAAAGCCACCAGAGCCCAGGGAGGGCAAAAATGCCCCCCCCCCGGGCCATGGTGCAGGAGGCCGACTAGGCCACACCCACCATGGCCACGCCTACCCAGCAAACAGGCAGAGAACCCTCTGCTAAAAAATTTTGAAACCCACCCCTGCGGAGACCCCTGGACAATTTTTAGCCAGTCGCTCTTTTTCCTCTTTACACATCCTGGAAGAAGTTAATAGCAAACCACTTTGCAATTTTGCCAAGAAAACTGCATGGATTTGTCCAAGAAGGCACCAGAAAATTAAAGGATGGGCTCTTCCCCCCCCCCCCCAGTTTTAGCCCAACAGCGAAACTTTTATTTCTCAGGAAAAGGACTAGATAAAACTATTGCAAAAGGGTGTGATTCATACTCCAGGGAACCCTGGGGCCCTTTCTCTCAATTAACTACCTGCTGAAGGAGATGAGTCCTGCTTGTCTTGACGTATTTATTTCCAGATGTGCTAATCTTTGTAGCCCATTGGCTTTGGGCCAGGCTCTGCCTTCACATCCATTTTCTGCTGCTACCTGTTCCAGTCTAGCTGGATTTTTGCCACACAAGCTTCTAGTCCTCACTGCTACATTTAGCAACAATAAGCTAACATTTCCTGGGCAGAAACATTTCTGAAGATAATGATTAAAGGAGTAATCATTATAGCCAGCTCTTCTCCAAAGAGATCCAGTGGCATGTATAGTTCTTCCTTCCCAGGAGAACTTTCTGACTGAGTTCCCTGTCACAATATGCCAGAGGTGAAATAATGGGAGAATTGGGGGCTGCAGTGCATCCCCATCTTAGGGATGTTGTGATTTTACTGGAAAACTTATTTACTTAAAGTTATATAGTTGCCCATCTTACAAAAAGTAACTCTGGATAGCAAACAGCAAAACAGTAAACATACTTAGATTTTTAGATTTAATTTTTTAAAATTTTTAAGAAACATATTTGTAAAATATCTAAAAAGCTATAGTTCTTTAGAGCTTATCTTCCTTTGATGTTACAGATACAGAATAACAACTCTCAGGGTTGAAGTCCACAAGTCTTAAAATTGCCAAGGTTGGAGACCCCTTAGCCAGTCCAAACCCCCTCCCCAAGCAGGAGACCCTACACCATTTCTGATAGATGGTAGTCCACAGTTTCTTCTTGAAAGCTTCCAGTGATGAAGCTCCCACAACTTTTGAAGGCAAGCTGTTCCATTGGTTGATTGCTCTCACTGTCAGAAAAGTTCTCCTTATTTCCAGGTTATTTCTTATCTCCCTGATCAGTTTCCATGCATTATTCCTTGCCTGGCCTTCAGGTGCTTTAGAAAATTAAATAGCATTTGTTTCAATGGTTAAATGATTCAAGACTACAAGATGTTTCTCTGTCTGGATTTACATGTCAAGCCCGTGGGTTTAGGAAACTACACACGACATTCCTGCATGCAAGAAGTTAGTCATTGGCCTCTATTCTCTCTAACCTTTTAGCTTTGCAGCCTATGCAAATGTGCCACAATTGGCACATTTTACTTGTAGAGATGGGCAGTTATGGAAATCAAATAAGTAAATCAATTAAATGGTGGCTTTTTGGTTATAGCTAGCCACAAATATTTCTGCAACGATATACATGGATCCTGAAGCCACCGCTGCCATCACTTATAGGCCATGTTGCAAATTCTGGGAACTGAAATTTCTTCACATCTCACTGGGAAAGGTTTTGTGTCCTGCATAGTATTTCTGATGCAAGGCAAGGCAAGCCAAATTCTGGTTTTTGCTCCTGTTGCCAATTTTGGACCTTTAATAGCTTATTAGTGGACAGCAGGCAGAAACTGTAGATCAGTGGACTCAATATATGTTGAGAACAACCAAAACTACTGGGAAATCCATCATTGAGTTGGTTGCCATGGAAATGTCTAGTTTCAACATTCCCACTGCCTCCCCCTCCCCATTTCTCCATCTTTTCAGCAGAGATTTCCCAATAGTAAGTATACGTAAGAAATATGTGTTATTGGTGACATCTGGCTGGATCTATCTTGCAACGGATTAAAGGGATCCTTTTGTGCAAACTGGTGTGTGCGTGTGTGCACGTGTGCATGTGTGTGTGGTTTATGTGCACATCAAGATGAACCAGAGAGAAACAAGAGTCCCTTGAAGAGGTGGGAGCTTGAATGAAGAGGTGCTGGTTTATAGGTCTGATACAACCTTTAGCAAGAATTGACTTGCGCTGCAAGAAGAATGCATTAAACTAAGAATAAAGAGCACTTTATTCTTCTTGGTGGTGCAAGAGGAGGTAAATTACTGGTACGTATTATGGATTATTAAATTATTCTGGCTTTTATATGTATTTTCCTAAGAACACCTTTGTCCTTGTTTTTGGAACGGCAGTGCAATGGACTTCCAATTATGATAGACTTCTGGGCCTGCAACTGTAAGTAAAGCCCAGATTGAGGTGGTAAATACTTCCCCTGTTGAATTTTTGCCTGTGTGGCTGTTGAATGTATAGATACAACACTTTTTTGGTAGAGGACATGATTGGCAGCCCTATGAAGAAGGGGCTAAACTTAACCAGGGCACAGTCTGGGGATATGAAAGAGGAAAGGCAGACTGTGTAATCCATGGGTGTCCAACCTTTTGGTTTGCCTGAGCCACTTCTAGTGAAAAGGGATTGCCATAGGCTGCATATAAACTATATAATATAGCTAATGTATATAAATGACAAACTTTATTTGCTGTTTAATATTTTTCATAATAACATTGTGGGGGCTGCATTATTCTAGCTGTCCAGGGCCATATGTGCAGGTTGGACATGCCTGATCTAAACTGTTTTCCACCAAGGTTCTTGCCCTCTTACGTCAGGCACTTACTTAGCTTGACTCCTGCACTGAACTGTTTCTGCTCCTATGTCACAAAAGTGTTTATAGATCCTTTCCAGCAAAGGGAGAAACTGAGATTTCCCATCGGAGTCCAGCTTCTCTTCTCAAAACATGCCCTAATGCTCAGGTTTCCATGAGGTCACCAGTGGCCCCAAGTCCTTCTTGATATGCATTCAGAAAAATAAGCAATGTGATGAATAGAAATGCATTTTTACTGATATGGTTGCATAGGTTTGTCTGCACAACTTATCAGTAGATTTGGATTGTTCATTCAGAATTTAATGTTGTACTGTTTAATGTTGAATGATTTCCTATCACAGTAAGAACAGAGATTCTGGCTTGTTCATTATCAGTTTTCAATTGTGGCTATGTGGATATCACAGAGAAGCTGCCTTCTGCAGCCCTGTGTCTTCAGATTTTCTTCCCTGCCATACCCATGATCCTGAGCTGGGATGAGCATTCTTTCAGTAGCAGGACATAATTGTACAGGTAGTCCTCGACTTACAATCATTTGTTTAGTGACTGTTTGTAATTACAACGGCACTGAAAAAAAGTGACTTACAAGCATTTCTCGTACTTATGATCGTTGCAGCATCCCGGTGGCTACTTGATCAAAATTTGGACGCTTGGCAACTGACTCATATTTGTGACGGTTGCAGTGTCCCAGGGTCACATGATCATCTTTTGCAACCTTCTGACAAGCAGTCAATGGGAAAGCCAGATTCACTCAACAGTTGTGTTTCTAACTTAACAATTGCAGTGATTCAGTTAAGAACTGCGGCAAGAAAGTTTGTAAAATAGGGCAAAACTCACTTAACAATTCTCTTGAATATCAGCATAAATTTTGGGCCCAATTGTGATCGTAAGTCGAAGACTACCAGTCGCCTAACCTAATGAGAGGGTGGGAAAAGATATTTCATTGGGAAAAGATTTTTCATTGGAAAAAATCTTTCGCTGTTACTTCCTTTTGCACTGGTTGTTCTGAAACACTGTCTCTGAACATGAAAAGCTCTGATGGCTTTCTAAAGTTGAGAAGCAATAGATAGCCCTAATATAAGCTCTGCTGGATCAGAGGAGGGGTCTGCTTTTAATCCAGCATCCCACTCCAATCTCTGATGTGACAGAACCTGCACCTGGAGGAGGAGTCGGTGGGGAAGGTTTGCAGGAGTGGGCTTCAAATTTTTTTAGCAAGGGGCTCTGTCTGCCCTAATGACTGGCTGGGTGGGTGTGGCTAGGTGGTCATGTGACTGGGTGGATGTGGCCAACTCGATGTTGCTTCGTGGCCTTAATTACCTTAATATATATATATCAAAAAGTTGTGTATTATTTCATGCATTTAATACTGAAATAAAATACTGAGTGAAACCAGGCTTAATAGCAATGACTATGAGAGGGATCTTGGAGTCTTAGTGGAGTTCCTGGTGAGTTACGTGATTCTTATTATTTGGGGATTAATCTCCTTGGAGGCTAGTGGCTATATTATCTGATTTTTTTCAATGGCTCTACCTCGCAAGCGCTGAGTGGATTGTTTATCTAGCTTGCAACACTTTTACGAGGTGTGAAATGCCCAGAAGTTCAATTAAGCCTATTAAGAGCTTTCCCTTGCTGCTTACCTTCCTGAGGTTCTTGGGGGCCTTCCAAGCCTTGCAGAATCTTAGCTACGGTCTCTCACGAGCCCCCAGCAGCCCACCCAGACAACCCAGAGCTTCCCCAAAGACAGGCCAGCATTCAGATTGTGTAGCCCTAAACTGGATGGGGGAAAGGGGAAGAGGTTCAGGGTAGACGCATCTGAGAATCTCTAATGATATATATCTAGTACAGGAGTGTCAAACTCTATTTCATTGAGGGCTGCAATCAGGGTTGTGTTTGACCTCGGGGGAGGGGGGGAGACTGGGAGGCGTGGCCACATCAATGTCACTTGTGTCGGGGAAATCTGTGGTGGCCTGGGCGGGGCTGGGGGGAAAATCCATTGTCCTCCCAGTCTCTGTTTTTGTCTGTGATGACCTCCTCCAACCAGCGAAAACAGACCTGGGAGGACCACATGCGCCGCTCCCAAGATCCATTTTCACTGGCAGGCACCGTGGGCCAGTCCTTTACTGTTTCAGCCCTGCCAACTCTCACGGTTCTGCCGTGAGTCTCACGATTTTTTTGTCATTTCTCACGGTCTCACGACAAGGCTCCTCAATCTCACGCCGAATTTAAAATGCTTTTTTTTTTTTTTTCCAAAATTTGGGGATCAGCTTATATGCGAGTATATACGGTAATTGTTTTTCTTCGTGTCTGTCTGTCATTTTGAAAGGGGAGTAGGCCCTGGGAATGAGGCTAGTTTCCCAGTAGTCTTTGTAAGTTCAGCGCGGGAAAGGGATCGCAATCGTATAAACATGGCGAAAAGAGATGGTGATTTTTCAATAGAAGAAAGAAAGCTGCATCTTCTTACAACAGGGAACACAAATAAAACATTTAAATAAACTGTTAATGACTTTCCTCGATGGAAAAGGGGTTTGTTTAATCTTGATCAGGAAAAAAATAGAATCTCACTATTTTTTATAGAATCTCCAGATTTTTTTTCATGGGTCTCCAGATTTTCCTTTATCAGGGGTTGGCAGGGCTGCTGTTTCCAGGATGGCCTCATGGGCCAGATCTAAGCACCTTGTAGGCCAGATCTGGCCTGCGGGCCTTGATTTTGACAACCCTAAAGTTATCGCTTTAGCTTGGCAGGATTTTGTTAACTCGGTATCAGCAAGTCAAGGGCTGAACTTGATTAGGTTTTGCTGCGTCTTCTCTGGACGTAGGCCTGACATTTCTGCAAATCAGAGGAGAGGCAAGGCGGGTCCCTCACAGGAGAGAAAAGAGAGGGCATCCAAGTTTCTTTTCAATGCATCTCAGCTCAATTAAAAGATGCTGGTACCAAAAGCACTCAGTGATTCACCATCTGTACTTCTCTCTTCACAGACAAGCTGTTTGGGAAACGTCTGCTGCAGGCTGGGCGTTACATCATGTCCAATAAATCGTGGATGAAAACGGTCCCCACAGAAAACTGCGATGTGCTGATGACTCTGGCAGGTGTGTAGGGTCAGAGTGGTGGTTGCCACTGATTCTCTCCAAATGCATTTAGAATTGTTCTTTTAATCTCTTTACCGTTTCCCCCAAATAACTTCTGCAGTTTGACATTCTGAATCAGTCTAGTCTTGATTGCTGAAATACAGTAGCTGGAGGTAATCTTGTAGGATGTGGTGCCTTCCAGGTGTTAGGTCTTCTATTCTCAGAATTCACAGTAACCAGATAAGAATTGGATTCAGATGATCAAGTGCAGACCCATTGTTAGAGCTGTGTTGACCTATTGCTTTTATATTTTTTTCCCCTGACTGCTGTGGGTTTTATGCTTTTCTTTGTATTTTTTTTAAACATGGTTAGTTATCCAGAGCCATGCATTTAAATAAGTCTCATAAACAAATGCACCACAGTGGTTGCTTTGGGATTCATAGGTTGAATGGATCCATCCAATTTCAAGTCATTGATAAAACCAAATCCATAACTTGATGAACCATTCAATGGACAAAGTTTGTGCAATATGGCTGGTTGAAACTTACCCTACTCCTGAGGTAATGATTTATCTAGGGTTCTGTCAGCTGACAAAATTGACACAACTAAACCCCAATTCACCTTGACTTGACCCTCCTTGCTTGCTGTTGCTTCCTCCAAAGTTTACAGCTTTAAAAAAGGTACAATGTGCCTATCTGAGAATAGATATCCGTTATATGGGAGGGAGTGCATCAGCTGAAATACTAATTCAGGGGAATTTTATTCAGTGTATCTCATTACCAGCATTTGTTTTGAATGAAAGTAACAAGGTAGACAAGTGAGACATCAAAACTAAATAATTCAGCAAAAACAAATAAATCTAAATAAATATTTATCCTTGGATTAACTCCTGGTGACAGCCTCTATGTAATTTTTCCTCTCTTCTCGTGAAGAATGATGGAGATAGCAAACTTTGAACGGGTGAAATTGCTCTGTTTTTGAAACAACATTTCCCAGGATGAGAACCTGCAAAGGCAGTGCAGATTGACCGAGCCACAAATGCTCAAAGTGACTAAAACCTCAGGAAATTGCCAAATATTACGTTTTGTTCTTATGGAAAATGTTGCAAGATGTCAGTTGGAACATCATCACCTTTGGAGACTTAGTGTTCACACATGATTTTAGCTCTTTTAAAAACCTATTATTATTAAAAAATAATTTTCAAGCTATATAGGAAGAAAGTTCCATGTGTCACAATGCTGAGAGGCATCACATAACTCGAACCTGACTTGCATTTTTGTTACAACGCAATGATCCATATGCAGATCGAGAATACTTCCAAAAGAATTTAAGATCAGCTAATGATTTCAGTTAGGATTCAGAGATCAAATTAAAGAAAAATATGTTAAGCCCAGGAATGTTTTGATCAACCCTAAAATAGAGTTTATATACTTTCCTTTACTTGTCCTTCCCCAATAATTATTTTTCTACATATTTCCAAATACAAGTGTAGCAAACTTCTTTATATGGAGAATCCTCGACTTGAGACTCTAATTGAGCCCAGAATTATGGTGGTAAGTTGTGCTAGTTGTTAAGGAGGTCACCATGTTACTATGGCCAATTTTATGATTTTTTGATGATGTTCATGAAGCAAAATCCATTATCCACAATGGGCATTTTTGTCAGAAATCCAAAGTAAACAAACACCAGTTTCTGACAAAACAAGTAAATTGTGAAGTGACAATAGGACACCACAGACATCCATACATGTGGGCCAGTTGTTGAGCACCCAAAATGCAATCATGTAACCACGATGTGTGTGTGTGTGTATGTGTGTGTCCTTAATAACTTTGAATCTGGGGAAGTCTGTTATAACTTTGAATCCTTCCTAAGCAACTAGTTGTAAGTTGAGGCTACTTTTACTAGTGCTTCTAGGTATGTCAGACTACAATTGCCATTGCCTTTGATCAGCATGGCTAGAAAGTGATGGGAGTTATAGTTCAACAGATGTGAGTAGCCCAACTTAATCATTAGGGTTTGTAAATTGCAGTTTAATTAATTTCCCTATCCTCTCTAAAAACTGCATTTCTCAAACACCCAGTTTCTATTTTTCCCATCTGAAACTGGATATTTCAGTTCAGAGGAGACAACTGTGGGGGGGAATGTCTAACCACAGTTATCTCAGGTCTGTAAACTCGTTCCAAAGGGAGAACTAGAACTCCCAGTCACCTGCTTTCTAGGTCAACACCTTAACCATCATTCTAAAATTCCAAAGTTGGGTGATGAATAGAATTAAACCAGTGTGGTTTAGAAACTAATTTAGGGGTTACCAATATGTGTGAACCAGACACTTAGATTAATTCAAGGAAGCATGGATAAAACAGACCATAACCTAGCATGACAAGTGAGCTCAGCCAGGATGTCAGAAGTTGGGGGTTTTTTGTTTTTGTTTTGTTTTGCCTCCTTGTATTAGCAGAAGGAATAAAACTGAATATGTGCTTGAAAGGAGATACCAACCCAGAAGAAATGCCAAACCGTAATAGAATATGGAGGTGCAGGAAAGGTGGGGGAAGGAACACTTCTGCACTTAAGCTTTTGAATCACTGCCAGTGAGGAGGCATTTACAAACAGATATCACTTGGGAGAAAGAAGCTTGCATCACCCAAGGCATTCAAAAATATAGCTAAAAACTAATGACTAATTGCATTGTGCAGCTCTTCAGCCACCATTGCAAAGTATGATCTGCTATGACATTTAAGGATGTCCTGTATGAGTAATGATTCACCCACAAGTCCAGAGGAACCCCAAATTCTCATAACAGATAAATTAATGTCAGGCCCCCAAAACCAAGAAAGACATGTGGTGATTCTTCCAAGCAATTTGGAATCAAATCCAATTGGCTGGCTATACATGAGGGACTCAGAATCAAAACAGAGCTGGAAGGGACCCTGGAGATCTTCTGGTCTAACCCTTTTCAAGCAGGAGACATTACAAAATTTGAGACAAGAGGCTTTCCAGTCTCTCCTTAAAAACCTCCAGTGTTGGAGCACCCACAATTAACCATTCCACTGGTTAATTGTTAATTGTTCCACTGGTTAATTGTTAATTGTTCCACTGATTAATTGTTCTCACTGTTAGGAAGTCTCTCCTTAATTCCAGGTTGCTTCTTTCCTTGATTAAATTTCCATCCATTGTTTCTTGTCTTGCCTTCTGGTGCAAAAATAAATTGACCTCCTCTTCTTTGTGGCAACCTCTCAAATATTGGAACACTGCTATCATGTTACCTCAATCCTCCTTTTCTCTAAACTACCCATTCCCAATTCCTACAATTGTTCTTCATATGTCTTAGTCTCCAAAGTCTCAACCTCTGTTTTGTAATGTGGCCAAAACTGGATACGCTATTTCAAGTATGGTCTTATAGTAATTCATAGTAATTTTTTCATTGTTCCACACCTATAGACAGAATTGTGGCAACTCAGTACTCTACTAGCTGCACCTGGCATATACTCTGAGCTATTAGGGAGGGGCTGTCCCCACTCTCTTTATCTCATACTAAATATTTGGAATGAGCTGCCTTTTATTCCTCTGGAATGCACTCCTGGGAATGCAGCCTACTTCATCCTGTCACAATCAATGCTCCTATTTGATAGTTTTATTCAGGCAAGGGCTTCATCGTCCACTTTGCAAGCTTTGACCTATGTCTTCAACACTACACAGCCTCCAATCCTTCTAGCAGTTAATTTGCTAATGGGAAAATTGACGCATCTTCCCTGTTTGATATTAATGCATATGTATGAACATTAAGGCATCTTGCAGTAGGCATCCAGTTGTTTTACATAAGTTTTGCTGCAGATGTATATTTCAGCACAGCAATAACCTACTGAAAGTCAGTGGTTTGCTAATGTGTCCTTCACTTAAAAACTGGTGGCACTTGGTTTTTCAATCGACAGAATAAAGAATGTAGCACCTAGCAAACAGAGATGCAATTCAACAAATTATGATAGAGGAACACAATATACTCAGTGAAAAAAGAATAAGGGTGTAATTACAGTAGCATTTCCTTCTAGAAATATGGATATAACATGGGTTAACCCCTAACCTTAATCCTATTTAAGGAAAATACCAAGCAGGCATGAGTCTGTGTGACATTTGTTGTACTCGGTGGCTCGATTCCCATGAGCGAATAAACCACAGAGAGACAAGAAAGGAGCCTCCTCCAATTGCCTACCAGCATTCAGGCATCCCGTGGGTAAAGATAACTCCGCCTGAAAAAATTCCTTTCATAGAGGCAGCCAGCCACCTTGGTGATCCCTGGCTAATACATGCCATACACTAAATAAATAAATACATATATACATACATACATACATACATACATACATACATACAAACGAACAAAAGTTGTGTGGGTAGCTCTTGTGTATCTTAGTTGCCAGATTTTAGCTGAAGATCAGGATAAATTTTTGGTCCAAGTAGTTTATTATTGGAATGAATTACCTAGACCTAGAGCAATGATGATGGATTTGAAGTTCTTCCAAAAGAGCTGAATTGCAACTCCCCAGCACTGATAAAGGAGAATATTTGTAGCTGACTGTTGAAATGATTAGATTAGATTACTGGCAGATTAGATTAGATTAGATTAGATTAGATTAGATTAGATTAGATTAG
>BLBF01000042.1:18924730-18997983 GCA_015471245.1 Laticauda colubrina | reverse complement strand
AGATTAGATTAGATTAGATTAGATTAGATTAGATTAGATTAGATTAGATTAGATTAGATTAGATTAGATTAGATTAATAGAGTTGGAAAACACCTTGTAGGTCATCTAGTCCAACCCCTCACCCAAGCAGGAGATCCTACACCATTTCTGCCAGTCCAGTCTCTTTTTGAAAGCCTCCAGTGATGAAGCTCCCACAATTTTCGAAGGCAACTTCTATTGATTGTTCTCACTATCAGAAGATTTCTCCTTAGTTTCAGGTCCTTGATCAGTTTCCAGCGATTATTCCTTGTCTGACCTTCAGGTGCCTTGGAAAATAGCTTGACTCGCCCTCTCTGTGGCATCCCCTCAGATACGAACACGACTATCATGTCTCCTCTGGTACTTCTCTTCACTAGACTAGCCAGGCCCAGTTCCTGTTAACCTTTCTTCATATGGATTGCGAGGCCCTTGGTGCTCTCTGAGCTTTGTTGTTTTCTTGTCAACCTTTCATTACCCAAACTAGGCAACATCATCAGAGCATTGTTGATTGCATCTAGTTTGGGGAATGAAATGTCTGCAAGAAAATAACCATGCTCAGAGAGCACCAAAGTCCTCTCAACTCCCAGCATCTTTCACTTTATCCATGGTAGTGGATTCATCTGGACCTAGAGAGAATTCCTCATTCATTCACTCAGAGAGGATTTCCTTTTTATCGACCAAATTTATATGGCCACCCATCTCACACAAAGTGAGTCTAGGCAGCATACACTTGCAATAAAACCAACAATTACAGGTAGTCCTTGATTTATGATCTCAGTTGGGACCAGAACTGTTGCTGAGCAAAGTGACTGTTAAGTGACTCCTGCCTAATTTTATTTATTTAATTAATTTATATTGCCGCCTATTCGCCCATGGAGACTCGAGGCTGCTTACACAATGTAAAACCATATTAAACCATATTTAAAACAAAAAATAAAAAGCAATAAAATTAACAAAAGGATTCAGATAAATTAATAAAGAACAAAATCTGGAAAAAATAAAATAAAAAAATCAACTCCCACCCCCCTACCCCGATGACAGCAGATCACACTAACCATTTGATGGGCTCCATCCCTCTCTGGGTTCCCCAGGCCCGCTGGCAAAACCAGGTCTTCAGTGCCTTCCGGAAGGGTTCTAGAGTGGGGGCCATTCTAATCTCTGGGGGAATGATATTCCAGAGAGAGAGAGCCACCACGGAGAAGGCCCTTCTTCTGGGTCCCACCAGATGTATATACCTCAGGGATAGGACCTGCAACATTCCCTGCCACCTCACTCTAATGGGTAAGGTAGATGTGACCATCAAGAGACATTCCCTCAGATAGCCTGGACCCAAGCCATGAAGGGCTTTAAAGGTGACAACCAGCACCTTGAATTGCACCTGGAAGCAAATCGGAAACCAATGCAGCTCCTGCAGGAGAAGTGACACATGTGCACACTAGGGTCTGCACGAAATCAAGTGGGCCGTTGCATTTTGCATCAACTGGAGCTTCTATATGCTCTTCAAGGGCAGCCCCATGTAGAGCACGTTGCAATAATCAAGACGGGTAGTGACTAAGGCATGAGTGACTGTGAGTAGGGACTGCTGGTCCAGGAAAGGGCATAACTGGTGCACAACCCGCAGTTGCGTAAAGACCCTCCTGGCCATGACTAACACCTGCTCTTCTTATGATCTTTGTGCAACAAGCAATTTTAACTGCGGTTGTTAAGTGAATCATGCAATCGTTAAGTGTACCTGGCTTCCCCTGTTGACTTTGATTGGCAGAAACTTGCTGGCAGGGTCACAAATGGTAATCACACAACTCCAGGATGCTGCAACAGTTGTAAATACATGTCAGTTACCAAGCAACCCAATTTTGATAAGATGACCTAGAGAGAGGTCATCTCTCTCTAGGGGTGAGATAGTTGGGGTGCAATAGGGTTGGGTTGGCTGTAAATCACTTTTTTCAGTATTGTTGGGCAGATTCCATTTAAAAGCATATGCAGTATTCTGATATTTTCACAAATTAACAAAGTACATGTTTTGCCCTAGACAGAAGAATGGTGAAAAGAAGCTGGTATACATATTTGGAATAAAACGTGACATAAATTTACAAAGCTGGTATGGATTCAAGGACTAAACTTTGGATTTGCTGGCATGAAAGAAGATCCCTATTCATAATGTAATGGGAAATTCTACATTCTCTGTACCTAGATCATATAAGATGCTCTCTAGAATGTAAGTTATTCACTATAAAATATGTTCAAACAGTGTGATAGAAAATGCAGCAACAATGAGTTCACATGACACTACACCAGGCTAAAATGGGTTTTGTAATGCGTGATCTATTGTGCACACAAGACCAGAATTCATTTATTAACATTTGATTGGAACCAAGGCATTATGTTAATCTATAGTATTAGAATTAGAATTCCTTATTGGCCAAGTGTGATTGGTTGGACACACAAGGAATTTGTCTTGGTGCAAATGCGCTCAGTGTACATAAAAGAAACTATACATTCATCAAGAGTCATAAGGTACAACACTTAATAATAGTCATAGGGTACAGTAAGCAATCAAATCATACTAGGAAACAGTTAATATAGATTGGAAGGATACAAGCAACAAAGTTACAGTCATACAGTCACAAGTGGGAGGGGATGGGTGATAAGGAGTGATGAGAAGATTAACAGTAATAGTAGTGCAGGCTTGGTAAATAGTTGGACAGTGTTGAGGGAAATATTTGTTTAGCCAAGTGATGGCATTTGGGAAAAAACTGTTCTTGTGTCTAGTTGTTCTGATGTGCAGTGCTCTATAAGCGTTGTTTTGAGGGATTGTTTATTTGGTCAAAATATGTGAGCGCAGCAATTTTTGTTTCATTATCCTAATTTAGGATGTTATCTGAATCTGTCCATAGTGTCAGTATTCATAGATTGCATTGTATAATCTTATTGCTTGATTTATGGGGCCCAGCTACCACTGCCTTATCTTGTAACTTTCCTCTGTTTTCCTGTTTTTCCCGTGTTTTTCTCCTAGTTTAAGTCCATTAAGCAGAGAAAGATGGAATATCTTCGCAATGACTTATGACTGATAGCACTAATTGCTGGCTACTTAAAAGCACATACTCGCTCAGAACATTAATTTATGCTCATTAATGACCTTAATCTTCTTTTTATTCATATTGATAGCTGGCCTTCTCTAAAATAAGCTTGCAGTCCTCTCAGCTGTGCTCATAACAAGATCATATGTGGTCCAGCAGTTAATTAATTGCACTTAAGTAGCATCATAGGCACATGATCGTTAGAAACTTCAAGAGAGACAGAAAGACACAAAGTTGCACAAAAGAATTGGAGTAAGAAGTAATGTACCAGTTTTTTCCCCTCTTACTCTACATCAGAGTATCAGAAGAGGCTGTGCAGGTATGAAACAGCAGCAATAGGAGGCAGTAAATGGAATGATTCATGGAAGTTATTTTCACTGTCCTGGGAAAATAATACTTTGTTCTTAATTGGGTTGCACTCACTCAGCATCTCTACATACTTTGGGAATGAGCCTAAAACTATTTTCATGATTGACCTACAAATCTTATTAGATTTATATTCTGGCATTCCTCCCGGAACTCAAGAAAGTCTATGTGCCTAGCTCTCTTTCCAATTCTTGCTCACAGCGACAATCCTGTGAGGCAGGTTTTGCTGAGAGACAAGGAAAATATATGGGGAGCTAGAACCTCCTATGACAGGACTGCTGACAGTGTAAATTATCCACTGTGACCTTGCACAGAGATGGGAAGCAGAAAGAAGGGCATACTGCAAGCTGAGGAAAAGGAGGGAGGAAAAGGTAGCATTGAAGGTTATAACATGGTAACAACAACCATGCTGTCAGACAATTAACTGTTCAGTTCTAGTGAGCAATAAAGATTCTGCACTGGCTGTACTAGGAGACTTTAGCTTAGATGTAGCCAGATGAAAAAGAGGAGATTCTGACATTGAACACTAAGCCACACTTTTGGTGAGGTGTATGCTAGAGTTATTCCTGGACAGGGATAGAGTCATCGGGCTGATGCAATACATGTTTCAGTTATGATGTGGGAATTGTTTAATGCATGAGGTAAAAATTACAAGGAATGCAACAAACAACAGCAAGTGGGGTGGCTAGCTGCTATCATAAAATACTGTGTTTTCCTGAAAATAAGACCTAGTCTTATTTTGGGGAGGCTCCAAAATAAACACCAGGGCTTATTTGTTTGGGTGGGGGGTATCTTATTTTTTTCCACGTAGGGGAAGCCCACTTCTGTTTGCTCGCGGCACAACAGGGCAAGAGGCTATGCGGTGTGCTAGTGGCGCCGCCACGAGGCAGGTGAGGTTGGAGCTGTTCCATGTGCCCCGCACTGGCTTACTTCAGGGTCCGTGCAGCCAGTCCATCCATGCCCCAACACCTGCCTTGCCTTGTGGCTGCGTCATGGGCACTCCATTGTGGCCACGAGCAAGAGGAAGAAGTGGGCCGGCGGCTATGTGGGTTCCTGCTGAACATGGCTGCTGGTGCTGCCACTGCGAGTCAGTTGTCAGGATGTGGATGGCCTGGCTGTGGGGGCCCTGAGGTAAGATAGTGCAGGCGAATGGAGCAGCTCCACCCTTCCCACCTCCCTTGCCTCACCTCATGTCAACGGCATTATGAGCAACCAGACGGAATGGAAAGCCAGGCAGCTGCGCAAGCTCTTAAGTAGGGCTTATTTGGGGGAAGTAGGGCATATATTAGGTGCATACATAACAATCATGCTAGGTCTTATTTTCAGGGTAGGTCTTATTTTTGGGGACACATGGTACCACAGTCTTCGCTGATTGTCATTTTGTTCCTGGGCTAATTTAAATCCCAAGAAGATTTACAGTACATAAGTAAACTCTTTTAGTCAGCAGCATCTGCAAAATTGGATTACCATGTCCAAACTGGCAAGATGGTAAACAGAATGTTGCAATAAAATCCATCGGCTTGCATTGTGACACTGCCATTTTGCTGTGTTTGATGCACAAACCTTTGGAAGTGGCTATCCATGGGAGTTATGTTTGATGTCAACCAGGAAGAAGGTTCTCTGCATTGTTTTGGAAGTTGTTCAGCATGTATATCATGCTGAGCACTGTTATATTCATCTCTGCATTTGAGAATTTGTGATAGGGCTGCCACATTAATGGATGTCTGCCGATTAGGTTGGTTGTTGCTGACATGGAGGCGCCATATCAGTATAACAAATTATGCAAGGGCCTGTGATTGCCCCACACCTCCCTTTTATTTTCTGTCTCTTGGGAGTGTTAGGCTTACCCAATGTCAAACTGAGTATTATTTATGACATGGGACAGACATAACCAATGCTTCCTAATTATAGC
Organism: Laticauda colubrina; assembly: GCA_015471245.1. NCBI lineage: Eukaryota > Metazoa > Chordata > Lepidosauria > Squamata > Elapidae > Laticauda > Laticauda colubrina. The sequence goes on along the minus strand of BLBF01000042.1, from coordinate 18,992,610 downwards.
TGAACTCTAATCCCCAGAAGGCCCAGCCAACATAGCAAACAATCAGGGATCCTGAGAGTAGTATATTTCCAACTCTATCCCAAAGCATTGGAACCATGAATGTGGGTGTTTGAAGTGTGTTTTTATGTTTGGCATGAATGCATGCACTGTATGAATGAATGAGTGAGTGAGTGAGTGAGTGAGTGAGTGAGTGAGTGAGTGAGTGAATGAATAAATGAATGAATGCCACTAACTTCCAACTGGAGGAAGATTACAAGTGCAACTAGTCTTTGCATAATTTGAAAGCATGCATTTGTGTTTCATCTTACTAGATACAACTGATGACCACACATTACTATGGTTGTTGAACCACATCCGTTTGGGAATCCCAGAGCTCATCATCCAGATTCGGCACCACAAGCACACCCGGGTCTACGCATTCTTTGTCACAGCAACTTATGAAAGGTAAGTCCTCTTGGAGGTTGGCAAGAGGGATAGATGGGCAAGTTGGCAAGAGTAGATGGTCAATAAAGACTTAGTGTTTCTCAGCTTTTGACATGCTAAACGGAGAATTCTGGGAGTTGAAGTTCAAATATCCTAAAGTGGATAAGGTTGAGAAACATTGGTCTAAAGATATTGAAAATGGATATATTTTCCAGGATTACATGGTGCAGACTTATATAGCAATAGCACTTAGACTTACATACCGCTTCACAGTGCTTTTACAATCCTCTCTAAGCGGTTTACAGAGTCAGCATATTGTCTCCAACAATCTGGGTCCTCATTTTACCCACCTCAGAAGAATGGAAGGCTGAGTTAACCTTGAGCCTGGTGAGATTCGAACTGTCAAATTGCAGCCAGCCAGCAGAAGTAGCCTGCAGTACAGTACTGCATTCTAACCACTGTGCCACCATGGCTCTATAGCAGGACTCTTCAAACTACAGCCTGCAGGCCGGATATGGCCCTCTAAAGCCATTAATCCAGACTGTGCGGGACCACAAGGCTGCCCCGCCCACATCGTCCCACCTAACTGCCGGCTCCCACCTGCTTTCTGGAGGCCGAGGAGGCCAAAAACGGGTCACAGAGGCCTCCCTAATCTCCAAAGAGAGAGGGGGAAAGAAAGAGAGAGAGAGAAAGACACAAACACACACACACACAAACAGAAGTCCTTCACACACACCCCAAGGCAGCCACATCCCTTCACTAACTTGCTTTCCACCCCCAGGAGGGTAACAAATTAAAAGTTTAATTTATGTGTATTATTTAATAGACTGTTAAATTAGCCATGCCCACCCAGTCACATGACCACTTAGCCATGCCCACTCAGCCAGTCGAGGCCCCCCAATAGTCTGACGGACCGTGAATTGGCCCTCTGTTTAAAAAGTTTGAGGATCTCTACTCTATAGAAATCAAACTACATATAGTCCTCCAATTATGACTACAGTTGAGCCCAAAATTTCTTTTGCTAAGTGAAACATTCATTAAGTGAATTTTGCCCCATTTTACGATCTTTCTTGCCCCCATTTGTTAAGTGAATCATTGCAGTTGTTAAGTTAGTAAAATGGTTGTTAAAGTGAATCTGGCTCCCCCATTGACTTTTCTTGTCAGAAAGAACCAAAAGGTGATCACATGACCAACCATCATAAATATGAATCAGTTGCTACGTGCCCAAACTGTGATCATATGACCATGGGAATGTTGCAATGGTTGTAAGTGTGAAAAATGGTTATAAGTCACTTTTTTCCGTGCAGTTGTATCTTTGAATAGTCACTCCACTTGAGCCAGGGTTAACTTCTCTAACACCAACAAATCTCAATGGTGTCAGGAGACAGTCTCTGTGCTATCACCTTTTAATCTGGAGAGCTTGGAGTGGAACCCAAGAGCTTATGTATTCAAAATGTAAGACTTACAGGAAAGATGACTGAAAATGTATTTCTTCCTGGTCTTTTAATGTAGGACAGTGCTAGGCCCAAACCCAGAGATGACACAGCAAAATCCAACTGAATTCCACTCTTTACTTCCTTATATCTAATAGACACAATCTTGCCAAACAAAACTATAGTCCTCTATTTTAAACCATTCATTTAATTAATATGCAAAATTTTGAATGACACTGAAAAAAGTGACTTATGACCAGTACTCACGCTTACGAGTGTAGCAGTCGTAATGTCACATGATCAAATTCTGGTTGCTTGGCAACCAGCATGTATTTATGATGATTGCCACATCCCAGGGTCATGTGATCATCATTCATTATCTTCCCAACAAGCAAACTCAATGGGGGAAACTAGATTTGCTTAACAACCACATGATTCACTTAACAAATGCAGCAATTCGCTTAAGAATCATGGCAAAAAAAAGTCATCAAATCGGGTGCGACTCACTTAACTGCTGACTTTAACAGTGGAAATTCTCGTCTCAATTATGGTTGTAATTCAAGGACTACCTGTATAATCTTCTAATCAAGGGGTGTCAAACTGCATTTCTTCAAGGGCCAAATCCATGGGCCAGCTGGTGAGGGAGAGAGACGAGATGGACACCTCCTGCAGCACTTTGCTGGCCAAAATGGGGCACGGGTTAGGGTTAGGGCTCTGCCCCCACACCTGGAGGCTATCCAGGCTGAAAATGGGATGCACGGGGGCTGTGCGCGGGCTACCCTTGTCCCGTTTTGACTGCCAAAGGCACCGCGGGCTAGTCCTTTGCTACTTCCAGGCTGGCACCGCCGGCCACATTTAAGTACCCCACAGGCTGCATCCGACCCACAGGCCTTGAGTTTGACAGTCGTGTTTTAATCCTGAGATATTTTAGTGTGTAGCTGTCTTGAACCTCTTCTCCCCTCTCTATAAGAGGCTCCACACCTTCTCTGAGAAAGGTCGGTGTTGCCAAAACTCTGTTGTAAACACTCCTCCAGGTGCATTTCCATTACAGAAAGATTGTGCAGAATGCAACATACTGTCAGTAATATAATCTGTGACATTCTTGTGGTCTCTTAAAGGTCATCTGCTGAGTCCAGTTTCTTCTTAATCAGAGTAAACATAAAATACTAAAACTACTTGTCGAGTAACAGAAAGCAGTAGATGGATCTTATCATCTTACTATATTCAAGATTTAGTTTTTAGTTTACTTTATTGTCATTGCACCTCATACAACAAAATCAAACACCATCTTCAGTGCACATCATGACCACGACCATGAAAATAAACACAAACACACATCCTTCCCCCTTCACACATTGAACCGGAATGTTGTAGATCAGTTTTTTTCATTCTAGTATCTTACATATTTGTACTGAAGGGCACCAATTTATATATACATATAAATCAATACAGGACATATTTACTTTTTTATTAAATTTATATGCCACCCATCTCACTGTCAGATGCCTCTGGGAAGAGAAAAGCCACATTATTCCAGCAAACATAGAAAACCCAAAACAAGGTAGTTACTCTTCTGGGTTCGTCGTGCACATGTGCACCAGGCATCTGGTCTTCAGGCCCATGGGAGTGCTGGAAACTGGAATAGCAGCTCCCTGGTGCGCATACGCGTTAGAAACCAGAAGACTAGGTGGCTGGTGTGCATGTGTACTCCGGGAAGCTAAGCTTCCTGCTTCTGGCACTCCCACAAACGTGCGTCGGGCAGCTGCTCTTTTGGTTTCTGGCACACGCATACACACGCGTGCTCCGATTGGTTCGCCACCACTCTTCTAGGCTCTCCAGCCAGCATTGTGAAGGAAAAAGTGTGCTGGGAACTGTAGTTAAAGTCCCTGTCCCACTGCACTTACGGATGCAAAGAGGATGTAAAATGTTTAAAAAATCTTGCCATCCGTTGGAAAACGCTATGCATCCGTTGTGTACTCACACAACATGTTTCATACGCTCTATCCCTCGAGCATCCGTCCACTGAGATTTCATCCGTGCAAGACGTTTTGAGCAGCACAAAACTTTTTGAGCGGATGAACTTTCCGCCGCGTACGATATACATCTGCAACATATACGGGCAACAAACGTTCTATGTCCATTATCATCCGTTACACGTCTGCTGTATCCTCTCTGCATCCTCTGGCCATCCCCTCAACTCACATCTGCTGCAGCTGAAAACGGAAAGAGGGAGGAAATGAAATGTGCATGGAACGTCTACACAGCGTTAGTAGCACGGAAATAGAAAGGATGTAAGCGTATGCATCTCGTATATAAAGGATTAAAACGGACAAAACGTTTGTATCTGGGATGTATCTCGGATATTTAGGATGTCTGCAGTATGTCTAGAGTATGTAGAAGGACACCGAGCGGACTACCGATATTTCCTATAAAAAGGGGGAGAAAATCATCTGGATCTCAGTATGAGTCCAGCAGCCGTGGTGTACAGACCTCTTCACCCTTGGTCTTGGTCTTCAACATCATCAATTGTTCTCCACCATGGATCATGACACAGTCCGTATGATAGCTGCGCTCATTCATCACCAGAACCAAGCCTTGTTGAGACTGTTTCACCTTTTCTACACAAGGAGAAGAAGGAGACGTCCAAGAGCTGTGTGGGTCCAAGGATGGATCGTCAGAAGAATGGAATTTGGACTGTATGACCAGTTGATGGTGCAGCTGAGGAATGAAGACCCTTGTGCATTCCATCACTTTATGAAGATGCCGCCAGCCATATTTGACGAACTTGTAAAGCGTCTGAGACCCAGGTTGACCAAGCCGAGCACCAACTTCCGTGCCAACCTGGACCCTGGACTGAAGGTGGCACTGACTGTGTGCCACCTGGCCTCTGGAACCACATAGAGAAACATGCAGTATGCGTGGAGGGTGCTACACAACAGCATCAGCAAAGTGGTCAGAGAAGTGGTGCGGGCCATCATCGAAGAATACATGGAGGAGCTCCTCAAGTGCCCCACCAATGAACAAGGCTGGAGAAAACTTGCAGAAGAGTGGTATCAGAGGTGGAACTTTCCCCACACCGTTGGAGCCATAGATGGCAAACACGTGGCCTGCAAAGCTCCAGCCAAATCAGGGTCCACTTATTTCAACTACAAGGGCTTCTTCAGTATCATCCTCTTTGCCATGGTTGATGCTGACTACAAGTTCATATACATCGATGCTTCAGGCAACGGGTCAGCTTCAGATGGCCAGTTATACAACGCTAGTGACCTCAAGGATGGGCTGGAACGCAACCTCATCATGGGTTTTCCAGATCCAGACCCCCTACCCAATGACACACAGGATGTGCCCTACTTCATCATTGGTGATGATGCCTTCTGCCTCAGAACCTGCCTCATGAAGCCCAACAGTTCCAGATACCTCACCCGTGAAGAGAGGATCTTCAACTACAGGCTGTCCAGGGCAAGACGGGTGGTGGAGAACACCTTTGGCATCCTGGCCAACAGGTTCCAGATACTTCTCACCACCATGCAGCATAACCCAGAGGCTGTGAGGAGCATCGTGGAAGCTTGTGTTGCAGAACAGACTTGTGGACAAGGGAATGGGGACATGGAGCCTGGTGAATGGAGGCAAGGACCTGATAAACACTGTGGATGTACAAGGCCCCAACAGAGCTTCACGTGAAGGGAAGAAGCAGCGCAACCTACTGAGACATTGGTGCAACTCCCCAGCTGGAGCAGTGGAGTGGCAAGACAGGATGATAGATGATTAATGGATGCTTCCTTGAGCCTGTCACATAACACTGATGAGATTGTGCCATGTATGTTGAGTGGTCCTACAATGAATAGGGCATTAATAAAGAACTTTGTTTATTTTAAAATGTGTCGATCAATGAATAAATTGTTATTGATGAAAAAGGTCCATATGTGTGGCAGGGACATACAGGGATGGTGGACCATACAGTCCCACTATGCTTGCACTGGAGGTTTATCTATCCCACAACTATCCTTATCTATCCTACAAGCATGCAAAGGCTTAACCATTTTTTCAAAGTTTTCACCAACACTTTATTAAGTAAAAAAAAATGATCCAAGTGTCTTAAGCAAAGTTAACCTTTATTAACTTTCTTAGGTAAACTTTATGACTTTATTAAAAAAGCAAAATGAACCAAGTTAAGTGTCTTAAGCAAAGATAAAGTGAACAAGTAAACAACTCAGTCTCTGACACTATTCTCAGTCACTCTGAGTCATGTCCATGGTCTCAGCTGTTAAGCGGGCAGGGACTATGGAAGTGGCTGTGGCTTGAGTGCTGATCTGAGGTGCCATTGGGGTGGTTGGCCCCAAGAGTACAACAGGGGGTGGTGTGTTCAGGAAGCTGTCCGAGAGCTGACTCAGTCCCATGAGGTTGAGAGGCCCCTCATCAAGGACCTGAGATGTGAGGCCCAAGACTGATGACAGATTGTCCGTTGACGGGCTTGGTTGTGGGGTGGAGGAAGGAGGAGTGTAGTGGGGCTGTCTGGTCTGCAGCTGGGTGAGGACTGGAGTCTGTGGCATGCGATGAACCTGGGCCTGGACTGGGAAGGTCTGTTTTTGCTGTGGGAAGTCCTGGTAGTCGTAGCCTTGGTAGGTGAGGGGCTGTTGAAAGCAGTGGAAGGGCTGTGACATCACCTGGGGTGAAGGAGCAGACCTGGACTGGGTAGGAGCAGCTTCAGCTGGGCCTTGAGGGTTGTGCAGAAGTGCTGTTATCTTCTCCTTCATCACCTGGTACTGGGCCTCGGGCAGGTCCCTGAGGGTGTGGCTCACATAGGTGATGAAGGTGTGGCGGCCCGAGGATCCTCTGTCCAAGTGGATCAGCTGAGAGAGAAGTTCTGTGCTGGTCTTCATTTTGTCCCTGATCTCCAATAGGACAGTGTGGCTCTGGCTCTCCAGTCTGCCTCTCTGCCTGCATCCTGTGGAGCTAGGGGTGGGGGGGTGTTTGTCTCTGGTGGCTGCCGCTTCTTGCTCCATTTGTGACAGGGGATCCTCCAAGTCTGCTGGCATGGGGAGTGCAGCTGTCGGGGGGGTCTCTGCCGTGGGGCCCTCTGAAGACACCTTCCTGGACAGGCTCGCTGGCTCCTGGCTGGAAGAGGACTGGCTGTCTGTGGGCTGTCTGAGGGAGAGGGGTGTTCGAGGGGCTGCTCCTTGGTGGCGGATCTCACCCTCCAGGAAACTGCACTTGGCCATGACGTACATCTCCCGGTCAGTGAGCTTGACAGCGGCCTGCCCAGATTTCTTCAGGTGTAGCTTGCCATACCAGGTGTGCATGTGCTTCCACCATCCCAGGAGGACATCCGCAGTGTAGCCCAGGCTCTCTGCCTTGCCTCTCCAAGCTGCCTGCTTCTTCTTGGTGTCGCGATAGAGTCTGTGGCCCTTTCTCCAGAGGTACTCATTCTCCCTCAGCCATTCCAGCACCTCATCCTCATGCTCCTCGGAAATGGTGTACTGTTTCCTCTCTCCCTTCTCCTTCCCTTGCCTCTTCCTCCCTCTGGCAGGGCCTTCAGCAGCAGGGCCTTCAGGGGCTTGAGCAGCAGGGCCTTCAGCAGCAGGGCTTTGAGGGCCTTGGGCTGGTCCACCAAAGCAGCAGCTGCTGCTGCTGCAGCAGCAGCAGGAGGTTCAGAGTCAGTGCCAGGGGGTAGGATGCTGGTTCTGGCCTTCTTGCCAGGGCTGGTTCAAGTAAGCACGGGCTTCCTCTTTTTGCCTGACTGACGAACCATGGTGTTCCTCCTAGATGTATGTGGCAGCACGTCTTTCCCTTGAATGCTGACTGCATGCGTGCTGCATCCTTTTATATACGCGGAGATGATCCAATTCATACTCCCCGCATGCGCAGTGAACGTTTTGCATCCGATATACATCCATGCGGCATTCGCTTTGCTTCCTATAGGCGTCCGTGATGCATCCGCTTCATCCGCTATGCATCCGCCCCTTCCGCTATGCGTCCGCTTTGCAATTCTCCCCTGGAACCCCTTCGGAGGTGTCATCCGCTTCCATCCGCTGTCATCCGCTAGGCTTCCTATGAACATCCGCTTAATATCCTCCTATGTATTACCCACGTCCGTTCTTTTCCGTTCTGTTTATGCAAATTTTCACCACTTTTTGGAGCGGATGACAATGGATGGAGCCACCCCCAAAATTTTGCTTGTCCGCTGTGTCCTTTATGCAAACGATTTGTGTCCATTGGCCAGTGGGATCTAGCCTTTAACAACTTGAAATGTAACAAGTTTAGTGTTTTAATTCTGGATTTTCTTCAGGTCTTTTTCCCATTGCTAAATTGAAAAATTTTCACCTATCTTTTGGTCAGCAAAAAACCTACTGGTGTGAATTCCAGTACCAGCTAACAATTTTTTTGCAGACTTCCATTATCAAGATCATCTTTTCTACAAAACAAAAGCTGGAGAGATGATAAATCCCAGGATGAACTTCATTTTCTCACTCTCCTGTTTGCCCTTTTCTTGGCAGCTTGCTCCGGGGGGCAGACGAGATTGGCTTGCGGAAGCCTGTGAAGGCTGAATTTGGGGGTGGCATGCGCAGTTTCTCCTGTGAGGAAGATTACATCTACGAGAACATAGAAAATGAACTCTATTTTTTCACTTCTCAGGTGAGTCCTCTGGGGCAGGGAAGAGGAGAAAATCTAGCAGTGATGATGTTACCTAGTTTGGATGATGAAACATTTGCAAGAAAACAAGCAAGCTCAGGGAACACCAAGGAACCCTCATGTCAAACCTGAGCTACTCCTTTATGAGAAAAATCCCCTTCCCTTTGGTTCTTCTTGCTGTTTGGTAGAAAATCCATTGATCGTTAAGGACCTCTGCAGACGATCCTGCTGGGTAGATTGAAAGAATTGCTAGGTCAGACAAACTCCGGGTTCCACAAACAGTTATTACTTCAGTGCTCTCAGGAAAGGAGGACAGAGACCTCTCTGATCTGTCCCCAAGGAGCTGTTTTTTATTAATAGTTTGCCACTCCGCAGGGAAGCTCTGTAGAGTCCTTATAGCTAATGGCCCTCTGTTTCTCTTTCTACAATGAACTCGGTTAAGACCATCAGTGGGATCCTATCTATTCCACGACCAGTTTGGTGATTGCGTGCGCATGCACACACACCTAACGTGTGCCACCTAACACACACACACACAGCTTTCCACATACCAGCTGAGGCCTGCAGCACCAATCAGCTGAGAGGATAAAGAAGAGAAAAGCACAGGGGTGGGTGGAAGAGCCAATCGTGCGCTTTTCTTTCCTTTCTCCTCTCAGTTGATTGTCAGAGGCTTTTTTTCCTCCTCAGCTGATCATCAGAGGCTTATTTTACTACCGGTAACATACCACCACTGGTTAAGACCTAGGGCTATGTGTTGCGTTCATGTCCCAAAGCTTTGGATGAGGCATCTGAAATCCCTATGAACACCGCCCACAAATTGCAATGTTTATTGAAGGCAAAGTGGGAGGATCATGTTGACAGGATTGTATTCGTTTAGTGTGAAATTCAAAAAAATTCAGTGGAAACAAAATCAAATGTCATTCAAGGCTAAGAACGCCTCATGGCTAGGCTTATCATAATCCAGATTTCCAAATCTGGCAGCCTAATTAACATATTTCAATTAGACTAATAGACGAATTCACCTACTTTGCATTCATTGGATGCATTTTGAACATAGAGAGCATGCTGACACACCCTCCTCTGGCTCTCTTTTCTTACCCCACAATCTCCATTTTTGAGTTTTTGGTTTCAACAAACTTTCTTCCCTCTGGGATCCTATAGGAGCATCCACTTAGCCACTCATTTTTTCACACTTAGGACAGAGATCTCCAAAGTTGGCAACTTTAAGATTGTGGACTTCAACACCCAGAATACCTGAACAAGCCATGGTGGTTAGGGAATTCTGGGAGTTGAAGTTCACAAGTCTTAAAGTTGCCAGCTTCGGAGAGCCCTGGTTCAGGGCTTCCCCTCCTAACTCCTGATCTTTCCCATGCTGTGTACCAAAACAGGGTTGGTCTGGTTATAGGGCACCCCTATCCATAGCCTCCATACTTACACTCTGCTGTTCCCAGCTTTATCACATCTGCAGAACAGACCTGCACCACACAAAGCCATATTTCCCACATTGACAGCTTTGTTGAGTGGGGTTATTTCCTCAGTCCTGGAACAATCTGTCCTCTGCCTTTGCTTTGGTTGGAGTTGTGTGTCCCAATTTACAGCGAGTGGAACATTACGATCCAGTAGGAGAGAATTAATGGCTTTCAAGAGAGCTGTAGAGACACAATCCAGTCACGGACATGACTTTGAATGAGAGGTTAACCCAAACTGTTCATGGCTTTTCCATCCTGCTTTCAGGAACGTCAAAACATCATCAGGTATTGGCTGGAGAACCTGCGGGCCAAGCAGGGTGAAGTGCTGCATAACATCCACTTCCTGGAAGGGCAGCCAATCAGTGAGTTGGGGATGGGGGCCTGCAGATGGGATGTACTCAGTACTGTGCACGTGCCAGTTAAAAACAGAATTGGGTTGGGTTTTTTTACATGTTTCCTTGCCATGCTGAATCTTCTCTGTGCTATGTCTTTTTCATTTGCTCAATGCTAGCAAAGTCTGGTTTTGAAACTGAATATTTATTTACCTATTATTCAAATTTCTATAGCCACCCTTCTCACATGAATGGCCTTGGGCAACTTACAAACAATTGAAACAAATGTAAAAGCAAACGATAGAACCTTTTAAAAACAAGAGAAAAATAATGTAATAGCATATAAAATAGACACTAAATACATAAAGCGTACAGCCCATAGTAGTCCTTTACTTACGACCATTCATTTTACTGCTGTTCAAAGTTACGTCAGTTTTGAAAAGAGTAATTTATGACCAGTCCTCCCACCTATGGGCAACATCCCCTTGGTCACATGATCAAAATTTGGTGCTTGGCAACAGGTATTTACAATGGTTGCAGCATCCCAGGGATTATATGATCATCAGCCAGCCTTTAACAAGCAGTCAATGGGAGAAGGTAGATTCACTTAACAATTGCATGATTCATTTAACAACCATTGTGATTTGCTTCATGAATGCAGCAAAAAGGTAAAATTGGGTGCATCTCACAAACTGACTGCCTCACTTAATGACAGAATGTTTGGGACCAATTATGGTCATAAAGCAAGGACTACCTATAATCTGTTCATCAAAACAATCAGCAGAGCCACTGTTCCCCATACTTGTTGGTAAAATCAGTCTTTGAAACTGTGCAAAAAGCCAGAAGGAGATATAATGGCTGCATCAAATTAAAATAAAACTAATCTCATAAATCCAGGCATGCTCATGTCTATTGATTCGGATTAGTCTTATCTGTGATTTATTTTAACTGAAGAGTGGTAGGATTGGGGTTAGCAGCTAGAATACTTGGGCCAAACTTGGCGCTTTGAAGGGAAAGTCTCAAATCCTCACCTGTCGATCTTGAAACAAAACTGCTGTAATTGGAATTTTAGCAAAACATATTGTCTGAGACAGGAACCACTTCTTCCTCCCTTCCTAAGTAAATTGAATCGTATATCAAGACCATTTTAAAAAAGAACATTTAATACTCACTTGCCAAATTAAATGCTTTTGCTCCTTACTTTCCCTGCCCCCAATTCTCATGTTCAAGCCATCCCTGAAATTGATCATGCTGGAAAGAATTTTAATCAAGTGAACATTTAATTAGGGCAAAGTGTAGAAATTGCAAATGCAGGAGAATGAAGAAAGTTAACAGAAGAACATTTGTCTTCGCCTTCCTTCACCTCTGGACAGCTAAGGTGTGGTTTAAATATTTAATAGAAATCAAGTAATACAAATTTCCCTGAAATTTGTGGGGTAGAGTAGGGTGAAGTGGGGCTAGATGAGGGGCTGGCTAGCTTAAAGCACCCTTGTCTTAGAAAGATGAAGGTGCTATAAAGTCAGAAGATTGTCCTTCAGTGGCTGGAAATTGACTTACAGCCATTCGCTTAGCGACTCTTCGAAGTTAGAACAGCACTGGGAAAAAGTGACTTATGACCGTCCTTGCACTTATGACCATTGCAGCATCCCCACAGTCATGTGATCAGAATTAGAGTGCTTGGCAACCAGTATGTATTTATGACAGTTGCAGCATCCTGAGGACATGGACTTGCCATTGCAACCTTCCCAGCTGGATTCTTACTACAGCCGCATGATTCGCTTAAAAAACTGCAGCGATTCATTTAACAACTGTGGCAGGAAAAAGGTCGTAAAATCAGATACAACTCATTTTAACAACTGCTTTGCTTAGCAATGGGAATTCTAATCCCAGTTGTGATCATGAACTGAGGGCTATCTGTATTTGCACATAAGAAAACCAGATAGCACTGAGCAGGAAGCTGGAATCGTACCTAGTTCAAAAATGGAGATGGAATAAATGTGAGGGAGAAATGTGAAGAGGAATAATAAAGATACATTAGTTATTATAAGAGGATCAAGCATTAGGTCCCACACGTGTTATTTTAGTCTGTCTTAATCATTGCTGTCAAAAGCATCAAGGCACATAAAAAGATGAGAGCTTTGTTCATCCTGACTTTTTTTTCACTGCATTGTACAGACACCTTGATCACTATAATAATATATCCTAAATATATATTAGTATGCACTTGAAAGGAAGATGATGTTGAATTTAAAACAGTTACCCTCTAAAAGAGATTAAGAAGTGGGGGGGAACCCTGCTTATCCTTCCAAAAGCCACACAATTAATCCTAACACTGCTATCTTTTAGAAAATTCCTTAAAATGTATCACATACAGCAGACCATGGTGGAAAGCAATTGTTCAGGTAATTCCCCATTAGGAGAATGAGCACATACAAGGAGACATATAGAAAGTAGTGTTTGAATAATACACACACAGCATACAGATACGTTGTACAGTAAATTTCCAGAAAGGTTTAAGCAAAGTTCAAAATAGGCAGTCCAAAGTCATTCACAGGTAAGATCAGTCAGTTTTTAGTCCAGGGACAATCCAGTAACAAATTCCAGTGTCAAAAACAGTTCAGTATCAGACTTACATCAAATCCAGGAATATCAGTCAATTAGGAAAAATGGAGGAAGGGCAATACTTTCCAACAGAAGGAAACAGAGATACACTCTCTTCTGAGACTCAGACTAAGACAAACCAGGTTTCTGGCTCCTTCTTAAGGCCGTTTGAGAAACCACACCTAATTACAGTTTTGCATTTTCTTAAAGATACAGTTTTAAAATGTTTATCCTGGTTTATATATTTCTAACCCAAATAGCTGTTAGGTGACTCATATTCCTTACAGCAATTTTATCACCCCATGCTGATTCTGGGCTATTATTCCTTAGTTCTTGGTATTTTCTTTTCCAATATAGTAATATATCCATTGTTTTTCGCTGTTTGTCCCCATTTCCTGCTTGTTTTATTGTTCTAATATGTTGCATGATGCCTAGATCGTCTTGTTTAATTGTGGCAACTTATATAAACTGAACAAACAAAGGAAATTTGGATAAAATCCAGATCATTTGGATATGATCTGTTTGAGGGCCATAACACACATCACATATTTATTATCCTTTCTCTCTCTTTTCTTTTTCTTTGCATTTTGTGTTCAGTTGTTGCTCTTTCATATTGTGGTATTTAAACTTGGATCAAGCTTAAGTTGTATTGATTGTCCTCATGCACCAAATGATTGAGTTTGCCTCCGGGCCTGACTTGAGCATAGTTAGAAAATAAACAGGGTGAGCGGGGTTAATCTCTTGTTTGAAAGGGTTCACACCTGTAAAGCAAACAAAACGTAGGCAGAACAGGACAATCCAGAACCCTCTGAAGGCAGGAAGAGGAACTACAATGAGGAAAAGCCTCAGTGTTTGCCTTCTAGTAAATCACTGCTATTTTATTAATAGACCAAAACAAAAACACCATTGTAGCTCCTTGACATTAATGCTCAGGGAACGTTTTCAACAGTCTGAATGGGCCCAGTGGTGGGATTCAAAGATTTTACCACTGGTTCGGTGGGCGTGGCTTGGTGAATGCGCTTTGCACGTGTGCACACACTTTGCGTGTGCACACATGCCAAATACACACTTTGTGCAGGCACAGAAGCATTCCAACTTACCTCCTACAAGCCTGCACTCTCCCTGTCGCTTCAGCAGCTGCTGCACAGCACTCTGCTGTGCTGTGCAAAGCAGCTGCACTTCAAAAGCAGGAAATAAAGGTGAATATGGGAGCCCGGGCAGGCGGGCAGGCCCAACAGCAGAGCGGTGGTTCAGTCTCCGGTGCTCATCGGCACTAGCGGCTCAGCAGAACCAGGCTGAACTGGTAGAATGCCACCACTGGAATGGGCCTTCCATCTCAAAAGGCTGGCTGGCTCCCTTCTTACTACAGAATGCATTTCCGGATTCAGTCTGTTTTGTGGCCTATTGCTTGCACAGTAGCTCTCTACCCAGGGATGTGATTGACCACGGGAGTGCCAAGGAATGGGACCCAGTGGGCTACGGTTAGTGTAGAGAGTTTAAAAAAGAGATTTCTGGATTTTTGCTCTGCTTCGTTCTTCTTCTTTCTTTTCACAGTCCCTGAGCTGGCTGCTCGTGATATCCTTCAGCAAGTCTTCCCCATCCATGAGCAACGGATTCTGAATCGGCTGATGAAATCGTGGGTACAAGCCATTTGTGAAGCCCAGCCTTTGGGTATGGCCCCTTGACTCACATAGGTCCCTGCCTAGAACATTTATTAGAGTCCTACCTCCACCTATTTTTTTCTCTCCCTACATTCTACCAAAGTAGCTCACGAGATTTGTTTTGCTTTATTAGAGTTGAAAATTAATACTCTCCCTCCCCACCATTTTAAATCATAAGCTGCCTAAGTGAGTCAGGGCTATTGCTTGCCCAGCACAAAGGCCCTGATTCTCTAACATGATCTGAACCCAACCATTTCTCTGTAAATGGGTAAAGGAACTAAATTTATTTCATGCTGAGTCAGATCAGCACAAGCATTTTACAAAACAGACTTCACTAAGCTCGGAAAACCAGATCTGCTATAATTCAGGCAAACACAAGATGGCAGTAAAGGATTATTTTTTTCTGGATCTCTTTGCTGCCATCTGTTGATTATGCAGACCTTGCAATTCAAATATAGTATAGTGGCAGTATCAGGGGCAGCTAGAAGTTGTATATTATTTTCTAAGTGTGTGGAGTTGCCTTCATATTAAATATAAAAAAGATACCCAATGGAAGTGAAAGAAGCTGCATATGATGGGGGGGAAGATTGGAAGTAAATTATTATTGCAAAAGATGAGGAAGAAAGATATATAGAGAAAAAAATAGTTTAAAAAACATAGTGAAAGTATAAAAAATGGTTGAGGTCAAAAGCGGTAGAGAAAATACAGAGGTTTTTTGGAAGAGAGAGAATGATTTGAAGTTTCATATGAATCACAGCAATCTAGATCTATCTTGGTAAAATATTTATTTATTTACTTTTTATGGCCACCTATCTCACAAGAAGTGCCTGTGTAGCAGCATACCATAAAGATATAAAACTAATATGTCAAAAAGTAGTCATTAGTAAAAAGTTAATAGTTACTTCTATATTAAATTCATATGTTCACCCAATATATGGAAAATGAAGAATGGATGGAGACGTTTTAAGTGAAAATGCTGGCAGAGAAGTATGTAATCTCTTGAGAGGAATCTTTGCCTCTGGGAAAAAGTAGTCAGAAAATCTCAGCAGGGGGTAGCATCTCCCTGAATTTGGCTGACCTTGAAAAAAGCAGAGCTGGGAAGTATTTACTGTAGGTGTGGGGAAAACTATGAGGTAGATCGGGCAATCTAAAAATATTTCAGAAGACGTTAATGGCAAATGATTTCAATATTGCATCCAAGAAAAGAGCCTGGACATTGCTCCGTTGTGAGAATTTAGCTTGACTCCCAGTTAAGCTGTATCATTTGTCTCCTAAGGGTCTCCTTAGCATAGAGGGGCATTAGCAGCCCTCACATTTCCATCAATTTAGTCCAGTATTTGTCATCCTTAGCAACTTGGCTGAAATGTTTTCGAGAGTAGAATGGCAGCCAGTGAGGCTACTGTAACGTGGGAGCCACATCCTTCATATAAATGCAGGTAATCCTCAACTTATAACTGTAGTTGAACCCAGAATTATGGTTGTAAGTCATTGTAATTGTAAACTGTTCCCAGACCTTATTTTGCATCATTTTTGTGTCAGTCGTTAAATGAATCCATTTTATACAATGGGAACTTTTTGTGACAAACCAGCAAACAACTGACAGAAAACAAATAAATTGTAGGCAGTCAAATGATTGGACTACCTGTGATTGCAGTCAATAATATGGTTACTGGGACTTCCGGTTTGCAAGGCTTTGGCAGCGGCAGGAATCTGCGATTGTGCGCGGTTCCTGCTGCACTCGCCGCTGGAGTGCCCCCAATCCAGCTGGATTTGGGGGCTATAGTTACCCCATAGAGGTAACTGAAGATAGGGGAGACTCAGCAGTGGTCCGGGGAAATTGCAACCCCCCCTCCTCAGCTGGCTTAACTCCCTTTTCCGAAAGTGGTGGAGCGGCGGTCAGCAATGGCTGCCACAAAGATGCTTTCATCCGGATAAGAATGTGCAGGAGGAAGCTGAGAAAGTGAAAGTTTTTGGCTAATCGGGATGACAAGTAATATTTAAATACCCTGGAATTTAAGTTTTATTAAAGATACATCGTTCCCGACGAAGACTGAAGAAGTGGCAAATGAAAGTAAAAAGGGAAAGTTTGTTTTTCCTCACTCTCCTTCCTTACGATGATAGCAAATGAATGGAGAAATCGGAAAAACCCGTTTTGGCATCAGCAGGTAATTAAATTGAAAATTGAGGCCCAAGGGGACAATGAAGATTTCTGTGCATTGAAAAGAAAAAAAAACCTTTCTTTTGCTATAAGTGGGAAGGGAGAGGAAAAGAATTAATATTAATATTTTCTTGGAGGAGGCTGCTTGGAATTTATAAGATTAGAGCGAAACTGTAACAAAACTTCTAAAAGATATATTTTAACTGGAGCTTTATAACTGAACTATAACCCCAGGAAGAGAAAATATAAAAAGAAGAAAGTGCTAAATGAAACAGACTGTGTGTATTTGGATTGCTTGGTGACTTTGGGACTTTTGGAAATTATTATTTGAAAGACTAAAAATATTTGGGTTATCTAAAAAATACTTTTTACAATGGCACTACTTGTTGATGAACTGAAAATTGAATTTAAAAAGCTAAAAGAAAAGGATCAAGAAGGGAAGGGCTCTTCTGGATCTGTTTTCCATTTTTTAGAAATGGTGATTTATACCTACAAGAAACTACAAGAACAAGAAGATTGGGATGAAGAAGAAGCCATCTTTAATGAGCAAACAACTTTAGCTGGAGAAGAAAAGGGAAAGAGGGGAAAGAGAATGGAGAATCTAAGACTTAAAAAAACAACCAAAAAAGGGAAAAATAAGGTGAAAAATCGATACAATGTCAGAAAGCAACAGAAAAGAGAAATACAGAAGAAGGTGGAGATTAAGAGACAAGGGGGTAAGAAGACAGGATTGGAGAAGAAAAGAAGGGAAAAAGGGAAGAGAAATTACAAAGGTTTAAAACAAGATATAAAGAAACAAGATCTATTCAGAGATAGTGGGTAAAAATATGATTAAAAAAAAGATTCTGCAAAGTACATAAGATTGTATTGTCGTATTTATATTTGAAATAATGATAGAAAATTGGATTTAATAATAGAGCTTAATTTGCTATGGATTATTGTTTTAATTATATTATAAACTCATCATTCTTTTTTATTTTATACCATAGTAAGTAGCTTCAGAATGTACTAAGTAGAACCAGAATGAAAAGTATATATTATTTTAAGTGTTAAATTTAAGGGAAAGATTTAAAGGTATCATACTTCAATCTGTGATTACAGGAGAAATTTTGTGTTAATGAGAAAAGACAATAGAAAATTGAATTAAAACAGACAAAAGATATACTAGGAGACAAGGGGATAAAGGCAGGACTGGAGAGGAAAAGAAAGGACAAAGAGAAGAGAAGTTACAAAGGTTTAAACAAGATGTAAAGAAACAAGATCTATTTAGTGATAGTGGGTAAAATATGATTAAAAAAGAAAAATACACAAGATTGTATTGTTGTATTTATATTTGAAATAATGTTAGAAAACTGGATTTAATAATAGAGCTTAATTTGCTATGGATTATTGTTTTAATTATATGATAAACTTATTATTCTTTTTTATTTTATAATATGGTAAGTAGCTTTAGAATGTACCAAACAGAATCAGAATGAAAAGTATATATTATTATAAATGTTAAATTTAGGGGAAAGATTCAAAGGCGTCATACTTCAATCAGTGATTACAGGAGAAATCTTGTGTTAATGAGAAAAGATAATAGAAAATTCAAATAGAACAGACAAAAGAAATTAGCATAATGATTTAAATTGAGATGAAATAAATAAATAGAATTAAGAGAGTGAAAAGAGGGGAGAAGTTACATAGAAAATGTAGAATGGTAAATGAGATATGAAATGGGATAAAAAGTGAGCATGAATTTTGAATTTATGTCTGTATAAAAAGATGTAACCCGGGATTAAGCCGCTTTCCAAAAATAAGTTTTATGTTTTGATGTTTTGTGTTTTGTTTGTGTATGTTTGTTTATTGAAAATTAATAAAAAATTTAAATAATAATAATATGGTTATTGTATTCTGATCAGTCCTATGACAGCCCTATGTAAAATACACTGTTGTAGTCCAGATGGGATATAAATAAGGCTACTTGTACTTCTGAATTTTCTTTCACATTACCTGTCCAGAAAAAATGTGTTTAAGCTGAAAAGTCCTAGGGCATCAGAAACAGGAAAATGAATTGAGGTTGGATTGTTGGGTTGATAACCACTGTATAGACTACCTGTCAGCCGAGGAAAAAAGATCATTCTTGTTCCTTGCCCTTTTGTGATATTAATGAAATGTAATTTGCTCTTTGATTGAACAGAGAGATTTCTCTAGTAGCACAGTTTTAGGAAAGAGTAATCCTGCCTTTTCAAGTTTTGTCTTTACGTTCTCCTGAAACTGTCCCTCTTCTTCCACCAGATGAAATATGTGACTATTTTGGAGTGAAGATTGCCATGTACTTCGCATGGTTGGGCTTTTACACATCAGCCATGGTATATCCTGCTGTCTTTGGCTCCCTTCTCTACACCTTCACAGAGAATGACCAGGTGAGGCATTGAAGTACATTGCAATGGCATAATAGCCTTCTGGATTTGTTCTTACTTCTACCTGAAGAAGCTGAGAATCAGATTTTTGGTAAGCCTAGATATATACAGGATATATTCTTTCTCTTTTTTCATACTTCATTAATTTTTTCCTTCCTTCTCGACACCTCTAACAATCATAACAATTAAGCTATAGGCTACTTGGCATCTTAGACCCCAATGTCCATTAGAAGCCTCTTAAATACCCTGGGAACCTTGAACTATAGTGTTCAAAATATTAGATATTTTGAGATAGTTAAATATTTCAAATATTGATATATATTTGAAATAGTCAGTATTATTAGGGTACAAATCAGTGGTGGGATTCAAATAATTTAACAACCGATTCTCTGCCCTCATGACTGGCTGAGTGGCATGGGCGTGGTCATGTGACTGGGTGGGCATGGCCAACTGTCACTCCTCTTACCCAGTCCTGCCTCCTGGCCACTTTCACTTTCCCCAGGCCTTGGGCCTATACGTAACACCTCCAGAAATGAAAGAGTTAATCAGCTCTCAGTTTCTTGCCCCCCCCCCCCCCCCCCCCCCCAAGGATGGGAGAGACCAGCAAAGTATTCTTCTCCTATCACCAAGGAAAGTAAGACATTGGAGGCTGAGCTTATTAAAAAACAATACACTGTGTTATTTTTCACCCAAAAAAACAGCCCCAAACAGCCTGAAAAACAGGTTGAGGCAGGGCCAGCCAGTGGTGGGATTAGCCGGTTCATCGAACTGGGCATAATTTTAACAACTGGTTCACCTGAACTGACTGAATCCCACTGCTGGTACAAGCCAAATAGCCTATAATTTGTTATTAGTGATAGAGATGAAGAGAAGGGAGGAAAAAAGTAATGTATGGAAAAAAAGAGAAAGAATGAAGATTACTACTGTATATACACACAGGCCTCCAAGAAATCTGATTCTCATCCTCTTTAGATAGAGGTAGAACAAATTCAGTGACATCTATTTACAAGGAACAATTTACATAGAAATAGTTACATAGAATTATAATTATATTCTCACCACTGATTTGCCTCAGAATTCAGGGATCATTTTCATGTGTGAATGAAGATGAGCAGGATGGGACAAATATTTTAACAGAAAAGGGGGGGCGGGTCCCAAAGGTACTTTTTTTCAAAAGGCAACTGGACTTTGTTTTTCCTTAAAGACATTTAGCTTCTCATCCAAGAAGCCTCTTCAGATCTCAGAAGTTCTGAGAAGTTCTTGAAATTGAAGAAGCTTCTTGGATGAGAAGTGAAACATCTTCAAAGAAAAACTAAGTCCAGTTGCCTTTGGAAAAAGCTCCTTTGGGACAACCATGATCTGGATGACTGAGAATCTCCATAGACAGAAAAGGTGGGGTGGGGTGGGGGATCTTGGAAGGCTGGTTGGAAAAGGAAGAAGAGGCAGCATTGATTATGAGAAGAACAGTTATAGAAGGTTTGACATCTTGAAAGGATGTGGAAGATTATGTGGAAAAGTTTGAAAAACAAAAGCCCTTTAAGAATTTAGTGGGAAAAGGGCAGAGAGAGAAAAAAGCCATAGAAAATGATGATCTGCATGAGAGGTAGATAGCTGTGGACCACAAGCAATCCTTAAAACTATTTTTACAGCCCCTGCTACTCTCTGAACATCCAGTTCCCCTCCCTCTGCTATCAATGAGATCCATGCACAAGAAATTGTAAATGGTGGAGCTCAAAATGCTAGAGACAGAACAGAAAGACTCATTTTGACAGATATGATGCTGCCTAAAATTGCCATATTTACCTGCCTATGGCAGAATCCAAATGCATGCAGGCAGGTGGTGGGATGGGTGGAACAAGAACTCATCTCTGTGTATATATTTTATTTCTATGCCAGAGTTTCTCAACCTTGGCAACTTGGAGATGCAAATGGTATTCCACTGATGATCACAATTGAGACTGGAATTTCTTTGGCTAAGCAAGATGGTCATTAAATGAGTCACACCCAATCTTATGATTTTGTGTTTTTGCTGTGGTCCTTAAGCAAATCTCTTTGGTCATTTAAGTGAATCACACAGTCATTAGTTGAATCCTGCTGTCCCCATTGCCTTTAATTGTTGAAAACCAGCTGGGAAGGTGGCAAATGGTGATAATGTTGGATATTCTGCAATCATGATAAATACCTGTTGGTTGCCAAGTGCCCAAAATTTGGTCACATGACCACAGAGATGCTATGACAATTCTGAGTGTGAAGACCATACCTAAGTGTGAGGACCATATTTTTTTTAGCACTGTTGTAACTTCAAATAGTTGTTAAATGAATGGTCAAGACATCCTGCAGGTGCTTTTTCAGGAGGCAACTGGACTTTCTTGTTTTTTCTTTGAAGACATTTCACTTCTCATCCAAGAAGCACTACTCAGGTGACCCTGAGGACATAGATAAACCTCCAAGTGCTTCAACGACCCTTTAAAACAGAGGTCTCCAAACTTGGCAACTCTAAGACTTGTGGACTTCAATTCTCAGAATTCTCCAGCCAGCATAGCTAGTTGCCAAGTTTGGGGGGCCCTGCTCTAAAAGGATGCAAATGACCAGTTGTCTGTAAAGAATATAAATCCTTCCATTCCCCACTATCCTGTCAGAGCTGAAAAAACTTCTTGGATGAGAAGTGAAATTTCTTCAAAAGACAAAAACAAGAGAGTCCAGTTGCCTCCTGAAAAAGCATCTTTGGGACAACCATGACCTGGGTGGCTGAGGATCTCTATAGTAATAGGTCAGGAGCTATTTGTATTTAGACTTTAGTTCTCAGAATTCCTCATCCCATCATGCTGGCTAGGGAATTGTGGGAGTTGAAGTCCATACATTTTCAAGTCCCCAGGGTGAACAAACACTGTTCTATGCACATAAGCCTACCCACCTTGCCACTTAGATGAACTCTCGAGATTCCTACATAGGTTGCCAATTCCTATACTAACAAAGAAGGAACCAGAACATTCATGTTCAATTTACAATGAGTCTTGGCCTGAAGGCTCACCTTATTTCCTGCTTCATGATCATTTAATGCTTCCATTTTGTTCTTGCCAAGAAGCCCCTGATCCTGTTATGCAAGGAATTGCAAAGGAGAACCTGGAAGAGAATGATGTGTCAGCATTTTCAGCATCATTAGCTTCTAAATACCAGGAGTCCAAGGTGTATTTACAAGATGTAAATACATCTTGTCCAAGGATAGCACAGAGATAATTAGAAGTTTTATTTTCCTCTTTCTGTGAAGGGTAATCTGATTCTCCCTTTGCTGCTGAGCTATAACTGCCAACATCATCATTGGCCATATAGTCCATGGCTTATGACCACAATTGAGCCCCAAATTTCCATTGTTAAGTGAAACATTTGTTCACTGAGTTTTGCCCCATTTTACGACCTTTCTTGCCACAGTTGTTAAGTGAATCACTGCAGCTGTTAAGATAGTAACATAGTTGTTAAATGAATCTGGCTTCTCCATTGAGGTTGCTTGTCAGAAGGTTGCAAAAGGAGATCAGATGACCCCAGGATACTGCAACAGTCATAAATACAAGTCAATTGCAAAGCATCTGAATTTTGATCACATGACCATGGGGATGCTGCTGTGGTCATAAGTGAGAAAAATGGTCATAGGTAAATCAGTGCCATTGTAATTTCAAACAATCACGAAACTAACTGTTGTAAATTGAGGACTACATTTATTGTTTCTTTAGAACTGTTTATTGCTGTTATTCATTCCTTTATTGACTACTCTTCAGAGTTATCTGTGCCAGAGCAGCTCATAATGTTATTTAAAAATCCTAATAGAACTCTGATTATTCCAGAGGTATAAAATTATAATAAATAAATAAGACACTAATGAAAACCACAAATAGAATAAAATACTCTTTTAAAATATCCCAATTAGGATAATTAAAGAAAAACTCTATGGTTGCCTTAAAAACAAGCCAGGGAATTCACACATAACTTTCCAGGAATAAATTTCTAGAAAATTAATGGAAAAGGCCCCATTGGTCCTCACCACCCCAAGACTTTTTATTTATTACTTTATTTGTGAAACATATATGCCTGCCAACCTAGCAGTTTGAAAGGATGCAACTGCAAGTAGATTAGGGGTGTCAAACTCACATCGTCATGGCGTCGTTGTGTGACATATCACAACTTACCCCCCCCCTTCACTAAACTGGGTGTGGGTATGGCCAGCATGTGATGCATCCGGCCCATGGGTCGCGAGTTGACATCCCTGAAGTAGATAAATAGGGAGTCCTTCGGTGGGAAAATACCAGGGATATGAAAGGAGAATTATAATAGTAATTTATAGACCACCCTTCTCACTATCCAAAGGTCCTTTGGATAGGTCCTCTTGCTGAAGGGCCATAGAATTGGACCTCAGCATAGACATTTGCTACAAATTAGAACAGCGTTGTTAAATTTGTGGCCTATAGGCCATATGAGTCATGCACTGGTCACTCCCACCTCCGGTTTAGCAAAGGGGGGGGGGAAGTCACACTATGTCATGTGACTACGTGATGCTGTGCATTTGACACCCCTGAACTAGAAGATGCATTGTGATGTCATGATGAATACATGGTCATATTAAAGGCTCCGACAGACTTCTCTGGCGCTACACATCAGAGAATGTATGCACCTGTCATTCAGGGATGTTTAATATAAAATTCTGGCTTGGGGCTATTGAAGCAGCAAAGCACAGAACAGGAAGTCGGATCCGTTAATTGGAGTGCAGGACACGCACCCCACGCCACACGCAATTGGGTTAGTCTTAGGGTTATACTTACCCATCGAACCCTTTGCAATACAAGTTTGCAGTGACACATACAGACAGTTGTGGGCAACTCTAAATCAGCCTCTAGTTGTTGCATATGGAAGTCAATGGCTTGGCCCATGATGTCACAACATACTCTGTGGCATTTCCTTTTACCCCCAAGAATGCTAATGGGCCTGAGCAACTGATGACAACATTCTGGCAGGTTGAGATGGCTGCAACTAATCCCTAGGTTGGCCCCGTCTTGACCTCATAAAGGTTAAATCCATTTTTCTTTGGCTCTGGAACTAAATAGGCTAGGAATGTAGAAGGCCTGAAAAGGTCAAAGCCCTGAACTTTTGTGAATCTTTTGATGTCACATTCTTCCAAATGAAGGTTTTTTTTGTTTTTTAAAGGAAGAGATAATGATACAAGCATCTCAGTAACTGGATTACTTTCACTTTAGAATCCAATCTGGCTTTCAGCTGTTAAGGTAAAGACTTCTTTCAGTTCTTAACTAGCAGTATCTCTGTGGATAGACAAGGAGGCAAATCAACCACCTGATAGCTAAGGAATGCACACATGGTACAGTTGTGACTCCTTGAGACTCTTTAAGCATGCCATTATATGGTGTGTATTACAGTAAACTCAAGACTTGTGTCACTTAAGGCAAGATCACAAGATCTTCCTTCTCCAAATGCAATCATACTTGGCAAACCACCTGAAGCTAGGCAGAAATAGAACAGGGAATGTTTGGAATCAGTTTGAGCTTGCTGGACCATATCAAAGGCTCACTTTGTACTGTTCTAACAGTGGGAAAGCTTTATTTGTCAATGAAGAAGACAATGCAGAAAAAACAGGTGTCTTTTGTGATTCCTTCCAGGATCTTGTATTCAGACTATCTGCCTGTTTTCACTGAGATTCTGCTTACTATCCTGGTGAATCATTTGACATTTTCTCTATAGTTTCTCAGTGCTTAAAATGAAACCCTAATTCAACCTGTGACTGCTGATGCCATAGGTGAATTAGTTCTTGTATGTTCTGCTTATCCATTTCCTATGGACATATGTACAAAAACCCAGTGCCTTTAAATGATGATCAGACATTAACCGAGGATGGACCTAACATCTGTTATAGATAGTCCTCAATATGCAACCATTTATTTAATGACCATTTGAAGTTACAGCAACACTGAAGAAATGACTTACAACTAGTCCTTGCTTTTATAACTGTTGCCGCATCGCCACAGTCATGTGATCAAAATTTGAGTGCTTGGCAGCCAGCATGTATGTATGATGGTTTGCAGTGTGACCATCATGTGACAGCTTTTCACCATCTTCCCAGTTGGCTTCTGACAAGCAAAGTCTCAAAGGGAAGCTGGATTTGTACAACAACCACATGATTCATTTAACAACTGTAGTGATTTGCTTAACAACTGTAGCAAAGAAGATCATAAAATCGCAACTGGAATTCTGATCCCAATTATTGTAGGTAGAGGACCAATTGTTATCATAACCAATTAAGTTAAACAAAAGCTATCTAAGGCTGTGATTTTCCTTCCTGTTGATGAATCTCTGGGAAACATCTGATCATTATTAAGAATAGGATGCTGGATCAGATGAATGATTTGATCTGTTCAAAAGGGATCTTCTCTCTTGATCAACAATATCCATGGTTAACAATGACCCACCAGCTTCAGAGGCAGTCTACCTTTACTAGGGAAAACTCCAGTGCTTCTGATCACCAACCAACCCTAAGGATTTTTCCCATCAGGGTGTGTGTGAAATGTTCCTGTTTTGAAATGTTTCAAGTACAGCATCCTGTTTTGAGTGGAATGGATTGTCTGGAACATTTTGCAAAGATTTCAGGCTCAAAAAAAATGCTGTAAGCCTAACGTATTTACATTTGCAGCCAGAGCTGTCCTATGCTCAAAGCAACACCGTTCACACTTGAAATGAGACATGTCTGAAATTTTGTGCTAGGAATGTTCTGAAATGAAATGTTTGGTGTACTTCTGCACAGGTACAGAGGGAAGGATTGTTCCCTTCCTGTCTTACCAGATTTATCTGGCGGGCTGTTGTGGGAAGGTGAATTTTAAGTTAAAGTTCAGGCCAAGATTACTGGTTGTTAATATTACCATGAGGGGTCCTGGATGCTTTTTGAACTTGATTGTTTTCTTGCAGATGTTTCATTACCCAAACCAACATCTGCCCAAACATCTACCCATACTAACATCTAACATAACCAGTGCTAGACTAGCAACCCTGAACTACCAATATTCTTCTTTATTGGTGACATTCTCATCTCAGGAGAATTGTTGGAGTTGATTTTTCTGATTAATGGATAGTTGGGATAGACAACCTTCTTTAGTAGCTGTTAAAACAGTGGAAATTTCGGTTCTTCTTTGCTCTTCATTAATCATCTCTTCCCTTCCTAATTAGACCAGCCGGGACATTTGCTCTGTCATATTTGCCATCTTCAATGTTATCTGGTCCACGCTGTTCCTGGAGGAGTGGAAACGCCGAGGAGCCGAGTTTGCATACAAGTGGGGAACTCTGGACACACCAGCAGAGTCCATTGAAGAACCTCGGCCGCAGTTCCGGGTCAGTGGTGTCTGATCTAGCTCAGAAAAGAAGAAAATACAAGTTTAAAAAATAATAATTTGCGCTGCCCATGTCCATGGATAAAATCTAGGCATGTCAATCAAGATCAAGTGAGATACTAATACCACTCTATAAAGCTTTAGTAAGACCACACCTAGAATACTGCATCCAATTTTGGTCACCAAACTATAAAAAAGATGTTGAGACTCTAGAAAAAGTGCAGAGAAGAGCAACAAAGTTGATTAGGGGACCAGAGGCTAAAACATATGATGAACACTTACAGGAATTGGACATGGCTAGTCTAGTGCAGAGAAGGACCAGGGGGGACATGATAGTGGTGTTCCAATATTTGAGGGGCTGCCACAGAGAGGAGGGGGTCAAATTATTTTCCAAGGAACCTGAAGGCCAGACAAGGAATAATGGAAACTGATCAAGGAGAGATTCAACCTGGAAATAAGAAACTTTCTGACAGTGAGAACAATTAACCAGTGGAACCGCTTGCCTTCAGAAGTTGTGGGAACTTCATCACTGGAGGCTTTCAAGAAGAGATTGGACAGCCACCTGTCAGAAATGATGTAGCATCTGCTTGGGTGTGGGGTTGGACTAGATGACCTACAAGATCCCTTCCAACTCTGTTAATCTGTATCTGTATCTGTATCTCCTTTCTTTGCAGGGTGTGAAGCGCATCAGCCCAGTAACCAACACAGAAGAGTTCTACTACCCACCTTGGAAGCGGTTACTCTTCCAGTGTTTGGTGAGCGTGCCCATCTGTA
Organism: Laticauda colubrina; assembly: GCA_015471245.1. Classification (NCBI taxonomy): domain Eukaryota; kingdom Metazoa; phylum Chordata; class Lepidosauria; order Squamata; family Elapidae; genus Laticauda; species Laticauda colubrina. The sequence continues at coordinate 18,965,345 of BLBF01000042.1, read as the reverse complement.
TCTTCTGCCTCTCCTTTGTCTTCCTTACCATGCTGGGCTGCTTCGAATTGCAGGTGAGGTGGTCCTGGAACTGTGGGCAGACAGGGTCTACAATCCAGTCCCAGTGTCTTTTCTTATTTGCTGTTTCCATCAGATGTTCTGACTGTTCATCACACAAGTCTGGCCTTATCTTGCCCCAGCCTAAGATTTAAACAGTGTCATGCTGACCCTTAAGGCTCTGAAAAGAAAAGGGATACTTCACCTATCTCAGAGCCATGGCATGTAACTTTTATAATGCTTCCTGCATTTTCAGGGAAGACATATTCATTTTGCCTCTTATTCGGTTTAATTATTCAGTCATTGTTACTAGTCTTGAAGAGGGTGGCATCATATCTTATGGAGGAGGGTGAAAAATAATGCCATTGGCTGTTCATCAGCTAATCATCATCCTTAGAATATTTTCCCAGCTGCTACTATCAATGAGGATAATGCATTTTATTCACTAACCAAGGCTCCAATTTGAATTTAGATAATATATCACTATTTGGCCATGATATTTTATCAGTACTATATAGCAAGGGCTAAAATACCCCATGCAATGCAAACTGACAAACAAGAGCAGTATTTAATTTCTCTTAGCTTAACTGTGGCATTTCCCTTGTTTCCCCACTGAGGATGGTGCTGGTCTGGATAACAACCATAGTTGGGTACCATATTACTATCCTAACAAATTGATATTTTGAGACAATGAATATCTAAAGTATTAGTCTCAACTTTGGCACCTTTAAGACATGTGGACTGCAACTCTCAAAATTTCTTCCCCAGCAGAGTTGGCTGGGGAATTCTGGGAGATGAAGTGCATGGATCTTCAAGGTGCCAAAGTTGAGAAACACTGCTCAAAAGGATCCCTAAAGGTGTAATTCACACCATTCATTTGCAGTGGTTCAGGTATGGCCTGCACATCTCAGGAAAAGCAGTAAGTAGTGAACTACGTCTGGGAAGTGAGAGGAGCTGAAGCTAGGAGCTGGACCCATTCTTTGGAACAGTCTCTGCTGGCATTCGACTTGCCTCCATCCTGCTGTCATTTAGGAAAACCTTTAAGCTAAGCAAAGTTGTAGAGCATTTCTAGATTGAACTGATACCATCTGAATTAATTAGGTTACTACTGGTAATTGAGTGACAGGATTAATTTGGTGGATATATATTAGTGATCGAAGTTGTTGATTAATATTGATTAACTTATATTATTACTTTATTGCAGATGTTATTTTTATACAGTTAACTGGCGATATTTTAAAAGTGTTTTGTTCACCAGCTAGGAGTCTTGATTGAAATAGAGAAATGTAAATTGAATGGATGGATGGATGGATGGATGGATGGATGGATGGATGGATGGATAGATAGATAGACAGACAATAGAGATAATCCTTGAATTATGACAACTGAGACCAGATTTTCTGTTGTTAAGCAAGTCAGTTGTTAAATAAGTCTCATTCAATTGTATCACCATTTTTGCAAAAGTGGTTAAGTGAATCCCTGCAGTTGTTCAGTGAATCAGATGATCAGTTAAATGAATCCAATGGTCCCCATTGACTTTGCTTGCTTGAAGCTAGCTGAGGAGGTCATAAATAGGGATCGCATGGCCCTGGGATGCTGTAGTCATGATAAATACATGCTGGTTGCCAAGCACTTGAATGTTCAAGCACTTGAATGTGACCATGGGATTCCTATGATGGTTGTAAATTGAGGACTGTCTGTAGACAGCTTTGTTGATAGTCAAACTAGGTTGGGTTTTTTTTTTTTTTAGAAAATGCTTAAATTCATAGAACAGAAATAACTGAGCAATAGGAATTGGTAGAAACAAGGAACCCTCTGCCTTTATGAAAAGCCATTTATATTGATCAGTTGTAATGTAATCCTGGTTCTCCAATCTTTCTCCACCTCCATCAGGAATTTGTGCTGAGCATCAAGGAGCTGCCACGCCTTGTTCGCTTCTTGCCCAAAATCATGCTGGCCATCATTGTCACCGTCTGTGATGAAATCTACAGAAAAATTGCCTATTGGCTAAATGATATGGGTAAATATCCAGATTGTACATCTTCTGATCCAAAGAAAACTAAGCTAAATGGAACCTTAAATGGATCCGAGGAAATGTTTTGATTGTGTCCAACTCAAGAGATGCGCAGAAACTGGGAATTTCCAGAAGCAGCCCAGATCAATATTTCTTCACCCGGCAACTTTAAGATGTATGAACTTCAACTCGCAGAATTCCCTCCAGCAAGCATGTTGGTTGTGGAATTCTGGGAGTTGAAGACTACACATCTTAAAATTGCTAAGGTTGGGGAACACTGGTCTGGATGCTATGCAACTTTCCTCCCTAAATCAGGGAAAGGCCCACAAGAGAAAGCAGAGAAGGGAGACAATGCAGCTAGTCTTCAGCTGGATGCTGTGAACCCCTGAGCATACTAGAAGTTTTTACCTAAAATCTAATATTGGAGCAACCTCAATAAATAAAATAAAAAGTATTGCATGCTAGTACTCTCTCCCTCCGTCCATTCCTCTCTATCTTTCCGTCTCTCCCCCTCTCCCTGCCTCTATCTCTCATCTTATAGATAGCCCTCACCTTATGACAATTGAGCCCAAAAATTATGTTGCTGTTAAGTGAGTTTGCCTCATTTTACGACCTTTATTGTCACAGTTGTTCACTGCAGTTAAATTAGTCAAACTTGGCTTGTCAGAAAAGGTGACTTTGGGACACTGTGAGTGTCACAAGTAAGGGTCAGTTGCCAAGGGTCTGAATTTTGATCACATGATGTGAGGATTCTACAACGGCCATAAGTGTGAAAATTGGCCCTAAGTCACTTCTTTCAATGCAATTGTAGCTTTGAATGGTGACTAAATGAACTGTTGTAAGTCAAGGACTACCTTTATTTTAATATATATATATATATATTGGTTTGGGGGGAAACTGCTCTCACTGTAGCCAAACACTCTTTGGTTTTAGGGCAGGGGTCTCCCAACTTGGCAACTTTAAGTCTTGTGGACTTCAACTCCCAGAATTTGCCCCCTGTTTTAGGGGTACAGCAGAAGGAATGATTTTCAGCAGTTTGATTGCTGTACCAAACTTACAACAGCTGATGAAGATAATAATCAAATGCTTTGAAATGTTTCTTGGGGGTGGGTGGAGGAGAAGTGGAGTTTTTGTTTTTGGCTTGGTAGAGCTCACGTTCTTTGATAGAATGGTGAGACTTCAGTTATGAAAGATAGAAAAGCATTGCCGCAGATGCCTGAAGGCTAAACTGGAAACAAGCCTTACTTTATGCCTTTCTTCTGAGCTTCTCACAGGCATTTGCCTGATGTAAGATATGGTACTAAATGACTCCACTTGGATCTGATCTGGCAAGTCTGACCATATCTGTCAAGTGTGCCATCATGAAATGCCAAGTGTTAGAGAATCAGACTTTAAGACGCCATTGCTTAGACAGCAGATACTGGCCCACGTCAAATTCTCAGCCATAAGATGGCTACTACTTAGAGAATATTTTCCAGGATTAGCAAGAGCAATAGCACTTACTATATATTGCTTTATAGAGCTTTACAGCCCTCTCTGCACAGTTTGCAGAGTCAGCCTATTTCCCCCCAAAATTTGGGTCCTTATTTTACCCACCTCGGAAAGATGGAAGGCTGAGTCAACCTTGAGCCTGGTGGGATTTGAACTGCCAGATTGCAGGCAGACAACAGTAAGCAGAAATGGCCTATAGTACAGCACTCTAACCACTGCGCCACCGAATGCCAGTAAATTGTTGACATATGGCTGTTCCAAAGAGGTTTATTTGTTTGCTCATTAAATTTATAGGCTGTCAGTCTGACCACAGTGAACTCTACTTAAGTTCACTGCTGCCATTGAGAAGTCAGCTTATTCTGGTTCTAGAAAAGACCCATCAAACTGCCACATTTTACCTTCTCACCTCCTCCTCATTCCTTTTCCTTGCAGAAAATTATCGCTTGCAGAGTGCCTACGAAAAACACCTCATCATCAAAATGGTCTTGGTAAGTTGAGCCTTTTGGCTTTTTGAAACTATTCTGTTCCAGTTTTAAAAGTAGGACACAATCTCAAAAATCCAGTAGGATGAGTTTCTCCAGACAGGGGCCTGTTACTTTTGATGGCTTTGGTTTTCTTTGGTGAACCTTGGTAAAAAAGTCTCTCAGTTAGTAAGATTACAGGTAGTCTTCAACTTACAACTGGTTGCTTAGGAACCATTTGAAGTTCCGATGGACCTATCTTGAAGATACTTATGACCCAGACTTGAAGTTCTGATGATCAGCCTTCTTTAGGGTCACATATCCAGACTTCAGGTGCTTGGAAAATGGTCATGTTATCTGGCAGTTTGTAGCGTATTTTACAAAAAATGCCTCTGTTTTTGGCAAAACTAGGCCATAGCAAACAACAAGGGTTAACTTAATGACCACTGTATTTGCTTAATGGCCACCTTGTTCATTTAAGGACTTCTGCCAAAAAGTTCATGAAATCATGTGACTTTACAGCCATCACATTGTAGCTCCATTACGGTCATGATTCAAGGACTACCTGTAATGCTGCTATTTAATACTGCTAATTATATTTATCCACCAAAATTTAATGGTGGTGGGGTGTGCAAAAATGTACACTCTCTCTTCCTTTATCTGGACTGTTTAGTCTCAATGAAGATTCATCTCATTTTGATTTTAGCGGACTATTTTTGTTCAATAATTCAGTAACAGTCCCTTGGTAAATTGCCCAAAACTAGAGATTAACAATGAGACAGTCTTAATCCTGTCCCAGAGTTGCTTTTGCAACAGGTGACTGGACTTTCTGGTTTTTCTTTGAAGACGTTTTGCTTCTCATCCAAGAAACTTCTTCAGCTCTGAGTGGATGGTGGGGAATGGAAGGATTTATAGTCCTTGCAAACAGCTGGTCATTTGCATTCTTTTTTGACCAGCTGTCTGAAAGGAGTATAAATCCTTCCATTCCCCACCATCCATTCAGAGCTGAAGAAGTTTCTTGGATGAGAAGCAAAACATCTTCAAAAAAACCCCAGAAAGTCCAGTTGCCTCTTGAAAAAGCACCTTTGGGATAACCGTGAACTGGATGACTGGGAATCTCCATAGATATTTAGTCTTCATCTTGTTTCATCAACTCTCTCTTCTTATGGCTTGTTTCTCTTTTCTCCAAACAGTTTCAATTTGTAAATTCATACCTAAGTCTTTTCTACATTGGATTCTACCTCAAAGACATGGACCGCCTCAAGGAGGTATGGCATTCTTGAATATGGGAGACAACAGCCAAGGGAAAATGGGAAAGGGGTAAATTGCACTGGGCTCCATTACAACCAGAAACAGTGTTGGTCCAGGTAAATGTGCCATTTTTATCAGGATACGTTTAGAACCAAAAATGTCCCACAGCTATTCAAAAAAGTTGCACCCCAAGAAAGCCAAGGACTATCAGCCACTTTTAATCCATTCTTAACATGGTTTTTTTTCTTCCTTTCTTTTATGAGTTCTTTTAAGTTTTCATGTTTTTTTTTTCTCTTTGTCTCTCTGTCTTGTCCATATTGCCCTCCACAGCTCCTGCTCATCTTTTCTCTCTTCCAAAGCCTTGTGCGTCAGCTTAAAGACGCGGTCCTTCCCTCCATCAATCTCCAACTCCACCTCTATCTCATCTCCTTTAAGGGTTTGCTGATTTTTTCCTGGCATCTGGGCATCTCCAAAGTAGGATCCTGATGATGGAAGGAGTATGGAAGGGTGGGTGGGGGTGAGGAGGAATAAGCAGGCTGCAGAACCTCAGCTTTAATCCCATTTATTTGGCCTGATTCATTTTAAGAAGACTTGCTTTCCCATGACCAAAAAAGGAGAAGTTTGCTCTTACCAAGATTTACTTAGGATTGATCAAAAATAATGAAACTGGCATGGGGGCTGAAAAGTCTTTCAGAATGGAAAGCAAAAAAAGGAGTTTTGAAAGGAATTGGGTGCTCACAAGACCCCTACCTTCAATTCTGTCAGAGTTTTTGCAACACATCTAACCAGCACATAAGTAAAATAATTCTGCAGGATTCATTTACATAAGAAAATTTCCTAATATAAAATATCACACAGCAGAAGTACCAATCTAGGGACACAGAAGCAATATTCACAGAAGCAAGTCATTAAAAGTAGAGAGATACAGAGGTCTAGAAGCTTAGATTTATGGAGGCCTAGATTACAGAGGACAAACCAACTCTTATATACAATTCAGCAAGTCAAACCACACCCAATCTTTTATGGCCCCATACAAACAAATACTATATTTCCGTTTCCAAGCAGCCCCCATTGGCTGTCCTGTTGCTATATCTATTTCAGTTCATGAACTGAACTGACAAACTACACAAACTACAAAGTACGCTGACAAATTCCTTAAAGAAACTGATTTGGGACAGGATGGCATGGTTGTCCTTTGCGTAGAAATAGGTTACTGGGGAAAAAATGAGGTTTGGTTCAAAGAGTTGGACCTCTAGAGTAGCCTTTTATCTTCAATCCAAAGTGCTGCTTCATCCTAAGACTTAAAACAGCCCTTAGAAGTGAAATCACATATAGCAAACTACAGTCTTATGATCACTTTCTGGTAGCAGAAACTTAGTTTATTTCCAAACAATCAGAATTAAGATCAAGATTACAGGTATAATAATACATTTTGGAAAGAAAGATAGTTCCTACATTTGCACACAACTAAATACTTACTGTTAGATTAATTGTCAGACGGTGCTCCATTCAAAATCCAAGAAAGAAATACTTAGACTCTTTAATTTAGAGAAAAGTTATCTTTTACTGAAAGTGAAGTGGTAGCAACCAGAGAATTCTGAATCTGAGAAATTAGGCGCGTAAATCACATATACAAATTGATGGAAGTGTTCCCACCCCCAATAGTTCAGATGAAACTTCCAATTAGAAATTGTGAATATGATCATGTGGGCATCTTCAGGTGATGATGGGGACTCTGTCTGTTGACCTTGGCATACTTTGATAACGGGTTGCAGTTGCGCAGAGAAAAGAAAGCTAAGCGAGAAATAGAAACCTAACTCTGATGTATGCTCCCCCCCCCCTCATTTACACAACAGAAAAATATAACACCTCCAGCTCACTTCCCAGACTCATCCCGTCCTCCCCTCCCCCCCGTTTCTTATGACAGCCGAAAGATGCAAAGCGATAGTAGAAGATCTTGAAGGCTGACATTCGGCCCTCCTAGAAAAAGGAAAACCGTCAGTCCTAGAAGAGAAAGAGGAGAAAATATAAAGACAATAATTAAACATGAGACAATTACAAAGTAATACACTCCTAGGGCTTATCAGGATACTTGGAACGAAATGCTTTGATCAACTTAGGGGCTTTAACATCGGTTTCGTTAACCCATTCGGCTTGTGAAGAGGGGAAATGTTTCCAGGCTACAAGATACTGGAGCCGACCCCTCCATTTGCGAGAGTCCAGAATTTCTTTAACTTTAAAATGTTGTTCACCTTCAATCAGTATTGGTATGGGAGGGTCAGCCTGGATGGGTCTTAAATCAGAAGTATGTTCAGGTTTTAACAAACTAACATGGAAAACCGGGTGAATTAATCGAAGAGTTTTCGGTAAGTTCAGCTGGACTGTTACAGGATTTATAATCCGTTCAATCATGAAAGGACCAACATATTTAGGACCAAGCTTCTTTGACTTTTGAGTGGTTTACAGGTATCTAGTGGACAGGAAAACTTTGTCGCCTACTTTATATAATTTCTGTGGAGATCTTTTCTTGTCTGCAAACTTCTTATGAGCTTGATGGGCCTCATCTAATGCTTTACGTGTTACTGGCCATTTAAGTTGGAGTTGAGTTATCCATTCATCCAACGAATGGATGTTAGGCCTTTCACGAGGAAGTTCAGGTATGGGTACAAAATCTTGTCCCAAAGCTACTTTAAATGGAGTAAATCCAGTACTACTATGTACGGAGTTGTTATATGCCACTTCAGCAAATGGTAGTAAGTCAGACCAGTTATCTTGTTGATAATTTATATAACATCTAAGATACTGTTCTAACACTGCGTTAGTCCTCTCACAGGCCCCATTGGTTTGGGGGTGGTGGGTGGAGCTTAAGCCCTGGGTGGAGCCTATCAACTTCAGGAACTTTTCCAAAAATTTGAGGTGAATTGGACCCCTCTGTCAGAGATTATGCATTCCGGAACGCCATGTAACCTATAGATATGTGAAATAAACAGTTTAGCCAACGTCTTAGCAGATGGAATCTTGGAACAAAGTATGCAATGTACTTGTTTGGAAAATAAATCGGTTACCACCCAAATAACCGTGTTTCCACTGCTTTCGGGTAATTCTACTATAAAGTCCATAGAGATTTCCTTCCAGGGGGCTGTTGGTCTAGCTACATTTTGTATGTAAAATGTAGACCCTGCTGGCTTAACAGAAGGTCTCTTTGCACAAATTGGACAGCTAGCTACATAAGCTTCAATGTCCTTCTTCAAAGTAGGCCACCAGAATTGCCACTTAATCAGGTATAAGGTTTTCACAAATCCAAAGTGACCAGCTGCTTTAGAATCATCAGCTTGTTGTAGTATTTGACCCCTCAGCACCTGTGGCACATACAACTTGGTCCCCACCCAAGCCAAACCATCTCTAACTGTATAGTCATTCGAATGAGCCAGGAACCAATCATCAAGTTTTAAAGCTTCTTTTAGTTGTTAGGTTAGTTCATTCGATAAATCCACTTCTTCTTTCTTCTTTTGGGCTCTGGTGATCATTGGGGCAGCTAGAGTTTGGTTGAAACAATTGGGCTTATCACCTCCTGAAGAATACTATTATATTGGGGTAGCCTAGAGAGAGCATCCGCCATGAAGTTCTTCCCCCCTGGAATGTACTTCAGTGCGAAATTGAACTGCTTGAAATACTGGGCCCAGCGAACTTGTTTAGGGGACAGCTTCCGATGCGTTTTTAAGGCTTCCAAATTTTTATGATCAGTCCATACCTCAAATGGATGTTTTGCTCCTTCCAGGAAATGTCTCCAGGTCAGTAAGGCCCAACGAACTGCAAAAGCTTCTTTTTCCCAGACGGCCCACCTTCTCTCTGTTTCAGACAGTTTACGGGAGGTATTCGCACAAGGCTGTAAGGTCCCTTTCTCGTTGATTTGAAGTAATACTTCTCCAACGGCCACATCACTCGCATTGGCTTGAATCACGAAAGGAGCCTCCATATCCTGGTGCTTTAGCACTGGTTCTGCAGCAAACAGTCGTTTTAGCTTTTCAAAAGCTGCTTGGCACTCCATGGACCACTCCAACGGCTTGCTCGGCCTTGGCTTCACCTCCCCTTTTGTTTTTAAGAGATTTGTGATGGGCATTGCTATCTTAGCAAAAGTCGGGATAAATTGCCGGTAAAAGTTTGCAAATCCCAAGAAGCTTTGAAGTTGTTTTCTGGTACGTGGTGGAGCCCATTCCAATATGGCACACACTTTCTCTGGATCCATTTCTATGCCCTCAGATGAAATGTGATATCCCAAATAGTCAATTTTCTCTTGATGGAATTCACACTTGGATAGTTTAGCATGCAACTTAGCGGCACACAGTTTCTGTAGAACCAACCGCACCAGTTTCACATGTTCATCCAGAGTTTCCGTGTAGATAAGGATGTCATCAAGATAAACCAGAACCCCCCTGTATAAATGTTCATGTAACACCTGATTGATCATCTGCATGAATACAGCTGGGGCCCCTTGTAAACCAAAAGGAAGAACGTTGAATTGGAAGCAACCCATCGGGCAGTTAAAAGTGGTCTTCCACTCATCCCCTTCCTTCATTTGAATTTGGTAGAATGCTTCTCTCAAATCCAACTTCGTGAAAATCTTCCCCTTGGCTAGGTGGGCAAACATGTCCTTCATCAAAGGGAGAGGGGGTACACGTTTTCCATGGAAATGGCGTTCAAATTTCTGTAGTCCACCACCAGGCGTTTGGAGCCATCTTTCTTTTCACGGAACAACACTGGGGCCGCTACCCGGGTCCTATCAGGTTGGATGAAACCACGTTCCAGATTTTTATCTATAAACAATCTTAGCTCCTCTAATTCCCGTGGTGTCATTGAGTACAACTTCGGTTTCGAGAGCTTCACCCCAGGTAAAATTTCAATAGCACAGTCTGTTGACCGGTGAGGTAGGAGCTCATCCAAGGCCTTCTCACTGAACACTTCCTTTAAATCCCAATACTCTTTTGGAATTTTCTCCTCCCCTTTCATGGGTTCAATACCTGTGGAAGCTATTTCAATCAGAATCTGAAGCTTCGGCTGAGATCTCCCCTCTTTTTCCAGTCGCTGGTTGGTGCATATGCGCAACAACCCCTTTCTCCAGTTAATCTGGGGGTTCCATTTCCGGAGCCAGGGCAATCCCAGTATTAATGGTTGCTCCATCCCAGGGACCACAATAAAGCGCAGAGTCTCATCATGTTCTCCCATGATCATTTCTATAGGTTCCATGATAAAACGTGCAGGGCAACCTCCAGCCACTGATCCATCTAATTGGGAAAAGGAAATGGGCATCTTTAAAGGTTTTAGTTTTAAGTCCATTTTATCCACTACTTCCGTGTTGATTATACACCTTGTGCACCCAGAATCTAATAGGGCTAGCATTTCCCTTCAACCCCTGAATTGGGTACCCTCAACTTCACTGGAATGGTCATAGGGCCCACGCTTGGACTTACCAGGAAGTTGTCTTCCGAATCGAAATCGTCCTCCTCAGGGGTAACCGGGGTTTCTGACTCCTCTCCCGCAGGAGGGGCGACCTCTGCTGTCTCTTTCAACTTTTGTGCCGCTTTGCGAAGCTTCACTGGGGATTTTTCAGGTTTCTTCCCTTTTTTTGGCGCCCCCTTTGGTTCCAGGTTGACTTTGCAGTTCACAGCCCGGTAACCTTCCTTCCCGCATCGAAAATAGGCAAAGGGGTTGGGTCTTGTCGCCGCTCCTCCCCTCTGAGGTTTGGGGACCCCTTGAGGACGTGGGGGGGGGAAGGCTTGCTCCACCCAGAACTTCCCCGCCATCTGCTTCGGGTTAAATCAATTTCTACTTCTTCTGCCAGCAAGTACCACATCTGCAAGTCATTTGGGTCTCTTCTAGCAATGCATCTCTGGCACACATCTTCGTTTAAACCATCTTTAAATGCTTTTATCAGGGCTTCCTGGGACCAGCCTCGGATATGACTGGCTAACTGTCTAAATTCTTGGGTGTAGTCAGCCAGTGACCTCCGCCCCTGATTTATGGTCTTCATCCTGATCCGGGCCTTGCGCTCTGCCAATGGGTCCTCAAATCTAGCTCGCAGTGCAATCATGAACAGGTTATAATTCATCAACTGGGGAGCATTATCATTATACAGGGTCACCATCCACTCTGCAGCTGTTCCCTCCAGAGCCCTGGTAACACACCTCACTTTGGCTGCTTCTGAGGGAAAATCCTCCCCGTATTCTTCCATATAGCTCCAAACTTGGGCTAAGAAAAATCCCAAGGTTTTGGGATCTCCCCCGTATCTTACTTCTAATGGAGGCAACCTAGGAGCTCTACGCCTTCTAGGAATTACACCTCCCGCTGAGCGCCCCGGGGCTGCTGCTGGATCGGGTTGATTTATGGGAGAGGGGGCTGCTCTGCTTCTTCTAGCTGGGGCTACTCCCCCTTCCCCTTCATACCTTTGTGCAGCTTGGGGTTGTTCAAAGGCTTCATTCAGGAGTCTCCTGGCTTGATCCAGTAAGAGTTCCCTCTTTTCCCTCTCTTGCCATGGCTCCTCTTTTCCACGGCGGGTGGTTGTGATCCCGGGGTTGGGGGGTGGGTGGGTCCTTCTCCGGATCTTTCCAGCCAACACCCACCGACCATCTGGGCTTCACAGCTGGATCCTCTTCCAGATTGAGCTCTGCTAACGATTGGGCTTCCTGTACCAGCAAAGAATCTTGCCCTCCAATGACTCCCAGATCTTCCTGGTCACTAGTTGAAGATGACATGATGTTCAGGCCCCCTCGGAAGAAAATTGGGTGTTTTCTCTGGGTGGGCTGGTAGAGGGAGATTCAGAATAATGTCAAACGGTGCTCCATTCAAAATCCAAGAAAGAAATACTTAGACTCTTTAATTTAGAGAAAAGTTATCTTTTACTGAAAGTGAAGTGGTAGCAACCAGAGAATTCTGAATCTGAGAAATTAGGTGCGTAAATCACATATACAAAGTGATGGAAGTGTTCCCACCCCCAATAGTTCAGATGAAATTTCCAATTAGAAATTGTGAATATGATCATGTGGGCATCTTCAGGTGATGATGGGGCCTCTGTCCGTTGACCTTGGCATACTTTGATAACGGGTTGCAGTTGCGCAGCTAAGCGAGAAATAGAAACCTAACTCTGATGTATGCTCCCCCCCACATTTACACAATAGAAAAATGTAACACCTCCAGCTCACTTCCCAGACTAATCCCGTCCTCCCCTCCCCCCCCCTTTCTTATGACAGCCGAAAGATGCAAAGCGATAGTAGAAGATCTTGAAGGCTGACATTAATTTTGATTTTCTAACGACAGGCTAGTTTCAACTAAATTTTTATTCTATGACTTAGGGCAAACTTATAGGAGCTTAGCCTTAGACTATTGCACCTTTCTCATAAAATTGCTTATATTTCTTTCTTAATGGTAAACTTTATAACTTAATTTTTTTCTTCAAATGATGCCCGGTTGGTGATGATGATAGATTTGTATCAGCAAACAACCTCAGCTAAAAAATTAGATGTAAGGAAACTAGAGAAATAACATCAGTATGTGGTTTTAATCTGTTTAAATGGTTACTTTTTAAGAAGCAAGTAAAGTTAGTTTCTAAATAATTTATAAAAGTTTGCCTAATTCTCACAAATGCATTTTTTTTTTTAACTTTTCTTTGCTTTTGAAGCTTAGAATCATAGGATGGAAGGGCTGGAGGGGTCATTTGATAATTGACTCCAAAGTTTCTCCATGTTGACAACTTTAAGATGTGTAGACTTCAGTTCCCAGAATCCCTCAGCTAACATGTTGCTAAAGGCCATGTCACACTGCCCAATGGATGCAAAAAGGACACAACGGACGAGCAAAATGTTCCATCTGTTGTTATCCGCTCTCAAAAGGGGCAAAAATTTGCATAAGCAGAGCGGATAACACGGAAAGGAACGGACGTGGGGAGGACGCAGAGCGGATGTATAGAGGATGCAGAGCAGATGTATAGAGGATGTGTAGAGGATGCGTAGAGGATGCAGAGCGGATGCGTAGAGGATGTGTAGAGGATGCAGAGCGGATGCGTAGAGGATGCAGAGCGGATGCGTAGAGGATGCAGAGCGGATGCAGAGCGGATGAGCTGCATCCGCTTTCATCCTTTCTCCATCCGTGCTACTAACGCTGCGCGTCCGTTCTGCTTCCTCCCTGCGTCCGTTTACCGCTGGAACGGATTTGAGTTGTGCGGATGCACAGCGGATGCCTAGCGGATATAGCAGATGCGTAATGGATGCAGAACGGATGTCCCCCATATGCCTAGAGGATGCAGAACAGATGCATTGGATACATTTTCCGCTCAAAAGTTTTGGGCAGCTCAAAACTTTCTGAGCGGATGAAACGTCAATAAACGGATGCTTGGACGGATAGAGAGGAAGCAAAACGGAGGCAGTGAGTACATCGCGTTAACCAACGGATGGCAAGCTTTTTTGTCCGTTTTACATCCTCTTTGCATCCGTTGGTGCAGTGTGACATGGGCTTAAGATTGAGAAACATGGACCTCGCCCAATCACTACATCAACCCCAAGACCATCCATCCTTGTTTGTTCCATTGTTGACCAGTTTTTACCATTAGGAAAAATCTTGCCAATGTCCACCCAATTATATGACCCTTTTTGTCTGGCAGTTGTTAAATGTATCTGTGGTGTTATGTGAACCCATTGTTTGCTGTGGGGCATTTTTGCTGAAAATTGGAAATGAATTTCAGTTTTCAGCAAAAATGTTGTAAACATAACTGTGGTCACATAACTACAGAACACTGAAAGTGGTCCTAAACGTGAACTGGTGGCCAAGTGTCCAAAATACAGTCACGTGACTGTGAAAGAAGCCTGGCCATCAAAATCAGGGTGTAAGTACTTTTGGGGGGTTGGTTGTAAGTTCAAATGGTTGCTAGTTCATAAGTTAAAATGTAAAATGTATGTATAGAAACCCCTGTTACAAAGAAAACTTTCTTACAACTGATAAGGGTGTAATGTAACAAGGAGGGAGAAATTCCCAACCATGTTCCTGGACTCCACATGTTCTTCAAAGCAATTCATAAAATTTGGTGAGTTGTCACAGCTTTGTTGGATGTGAACTCATTTAGTCAGGCAAAAGAGAAGGTGAAAGTTAAGCTAAGGTAGTAGAGAATAAATTATGTAAAAAGAATGAAGGGGGAAACCTCATTGTCTTTGTCTTCTGATACTTTATGATTCATCATAACCATCACAATTATTTTGTGAGTGTATCCACAACATCCTCTCAAAATTTGAAATATGTCCTCTAGAACAAAAAGTTTTGGAGGCTCTTGCTCTTTACATGACACTCTTTTCCAATTTGCAATGTAGCTGAGGATTGAGGTTCCCCTTAAAATAGTATGAAGAGGATAGCCTGATGTTCGACTCCAGAGTTGAGTAGCTGATTCTACTAAGGAACAACTGACTAAGAATGACAGGCAGGGAGCATTTTTTCCCACTTCATTGGCCAGAATAGATGCTTCAGTGTATCTGGCTGATTGACCATCTCACAACTCTCCCAAGATATGAGGAATAGAGGGAATAATATTGTGAGCAAAAGGAAGAGTAGCTACCAAGACAACAGATAAAAAGCTGAATCCAGGATAAAACTGTAATCTGAAAAATCATCTCACACAAGACCCTCCCTAGTTTTCATGAAGATGAAGTGTTACTACCAGTTTGTAATGCCTTGGTAAGACCACACTTGGAATACTGCGTCTAGCTTTGGTTGTAACAATGTAAAAAAGATGTTGAGACTCTAGAAAGAGTGCAGAGAAGAACAACAAAGATGATTAGAGGACTGGAGGCTGAAACATAAAAAGAACAGTCGCTGAAATTGGGTAAGTCTAGTTTAATTAAAAGAAGGACTAGGGGTGACATGACAGCAATCTTCCAAAATCTAAGAGGGTGCCCCAAAGAAAAGGGGGTCAACCTATTCTCCAAAGCACCTGGGGGCCAGAACAAGAAGTAATGGATGGAAACTAATCAAAGAAAGAACCAACCTAGAACTAAGCAGAAATTTCCTGACGGAACAATTAATCAGTGGCATAAATTGCCTCCAGAATTTGTGAATGCTTCAATACTGGAGGTTTTCAAGAAGAGATTGGACATCCATTTGTCTGAAATGGTATAGGGTTTCCTGCCTGAGCAGGAGGATTGCACTAGAACAGGGGTCTCCAACCTTGGCAACTTTAAGACTTGTGGACTTCAACTCCCAGAATTCTGGGAGTTGAAGTCCACAAGTCTCAAAGTTGCCAAGGTTGGAGATCCCTGGACTAGAAGACCATCCTATTCTGTTATTCTGTTATATAAAGAGTGGGAAGGAAGGAGGCACCAAGTGCATTCAGACTTATAAGACTCTTGATACTATAACCTCATGATAAAAGTAATGATCTGCATGACTTTTGCTTCCTAGTCTTGCCTGTGCCAAAGGGCTAATACCTGGATGCTTTACTCTTCCCTCCTGCCTCTTTCAGATGCTGGCTACACTCCTCATTACCCGCCAGTTCTTGCAGAATATCAAGGAAGTCTCTCAGCCCCACTTATACAGCAAGTTCAAGCGTGGTGACTTCAGTATGCAAAACCTTCGGGAGGTGACCCACACCTTCTTCCGCCTGCTGACCCAGAAGTACACCTTCACCACTTCGTGCAGCACCAACCCTCGGCATCCCAGGTACGGTGACTTGCCGGCAGGCCACAGGCCAGAAGTCCATGAGGCCCCAGAGGGTGCCGTCAAGGGGGAGAAGAAATGCCTCAATGGAGGGTGTGGCGTGCCTGAAGAAGAGGATGAGGAGAAGAAGGAATCAGACTCAGAAGATGAGAGCATCATTGACTGTGGGCTGAAGCTGAAAAAAGTGAGCTTTATTGAAAAGGCTGACCGCAAAACAGGGGATCCCAGTCTAGAGGACATGAGTTTTTTGGAGGAAGGTAGCCCCACCATGGTGGAGAAAGGGATGGACCCCTCCTCTGTCTTTGAGCTGTGCGAGGATGATGATGAGAGCGATGAAGCCTCAGAGAGCCCGTTTAAGGCCCTCCCGGATGTTAAGGAGCCAGCTGTTACCATGCGGACTCGAAGGCCGCGGGTGGGCAAGAACCTCACAGAAGGCGAGGAAGAAGAGGAGGATGGTTACAGGAATCGAAGACAGGCCCGGTCCTCCTGGATCGATCCACCAGAGGAGAACTACACCACGCAGCTTGCCCAAGCTGAAGTGGAGAGTTGCATGAAAAAATATGAGGTAAGACCAGATGTGCTGCTCCTCTGACTAAGCAAGCAGGCTATTCGTGTGATTATTGATTAATTAAGTCTGTTTAATTAATTGGCATTTGGACCTTTCTTTTAAAAAAAGCTATCCCCTGCAAAAGATGGTGAGTTTTGAAAGTTAGTCATGTTCAGAGTATTACAGCATAAATTCAGCGCCAGAAAAGTAAACACAGATGGCTGAAACTTCATTTAACTTCTTTATAAACACAAGTAAAATTTTACAATACCAGTTGTAGATTTCTTCAACATGGAGCAAACTCAAATGGAAACAGACATGTTACAAGCAACTCAACTCCAGCAGACAAACAAGCAAGTTAGTTTCTCTTTCAATAGACAGACTCAGACATTAACATAGCTTCGATGCTGCAGCCCTTAATATAGAGCCATATCTATGCTACTTCTAGTTTGAGTTTCCAAACAGTCCTCATTGGCTGACTTAGTTGCTATGCCTATTCATTGGCTGACCTTGTTACCATGCTCTGTTCCAGTTCATGAATCCACTCTTGACAAGTGTGTTTTCTATCTTTGGAAATTCTTCCTTGCAAAAGAAAAAAATGCAGCTTCAGACACCCAGTGCTAAACTTTGGAATAAAAAAAGTTTAGAAAAGAACAAATGAATGAAGTGCTGCATGGGCTTTGTAGTTCTCTCTTGCACATGCACACACAAGACATCCCAACATTTTGATCCTCTCCTAACCTAGGACACTTTTCAAGATTACCAGGAAATGTTCATCCAATTTGGCTACGTGGTCCTTTTCTCATCGGCTTTTCCCTTGGCTGCAACATGTGCCCTCATCAACAATATCATTGAAATCCGGAGCGATGCCTTCAAGTTGTGCACGGGACTCCAACGGCCCTTTGGGCAGCGGGTGGAAAGCATTGGAGAGTGGCAGGTAAGCCTGGCTTTTCCATCTGGCTGCAATTGACCAGTGGAAGGGCTTGCCTTTGGGGGGGGCTCCATTACTGGAGGCCTTTTAAGAAAAAAATTGGACAGTCCTTTGCAATAGCAATAGCACTTAGACTTATATACTTTTTAACATTTTCTTAATAAATAAATAGCAATAGCACTTAGACTTATATACTGCCCTATAGTGCTTTCCAGCCCTCTCTAAGAGGTTTTACAGAGTCAGCCTATTGCCCCCAACAATCTGGGTCCTCATTTTACCCGTCTCGGAAGGACGGAAGGCTGAGTCAACCTTGAGCCTGGTGAGATTCGAACTGCTAAATTGCAGGCAGCAGAACTAGCCTGCAGTACTGCACTCTAACCACTGCACTACCATGGCTCATGGTATAAGGTTTCCTGCTTTTATTGAGGGTCGCATCAGGGTTGAGTTTGACCTTGGGGGGCAAGGGTGGGCATGACCAGCTCTACATCACTTGTGTTGGGGGCACCTCTAGTGACCCCAGTGCTCTGCCAGAGAAAACAGGCTCCCAAGCTCCATTTTCGGCTGCAACAGCCTCCTGCAACCGTCTGCCAGCGAAAACGGAGCTCGGGAGGGCCGCGTGCAGCTCTCCCAAGCTCCCTTTTTGCTGGCAGAGGCACCGCAGACCAATCCTTTGCTGTTTCCAAGATGGCCCCATGGGCCAGATCTATGCACCCCGCAGGCCAACTCCGAGTCCTGGGCCATGAGTTTGACATCCCTGCTATACATTATACAGTTTTTCTTTCCAGTTGCTAAAAAAGAGAATGATTTTTCTCAAGTCAGTCCCTGAAAGTGCTTCATTTTTTTTTTTAAAAAAAGGACTTTTCCCTCCCCCTCTGCAGAAAGTGATGGAGGCCATGGGCGTCCTGGCCATTGTGGTGAACTGTTACCTGATTGGCCAGTGTGGGCAGCTGCAGCGTCTTTTTCCATGGCTGAGTCCTGAAGGTGCTATAATCTCTGTGGTGGTGCTAGAGGTAAGAGTGTGATCAGCTTCTTCTTTTCCTCTGTAGGTAGTCCTTGACTTACATCCATTCATTTAGCGACAGTTTGAAGTTACAACAGCAGCATTGAAAAAAGTATCTTATGACTGTTTTTCACACCATCGCATCCATGGCCACATAATCAAAATTCAGACGCTTGGCAACTGACTCATATTTATGACGGTTGCAGTGTCTCCCAGGGTCATGTGATCAGCTCTTGCGACTTTCTGACAAGCAGAGTCATTTATGAAGCTAGACTTGCTTAACAACCATGTGACTAACTTAACAACTGAAGAGATTCACTTAGTTTTGGCAAGAGAGATCAAAAAATGAGGCAAAACTCACTTAACAGTTGTCTCGTTTAGCAATGGAAATTTTGGGCTCAGTTGTGGTTGCAAGTCGAAAACTTCCTGTATTATTTCTTTGGTGGACTTGCCAACCTCTTTTTTTTTCTGTATATTTCTATTTCTCCAAGTACTGAGAAAGAACAGAGAACAATTAGAAGAAGTGCTGATACTTAGATTGTGATTATGGTGCAGGGTTTTTGTTTTACAGTTTTTTAATTATTGTTTTATTTATTGGTAGTTATTATGGTTGTGATAAGCCACTCAGAGTTGTGTAAGATGGGCAGCCATATAACTTTTTAAAATAAATATGAAGCTGGATTAAAGCCAGGAATAACGGTTGCACTCATTTTATTCATCTTAACACTCAAGATTATACACTTCAGACTTCAATAATACATGCAACAAAAATTATTACATAAAAATGCTGGATTCAGAATTGGGAAGAATACTCAGGAAGTGCATTCTTGAGAAATAAGAGGCAACTTACTTAATGACAAGATTGCTATCAGGCTTAAAACCGAGAATAATACATGGCAGGCAGTTCTTCCAAGCTGAGTTCTTTATTGTTTCATACCTATAGACAAAAGAAATCTTCCCAGACTGAGGAATCCACTATCTGCATCTACAATATACTGTGTGAACCACAGATACTCTTCGACTTATGACCGCAATTGAACCTAACATTTATGCTGCTAAATGAAACATTGGTTAAATGAGTTTCCCATTTTATGACCTTTCTTGCTACAGTTGTTAAGTGAATCACTGCAGCTGTTGAGTTATGAACACAGTTGTTAAATGAATCTGGCTTTCCCATTGGCTTTGCATGTCAGAAGGTCATCATTCGACTCCGGGACATTGCAATCATTATAAATAAGAATCAGTTGCAAAGCATCTGAATTTTGACTGGGTGACCATGGGGATAAGAGTGGAAAGGGTCATAAGTCACTTTTTTTTAATGCTGTTGTAACTTTGAAAGGTCACTAAATGAACTGTTGTAAGTTGAGGGCTGCCTGTATTAGGGAAGGGCTGTCTTCATTCTCTTTCTCTCACACATAATACTGCCTCTTACTCCTCTGAAGTGTAACCCCATCCCTCCTGGGAATCCACCCTTCTTTCTACCATCCATTGCAAGAGCCCCAGAGACAATCCTGTCCCCTGGCCTGGGAAATGAGCCAGCTCTAAGGAGAAAATTTGGAAAGTGGGAGTTGAATGTACCTTTGGGAATATTTTGGTTACATCATGCAAAGGCAAGTCATTGGCAAAGATCCTGATGTCTGGAAACATTGAAGGCAATGGAAAAAAGCCAAGAGAAAATGCAAGATTAAATACCATCATTGGTGACTCATTTCACACAAGACCTCAGTCTAATATGACTACTGAGCAGCCCTGGTGAAGTGATATCTGTTACATCATGAGGAGTTAGAAGCAACTGAACAACAATCTGTTTTCTGTCACAGATCTACACATTACGCCCAGGTCTGAGTTTAGCAGTCTCACTTCGGGTTAGTAGTATTAAGGCTTCAAGTGATAACACTGAAAAGTTGAAAGATACCAGACATTAATTCAGTGTCAAGAGTTCTTGCCGACCTTGCAGGTTTGAGATCTTGCACAATTTCAGCCCATTTTTTAAATTACAAATATAATTTTTCATTGAAGCAATTTGGGGGGGCATGTACTGTAGATCAGGGGTCTCCAACCTTGGCAACTTTAAGACTTGTGGACTTTTAACTCCCAGAATTCCTCAGCCAGCAAAGCTTGCCAAGGTTGGAGACCCCTGCTGTAGACACCATCTGGTTACAGGTGTAACAGAGGCCGTGGCACCTGCAGGTAATGTCTGATGACCTTTTGTCATAAGGGCCCAGAGATGGTATTCAGCCGGTTCTGACCGGTTCTGGTAGCGGAAATTTTGACCACTTTGGAGAACCAGCAAATACCACCTCTGGTTGGTCCCACCCACCCGCCCCTGCTCTATCCCATTCTTTATTCCATTGTTTTTTAGCTCAGCTGATTCGCAGAGCAGAACAGATTGCCGCGCCTCAGCTGAGCTAAAAACCAGCAGCATGCAAATTGGAATCCCACTGCTGTAAGGGCTGGTGCATTTTTGTTATTCCCTGTAGCTCACTTTGCTTATATAAGTTTCCATAGATACAAATGAGATTAAAAGTTAAAAAAAAAAAAAACAACCTCTTATGATGGAACCCAAATGTTGATTTTAGTTTGATAACTATCTTAAAAAAACATTTCTTCTGATAGAACCTGGTTGTTGATGTTCTGTATTGTGTGTGTGAACACAACTTGCTTTCTGATCCTTTTTGTCCACTCCACTTATAATCAGCTCCAGAGGAAGGCAAAACTCCTTCATTGAGATTGGATGTAATAGCAGAATTTTGCAAGTCTGATATAGGTATCATACTGTACATCTCTCCCTTCCTTAAACCCCTTTGAATTAAGAAAGTGTCTGAGCCTCTTCTAAATACGATCTGTTTACACTGAACTTCCTATACATATTTGTGTATAAACCAATTCTCACATTTTTAACCAAAATACCATGAAAAATATACCAACTGTTGATAAGCCAA
This sequence comes from Laticauda colubrina, assembly GCA_015471245.1. Taxonomy (NCBI): domain Eukaryota; kingdom Metazoa; phylum Chordata; class Lepidosauria; order Squamata; family Elapidae; genus Laticauda; species Laticauda colubrina. Next base: position 18,943,983 of record BLBF01000042.1, on the reverse strand, counting down.
TGATAAAGATGAAAACATACATACATACATACTTTTACTCTTTACAGCCTGACTCTCTTCTCTCCACAGCATTTTGCCCTTTTGCTCAAATATATTATCCAAGTCGCAATTCCTGATATCCCGGCCTGGGTTGCGGAAGAGATGGCTAAACTTGAATACCAGAGGCGGGAAGCCTTTAAAGTGAGTCTCACAAGAGAAATTGCACAACGTGGAGCTTTCTCTCTCTCTCTCTCTCTCTCTCTTTTTTTTTTTTTTGAATATAGGTAGTCCTCCATAAGATGGTTTTAGTCTGGGTTGTCCTTTTGGTTTAAGGTTTTTTTTTTAAGCTGTTTTGTTATGGTTTATCAAGTTGTCCTCGATCTACAACCAGAGTCCAAAATTCCTGTTCCTAAGTGAGACAGTTGTTAAGTGGCTTTTGCCCCAATTTATGACCTTTCTCGCCAGAGTTCTTATGTGAAACACTGCAGTTGTTGGAGTTAGTAACACAGTTGTTCAATGAATCCAGCTTCCCCATTGACTTTTCATGGCAGGAGGTGACAAAAGGTAATCTTACGAGACTCTGGGACATGGCAACCGTCCTAAATATGAATCAGTTGCCAAGTGTCTTCAGTTTTGATCATGTGACCATGAGGATGCCGCAACGGTTGTAAGGGTGAAAAATGATCATAAGTCAGTTGTAACTTCAAACGTCACTAAATGAACTGTTGTAAATCAAGGATTACCTGTACACTAGTCTGAGTCCATTGGAGTTAGGCAGCCAATAAATTCAAAGAAATAAATAATAATAAAAAGCTAGATTCTTGGAAAGGGATCTAGATTTATTGAAAGGGGGAAAATGGTTATTTAAAAAAAAAATTCCTGGAAACTGGAAATGTGTACTTAGGCAGTGGTGGAATTCAAAAAATTTTTACTACCGGTTCTTTGAGCGTAGCTTGGTGGGCATGGGTGTCTTGGTGGGAGTGGCAGGAGAAGGATACTGTAAAATCTCCACTCCCTCCCCACTCCTGGGGAAGGATACTGTAAAATCCTCCCCACCCCACTAACCTGCTTTCCAGCTCCGTTCTCCTGTGCAGGGCAGAGAATAGATGGGGGCAGGGCCAGTCAGAGGTGGCATTTGCCGGTTCTCCAAACTACTCAAAATTTCCACTAGCGGTTCCCCAGAACTGTTCAGAACCTGCTGAATACCACCTCTGTACTTAGGCCTCCGTTGACCAGTGAGTAGGCTACAATCCTTTTGATCGTCTTTTAAACTGACTCAATCCAAAAGGATATTACCTCCCAGTTGTCACAAATGAAAAGAATCTCTTCCTGCCCCGTAGTATTTTGCAAGTAGCTGTTCTCAATAATTCCATTTACTGGGATATTGGAATAATTCCAACTCCCCAATAATTCCATTTACTTATTTGCAAATTACCCATCATTACATTTGATTTAAGAATGTGACCTTTAAGGTCAATTCAAGCAGTCAAGTATGGAGCGTAATGGCAACTTATAGGATAATGCATGCTAAATTCAGAGCTTGTGTCCCTGCCTCACCAGATCACCTTTTGGAATGATAGTTTAATGAAAGTAATCCTTGATTTACAACTGTTCATTTAGTGAATATCTGAAGTTATAACTGAAAAAATAATTTATGACCATTTTTCACATTTGACTGTAGTATCCCCATGGTCATGTGATCAAAATTCAGATGCTTGGCAACTGACTCATATTTATGACAGTTACAGTGTCTCAGGGTTATGTAATAACTGTTTGTGGCCTTCGACAAGCAAAGTCAATGGGGAAGCCAGTTTCACTTAACAACCGTGTTACTAATTTAACAAGTGCAGTGACTGCCACAACTGTGGCAAGCAAGGTCATAAAATGGAGCAAAACTCATTTACAGACTTACAGATAATCAGAGTTGGAAGGAACCTTATAGGTCATCTAGTCCAACCCCCCGCCCAAGCGGGAGACCCTACACCATATCTGACAAATGGCAGTCCAATGTCTTCGTAAGATTGGACTCATTTAACAACTGGTTCGCTTAGCAAACAGAAATTTTGGTCTCAATTGTGGTCATAAGTCAAGGACTACCTGTAGTGTATGGACTTATGACCACAACTGAGCCCAAACTTTCTTGGTTAAGCTTTGGTTAATTTTGCCCCATTTTACAACTTTTTTTTGGCACAGTTGCTAAGTGAATCCCTGCACTTGTTAAGTTAGTAACCCAGCTGTTAAGTGAATCTGACTTACCCATTGACTGCTTATCGAAAGGTTGCCAAAGGGGAATCATGTGACCCTGGGATACTGCAACCATCATATATGCCAGTCAGTTGTCAAGCATCCGAATCTTGATCATGTGACCAGGGGAAATGCGATGCTGGTTGTAAGTGCAAAAAATGGTCATAAGTCAGCCTTTTTTAGTGCCATGGTAACTTTGAACGGTCACTAAACCAACTGTTGTATGTCAAGGATAGCCTATCTTAAACAAATAAAGGGGGTAATAAGAGCCCTTTGCCCCTGATTTTACCCTGTGTGTGAAAAAGGACAGAGACTTTTCAGGGGAGAAAAGAAGGGGAAGTTGTGGGAGGCTGCAATAAGTAAGATGATTAATTCTTGTGCCTCTATTCCTCCCCAGAAGCACGAACGACAGGCCCAGCACCACTTCCAACAACAACAGCGTCGTAAACGGGAGGAAGAGGAGCGTCAGCGCCACGCCGAATATCATGCCCGGAAAGAACGTGAGAACAGCCGGGAGGAAGGCAAGGCTAATAGTGGCGGGCAGGATCCTGGACATGAGAAGAGCCAGCCCAAAGGGAAGGGTTCAGGAGGGTCAAGCCACGGATCCGAGAAACCCAAACGGCCCAGCTCCCTCCTGGCCACCAACAATGTCATGAAGCTCAAGCAGATCATCCCTCTACAGGGCAAGTTTTTATCAGGGAGCACGGGGGCAGCTGGCACCGGGATGGCCCGTTCACCCCAGTCCCCCACTAGTACTGATAACAAACTACCTGGGTTCCTTAGTTTCAAGTTCCTTAAATCCCCAGAGACAAAACGGGAAGCCAACACTGAGAAGGTGCAGTCACCCACTAAGCCTTTCAACCCCAGCAAACTGTTCAACTTCACCAAATCCGAAGGGGGCAATGGGGCATCGTCCCCTCCACGGCCCGGCCCTTCGGCAGATGCAGGCGAAAAGCCTTTGGCCAGCAGATCACATCTCAACGGGTTGGCAGATGAGGAAGTGTCTGAGGACCTGGAGATCCGAACAGTGGTGGAGGAGGAGGAGGGGCCGAGCCACAAACTCTAACCAAGATGTTAGGGTGTGAGAGCTGGGAAGAGGGATGAAGAGAAAGGCGTGGGTTGCTTGTTGGTTCCTCAAGCAGAATTGGGGCAGCCTCTGAGTTGAGTTGGAAGATGTCTGCTGGGTCTATCAGCCCTTTTCCAAGCAATTTCAGGGCAATCCTTGCTGAGATTTACACTGGGGAAAAAGAAAGTTGAAGATGGTTCCAGGGAGGTTTTGATGGCTTTGACCAGGAGATTCAGTTCTGATATTGATGGTTATTGATCTAAGTCAGATTTTAAACCAAGAATTCCCAAGAATAAGGAAAGCTAAGGAATTGCAAATTAGAAGTGAAGGATATGAAGCAGAGGGTAGAGGGAACTTCCACTAACCTTTAACAGGTTATTTTACATATCTTTCTCCTTATTTTATCAGAGCTTAGGCCAGGAAAGCATCCTAGATTTTCTAAATTTTAACCCACATTCAGAATTTCCAGGGGCTTCTCTGTCTTTAACCCGGATGGACAAGACTGCAAAAAAGTTGGTGCAATGTTTTGTTTAAGAAGTCACAACCTTTAATCTTTAACCTTTAATGACCTTTAAGTCATTAATCTTCATTGGAGTGTTTTTACTTTCCCTCCAAGAGCCCTTTCAGGTATTAGATAGAATTTCAGCCATAGCTAGTGTAGTCTTTCCCTGGATGTAAATATTTTGAAGAGAGATACAAATACTAGAATCTGATGGGAGGAAGTTTTGCATTACTTTCCCCTCCTTCCATTTAATTCATAATAGATGATCCCCACGCAGTCCATTTCTTCTTGAAGAACAGCCTCATGTGGCAGCAAAGCACAGGATTTTGAGGAGGCTGGAAGGGGAGGGGGAAGGTTGGAACCATTGTCCATGCATGATTGACATCTCTTGCACTAAAACTGAACAAAAAAACCATGGTGACTTTCATGTTTCGAGACAAAAGCTACAGTGGTCGATCAAAAAGAAAGAAAGAAAGAAAAAGAATTGGGGCAAGTAGCATTAAGCTTTCTCGGAACAAAGATCTACCACCTATTTTCTTTTTACATACTTAGTAACAAAGAAAACAAGAAATAAAGGGATGAGGGGATAAAAATCTAATTTGCAAGGCACTATTATTAATGATTAATAATGTTTTTGCAATAAGGACCTAGACTTGTGACAGACTGTGCCAAGGAAATTTTTCTCAATTTGCCGCTTAATCAGGAAAGCAGATATAGATAGTCCTCAACTTACAATCACAATTGGGATCAGAGTTTCCATCACTAAGTGATATGGTCATAAAGTGAGTCACACCCTATTTTTATCACCTTTTGCCATGGTCATCAAGGAAATCGCTCAGCTGTTAAACTAATCTGGCGTGTTTCCCCACCCCACCCCTCACCCTATTAACTTTGCTTGTTGGTAATCCTCTGGGAAGATCACTAGTGGTGATCTCATAAATCTTGTGGGATACAGCAACTGTCGTAAATACATGCTTCTTGCCAAATGCACAAATGACTATGAGGCTGCTACAACAGCCCAAAGTGCAATGGCTGGTCACAAGTCACTTCTTTCAGTGCCATCATAATGTTGAACAATTGTTAAATAAATGGTCGCAAGTCAAGGATTACCTGTAAATTAAGCTAATAGATTAATGACTTCATTGAGAAATCCATGCAGTTGGCCTTGCCAGAATATGGAAGAGTCCTCTGCTGCCACTGTTGCTGCCTTCTGAAATACTTCTTTCAGATTACGTGTCCATCCTGCACACCGGGGATTTCCTGTCATTTCTTTACCAATATTAACCATATTAACCAATTCAGACCTGCTTGGCTTTTTAAATATGTAGGTGCACCCACTTGCTGAGTTGAGAGGGAAGAGTTTGAGCTAAAAGATAGAAAATCCAGAACGAACATCGAAATAAATAGGAGAGGGAGAAAGGAATTTTCTCATTAATCTGCCTCAAGTAGATAATAGCTATAGTCATCACCTTCAGGAACGTTCTAACATTTTGGAAATGGGGTGGGTAGAATTTTTTTTTTTTTTCTTTTAATCAGGCAGTGTGTCTTTGCCCTGCGGCCTAAATTTCTCACAACTGGTCTGGATAGGAAGGGTGAGGGGAAATCCTCCTTTAATCTGGCAGCTGCTTTTAAGATGCAAATCAGTGTCAAAAAACCTGTGTCTTTCTTTGTTCCTTTAAAAAAAAAAAAAAAAAAGCCGTTGAACCCTCAGCCAAAAAATAGCAGCATCCCTTGATTTCCAGGCTTTGCAGAATCTCTGAATGTAGTTTTGTTAAGCAGGAGGGCTGTTGCAGAGAGCAGGCATGGCCTCTGCTCCCCCCCCCCCTCAATCTCACCCGACTTCAGTGAGCTGGAACCGGCCAATTTAGCAACACAGGTCTACGGAGGCAGCATCTCGAGCTTTGGTCGGCTTCCCCAAATTAAAGGAAAACTGCTTTGTCTTTTCTTTACTAGTCCAAAGGAACCGGTCGCTTTGCAGGACGGAAAAGAAGTGACTCTAAAGGAAGGGATTTCTCTTGTCTTCTATACAGAACCCCGTCCTTCTCCGGAGCAATTTGCCATCGCCGCAATACATAACCGACTGCTCATACATTTGCTCCTCACAAGCCATTGTAGCGATAAGGTTGGAGAGGGATTTCCAACAGGTGCTGGCCACCTTTCTGGCCTGCTCCCCCAAAAAAGCCCTCAGAGGATTTTCGACTACTAAATCCTCCAAGGGGGAAAAAAACAAACAAAAAACAATCAATAACTGAACTCCGATGTCCCTCCTCCAAATGACTCCTTTGCCCGATGGTGAAGCCAAGCGCTGGCCTAGCTGTATTTTCACCCACGGCAGAATGCCAAAAAAAGGGGACTGACCTGCATGGCTTTGATGCTCAAAGCTTTCTCTTTCTCTTTTTTTTCTGCGGTGGCATCACTTTCAAGCTGTTTCGCAAGAGCAATAACACAACGCAAGCAGCTACCAAGTCCATTGCTGGATGCCAGCTCCATTTGATGGGTGCCAAGGAAATAACCAGGAGAGAAAGACTGGTATGCTAGCTTGGACTCGTCCGGGACACCTGTGGGTTTTTCACCACGGTTTTTCTGTCTTCTATCAAGTTGGCAGAAGAGAACCCCCCTCGCAGCTCTTGGCTGTGACACCAAGGATTATTCTCTTCTCTTGGTGGGCCTGCCTGCGTTTCATTCCCGAGCTAAAACGGGCCACTTTCATTCTGCTGAATGGTTGGAGTACTAGATGTCACCCGGATAATCAATCCATTCTCCTTCTGCTGCTTCATTGCCTAAGCACGGAATGCGTTTTCCCAGTGACCCAGCCGGCGTTCATTCATATTTGCCATGTCCAGCCAACCAAAGCTTAGCAAAATGGGGGCAGTTCACAGAAAGTCATGATTTGAATGCACCATGAACCCTCCCAAGCCAGGTGGGACTTGAGGTGGGCAGGAGGGCTCCCTTCCCCTCTTCTCGTGCCCTTCCAATTCTGCAGCACCCTAGGCCCAACTCAGATATTGATCTCAGAGTACCTACAAAAGCACTGGTCTCTTTAATGTCTTACTCTTCTTGAGCAATTCACTGTACCAGAGGGGATTTTTTTTTATAAAAAAACGGGAGGAAAGCAAAGGGGACTATTTTTATTTATTGATTGATTTGCTGCATTCTAATTTATTTCTGTGACTTGAAGACAAGAAGGGTGGGAGAATCTAAATTTCTTTTTGAGTTATTTTTGTCATATTTTTGTAAATTTGGCAGAAATGCAATAAAATTATATTTCAACAAAAGGAATAAAATTTGGGTCAGGGCGGGGCAGACACCAGCAGCTTCTTCAGCATTTATTTATACAAGGCCCTCACCAATAACTTTTTGCTACACTCACAGGATACATTATAAGATTTAATTTATATGTCACCCATCTCATCACCCAAGCGACTCTGGGCAGTTAATCTGAAACCTATTGCATTTGATTAAGTCAGCATATCCCTATATATTATTATATAAATTGTGACTTTACAAGGGCCACTCACTTGGCTGGTCCACAGAAAAGGCTGTGTCAAACTCAAGCCATGTTGCCGCCTATTGCAGTGCATAAAACCAGCCACTGCCTTAAAATTCTACTTTTTAAGGCAATTAGTAAGGCTTCAAGATGGCTTTAAAAATAAGTTTCCTGAAGTTTGATTATGCACACACAGCGAGTATGAGAATGTGCCTCCATGTGAATCAGAGGTGTAGATATGCATGTGCCTTCGAGTCAGTCTTGACTCCTAGTGATTGCTTGGAGCAGCCTTGTCAAGGTTTTTCAGAAGTGGTTTGCCATTGCCTCCTTTTTAAGACAGAAAGAGTGATGGGCCCAAGATCTCCCTGTTCGCTTTGTGCCTAAGGTGGCACGACACAAGATTCTCCCATTTTTTAGCCACTGCACCAAACTGGCTCTTTTAGAAATATAACCATGTGTTAATTGTGCTGCTGGAGTTACACTTTGCAACTGCTTAAAATAGCCTTTGGTGACCCTGATCCAGCTAAAAGCAATCTGGCTTAGTCTCTTGGGCTAAGCAAGAGATCTTTTTAGGGCACATTTTGAACTTTGAGAATACGGCACATGTTCTCACAATATCTCTTTGGGGGAAGAGGCTGCCGGTTCACAGAATGGTTGACATGAGGGATGTGAGTCCTTCATGCAACCTTTTCTGCTGGAGGTGGTACTCTGCTAGGCAACAAGCCTATTGCTCACTTCCTTAACTAGAGGGTTTCCTAAAAAATTGTCCGATGACCCATGGAATTTTATGGGTTCTATGAAAGGCGTTGAGGTGAACACAGACAATCCTAGAGTTAACGCCATGGATCATTATGTTAAAATACAGCCAGATTCTAGGTCTCAACTGCAACAATTCTTGGCAGCCACTAATTTTTGCTATATAGTCTACTGGTTATCTGTGTTTGCAGCCCTAATTCAGCTGTCTCATCTTAGGTATTAGAGATCTGTCAGATCTTGGGAACTACAGAAATCTACTCACTGTTTTGATTATATTCTATCAAATTCAAAGACTTTTAGCAACCACAAACAAATCTTCCAGAATGATCTTCCCTAAAACTGACCCTTTGTGTCTTTATTAATTCATTTGGGTTCACTTTATGCAAAAAAAACCCAAAAAAACAAAAAACCATTCATATTTAACAGACACTGGGTTTAGCTGACCCCTCTTTCCTTCTATTAATTGACACAGCTATAGCAACTGGATTTGTGCATTTTGTTGAATCAAAACCAAACCACTCGTATTATGGTTTATAGATTGGAAGCTAAAAGAATTTCACAAAGTGAAATTAATGCACAACCAAACAAGAAAGCAAAGTCATGAGCTGCCTGCCACCCCATATCTGATGTTCTTGCTCTGTAATTTGAAAGTAGCATCCTGTTGGCTTTGCACTATGTAATCTTACAGCTATGAATTGGGGAGGCCATGGTTCCAGTTCCAGTCACATATTGCCCTTGCTGACAAACAAAGTTGAGTGTATTGATGGTATACTACAAAGGCACTGTTTTTCAAGCCACATAAAGTCTTCATATATATATATCAAATTCCAATCAAATTAAGTAAAAAGATTAGTTTTACTTTTACATTTAGAATTTAGAAATCAACAGAGTACATTCTTCAAGTGGGGCAGAATCCACTAAAACCAAATTATGTTTCCTAAATTACAAAGTATTGCACATGCATAATTTGAAATGCATCAGTACAGCTTGCAGAATTCATCAAAACACACCATCATCTGATTCAGTGCATGGTGTGAACTAGGCCCATTGGGGATTTTCTCCCCCCCCCCCCCATATCTGTATTAAAGATGATGCTAGTTTATTACTTGGCAATGAAAACAATTGGATACTGCTTTTCACTGTAAAAACCTAGCAGCGATTACAACTATCACAAAAAAAGAAGGTAAAAAACATCCATTAAAAGAATTAGGGAGTTTTAGCTATTGAGAAAGGGTAACATAAAAAGGATGCACTTTTAAATTGAGATAAAATATACCAGAGTTGGACTCTTGAGTGCAATTTATTTGATTTATTTATCCCACCTTTATTTTATAAAGTGGCTAATATGCATAATGTGCCTTCCTTCTATTTTCCCACAACAACCCTGTGAGGTGAGTTGATCTGACAGTGAATGACAGGCTCAAAGCCACCCAGCTCCATGCCTAAGGTGGGACTAAAACTCACAGCTTCCCAACACCTTAACCTCTACAGGAAGCTGCATCAATAAAAGATATTCCACAGGACTCACGCTAACTCAAGAGACGAACCACATCCATACCCTCCTGTAACAGCTTGTGTTGGGTGGGGAGCTATGGCCCTTTTATGACTTGTGGACTTCAATTCCCAGAATTCCTGAGCCAGGGCTGGCTTACGAATTCTGGGAGTTGAAGTCCACAAGTCATAAAAGGACCATAGTTCCCCACCTCTGGCTTATGTGAATAAACCATAATATCTAATTCACCTAATCCACACATCCTTCATACATACATTCTTCACTCCTTTTTTTTTTTTTTTACAACTATCCCTAAACTAAGTCAATCTGCTTTGATGCCCAGGCATGACACTGATGCAAAAAGACCAAGGGTGAGGTCACACAGCTTGCTTACTGTGCCAAAGGATATTGGCCGAGTATCACTTCTATAACCAGCATACCAGTTACTAAAACAGCCAGTCCACTATTTTATTTGCCTGAGAAATCAGAAATAGTTTTCTTCATTTGTTAGTTAGGTTCTCAATTGACTTAAGGACAGGTGACCACAGTGAGAGGCTGCCAATCAGAAGATATGACTGTAGCCCAACTGACAATTACTTAGAATAAGGCAGCTCATGTCACCTTGGCTTAAAATGTTAAAACGCTTCAAAATTAAGCACTTCACTGCACAAAAGTGGGGTAGGCGACCTTTCTGCTTTCAAATCTATGTTGCTTCTGGTAAACTGTTGTGGGCCATGCAACAGGATGAATGGTTAGATCCAGAGCTTCTTTTTTTTTTTTTTTTAAAGTGGGGACTAAAAGTGTGCAGAATTATAAGGTTAAAATGTTTTGATCGTAAAGATATTCCAACCTTAGAATGAGTATTCTGCCTTGTACCAATCCTACCAAGAGCATTCCAACTTCAAATCAGATTTAGGATCAATTTCAAAATCAAGGCAATGACCTTGAAACGTTTTGCAAACATCTGACAGACACACGTTCTCTGACACGCACACTTCTCTCTTTCAAGCAGCAGGCTGCAAGAAAGGACGCTGACCCCTTACCAGGGATCCGATTTCTTGCACGAGGGGTTTGCAACGAATCTCAGAACTGCAGGCAGCTCTAGAAAGCCATCTTGCTGGCCCTTGGCCTAGAGTTTCCAACAAGAGTTTTTCTTTTCTTTTTTTTAAACAAGAACTCTTCGAAAGTGGTGAGAAATATCCCGCTTTATTCTACTTGAAAAGTTGCACAAAACTGGTCCGTCCAAAGAGTGGTACCAAAGAGATGCCGGGAAGCCCAAGTGGGTTTTTTGTTTGCTCTCTCCAACCCGATGTGCTAATGAGTTGCCCAGGTTAAGGGGGAGCCAGAGGGTGGGAAGGAGGAGACAGGCCAAAGAAGGTAACATGATAACACAACATTTGCCAGCGAAATGGGTACAATCTCCACTAGAGATCATCAGCTGAAGAGAGACCACCACAAACAACCTGACCTCACCTCCCACTGTTGCTGGAAAACAGAAAATGGTATGCAGGCAGGAACATGCCTGGAGAAGGATGGGAAAGAAATAAGCATTCCAACCCCAGCCCCCACCTTACGAGTTCCTCCTGTTATCAAAACAATGGTAAGTCATGACACACCAGTAGTTGTACAGTAATTGTGAGATGGAAATTCTTGATAATATGAACAGAGGAGACAATGCGGAGGGGGTGCCATCAGCATGAACTGAGCTTCCTCTTCAGAAAGCAGCTCCTTTCTCCAAAAAAAAAAAAAAAAAAAAAGGGGTAGCCACAAAAGTGGATTTTTTTTTCATTTTTTTTTAAAAAGCACTGATTACAGATTAAACATCATTACTTTCTGATTTGCTCTGAACTTGAGAGAGCGCGAGAGTGTGCACACATAAATAATAAAAAAATGGAAAAAGAAACCTCCCTCCCCGACCCCAAAAATAAATACATTGGCTTCTACTAAGTCAGAGGTGGTATAGGCTGCATGATGGAGGGCAGGAGGAAGAGACGGGGAAGGCAGAGGGCTGACGGAAGTGTGCGTGAGTGTGTATGTACATGTGCATGCCTGTGTACACACTGAAAGACACACAGAAAAAAAATAAAAATAAAACCCACACAGGAAGCGCCTGTAAATTTTAACACAGAAGACAGGAGAGAATTTTAAGTGTCCTCATTCATATCTTGGCTGTCTGTCCGGGCAATTTTGCGAGGTGGGGCAGAGTTTTCACCTTCTATTTCCACTTGCTCAGGATCTCTTTTCTTTGCTGCATTCTAACAGGAGGGGGGGAAAAGATAAGAAAAATTAGATTGGCTTGACTCCCTCTCACTTCAGGCCTCCCAATCTTTTCTCAAGAGTTTTTGAAATTGGATTCTCTCCCAAAGCAAACATCAGATATCAATTTTGCTTCCAGTAGACTTCTGATAGTGCAAACAAGCGAGCAAAAATTGGTTCGCTAGAAGTTGCTTATTACCAATCCAAAATGAGATTTCACTAGAGATATGGATCTACAAGTCGTTTTTAATCCGCCATCCTCCCTGTACAGTTTCTAACATGTATACACACTAAGAATGGTACTTGATAACAATTTTCACAAAAACACCTACCTTTTTGTCCCACTGCTGATGTAGGTAACGCAAGAGTATATTTGTCTTTTCTGTGACAATTACTGTGGAAGAAAGACAAGAAAAAAATGATCAGTACAGAATGAAAGAAATCCACAAGAAAGCATTGCAGGGTTCTGGACTCTACTGACTGTAGCATTATGGGGGACAGAGGTTCCTTGTTTGGAGCTTAAACCAAGCACAGAGAAGGGTTGTCACTCAGCAGGGGAGCTCCACATCTCACATGCAGAAAGGCACAGGTTCAATCCCTGGAGATCATCTCTCCAGCCCCCCAAAAACAAGAAAATTATTTCCACAGGACCTTATGGAATTTGTAGCAATCAGGGAAGGTGCAATTCTGACTAGAGAGCAACCGGTTCCATCAGAAGTAGAGGTGCCATCAGCCTTATTCAAGACCAAATAATGAAAATACAGGTAATCCTCAACTTACCACCATTCATTTAGTGACTGATATTACAATGGCACTGAAAAAAGTGATTCATGATCAGTCCTTGCACCTTATAATCATTGTGGCATCCCCACAGTCACTTGATCAGAATTCAAGCACCTAACAACTGGCAATGCAGTTATGATGGTTGCAGCGTCCTGTGGTCACGTGATCAGCATTTATAATCTTCCCAGCTGGCTTTGGACTACCTGTAATAAAACCACTCTTCTATCAGGAAGAATAGCCCCCTCCACTAGACACTCTGAGGATAAGGCATGGAAATTCTACTCTAATTCCCACATTTCTCTTCCCGCTCTTCTCTTATTTTGAATTAGGTCTATTAAATATTGCAAACTTTTGTCTTTTCATAGCTTTATGGCATGTAAAAAGTCAGCATTTTTCTGTCCACATAAATCAGCAGCAGCATATAATCCTCCTTACAGTGGTTAAAGCCCCTGTCCCACTGCACCAACGGATGCAAAGAGGATGTAAAACGCACAAAAAAGCTTGGCATCCGTTGGAAAACGCTATGCATCCGTCGTGTACTCACTGCATATGTGTTTCATACGCTCTATCCTTTGAGCATCTGTCCACTGAGATTTCATCCGCGCAAGAAGTTTTGAGCTGCACAAAACTTTTTGAACGGATGAACTTTCCGCTGCGTACGATGTACATCTGCGACACATACGGGCAACAAACTATGTCTATGTCCGTTATCATCTGTTAAACGTTCGCTGTATCCTCTCGGCATCCTCTGGCCATCCTCGCAACTCACATCCGCTCCAGCTGAAAACGGAAAGAGGGAGGAAACGAAAGGTACACGGAACGTCCACACAGTGTTAGTAGCACGGAAATAGAAAGGATGTAAGCGGATGCATCTCGTATATAAAGGATTAAAACGGACAAAACGTTTGTATATGAGATGTATCTCGGATATTTAGGATGTCTGGAGTATGCCTAGAGTATGTAGAAGGACACCTAGCGGAAAACTGATATTTCCTATAAAAAGGGGGAGAAAATCACCTGGATCTCAGTATGAGTCCAGCAGCCATGGTGTACAGACTTCTTCAGCCTTGGTCTTGCTCTTCCACATCATCCATTGATCTCCACCATGGATCAAAAACATATCTTCCGGCAATGATTTAACCACATTAGGTAAAAAGATAATTTCACATATCTTGAATTCATCTCTTTCTGATCAGAAAATACTGACTTCTGAGGGTCCCAAAGGTGCTTTTTCAAAAGGCAATTGGACTTTGTTTTTCCTTCTACAGAACTGAAGAAGCTTTTTAAATGAAAAGTGAAATGTCTTCAAGGAAAAACAAAGTCCAATTGCCTTTTGAAAAAAGATATCTTTTGGACAACCATGACCTGGACGACTGAGAATCTCCATAGACACTGACTTCTGATATTGTAAGAGGAGAAAAATGTCTCTCTTTATATTTTCTTCAAACTGGTTTTTACCAGCTTGAACTATTTTTCCATTTGTGTTTTCCTTTTGCAAAGATCTTTCCTGGAAAGAAAGAGATTTCCTTTCTTGCTTGTTTTTGGATCCTGTTTTGGAGTATAAATTCAGATCAATCTCAAAAATTGGTTTCAAAGGCTTAGGCTAATCAAAGATAATGAGAGAACAGGAAATGAGCAATGGAATATGGTACTGTTAGCTGAGGCTGAAGCTGCCATACTTAAAGATGAAGCAGGCACATAAGCAGAGTGGACAAAAAGCCAGGAATCTTGTCTAAAAGATCCCTTTGGGATACAAGAAACAAGTCCTTAAAGGAAACAAAGGAAAATATGTTACTTGAACCAAAGAAAGGCCTAAACACGTGGGAATTCCTTCCGCCAAGTCCCATCAATTGCTACCAAATTTGCAAATCAACAAGGCAGCACTAACTGCCAGTCTACAATCTACCGGGTATAAAACAAGCAGCAAACCCCACATTCACTACTACTGAGGATGTTATCTAGGCAGGTAATGAAACATCTGCAAGCAAACAATCAAGTTCAGAAAGCACCAAGGACTCTATTACCATACAACAGTGTGTAGCATTCTTGGAATCCCTGTTTCTTGACCTTACTATTTCAAAGGGCTGACAGATGATCAATATGTTAAGTATTATTGATGTTCTTTTTATGACCGTGTAATCTCTTAATTGGGCAAGAGTCGAAGCAACTGAATGGAGCTGAGCATTTAATGGCTGGATGCCTTTCCTGATGCCTATCTAGAATGTACAGCAGATATTTTCTTCATCCCCTGCAAGAGAAACATCTGTCACCATTGATGACTGAACTCTCAACCTTCCGAATAGGATGTGAGCATCTTCATCACTAGGCCACCATACTGCTCCAGCCAATACCTTAATTGGACTATAGCAATTAAAGCCCATGTCCCACTGCATCAACGGATGCAAAGAGGATGTAAAACGGACAAAAAAGCTTGCCATCCGTTGGAAAATGCGATGCATCCGTTGTGTACTCACTGCGTACGTGTTTCATACGCTCGATCCGTCAAACATCCGTCTACTGCTATTTCATCCGCTCAAAAAGTTTTGAGCTGCACGAAACGTTTTGAGCGGAGGAACTTTCCGCCGCATATGATGTACATCCGCGACACATACAGGCAACAAACGTTCTACGTCCGTTGTCATCCATTACACATCCGCTGTATCCTCTCGGCATCCTCTGGCCATCCCCTCAACTCACATCCACTGCAGCTGAAAGCGGAAAGAGGGAGAAAGCGAAAGATACACGGAACGTCCACACAGCGTTAGTAGCATGGAAATAGAAAGGATGTAAGCGGATGCATCTCGTATATAAAGCATTAAAACGGACAAAACATTTGTATATGGGATGTTATCTCTGATATTTAAGGATGTCTGGAGTATGCCTAGAGTATGTGGAAGGACACCTAGCGGAAAACCGATATTTCCTATAAAAAGGGGGAGGAAATCACCTGGATCACAGTATGAGTTCAGCAGCCGTGGTGTACAGACCTCTTCACCCTTGGTCTTGCTCTTCCACATTATCCATTGATCTCCACCATGGATCATCACACACTCCTTATGGTAGCTGCCATCATTCAACACCAGAACCAAGCCCTGTTCAGACTGTTTCACCTTTTCTACGCAAGGAGAAGAAGGAGATGTCCAACAGCTGTGTGGGTCTGACGATGGATCGGGAGAAGAGTGGAGTTTGGACTCCATGACAAGCTAATGGTGGAGCTGAGGAATGAAGACCCTCGTGCATTCCAGCACTTCATGAGGATGCCACCAGCCATGTTTGACGAACTTGTTGAACGTCTGAGACCCAGGTTGACCAAGCCGAGCACCAACTTCCATCCCAGCCTGGACCCCGGACTGAAGGTGGCACTGACTCTGCACCACCTGGCCTCTGAAACCACATACAGAAACATGCAGTATGCGTGGAGGGTGCCACACAACAGCATCAGCAAAGTGGTCAGAGAAGTGGTGCAGGCCATCATCGAAGAATACGTGGAGGAGCTCCTCAAGTGCCCCACCACTGAACAAGGCTGGAGAAAACTTGCAGAAGAGTGGTATCAGAGGTGGAACTTTCCCCACACCGTTGGAGCCATAGATGGGAAGCACGTGGCCTGCAAAGCTCCAGCCAACTCAGGGTCCTCTTATCACAACTACAAGGGCTTCTTCAGTATCATCCTCTTTGCCATGGTTGATGCTAACTACAAGTTCATGTACATCGATGCTTCAGGCAACGGGTCAGCTTCAGATAGCCAGGTATACAATGCCAGTGACCTCAAGGATGGGCTGGAACGCAACCTCACCATGGGTTTTCCAGATCCAGACCCCCCTACCCAATGACACACAAGATGTGCCCTACTTCATCGTGGGTGATGATGCCTTCTCCCTCAGAACCTACCTCATGAAGCCCAACAGTTCCAGATACCTCACCCATGAAGAGAGGATCTTCAACTACAGGCTGTCCAGGGCAAGGCGGGTGGTGGAGAACGCCTTTGGCATCCTGGCCAACAGGTTCCAGGTACTTCTCACCACCATGCAGCATCACCCAGGGACTGTGAGGAGCATCGTGGAAGCTTGCTGCATCCTGCACAATCTCATGAGCACCCGCTACCCAGTGTTGCAGAACAGGCTTGTGGACCGTCAACAACGGAATGGGGAAATGGAGCCTGGTGAATGGAGGCAAGGACAAAACCTGATAGACACTGTGGATGTACAAGGCCCCAACAGAGCTTCACGTGAAGGGAAGAAGCAGTGCAACCTACTGAGACACTGGTGCAACTCCCCAGCTGGAGCAGTGGAGTGGCAAGACAGAATGATAGATGGTTAATGGATGCTTCCTTGAGCCTGTCTCATAACACTGATGAGATTGTGCCATGTATGTTGAGTGGTCCTGCAATGAATAGGGCATTAATGAGGAGCTTTGTTTATTTTGAAATGTGTCGATCAATGAATAAATTGTTGATAAAAAAGGGCCATATGTGTGGCAGCTGGGAGGGTGGACCATACAGTCCTACTATGCTTGCACTGGAGGTTTATCTGTCCCACAGCTATCCTTACCTACCCCACATCTATCCTTACCCATCCCAGAAGCATGCAAAGGATTAACCATTTTTTCAAAGTTTTCACCAACACTTTATTAAGTAAAAAAAATGAACCAAGTGTGTGAAGCAAAGATATCCTTTATTTATAACTGTTTTAAGTAAACTGTATGATTTTATTAAAAAAGCAAAATGAACCAAGTAAAGTGTCTTAAGCAAAGATAAAGTGAACAGGTAACAACTCAGTCTCTGGCACTATTCTCAATCACTCTGAGGCATGTCCATGGTCTCAGCTGTTAAGCGGGCAGGGACTGTGGAGGTGGCTGTGGCTAGAGTGCTGGTCTGAGGCGTCATTGGCTGTGGGGTGGAGGAAGGAGGAGTGTAGTGGGGCTGTCTGGTCTGCAGCTGGGTGAGGTGTGGCTTCTGTGGCATGCGATGAACCTGGGCCTGGACTGGGAAGGGCTGTTTCTGCTGTGGGAAGTCCTGGTAGTCATAGCCTTGGTTGGTGAGGGGCTGTTGAAAGCCGTGGAAAGGCTGTGACATCACCTGGGGTGGAGGAGCAGACCTGGACTGGGTCGGAGCAGGTTCAGCTGGGCCTTGAGGGTTGTGCAGAAGTGCTGTTATCTTTTGCTTCATCACCTGATATTGGGCCTCAGGCAGGTCCATGAGGGTCTGGCTCACGTAGGTGATGAATGGCTTCCGGTCCGAGGATGGTATGTCGCTGTGGACCAGCTGAGAGAGAAGTTCTGTGCTGGTCTTGATTGTGTCCCTGATCTCCAACAGGACAGTGTGGCTCTGGTCCTTCAGTCTGCCTCTCTGCCTGCATCCTGTGGAGCTAGGGGTGGGGGTGGGTTTGTCTCTGGTGGCTGCCGCTTCTTGCTCCATTTGTGACAGGGGATCCTCCAAGTCCTCCGGCATGGGGAGTGCAGCTGTCAGGGGGGTCTCTGCCGTGGGGCCCTCCGAAGACACCTGCCTGGACAGGGCAGCTGGCTCCTGGCTGGAAGAGGACTGGCTGTCTGTGGGCTGTCTGAGGGAGAGGGGTATCAGAGGGGCTGCTCCTTGGTGGCGGATCTCACCCTTCAGGTAGCTGCACTTGGCCATGACGTACATCTCCCGGTCAGTGAGCTTGACAGCGGCCTGCCCAGATTTCTTCAGGTGTAGCTTGCCATACCAGATGTGCATGTGCTTCCACCATCCCAGGAGGACATCCGCAGTGTAGCCCAGGCTCTCTGCCTTGCCTCTCCAAGCTGCCTGCTTCTTCTTGGTCTCGCGGTACAGTCTGTAGCCCTTTCTCCAGAGGTACTCGTTCTCCCTCAGCCATTCCAGCACCTCCTCCTCATGCTCCTCGGAAATGGTGTACTGTTTCTTCTCTTCCTTCTCCTTCCCTTGCCTCTTCCTCCCTCTGGCAGGGCCTTCAGCAGCAGGGCCTTCAGGGGCTTCACCAGCAGGGCTTTGAGGGCCTTGGGGGTGGTCTACCACAGCAGCAGCAGCAGTAGCAGCACCAGCAGCAGGAGAAGCACCAGCAGCACCAGCAGCTTCAGAGTCAGTGCCAGAGGGTGGGATGGTGGTTCTGTCCTTCTTGCCAGGGCTGGCAGGAGGAGGCACAGGCTTTCTCTTCTTCCCTGACTGACGAACCATGGTGTTATTTAAAGATGTCTGTGGCAGCAGATCTTTCCTCTGAATGATGACTGCGTGCGAGCTGCATCCTTTTATATCCGCGGAGCTGATGCAATTCATACTCCCCACATATGCAGTGAACGCTTTGCATCCGATATACATCCGCTATGCATCCGCTTTGCATCCGTTCCTTCCCGTTCTTTTTATGCAGATTTGAGCCACATTTTGGAGCGGATAACAATGGATGGAGCCACCCCCGAAATTTTGTTCGTCCACTGTGTCCTTTGTGCATACGTTTTGCATCCGTCGACCAGTGGAACCTAGCCTTAAGGGTTTGGCCTAGAAATCAGGAGTTTGGTCCTTCCCTAAGCATGGGCGATTTGGGCCAGTCATTCTTTCAGCTCAACCCACCTTTCAGGGTGATTTTTGTGAAGAGAAGAGAAGAGAAGAGAAGAGAAGAGAAGAGAAGAGAAGAGAAGAGAAGAGAAGAGAAGAGAAGAAAAGAAAAGAAAAGAAAAGAAAAGAAAAGAAAAGAAAAGAAAA